>OW285237.1:16656910-17856910 GCA_935421215.2 Melolontha melolontha | reverse complement strand
TAAAGATTTTGCGTATACAAGTTCGCATTAATTTTACGCGTCGCTGTACTACGCAATTTGCACGGGCTTCGCTCAAATGAACGAAATATAAAACAAACTTCTTTTGTTTTTTTTTTCATGGGTCCGTTGTAGTATAATCAAATTTTCGTCGAGATGTTCGTGATGAGAAAACCAGAATCTTATCCTGAGTAAAATACTGAAACATTATTTATACACGCAGCAAATCAAATTTCCAAATCGATATAGAAACCCATTTTATTCCCGTTCGTGAAATTTATTTGCTGCGGCTATTTCAGTTTATGTATGTTGTTCGAAGAAATCGAAAATAATAGGAATATTGTAATAATAAGTATGCTAGAATTGTTTAATACTCTCATAACAATATGATTAATACAGGTCGATGTTATAATGTTTGAGTCAAAAAAAATATTTCCAGAGTATGTCATGAATAATATCACTTGTGTCTTAATTTGAATCGTCTTAAAGCTACCTGCCACCTTGTTTAATTTAATGATATTTTGAACTAAATAATCTATTTTAAAAGCATTTTTTTTAATTTGAATTATAATAGCAGCAATCTATGCCGGTTCTAAAATAAAATCCAATGAATTTTCTTATGGAGTTTCATTTTGCATTTTGTGGGTTGAGGTGAGAATATGCTGCAAATGCTTCATTCGGAAGACCGTTACGAAGAAAAACTACTTTTATTTGTCAGTGACAGTGCCATATATGTTAAAAACAGGCAAACTATTAAAGGAAACATATCCTAATATGCTGCATATTACTTGTATAGCACCTGCTCTCCACAGAATCTGTGAATATATCAGATACACCTTTCCGGAAGTTGATAGACTTGTATCCGCTTTTAAAAAGTTTTCAGAAAAGCACCATTGAGAGTAGCTCTTTACAAGGAAAAACGTTCATCATTGTCACTGTAAAAATTTCGTTATATGTTTAAATGACGATGCTGGAAGTATTTCTGAGTGCAAGGAACTAATACAAATTCCAAATTTAAAAAATCAGTTGTACTTTCTTCACGAACACTTTGGAAAATTGCCAAAACTAATTACTTATTTTGAAAATCAAAATCTCAAATTAAATGATGGATTAACCACATTAGTAGTGGCCATTAATAATTTGAAAAATACTCCATGTGACTTCGGATGTGGCCTTCGGCAAAAGTTTTTAAATTTTTAATAGAGATCCAGTTTTAATAGCATTGCGGCAATTGTGTATGGGGACAATGCCTCAAAATCTAACTGCTAAATACGCTGAAATAAAAGAATTTTTCTAGTAGATATGCACCTATAACCAGTTGCGTTGTGGAAAGGCTGTTTTCTATCTACAATGATGTATTTCATTCAATAAGAACAAATTTTACAGAAGAAAACCTTGAGAAAATGTTGCTAGTTATTATTAATACTCCTTCCCTCAACTTGAACTACAAAGTGAAGAAATAAAAATGTATATCGTATTTTATAGATCACCACCCGTTTGTTTTCCAATTATATAAATAAAATTAAAAACTCTTTGAAAATATAAATTTTCAATAGTACGCCCGTGGGCGATGAGTCATCGGCCTCTCGTGTCCGGTCCCTACTAATAATATACATGAACAGAAATAAGTTTCCACATGTGAAGAAAAATAGAAAATAAGATCATCCAGTAATCAATTAAGTCAAGATAAATACAGGGTGCGGCAGGGAAACTTGCTGATTTGAAAAGTCAATAAAAGAAAAAGTACTTCATATATCGATTTAGTTCTTTTTGTATCGTATAGTACACATTGTGAATTTTTGTTTTAAGTAGTTCTAAAAATGACACCGGGCAAATGGCGGCCCTCATTAGTGATACACTGATCTACCCTTGATTTGAAGTTGCGCTCCACTCTTTCGAGCATATCGACGGGAATATTGGCAATGACTTGGCGGATGTTGTTGGATTTAAGATATCCCCATAAAGAAAAATCGCTGGGTGCCAAATCGGGGGAGCGCGGCGGCCACGGTACGTCACCCCTCAAGGATATAAGGCGCTCGTGGAAGTGTTCCCTCAAAAGCTCCATTGAAGTTCTCGCTGTGTGCGCCGTGGCTCCGTCCTGCTGGAACTATACGTCCCAAAGTTCCATTTATTCAAGTTGTGGAAGAAAAAATGTCTCAATCATTTCTCTGTAGCGAACTACATTCACAGTAACAGCGCGTTCATCTTCCTCGAAAAAATGCGGCCCAATTATTGCAACTCTCGACAATGCACACCACACAGTAACACGTTCACAATGAAGTGGCATCTCATGAAGTTCGCGGGAATAGACTTCACTCCAATACCGCATGTTTTGTTTGTTAACACAGCCGGAAAGGTGATAATGGGCCTCATTACTAAAAAAACACGAGAGCGTCGTCTGGCAAGTTACTGAGCGCTTCACATGCAGTTTGGCGAGAAGCGAAATCGCGTTCACTCAACTGTTGGACCACAGCAAGTTTGTAGGGATGAAACTGGAGTTCGTTGTGAAGAATTCGTCTCACTGTGCGATCAGAAATCCCCAGAGCAGCAGCGTGTTTACGCGCAGAACGCCGGGAAGAGCGCAAAAACGACTCCCTCACCCTTTCGACGTTTTCTGGAGTTCTGGATGTCCGTTGACCTCCTGGGCCTTTTTTTTGAAACACTCCCACTTTCCCTGAATGTGTCCACCCACGAAACAATCGATTGCCGGCCAGGAACGGGACCCGCGGGATGAATATTGAACCGAGTTCGGAAGGCACGTTGGGTGGCGACCACCGAATGACCGTTGGAAAAGTAGGCCTCGACGGCGAACGCACGCTTTTCCTTAGTCCAACGCATGACGACAACTGGTTTGTTGGGCAACAAAACTTCAGAACCACCTCTTTTTAATGAGACCCTCCACACCCCTTTCTGACCACGCCTCGCTCATTGGCGTCCAATTCAAATCAGCAAGTTTCCCTGCCGCACCCTGTACTACAACGCATATTTATCACAGGTGTCATAGAGAAGCAGTTTGAAGATCAAGAAACTATGGATATGAATTTCGATATCCGGAGAAACCTTATTGAAGTTGCTGCCCATAACGTAGACAGGAAACCTGACCAACACCTTGGCTCGAAGAAAAGAAAACTACATGCATGTACAAAATCGTCACTGAACTTGCTCAAGCAGACTTTTGAGCTTGATAGGATATCGTATCTATCTGACATATTCCAAATGTGATCTCGCTAATGCGTTAAATTGTTAATACGCTCACGTTAGAAAATTGAGCGCAGTTACGGATAATAAATACAAGAGTTTGTATAGCCTGCTTAGACACATTGTTGATATGCTCGTTGAATATGACCTTCATATTAAAGGTAGCGCCCAAGTTTTCAACTGGATCAACGCGTGATATATTCATATATCAAATTTGATAGTTGAAGGTTATAATATTTAGTCCTTTTGTGGAAGATAAAATCTTACAGTTAACGGGGTTCAAAGGTAAATTGTTATTTTTGCACCAAGTCTGCATAACATATAACGTGGCGTATAACTGGTTGCCTACTATACCACAATACATTTATCTCTATGTGTAAAGCTGAAAGATGAAAACCAATGCGTTATACCTATGTGTAATAATAAAAGAAGAACCCGGTATATATGAAAAATGTGTGAAAACCATGTCTGTTCCAAAACGTGTAGATACCGATATTTCACTGTTGTTACAGATCTTCAGTACACGATATCCGAAGACAGATGTGATTTTGTCAGTCTGTATAATTTAATGCAACAAATTATAGCGAGAATTGCGTATAAAATGAGATTTAATTGTAATTAATTCTCATGCGCATGAAATTCATAATATATATATTATGTCGCTAAGAAATAAGTAATTAAACTTCTAGTTTCAAAAATTCTTTTATTGTAAATACCACTACAATATTGTTTCGCCATACAATGGCTTCATCAAGTGGATGAAATACTGAATATGTACAATACAAGTTTGAATATTTATGTGAAAATTACTGGGCAAATTTTTTAAAAAAAATTTTTACAATCTTAAATTTAGTAAAGGGGAGTTGTTTAAATCTAGTTGCTCATTTAAAGCTAATCCTAAACTATTGTATCTATTAACTTCTAAGTTTTCTAACAGGTTATGTTTTTTACTTTTTTCTTGAATGTGTAAAATTTTGAAATCTATATTAAATCTATGATTGATATCTATACAATGACTTGCAAAAGTTGAATCTGTTTTCTTTTCTTTATAGCTTCTCTCGTGTTCTTTCATCCTAATTTTGAATGTCCTCCCCGTTTGTCCTATGTATACCTTATTACAATCTTCGCATGTTAACTTATATACACCAGAGTTTGATTCTTTGTCTATTTTATCTTTGTTGTTTTTAATAATGTTCTGTATAGTATTGTCTGTTTTAAATGATATATGTTCGTTATTAAGTTTTTTAATGAAAGTACCAATTTTTTCCGAAACTAAAAATTCCCAGGAATTAATTAACAACATTTCAAACTTGCAATTACCAAACAAATGTCAACTCATTTCTTTTGATGTCTCGAATTTGTTCACTAGTATCCCACCCCAGGAGGTAATAGATTTAATTACTTTACAACTAGAACGTAGAAACACGATCATTGTCACAAAGACCGAAATTTTACAGCTCTTAGAAACGTGCCTGGAACAAATTATTTTCAATTTAAAAAGAAATTTTATAAACAAACAGAGGGTCTAGCAATGGGAAACCCACTAATCCCTTTATTAGCGGAAATTTTCATGAATAATTTAGAAACTATAATTAGTACACATCCCTTGTTTGGTAATTGTGTATATTGGTTTAGGTATGTTGATGACATATTAATTTGCTTTAACGGTTCAGATAGACAATTAAAAACTTTACATAATTATATCAACACTATTCACCTAAAAATAAATTTTACTATATAAACAGAAACAAATAAAAGCATTAATTTTCTAGATTTAACCATATCACACAAAACTAATAAGCACGAGTTCGCTATATACCATAAACCAGCATATACAGATACCACAATACACACTAATTCTTTTCATCCTATAACACACAAATTATCAGCATACCAATCAATGGTATATAGATTAATTCATGTACCTATGAGTAAAAGTAATTTCGACCTTGAACTAAATAGAATATACACAATAGCATTAAACAATGGTTAGTCTACAAATATTGTCAATAACATCCTAAATGGCCAACAAAAATCTAAAACCCTTTCCTTAGTTTATCCAAAATTAAAATACAAGATAATTAATTCCTATAATTCAATCACTTATTTAGGAAAAATTTCGGAAAAAATGGTACTTTTATTAAAAAACATAATAACGAACATATATCATTTAAAACAGACAATACTATACAGAACATTATTAAAAACAACAAAGATAAAATAGGTTAATTAAGAATTGCTGAAAAAAACAAGTCAATCAACGGGAAACGTACAGACGCGTTTCGTTCTAGTTGGAACTTTTCAATGCACGGCATTCCTCGAAGATGGACATTGCTTTTCATTTCTATACATTCTGTATATATAGTTAACATTTGGAACTTACTGCAAGTGGGAATTAATGAATATTAAATCTCATTCTTACATGTAAATGTCGACTTATGTGATGCGTTCATAACTACAATCCGACAAACTAAGTTTGTACCAGTATGCAGAACACACCCTTTCGCGACAACGAACTTCCTGGTAATTAGGTTAATTAAGAATTGCTGAAAAAAACAAGTCAATCAACGGGAAACGTACAGACGCGTTTCGTTCTAGTTGGAACTTTTCAATGCACGGCATTCCTCGAAGATGGACATTGCTTTTCATTTCTATACATTCTGTATATATAGTTAACATTTGGAACTTACTGCAAGTGGGAATTAATGAATATTAAATCTCATTCTTACATGTAAATGTCGACTTATGTGATGCGTTCATAACTACAATCCGACAAACTAAGTTTGTACCAGTATGCAGAACACACCCTTTCGCGACAACGAACTTCCTGGTAATTAGGTTAATTAAGAATTGCTGAAAAAAAACAAGTCAATCAACGGGAAACGTACAGACGCGTTTCGTTCTAGTTGGAACTTTTCAATGCACGGCATTCCTCGAAGATGGACATTGCTTTTCATTTCTATACATTCTGTATATATAGTTAACATTTGGAACTTACTGCAAGTGGGAATTAATGAATATTAAATCTCATTCTTACATGTAAATGTCGACTTATGTGATGCGTTCATAACTACAATGTGTTCTGCATACTGGTACAAACTTAGTTTGTCGGATTGTAGTTATGAACGCATCACATAAGTCGACATTTACATGTAAGAATGAGATTTAATATTCATTAATTCCCACTTGCAGTAAGTTCCGAATGTATAGAAATGAAAAGCAATGTCCATCTTCGAGGAATGCCGTGCATTGAAAAGTTCCAACTAGAACGAAACGCGTCTGTACGTTTCCCGTTGATTGACTTGTTTTTTTCAGCAATTCTTAATTAACCTAATTACCAGGAAGTTCGTTGTCGCGAAAGGGTGTGTTCTGCATACTGGTACAAACTTAGTTTGTCGGATTGTAGTTATGAACGCATCACATAAGTCGACATTTACATGTAAGAATGAGATTTAATATTCATTAATTCCCACTTGCAGTAAGTTCCAAATGTTAACTATATATACAGAATGTATAGAAATGAAAAGCAATGTCCATCTTCGAGGAATGCCGTGCATTGAAAAGTTCCAACTAGAACGAAACGCGTCTGTACGTTTCCCGTTGATTGACTTGTTTTTTTCAGCAATTCTTAATTAACCTAATTACCAGGAAGTTCGTTGTCGCGAAAGGGTGTGTTCTGCATACTGGTACAAACTTAGTTTGTCGGATTGTAGTTATGAACGCATCACATAAGTCGACATTTACATGTAAGAATGAGATTTAATATTCATTAATTCCCACTTGCAGTAAGTTCCAAATGTTAACTATATATACAGAATGTATAGAAATGAAAAGCAATGTCCATCTTCGAGGAATGCCGTGCATTGAAAAGTTCCAACTAGAACGAAACGCGTCTGTACGTTTCCCGTTGATTGACTTGTTTTTTTCAGCAATTCTTAATTAACCTAATTACCAGGAAGTTCGTTGTCGCGAAAGGGTGTGTTCTGCATACTGGTACAAACTTAGTTTGTCGGATTGTAGTTATGAACGCATCACATAAGTCGACATTTACATGTAAGAATGAGATTTAATATTCATTAATTCCCACTTGCAGTAAGTTCCAAATGTTAACTATATATACAGAATGTATAGAAATGAAAAGCAATGTCCATCTTCGAGGAATGCCGTGCATTGAAAAGTTCCAACTAGAACGAAACGCGTCTGTACGTTTCCCGTTGATTGACTTGTTTTTTTCAGCAATTCTTAATTAACCTAATTACCAGGAAGTTCGTTGTCGCGAAAGGGTGTGTTCTGCATACTGGTACAAACTTAGTTTGTCGGATTGTAGTTATGAACGCATCACATAAGTCGACATTTACATGTAAGAATGAGATTTAATATTCATTAATTCCCACTTGCAGTAAGTTCCAAAAGATAAAATAGACAAAGAATCAAACTCGGGTGTATATAAGTTAACATGCGAAGATTGTAATAAGATACACATAGGACAAACGGGGAGGACATTCAAAATTTGGATGAAAGAACACGAGAGAAGCCATAAAGAAAAGAAAACAGATGTAACTTTCGCAAGTCATTGTATAGATATCAATCATAGATTTAATATAGATTTCAAAATTTTACGCATTCAAGAAAAAAGTAAAAAACTTAACCTGTTAGAAAACTTAAAAATTAATAGATACAATAGTTTAGGATTAGTTTTAAATGAGCAACTAGATTTAAACAACTCCCCTCTACTAAATTTAAGATTATAAAAATTTTTCCACCACCATTTCCTCAATAATTTTCACATAAATATTCAAACTTGTATTGTACATATTCAGTATTTCATCCACCTGATGAAGCCACTGTATGGCGAAACAATATTGTAGTGGTATTTGCAATAAAAGAATGTTTGAAACTAGAAGTTTAATTACTTATTTCTTAGCGTTATAATGAAGTTTCAACAAGTATCTCCTTCGTCAATTAACTATTATATATTATGTACTTAAATAATCACATTTCTTCTTTTCTCTTTGCGATTTCATTCTAGGCTCTTCCATAACCCTTATGTATATACTTTTAATTAGCTTTCCTGGAAAGAAACCAATTAATTGCTGAAAAATCTGAAAACTAAAGAAAGGATAATGTTAAAGAAAGTTCAAAGGATTTACTCCACTGCTCATAATATTTAGCTTAGAAAACACGAAACGAAACTAGAATTTATATTTACTTCAAATTTATTATTTCATAATAGATACAAAAAAAAAATTAATATGAATTACAAATGAATATAATTTATTGATAATGTCTGATTTGCTCGTTTACGATAAGAGTTGCGGGTGGGAAGATTTCTTGTGCTATGTGTTATGTGTGGTTTCGCAGGAACATGATTATTTCCTCGAGGTAAGAATTAACCACCATGATGATTCGGGAATTTCTATAGGTGGAACTGTAAGACGGTTGCTAGGAGATGAAAGCAACAAGAGACTTTATCCCGGGATCTATGTAACACAATATAAATTTTGCAGATTACATTAAGCATCTCTACCAAACGGAGTGACGCATGAATTAAATGGATTCGGTATTCAGTCATGAGCTATTTTAAATACCCGAAATGTAATTGTCACTAGAGCGTCTCTCAAGATTATAATTTGTTACGCTTCACATATATTAATAATTTTTTAATAACATTTTTAAATTATATTATTTATAAATATATCAAATTTAACAGACTAAAATCGTTAAACATTTTGTAGGATAGATAACACAGGTCTACAAAATTACACTTTTTGACAGATGTTTTTATTTTGAAAACTGATTTTATATAATTTTGGTAGGCTGATTTCAAAAATTCTATGCATTTATTTGTATCACGTAAGGTTTTTTTGCAAATATTAAATGAAAAAAAACGATATTTCTAAAAAAATTTATTTGTTTATTGAGTAAAAAGGTGGAATACAAGTTAAGAAATTGCAAAAATACTTTACTCAGTCTTTTTTAAGTGAAATCTTTGTCTTTTTGCCAGAAAGCTGCGTTGTCCGGACATTCGGTTGTATGTTTTTAAGGGCATATCCCGTTTAAACATCCAGCAGTAGTCCGCCATCATCGTTATTCTCCATCTGCCTTGGTATCGCCGGTCCATTTCCTTAATGTCTTGGTGAAACCTCTCTCCCTGTTCTTCGCTAACTGCTCCAAGATTTTCAGCAAAATAGTTCAAGTGTGAAAACAGGAAATGCACTTTCAAACTCATATTACAACCTAGACGATGAAAGTGTTGTAACATATTTTGAACAATATTTTCGTAGTTTTCGTCCTTAGAGTTCCCAAGAAACTTATCAATTACTTCTTTAAATGAAACCCAGGCGCATTTCTCGACATTGGTCATTGTGTTTTGAAAATCCTTGTCTTTGCATAATGTTCTTATCTGCGGCCTAACAAAAATACCTTCTTTTAACTTGGCATCGGATAAGGCTGGAAATGTCTCGCACAAATATTTAAAACACTGTCCATTTTTGTCTAGGGCTTTAACAAACTGCTTCATCAAGCCAAGTTTGATATGGAGAGGAGGCAGTAAAACTTTTTTGGGGTCAACCAAGCTATCTCTTAAAACATTTTTGCTACCAGGTGTAAGGCTTGTTCTAGAGGGCCATTCTATTTGAGTCCAATGTCTATCCCTTGCTCGACTGTCCCACTCACAAATAAAGCATGGAAATTTTGTATAACCTCCTTGTTGTCCTAGTAGCATGCACAGCACTTTAAGGTCACCACAAAGCATCCACTGATGTTCTTTGTAGTTTATTTTCTTTAAAATAAGTTCAAAATTTTCATACGTTTCCATTAAATGTACCGAATGGGCAACGGGAACCGAGGCCAGCTCGTTACCATTGTGCAATAAAACGCCTTTTAAACAACGCTTACTTGAGTCAATAAACAGGCGCCATTCTTCTTTTACAAACGGCACATTTCCTAATTTTGAAATTAAGTCAGGAATATTGTTGCAATACACTAGCGGTCCGTCTTGAGTAAAATATTGACATAACTCTTTTTTGCGATCCCGGTAAAAGCTTGATCTGACGCCAGGTGCCAGTAAATGTTTCTCACGAAGTCGGAAGGCTAACAATTCGGATGCATCATTTGGAAGGTGCAAATCTCTAATTAAATCATTTAGTTCGCTCTAGTTAAACACTTCGGGCTCTCTGAAATCTGGTGTGAAATCAGAGTCATCTGGGTCGCAATTAGATTCCTCTGATTCTGACGATATGATGTTTTCTAGTGCTTTTGGGGCGGTAGGTATTGGTACATCTGGTCCATGAGGAACTGGTCGAATAGCAGAGTCAAGATTGGCATACACAATTTGTTTCTTATTTTTTCTGTTGAATCCTTGAACATTACACGAACAAAAATAACAATCATCACTGTGATTTCTAGGCTCTCGCCATACCATAGAAACACCAAAGCTTAAAAATTTCTTCCTAACTTTTTGCCGGTTTGTTAATGCTTCAAAGCAAACGGAACAAACAGTATGAGGAGCCCAGGACTTGTCTTGGTCGCCAATTTTTACACCAAAATAAGCGTGGTATACATCTTTCACAAACGAAGTTATAGTTTGCCTCTGCTTTACTAGGACATAGCGACCACACATATAACAAAAGTTATTCGGATTGTTAACACAATGTCTTCTTTCCATATTTATACGTTCTAGAACACTTAAAATACGCAACAACGTAGACAACAAGCGCGCGGACACAGTAGCACGGCGACTAACACAACCAAACTGCACATAAGCAGGTTTCAACGTTGTATTGACGCTTCTGCGTCGACTCTGTTGCTTTGCTGAGAAATCTAATATTAACCAGTGTTGCCAAATCACATTTAATTTCATAAAAATCAATTCATTTAAAAATCATGCCTAACATGGAACAAACATATTCTTGTCATAGGTATGTATATTAATAAATTAACATTTTTAAGATATAGAGCGCTATAAAAAAGATTTACGTGACAGAGCAAAAATATGGCGTTTTTTGGGAATAAGGGCCCCCAAATCATATACAAATTAGAAAACAGCTTTCAAACACCAAAATCACTGTAGACCTGTGTAATTCTTTGTTTTAAAACAATATATTTCTTTTGTATTTTTTATATTCCTAATAATTTTAGATACAATTTTCATTTAGCTCTTAATTAAATTACATAAAACTTCTATTTCAATTATTTCTTAATTAGTAATTTTATTTACTATCGAGCTATTTCTTCAACATCGACTCCGTATTAAAATGTACATAATTCTAATAGACACGTTTATAAAACCCCAATTGTAAACTTTATCTAAACCATATCATGTGAAGTGAAGTGTGAAGTATCCATTTGAAAGTATATTTCAAATATTTTAGTTTCAGAGATCGTGGCAAAGAAGATCTTTGTAGTCTAACGTTCAAATGAGGCTGTACCAGTGAACTTAATTTAACTGAATTTATTTTGTTCTTTTACAGAAGAGATTGCATTATATTCATTTGGTGCTTCTTTTAATATATCCTCATCTTCGTCAAAGCTTTGTTCACTACCGCTGTCTGTTTGTTCTAGAATATAGTCTTCATCTTCATCAGAATTATCTCGAAACAGATCCTTATCCTCCTCATTATCGTCATCTTCCTCGTCCCATAAGTTTTCTGCAATACGTTGTAACTCAGCGTCAGACAATGGACGTTTTCTATCTGGATTAGAAGTTGTCATCTTACTATAAAAAGTAAAACAGCATTGCAATAAAACTTCTGTAGATTCAACCCTGGGGTCTGCAATACCCATAAATCAACATACACGTTTATAGTAACCTAATTATTACACAAATCGACAGCTAGTACACACCACCTCGTACTTGTTATTCAATACTGACTTTACATACAAAGATTAAGATATTAGGAGCATTACTGT
This sequence comes from Melolontha melolontha, assembly GCA_935421215.2. Lineage (NCBI taxonomy): Eukaryota > Metazoa > Arthropoda > Insecta > Coleoptera > Scarabaeidae > Melolontha > Melolontha melolontha. Next base: position 17,844,805 of record OW285237.1, on the reverse strand, counting down.
GCATGTGTGAACGCTTTTAAAAATGATCAGGATTCAGGTGCAGGTTTAAATATGATTTGTTAGCCATTTCGTTCCACGTGGTTACAATTGTGACTTCCTTATTCATTTGTATCTTATGGGTCAATTTTGTGTCTGGCAGTCTTCAATCCTGTCCAGTATAATCGTGGGATGTTCTGTTTATAGTCTAGACGAATGTATTTTGCGATTTTCAAATTCATTCTTGTTTGTTTCCTATTAAAATGCCTGCGCAGTTTTATGAGAAAGGGCATTCAAAAGTAAATTATTACTTAAATAAAAAAAAAACAGCTTTATATGTTGTTTAATATTAAAAATAGATTAAATAAATGTTTATTTAGTTACGTATGAATTGTCTAATTTCTTTTTACAAACTGACTAAGTAAAGTATGATTTACTTTCATTATTACAATTGTGTCCTCAGGGAGCAACTGAATGCGAAACTAATAAATATTAATTTCATAATATTCCTTTTGTATCCTATCATAGGGCAAAGAAATTGATGTAGAAAGACTTCGCAACAATCTAGAAGAAATATATTATTTATTAGATGGAATTGGAACTAATTTTGAGTTTGAAGAAGACGACGGTAGGAACGAAATTTAAATTTTGGCGTCTATTTCGAAGAACAAATTGAAAATCTTCAAGAAAATGATAACTTAATCGCCAGTTAAGAAAGTGATGGTGACGTACAATTAGCTAGATTCGCAAAGCTGTTTTCCAACATCATGATTCGACTGAGAATTTAAATGCAAATGAAAAAGAAATACTAAGTTATTGGCAACATTTAGGGAAGTAGTTAGTGGATGATTTCTTTAAAGTGGATGCAGATTTTACGGCCCGGTGTTCCTTTCTAAATAATGGGAAACGTTTGAATGTCGACTCAGAGGAACTAAAATACATACATAATTGACGTTCATGTTTCTAAATTTTTGGTCAATTAGGAGGAAGTTTTAAAATTTATAACAAGAAGACAAAATGGTATCCCATGCTCCTCTAATAATGATTCATTGACTCTTATATAACAGGAATATCAATTTTTCGTAGGATAATTATATCAGTTTGCTTTCTTATTATCAATTTGAAAAACGCTTCAACGAAATAAATTGCCTTAAAGAATATAATATTATAATAGAGACTTCACTACACATTGAAAACATTAATTATTTATTTCCATTCGTTAGTTTAATACGAAAGAATATATCTGCGCCATTCCCGATAAAAATAACAATAATTCGCTTGAAGATAACTTGGAGCTTGACGTAGTGACCCAGATAATGAACTCGTTGTGTGTGTTAAAATATTATGCTACGATCAGAGGTCTGTAACGTATTTACGCTGTTGTAGAGCTTATCTATAGGGAATTATTAATCATACAACGACAACCAGTTATTATAGAATTACTCTGCCCGGAGCGGTCTCGCCTGTGCATGCCAGCGAATCACCAAATTAACATTTAGAATAAAATTCAATTTTCAGTTCTAACAGGACCATCCTCTGATAATACTAAATTACAGTGGACTGTTTTGTTACTTAGGAATAATATGTACGTATGTGGGATGGCAGTTATTGAAATTTATATATTCATATTATGCAAAGGAAATATATTGTCGTACGTAGTTACCTAATACATATACAGGGTGGCCCAAAATGACCGAAGGGGTTTTAATTCCTTAGAACTTTTTATTATAATTTTTTTTGTTTTTGTTTTCAGTATTTTGTAAAGAAGACTTGGGGAATTTAAAATGAAACAGTACACAATTGAAGAACGTGCCAAAATCGTTGAACTTTATTTCTCAAATCAACGATCCATTGTTTTGACTCAGCGTGCATATCGTCGTTATTTTAATGTGCGGGTTGGACCCTCAAAGTCAACAATAAACCGTCTGGTTGCAAATTTTCGAGAACAAGTGGCAGTAAGGAACCTTCCTGGTGCCGGCAGACGACGAACGGTGCACACGGATGACAATATTGAACGGGTACAGGAGATTATTTGGGAAGATGGAGAAACATCAACCAGGAGACGTTCGACACAACTTGGCGTCTCAAGAGGGTCGCTGCAGAGAATTTTGCATACAATAAGAATGTTTTCATACAAAATTCGACTTGTCCAACAATTGAAACCGACAGATCCATTGTTTTGACTCAGCGTGCATATCGTCGTTATTTTAATGTGCGGGTTGGACCCTCAAAGTCAACAATAAACCGTCTGGTTGCAAATTTTCGAGAACAAGTGGCAGTAAGGAACCTTCCTGGTGCCGGCAGACGACGAACGGTGCACACGGATGACAATATTGAACGGGTACAGGAGAGTATTCGGGAAGATGGAGAAACATCAACCAGGAGACGTTCGACACAACTTGGCGTCTCAAGAGGGTCGCTGCAGAGAATTTTGCATACAATAAGAATGTTTTCATACAAAATTCGGCTTGGCCAACAATTGAAACCGACAGATTACCAGCAACGACTTGATTATGCAATTTATTTTCGTCAAAAAGCAGAAGAAAATCACGATTTTATTCATAATTTAATTATGAGCGACGAAGCCCATTTCCAATTAAATGGGTTCGTTAATAGGCAAAACTGCAGAATATGGGCTACGGAAAATCCAAGAGTAGATCAACAGCGAGAATTACACCCACTTAAGTGTACCGTTTGGTGCGGCGGTTTGTCGGAAAGGATAATTGGCCCATATTTTTTTGAAAATGAATACGGTGTCGCCGTTTCCATCACTGGTGTTAGATATCGGACAATGTTGGAAAATTTTTTAAAGCCAGCCGTGGAAAACCATCCGCAAGTATGGTTCCAACAGATGGAGCCACAGCGCACACTGCGAGGGACACAATGGCTCTTTTACGCGACATCTTTGGTGAACGAATTATTTCCCGTACAAGCGATTTTAATTGGCCTCCGCGTTCACCGGATTTAACCGCTTCAGACTGTTTCCTTTGGGGTTATTTGAAAGGAAAAGTCTATATTAATAAGCCTCGAACCATACAGCAATTAAAAAATAATATACGCGACGAAATCAACAACATAACACCTGAAGTTTTGCGAAAGGTTATGGAAAATGTTTTGGAAATGCGAAGCAGAAAATGGCCACCACTTACGAGATATAATTTTTCATAATTAAATTAAAAATATTCTCCATTAATATACTGTATTTAAAATTTAAAAAAATTAATAATTATGTCTTAAATAAGAAGTTATAATGAACTCAAACCCAGTCGGTCATTTTGGGCCACCCTGTACATTCATATCTTCCAAAAGCAAATTTCTTGTTTTAATAGTACTGTAAAAACTAACGCAAAGTATTATACAATTTACGTAGATCCAACAGTAATTGAAAATAAAGAAAGTCTTTGAACTCTTGTCAAAAACTGATAAGCGATAACACTGGTCAACAGAGTTAGGTTTTCTTATACACCAATACGTGTATATTATGTCTTTTATCACCCCAAAAAATGGTATGAAACCCCTTACCATAATTAATAATCGTATCCTAAATATGTATTTCGACAACTAAGTTGTCATCATCAGAGCATTTTTTTGAGTTTTTACTTAACCACAGCCTCCAAAGAAAATCTTTTATCATGTTCTCCCTCTCACTCATTAGCAGTTGTTGGAACCTACCATATGAGCAAAAATTATTTATATAAGGCATGGCCATGGTTGGCAGGATCACTGCCTCTGATAGGTTCAGCTTGTTGTTGGTTCTACATGTTGGTTGGATGTCAGTTTCGATTTGATTTTTTATTAGACATGAATTAAATGTAAGCTTCGATTTGAAGTTTTATTCGACATGATTTAAATGTCAGCTTTTTTAGCTAGCATAACCAATATAATTACAACTGCTTCAAATCAAAACTTACATATAATTGGCAAAACAAACTGAACTTATCAAAGACAGTCATCCTCCATGGCTATCCCTTATCTAAATAATTTTTGCTCAAATGGTATAAATATTTCATATTGTCTAGACAGTATATTGTTATAATCAATACAAGTTAACATCTATAAGATTAAATTATTTAGAGAATTTTATTTTTGCCAAGTAATATAAGTATAAGTATAATTACATATGCAATAAAAACAATAACAGTGTAATACAGGTATGTTAATATCAGTATAAATATGTGGTATAAAAAAGTAACAAATTGTTCTATTTTTTAAATTTTAAGTTAAAAAAACATAAACACCAATAGAACTTAATCGTAAGCGGCACGCAACTGTTATATAAACGCTCCTAAACTGGATCTGATGGGATATAATGAACTTAACCTACCCTAATATGTTCATAGCGCATTATGACGTATGTGCTATTCTCTAAATGTTTTCACTATACCATTAATTACAATATACGTAATAACAATTGTATCATATATCGATTTCATTGTATTTATTATTGCGACGTTTACAGGCAACCTGAACATTTCTATAATTAAAAACTTGTGAAAAGGCCACATCCATTCTTAGAAGGTATTATGTATTAGTTCTTTTACTACTTCTATATTTTACTAGGTTATGTCTTACCTTCCTACATACTATATACTATGTTTTATATAATAAAATGCTTTAATTTTTCTACAGATGTCTTTATTCTACAAAAATAATAAATACTATATCATATGTATTTGAAAATAATAATAGGTGGACGGACGTAATCTTCGTTAATTTGCTTCCTTCCTCAGCTAGCTCTTATTGTCGTGGGCACATGGACTCGTATCTTCTTGTCTCAGGTGTTTATTTATTAATTTTAAAAGTTTCATTTTTTATCTGTCATATTTTTTTTTAAATTTGGTTCGTGGCTTCTCGAGAAACAAGAACAAAGAACAGCTAATGTAATTAAAATTCTGTAATAGAATTTCTTAATTTTGAATTCGCTTTTTGAATTATAATCTTTATTTTAATACTAGCTGGCCCGGCAAACGTTGTTTTGCCTTCAAATTGTATTTATATTTAAATAGGTGACCCGGCAGACTTCGTTCTGCCTAGAAAAGTATTGATTTAGATATTTAATGTTTTATTGTTATGGGTATGTTTAAAATACAGGTACTTGATAATATTTAAAGGAGATCGGTGCAGGTAATTCATATTTATTTGAAAAAAAAATAATTAAAAATGTGAATAATAAATGAATTATTAAATATCTAAATCAATACTTTTCTAGGCAGAACGAAGTCTGCAGGGGCCCCTATTTAAATATAAATAAAATTTGAAGGCAAAACAATTGCTTTAAATGAAAAGGAAATGATGGGTTACTTTATTACCTTGAATGTCGGATTGAATCCGCGTTCATCAATAATATCTGCTCCAAATGAAGTCATTTGAAAGCATCCGTTATATTTCGATATTACGCGACCGGGAAATTTCTCATGCAATAACTGCATTGTTTGGCCGGCTGTGTGGGTTGTGGCGCCGTCTTGCTGAAACCAAAGGTCATTGATGTCAACATTAGCCAATTGTGGCCACAAAAATCGGTTATCATGGTTTGGTAGCGCAGAGAATTCACGGTGACGGCGTTTCCTTGCTCATTCTCGAAAAAACCGCACCATACGGTTACTTTCTTTGGATGTGATGGTTTATCGAGGACTGTTTGTGAATTTTGTGAGCCCCATATGCGACAATTTTGTTTGTTTACATAACCGCCTAATTGAAAATGGGCCTCATCACTAAAGATGATTTTGTTGAAAAATGCGTTGTTTTCATTCAGTGTTTCAAACAGCCAATTCACAAACGTTCGACGCAAACAATGGTCGGCCGGCTTTAATTCTTGAACGAGTTGAACTTTATAAGCGTGAAGATGAAGATCTTTATACAAAATGTTGCGCAAAGTGCATCTGGTGATGCCCAATTGTTGCGAACGTCGACGAGTTGATGTTCCAGGCTCATTCTCAACACTTTGCTGTACAGCAGCTATGTTTACATCACTACGGCCACTACGAGCGTATTGTTTTGGTCTATTGTCAGCAACAGTACTGTGAACCTCGAATTTAGCGATTAAATTACGCACAGCGGTCTCAGAAGGAGCCTGATTACGAAGAAAAGCTGCTCGAATTTAACGAAGTGATACAGTAAAATTTTCACCATTTTGATAGTAAATTTTCACAATTAAAATTCTTTGTTCAAGAGTGTAGCGTTCCATGGTTAAAATTTCCCAACTTTTTACTAAATAAATGTCAAAGGATGACAGCGCAATCCTTGAAATTTCATCATTTGACATCCAAATTAATTCCTAACCTCAAATTTGCACACCCGCTATTATTCAATAGCCATAGAGAAAACTATTAATACCTTTGTTGTTACTCTGAACCCTGGGTGTCTGTACACTCATTTATTCACATTTCTAGGAAAGACTAAATTAAATATTATATTTATATTTAACATTTTACATAAACTTTATTATACTAATTTAGAATTTAAATTGCATTTGCAAACTTTCATAAAATTTATCATAATTATTCGACATACCCATTTAATTAATAACTAGAACGGTTTAAAAGGATTTTGAGGAATTGTACTGGTTTTGACATTTAGGAAAATACTGAACTCTAGCGAAATGCTGTTATTGGCAACGTATACCATTGGCCACTGTTATCGACAGTAGAGTTATCTGGGCATAAACTAGTAAATTAAATTTCACAAGTTGAAGTTGTGAAACGATTTACCATACTGTAGAGTAGCGCTTTCAAGTGTCGGACATAGAAATTAGCGTGTGACCAGAGTAATTTCAACTTTAAAACTGCATTTTCATGACACGCTATGCAAAGAGGCTTTTATAAATTGAATAAAATAAGTGCTATGACTAGCTAAATTCGATGAATTGTTTAAAGTTTAATACAAAAGAATATAATAAAATGAAATTTTTGTAGTATTTTATAATTAGACATCAGTTATAATATCTATATAATTAACTTAAATACCAGAGATCAAGTTGTGATCTTTTCTTGTACATTAATACGTAAACAAGGTATATAACCCCATACCACAATTATTAATCATTTTGAATGACAAATACTTTAGAAAATAACATTGCATCTTTTCAATGGATAGCTTAACATAAATATAATGATGTGACCGAACAACAGAAGCACACTTTAATTCGCTAATGACAAAACTATAATACATTGTTTTAAACAGAGACGTGAAATTAAAATGTTTGCAAGTGCAAAATAGCGCCAATTATTTTTGAGGCAGACAGACAAACGTTGTTAATATGCGGCGGAAAAGTTAGACGAGAATCGGACAGAACACCAAGATTATATATTTAAAAAGTGAATCATTTATAGGATATATAGAGAATAAAATTAGCTTTATTTGTATAAGAGACGTAGTAGTATTTGTTAGGTGTCCATTCCTAACTTACAAGTAGAGCACCATTGGGAGAGAACGTTAAAATTCCTCTGTAAATGTAACATATTATCCCAAATTCTAATAAATGAATATATCTTTAGACCATTCGCATAAGACAAGTAGAGGACAAGACAAAGACGATAATAGGTCGTTTAGGAACAAGATAAATAGGAGTGGACCTAAGTGTGAACCTTGCGAGACTCTTGATTGAGGAGAGAACTCAAAAGATTTATAGACATTATAAAAAGCATAATAAAATCTACCAGCTAAGTAAGACTGTACAACAAGTAATAGGGAAGAATTTAACCCGAAACCAGACAACTTAGCAAGCAAGATTCCGAGGTGAATCACATCAACGACACTACTAAAGTGCATATACAAGTGTCTCGTATCGTTATGTTCAAATTTTAAGAGAGTAAAGTAGACTTCATTTCAAGTAACAAAAACGCAAAACTTTTATATCCATTTTTATTTGTTTCAAAGTTACAGATCTATGAATGTGATTGTCAGATCATGAAAAAAAATGTAATCCTAAATTCAATATAAACTGATTTTATTTAAAAAAAAAGTTATACGATTCAATAACAGGCCTGTGATTGTTAACGTCGCAGAATAAAATGTTATCCTAAAATAAATAAACACGTGTCGTAGTGCATACAGTAATTTCTTGGAGATCTACAAAAAGAGTACTGGAAATTGATTTATGATAAAGAAGGTTCTTACTTATTTTGTAAGTGCTGAACCATGAATATCATACAATAAACAAATGTTCAGATAACTGTTAACGTTGCATTTTTTAATAAAGGATTACATTGCGTTTCAGTTCATACAACAGCTTATTACTGAGTGGACACGTTTTCTTTATTCAAAATGCTTTACCGATTTTCTTCTCAAGAGTATATGGACATGCATTGTGTGTATGGTTTCTGTAATGGCAGTGCACGTCAAGCAGTTATTGAATACCGACATCGGTTTCCCGATAGGTACATTCCTCATTACAGAACGTTTCTGGAAGTACCTAGACAATTTCGGAAATGCGGACTGCGTGATTATCTTTTCTACCGAGGAGTAAATTTGCACATGGATGGGGCACAACCACATTTCAGAATTGCTGTCCGAAATTGTTAACGTCAATTATCCAAGATGGATTGGTCGAGCTGGTCCTGTTGCATGGCCACCCAGATCACCCGATCTTAATCCCCTTGACTTATATTTATGGGGGTACATGAAAAATTTAGTCTACACACAAGTTTTGAACACAAGAGGAAAGTTGTTGGATCGTATTCACCTGGCTGCCGAGCAAATCCGACAAAACAAGTATGAAATTCGGATAAGTACATTGTGTGGACATTTCGAAAATATTATTAATTAAATTTTTTTAATTAAAGTCAGTTTTTATTGATTTTGGGATTACATTTGTTTTCATGATCTGACAATCACATTCATAGATCTGTAACTTTGAAACAAATAAAAATGGATATACAAGTTTTGCGTTTTTGTTACTTGAAATGAAGTCTACTTTACACTCCTAAAATTTGAACATAACGATACGGGACACTTGTATATAACGTCAACTTGGCCGCAAGTATCAACTTGCTTATATACTGGCGATGGTAGATTTCCACCTGGTATAAAGTTGTGTTGAAATGGATAAATGTAAGATTTCGTGTTATAATACAGACAGAAGCAAATTACACTTTTGGCAATATTGATATAGATGTATAGAATGTATTATCGTATTTATTATTTACTTTTATTTTCTCCCGAACCTGATATGTTAGATGGAATTTGTTTTTGCTAATATTATTATTAGACTAAAAATCAATAACTCTATACCAGAACGGATGGGACATTTAAAATATAAAATAATTATAATAGATCAAAGTAATAACAAGTAACGGGTGTTCATTTGAAAAGTCAATCTAGGTTACTTTGAAATTTTGATAGAATAAGACGCAAATATATTAGTATGTGTTTGTTGTTCCGTAAACGTAAATCCAAATGATATTTGATAATGTCAATCACAAATATCAGTTAGTGCATAAAATAATCGTGCGTCGATTCTTGTTTAAATAAATAAATTTTGAACGGACGATTTAAAAGTGCATTGATCTTGAAGGACAACATTTTCAACCTTTGTTATAGCTTTCAATAAATACCTATTATTTGTTATTTATTTGTATGTATGAAACTGTCAAAATATACGACTTCGTAGGTTAAGTAGTAAATTTTAATTTACGACATACTTCAAAATGTTCTCAGTAAATTGCATGCTACTAGATTGACTTTTCAAATGAACACTTGTTAGATTTTAATAAAGAAAAAATAATAAATTAAAAATTAGGTAATTTACTTACTTGTTCACCAATCTCTTTAAAATGCAGTATTTGTAACAAAAAATCAATTTATTAGAAGTTTATGTCATACTTATGTTCGAATGGTGTTAATATAAGAATAATTGGAGAACATTTGTATAATTGATTAGTGAGATAACTCGCGGCGCTCTTGACTTTTATAACCACAAAGTTTCCGCTCAATTGAAATTTTCTTCGGAACATTCTGTTTTAACAGCGTAACCCAAAATTAAATGTTTTTAAATCAATTATTGAAATCAAAAATAACAGACCACTCTGTACGTCTCACAGCGTCTGACGAGTTAATTGATTTTAGCCTCTATACTACGGACAAATTTAGTCTATCGACAATATTACGACCTACTTCAACCCATTTACAGACTCATAAACGTCCTTTAATTATACTAGCGGTGAGGAAAATATCTAGAAATGTTTAATTTAAATATAATTATCTCTCCATCTCTCTCTTTCGCGAACTTTGTAACGATTAAATTATATCCGATTAAAAAGGGAAAAGGTTCCATTTCGCAAAACGTTACTTCGAGTGGAAAATACAATTATTTTTCCTCCGTCCTCTCTCCTACTTACTTTGTTCCTCCATCAACTTTTGCCTGCAAGAGTAACAAATGATGAGACGTCTTCGATAACCCAGCGCAGAAATCAATTCTTAAGTTTTCTGCTGCTCGTCCTGTCTACTCTGACTGTGTCCACCACCATTTCAGGAAAGAGGAAAATTCAGGTTCTCTTCTGTCAAAGTGAATCAAGAAAAGTTTTCGTTCTAATTTAAATTTGTTTTTTTTTTCTTTGCTGTTAGTTCACCGGTATCGAAACGGTAGAATATTTAATAATGCGTTCTTCGAATAATACGAAACATCGGTTTTATTAAATTGTAAGACCTAAATAGCTGTTACTAAATGATCTTTTTTTAAATAATGATTTAATGTAGTACCCTAGATTCTTATTGTACAGGGTGGCCCAAAATGACCGGCGGGGTTTCAGTTCATTATAACTTCTTATTTAAGACATAATTATTAAATTTTTTTAATTTTAAATATGTACAGTATACTAATGGAGAATATTTTTAATTTAATTATGAAAAATTATATCTCGCAAGTGGTGGCCATTTTCTGCTTCGCATATTCGTGCTCTTTCCAAAACATTTTCCATAACCTTTCGCAAAACTTCAGGTGTTATGTTGTTGATTTCGTCGCGTATATTATTTTTAATTGCTGTATGGTTCGAGGCTTATTAATATAGACTTTTCCTTTCAAATAACCCCAAAGGAAACAGTCTGAAGCGGTTAAATCCGGTGAACGCGGAGGCCAATTAAAATCGCTTGTACGGGAAATAATTCGTTCACCAAAGCTGTCGCGTAAAAGAGCCTTTGTGTCCCTCGCAGTGTGCGCTGTGACTCCATCCTGTTGGAACCATACTTGCGGATGGTTTTTCACGGCTGGCCTTAAAAAATTTTCCAACATTGTCCGATATCTAACACCAGTGATGGAAACGGCGACACCGTGTTCATTTAAAAAAAAATATGGGCAAATTATCCTTTCCGACGAAACGCCGCACCAAACGGTACACTTAAGTGGGTGTAATTCTCGCTGTTGAACTACTCTTGAATTTTCCGTAGCCCATATCCTGCAGTTTTGCCTATTAACGAACCCATTTAATTGGAAATGGGCTTCGTCGCTCATAATTAAATTATGAATAAAATCATGATTTTCTTCTGCTTTTTGACGAAAATAAATTGCATAATCAAGTCGTTGCTGGTAATCTGTCGGTTTCAATTGTTGAACAAGCTGAATTTTGTATGGAAACATTCTTATTGTATGCAAAATTCTCTGCAGCGACCCTCTTGAGAGGCTAAGTTGTGTCGAACGTCTCCTGGTTGATGTTTCTCCAGCTTCCCGTATACTCTCCTGTACTCGTTCAATATTGTCATCCGTGTGCACCGTTCGTCGTCTGCCGGCACCAGGAAGGTTCCTTACTGCCCCTTGTTCTCGAAAATTTGCCACCAGGCGGTTTATTGTTGACTCTGAGGGACCAACCAGCACATTAAATTAGCGACGATATGCACGCTGAGTCAAAACAATGGATCGTTGATTTGAGAAATAAATCCATTTGTCCATGTTTACAGTGACGGATATGTATTTTGCATATCTGTTTCATTATATAACAACTGCGTAATACGGCAAAAACGTATTGATAAATATCCCTTTTTTGTATGAGAAATAAAGTTCAACGATTTTGGCACGTTGTTCAATTGTGTACTGTTCCATTTTAAATTCCCCAAGTCTTCTTTACAAAATACTGAAAACAACAAAAAAAAAATTATAATAAAAAAGTTATAAGGAATTAAAACCCCTTCGGTCATTTTGGGCCCCCTGTATATAATTGTAAAAGTGTAATTCTATTTATTTTTTTTAAAGTAATTTTGTTTTTCAATATGAGGGATTCACTGAAAATTTTGGGAACCAGCAATATAGTTGGTACCTGACCTACGATTTATACAAGGTAACGGCTAACTTCACATTTATGTGGGTGAAAACAAGTGACAGAACCAAGAAATGTCAAATAGTTTTTTTTACTTGTGACAGTTAGAAGTTACCGATACAGTAACAAAATGAATTTAACAAGAGCACATTATTGTGCGATGATTTGTTATGATTTTCGAAGTGGTTGAAGTCAACAAGAATGTGTCCAGTGAATGCATTCTGCGTTTGGTAGTCAACCACTATCTAAAACTATAATTATATCGCTGGTTTCAAGAGTTCAAACTTTAAGATTTTATTTTTCGATAATATTTCATTTTAAACCAGGCGGTACTAAAAAAATTACTATTTTTTCTAATAAATCATTGTAAGTTACACATTTCAGCAACCAAAACTTTCAAAACCGTCTTGAAATTAATAATAATAAATTTTCTCGTAGTCTTAAATATTAGGTTAGCTTAATGAATGTCACATGGAAACTCTTATTTAACGATTTAGAAATGAAACGATTATCACTTAACGACGACGATTACGATTATGATTATATTATCAGCCACAATAATTGACGATTACGATTACGATTATCGCAAAATTTTGTATATTTTAAATAAAAGATATTTTAAAATCAAGGAAATTTGTTCAAGTTGTTATAAATTTTAATAATCAAAATTTAAATATTGCAAATTTTTATTCAGAAAACACAGTATTTATAAGTTTTCTGCAGTCATTCTGTTTTGGGACGCATTTACGACCATCTTATTTCAAGACATTTAAATATCAGTCTGTTATAATTTTAATGATGTCTAAAGTTAATTTATATGAAATAAGAAATACAATTATATCAGTATTAATGCTTTTCCCGCCATTAGGTATTATTGCGAAACATTTCGCAATAATATTAAATGCATATTTCAATCAGATCTTTTTATGCAAATGACATCATTTTCTGTAGTTCAACTTGTATAATTAGTCATGTATAAACTCCAATAGAATAACCTTGTATCACATATGCGAATTAATAAAGTAACTGTATTACATCATCCAAATATTCAAAAACGATCGAGAACTTCAAAAAGAATCTCGGGATTCACCGAGAGCAAAAGACGCTGGAACGAATCTAGGAGAATGGAACGAGAGACTTGGCTCGAAGTAGCGAAGCGAGTCACACGTGCGGACACCTAAAAGTAATAGTAAAGAGAGAGAGTTTACCGCAATATATGTACTTAAGTAAGAAAAGAAGTACATAGTGTAGCAAGAGGTATTTCTAGAATACATGTGAAATTATTTGTTTGACACGTAAATTCCCACGTTTATTACATCAAGGCCTTTGTCTGGGGTCACAGGCACCTTGAGGCGTGAAGAAGAAGTCAAATTTAGTGTGCAAGTGCATCACCTCCAGAGGAAGTGATTAGATTGTGAAGTGATATGGCCATAGTGTAAAGATATCAAGGTTAGTCATTACTAATACTGTTTCTAGAATCTGATCAGACTAAACAGTTTAAATATATGTAAAAGTTATCGTGTCTCGCCCTATATGTATGTATAGTGTCTAGTTAATATTTAGGAGTAACAAGAAAGAATTTTGTATTAGATTATGTGTAGTAATTAAAAAGCTCTTTTGTCAATATATAAGTATATGTTTTATAACAATTTTGTTTTATTCAAATTATGTAAAGTAACTGTCATTATAAGAGCATATTAATCAAAGGAGGTTTGATTGAAGTAAATTAATAAAAAAGAAGTATTCATTCATTTCACCTACGATTTCATACACTCCTTGAGATAGGAAGGAGTAAGTACCATTTCAGCTTACCAGCTTAATATAGAGTTCTTTTTCTTAATCTCTCCGCAGACTATTAGCTAACCGGCAATTAGTATAAATAATTATATAGCTTAGAAGGGGTAAATCTTCTTGGCGCTCAACTGAATAGTAATTGAATAAATTAATTACTTATTTTTCAGCTTTGTAAATCTATTTCTCAATATTTAGGGTAACTACGGAATTTAGTTATTTTCATCACCGAAGTTATCATTGTTAACAGCGACCTCGAATCTCTCGATATACAGGCTATTATTAATATATGCCAAAGATAAGGTCTGTTACACCCTGTCGTTCAAAAATAACCAATAGACTAAAATGCAAAATAAGGTAATTTATTTTTAAGCAATACAAGTATTACGATAAAGTAGCAATTAATCTAGCAGGTACTAAAAATATACAAGGGTATAAATTTGACATATAACAAGACATAACTGATTTAATCCATGGCATACTCTGAAATTTTTTTTGTGGCTCACTCAATATGACAGAATAATAAGACTAAATCTGTAACAAGTATCGGCTGTTCTAATTCTCCAGCAAGTTTCAGAGAATCCAAGTCGTTGGACACAAGTCTATCAATAATCAAAATATGTTTAATAAATACAAAATATTTCATTATAAAGTAGTATATGTTAGTATTATGTGTGTTATATTTTAAACTGTCGGTATATAAATACATTTTATAGCTCCTTAAATAAAACATTAATCCTGACATATATAAATATTTGTTAATGTCGATCCGGTGACAAGCCGTCTGATACGGGCTCACGCAACAAAAGGAAAAGTATGTAAAAAGAGAAGTGCTTTAAAAGTAACCTTAAAGGTTTCGGAAGCCTTACACAGCAAAGCTTTTATTGAAAAATTTTTTTCGTTTTCCCGTATATAGGTATATATTTACATCCAGGCGAACAGAGACAGAACGCGTGTATAAAGCTATCGAATACTTCCAATAGTATTTTGCAGGGGAGTCGATAAATTTACCCAGTGACAAACGGATGTGTACTATTCGTAGCGCTGACAGGCTATACAAGCAACGTTGACGGTAGTGTAAACCCATTAAGGTCCTAAATGCCATTGATATGTAAATTATTGAATTGCACAAGTATCATTATCTTGTGCATTTGCGGGAATGCAATTTTGAGCAAGACATTTTATAGGATTGATTGACCGTATACAATAGCTACAACGAACAATCATGTACATCTCTTTGAATGTTATTGAATATGTTATACATAATATCTAGTATGAAATGTAGTTTTATGACATGCTGCTAATTCTAGATGAAAATATTTTATTCCAATTTTTATACTGATATTAGCTTCTCTTGATCTCTAATTTTCGGTCTTAACCCTTAACCGGTGAGGTGGAGTCTATCAGACACCTCGATTTTTTAAATTTCCTGTAGGGTCCATTATAGATAAGTGGCAACGGCCCCCTACCCTCTACCTATCGTTGTATACGACGCAAGTTCACAGGCACAGGCACAATAGGAGTAGTGTATCTTGCAACACGAGTTAGAACAAGTCGTTAGTGAAATTTTAAGAGTCTCACAGACTCTTAAAAAAAAATTGGAAAACGAAACACTCCCTGGCATTGCTACCATATGGCGAGAGAAAAGTTAAATTTTTGGCCATCGCTATATATTCACCGGCTTTAGGGGAAGAACTCTTAGAGAAGGAGATGCAGTGGGAGACTACAGGCACTCTCGGCGAGTCTGGTTGTGTTTTTGTCTGTCGACACTATGTGATTTTGTATCGAGAAAATTTTACACAGAAATAGGTGGTTTAAATGGCGACATACAGATGTTTGATGTACTGAAATTGTATGTTTGGGTAGACGTTATTCACTAGGCCGAAGATTAATTAACACCCCTTGAACAGCTGTTGGAGTTCTTTTAACTAATTGGTTGCTGAAATTGCAGCACAATTGGTTAAATCAACGGAAGTGGAGAATATTTTGAAGTAATGTAGGAGATTACGTGTTCCGGAAATCTCTACGAGGATCACGTGTGAAACGGAAACGTCGCTATAGCAGCGAGTTAATCTTGAGCAAAATCAACAAGCTTTAAGGTAGTTTTGTCTCTAATTACGCTGTTTCATCCGATCTATTATCACTTAAATACTTGCATCGTCCTTTAAAAAAATTAGCGGCACGGCATATTAAGAAGCATCAATTCATTCTGTCTGTTGTCGCAAACATACAGTAATTTCTTTGCTCGCAAGTTCACATTAAATTATATTTTATTTGCCTTTAACCTTAAATAATTTCTTTGTTGTAAATACAATAGTATCGTTCACAGTAGTTTTCCATTATTTTCATTTGTCTTAAACGTCCATTAATTTCGTTGAACAGTTAAAGCTTTGTTGGTACCAATTTGTAATTATTTTTTGTGTATTTAGTATTTGCATTGATGCATTTAGACGATATAGAAATTTGTCGTTTCAATTTAATTAAGAATTAGATGCAAAATAATGTATCTTATTTGTTTCTATTTATATAAATAGCGACAGAATTTATATTTAAAATATTTAAGATTTAAATTCGTTTGTGAGCGAGTACTCAAGGCCTTGCGTATACATATGACATTTACTTGTATTCTTTTCTTAATATTTTTGTGCTCTAAAATATACAGGCTAGTGACTTTAAGAGTTTTTGACTCTTGATTTTGCATTTTGAATTATAATTAAATTGTGTTGTTGCAACAAAGCACTTTGAGTCGATCCACTGTTTTTATGGCTATAGGCAACACTAAAAATATATCCATCGCAATTATATTAATTCAGTATTAAACTAAACTAAATTAACAAAACGTAAAACCAATATTGAATAAATGAAGATCCTACATAACAATTCTCCTAATTATATCAGATAATGGCGTAAAGTATGCAAGTGGACTTAAGCGAATATTATCTTATCGTTCTCGTAATATATAAAAACAAGTAAAAAATCTATCGATATCTCAACAGTGGCCTCGATATATTAAAATAAATTTTATTTATAAGCCATATGTTTTCAACTTTATTATTTATGAGGTTGAATTGAAATTGGATTTAGACATACGGCCATTTGTATCGAAATGTAAAACTAAATCGATTGAACATATATTGTAGTCATAACCTGTCAGAGGATATAGTTAATCGGTGACAGACATTAAGTATATCTGAACACTCTCAATATCGTTAATGTAGGTGTAATAAATCGGACACCAAATAATTGAATCATATTTCAAGCCAGCGCGTATGAAAGAATTCCATAAAAGTGTCAGATAATCGATGTTCGTAAAACCTCTACAATTCCTACAGACGAAGCTACACATCTTAGATATATTGCGAATTGTGTCGGTTATATGCTTAGAAAAGCCTTACAACGTTCAACTTAAATTTTATCAATACAATGGAGTTATATAGGAGTATAGGATACAATTGTACTTGCTAGTTATAGATTAGATTGTTTTATTCGAAGTGATCGGAGTTCACACTTCTGACCGATAGTGTACGTAAAATATACCTTATTATAAGTGTGAGTATATCTATCTATGAAAAATAAGCGTTTATTCAAATAAATCTGCTTCCAGTACATCCTTAAACGTTTTTGGATGGACACAGCTTTAGTTACTGTAACCAGCTAAGATAATCTATAGGTATTTACTAACTTAAAAAAGGTATATAACCCCTTACCACAATTATTAATCGTATCCTAAATACGTATTTCGACAACTAAATTGTCATCATCAGTAGGTAAAACCACTAATTAAAAGTCGCACATGGGGCACAGTAAAGCTAGAATACCGCTTACGCAACAACTACTTTAAACCGCGTCCACGTATAGACGTATCAATCTATACGTGGACGCGGTGTAAAGTAGTTTTTGCGTAAGCGGTTTTCTAGCTTTACGCTTACGCTTTCTAGCGACTTTTAATTAGTGGTTTTACCTACTGATGATGACAACTTAGTTGTCGAAATACGCATTTAGGATACGATTAATAATTGTGGTAAGGGGTTATATACCTTTTTTAAGTTTTTACTTAACCACAGTCTCCAAAGAAAGAGTATTTACTAAGTTTCTTTCAAATATACTTTCAGTAACATGTTTACCCAGCTATAAACTTGTCACGTTCACTAAATGTTATTATAACTATGTTAAGTCAGATTCTCTGTCAGAAAGTTCCAACAGTCTTTCGAGTTTTTGTATTACGCTCGGCGTTCTATAGGTGTTTGACAAAGCTCTAATTAAATGCGGTGTGAAATCAATACTACGATAAATGTTCTATAAGTTTACTGTTAACGGTGTAGCGCTATTGAAATGATTTAAAATATTGTTCCGTTTCAAATTTATGACTTATTCTAACTATATCCGAACCCGTACCTAGCCGCCTATAGTATAATACGAGTATATTTCCTTTATGCAATTTTGCTAATTTAATCCTTTTAATGTTAACCCCGTCCTAGAAATTTTTGATTATATCGAATCTTTCATATAAGTTATGTATTATGTCCTAATGTTTTTCATAATTAGTTAGTTTTCCTGCGTAACACCTTTGTTAATTCCTTAATATTTATATCTACTAATCTCCAGTGCTTATCTTTTTATCTATTCTAATCTCCTACATTTTATCTTGGCCCTCCTGTCACTTAAGATTTACTATTCAATGTGTACATTTCACTTCTTTTATCAGTAGAGTGGACCAATCCGGAGCGAAAGCAGAGGCGTGACTAACGAATTGGTTCACGATTACTTAGTATGTTGTTCACGGTCATCGTGTGTACACGTATAATAGCAGCAGGAAAGTGTATTCTGTGTATTTAATAATGTTGCACAGCTATGTTCTATAGAAGACGCAAGAAATGAGTGTATTTTAAGTAAGTTCGAAAATCACGCCTCTGCTTTCGCTCCGAATTGGTCCACTCTATTTATCAGTATACCTTGAATATTTCAATAACATTCCTTTGGTCTACCTACCTCTTTAGTGAACCCTTGTGGCAGTATTTAATATAGCTTTTTCGATACACATTTTGCATGTGTTAACATGTAACTAACTATTGTTTTCGCTCTTGTATATATTAGAAATTGTATTCGATTAACATCCTAGTATCCAAACCTTGGATGTTGCCTTGTCTCTGATCTCTTTTAATGGGGTTTCAAGCGTGACAATTGAACTCTCTTCCATGGTGTTCTTTTATATTATTTGCTTAGGTTAGGTTTGTAATGCAGTTATACTTTTGATAGTTCCTTGCAATCTTGGAGTTCATTCTGTTTTCTTTTCTAGTGAATACTTTCTAATTTCACTTGTTTTAAGTTTAGTTCCGGTATTTTTTTATTAATTAACTAAACCCTTTTGTTGGCTTTTCTGTTGGTCTTACTCGTTTCCGTACCTTCTTATTTCGATTGGTGAGTTCGCTGTTGTATTTACTCTTGGTACACGTGATTGATCCTAGTGTCTAGAGAGAACACAGGATTATCTTAACCCTTGACTTTCGATACTTCCGACTTAGACACTTCCGACTTCCTGTCTTAATAGTAAAAACGCGTTAATTACCGATGGTGTAAAATCGAAGAATTTTCTAGATTGAAATTAGATTGATTTTTAATGATTGATGATTTAGTTGACCATTTTTGGTTTGCAGGATTTGATATTTTTCGATAGGTCATTCTAGCAGAGAAAACTCTAGATAAAGCATCCAATTGCTATTGGAAGTATATTTTGTGGCTCTTGATAACACCTAGTCTTGTTAATTATTTTGTGGCTTTCTGTAACCAGCTCTAAGTTAGCAGTTTTCCTTGGTGCCAGTTTTATTACCATTATTAATTATTATTTCGATTGTACATATTTTTCACGATGGTATTTGTCAGCGGAAGGCTTGAGGTGAAATTTTATTTGTACGTTTTGAGACAACCGTTGTGTAATTTAAGGTCAGAACTTACCTTGACTTCTGTTTATGTTTTTTTACTTATAGTTACAACATTTATTAAATTGAAATCGCTTTTAAGTTTGTTAACTAGAAGTTTACGTGTGGTAACAGATTATAACTTATGGATAATTTTAAATAAGTTTGCAATTAAATTGTCAATATTATTTTCAACGGTTTTAAATTAGTAGCATAAGGTCAAATGTTATTCTTTTACTGAACACCGTTTAATAAATATATATAAATAACGCGTGTTCATTTGAAAAGTCAATCTAGATTACTTTGAAATTTTGATAGAATAAGACGCAAATATATTAGTATGTGTTTGTTGTTATGTAAACGTAAATCCAAATGACATTTGATAATGTCAATCACAAATATCAGTTAGTGCATAAAATAATCGTGCGTCAATTCTGGTTTAAATAAATTGCTTCTCAGTTTTAAAATGACTTTCACTTTAGAACATAAAATTTTTTTAGTCCAGGCTTATTTTCGAAGTGGTAATAAAATTGATGGTTTATGGGTTTATTCAGTTCAAGATTGAATGGTAGAATTTCAAGTTGAGTTTCCACATTTTGTAATATATTATATACAATTTAGGAATACTTTGGATAGAACTTTTAAAACTTTTTTCTGAAGCTGGTAGTCTCTTAAGGAAATCAGGCAGTGGAGCAGTTAATAAACGTACGTTGAAGAAATAATGGAAAATGAACCACAAACATCTGTTCGACTGTTGAGTCAACAAATAAACCTTTCTGTTGGTACAACTCACAAGTTATTAAAAAAAGATATGCAACTTTATTCATACCGTGTCACAGCAGTATAAGAATTGTTAGAAATTAATTACCCATGTAGACTGCAGTTTTGTAATTGGTTTGTAAATATGAACGATAATGGAGAACTTTCGCAAAGAGTCATTTTTACTGATGAAGCATGCTTTTATAAAACGGGATACTTAAATTTACAAAATACAAGGATTTGGAGTAGTGAAAATCCACATGTAATTAATGAAGAATCGCTACATCCTAAGAAAATTGGTGTTTGAGCAGCGATAAGCCAAAGGCGAATCATTGGACCAATATTTTTTCAGGGAACGTTAACTGCGCAAAGGTACCGTACGGAAATTTTACAACCATTTGTCAATCAGTTGCATGATGATAAACTACAAAATACATATTTCCAACAAGACGGAGCACCTTGTCACTGTACTGCAGAATCTTTGGATTATTTAAGAGAATTTTTTGATGAGCGTATAATTACTCGAAATACTGAAATTGCCTGGCCTACACGTTCATGCGATTTAACACCTTGCAACTTCTTTTTGTGGCCTTATCTAAAAAAAAACATATTTCGAACACATATATTGAATTTGAATGATACGCTACAGGGAATCGAACGGAAATGCATGGAAATTAATATCAATCCAGTAATGTTGCAGAATATCATCAGAAATTTTGAACGGGATTTTAAAGTGCATTGATCTTGAAGGACAACATTTTCAACACTTGTTATAGTTTTCAATTAATAACCTATTATTTGTTATTTATTTGTATGTATGAAACTGTCAAAATATACGACTTCGCAGGTTAAGTAGTAGATTTTAATTTACGACATACTTCAAAATGTTCTCAGTAAATCACATGCTACTAGATTGACTTTTCAAATGAACACTTGTTATATACCACGCTGTGGAAAATTAAGCAGTCTTTCTTTGAAGACTGGCTAAGTAAAAACTTAAAAAATGTATAAAACCCCTTAAACTACCTTAATATTTATATTCTAAATATGTATTTCGACAATTATGTTGCCATCGTCGGTAGATAAAAATAATGATCGCAATGGTATACACGGGGCACAGAGAAGCTAACAGAAAAAATTGCGGCACACTTTTCGTATACACTAAGTTTTAAGGAATGTAAACTTATCTCTAATTCTAATAACTATTCGAAGATGTCTTACAAGGAAGTATAGGGAATTGGACACTTATCGGCGTTGTAAGTACTATTTTTCGTTTTTATTATTTATGCAAGTGCATATATATTTCACATTAATTTTATTAGTACTAAGAAATAGGTATGAAACAGAAATTGACATTTTCGGGAAAGAAACCAATGCCAAAAGGGTTATCATCCCGGATTGATTCCACAGTTTCCAACAAGAAACAACTTCGTTCAATTTTCCAGTAAATCGGTTGCTGAATTTTCCGTTAACAAAAGAGTAACACGAAAAAGTATTAGATTTCAAAATATTTAGAGGTGCAATGGTTTATCACAGAAATTGATAAATTATATGAAAAAATAATTTACAAAAAATACGCGATTTCACTTGTTTATTACCTCAACAAAATCGTGACAAAATGTCCAAGTGTTTACCATATCATAAAATTTCGAAATATATGAATAAGATTGTTAAATAACGAGGTTCATAAGTTACTTTTCGGTTCGAAAACGCAATCAAATCTCTTCTGGGAAACGGAAAAATAAATTAGATATGAATCAGAAATCAGAAATTAATTGCAGCGATTGTAAATTGAAATATATTAGTCAAATAGACCGTTCAACAGTAACCTCTTATAAAGAACATATATCACATATTAAATTTCATAAACCGGAAAAATCAATTGTTGTCGCCACGCATTAGAAACTAATTATGACATCACGACAGATTCTTTAAAACAAATCAAAAATATAAAATCAGATGGAATTGGACATATATGAATTTGTATAATTAAAAACGAAAATAAAATCTACAATGCCGATAAGGGTCCAATTCTCAATACCTGCTTGTACGAGTTCTTAGAATAGAGATAAAAGAGGACCGTAAGAATGAACACATGTGTCATTTTTTAAGCTCATTAAAACCCGGTGTATATGTTGACGTCTTATAAAAGTGTTTAGCGATTTTTGTACTAGCTTTACCGTTTTCAACATTGGCGAATATTGTTTTTACTTACTGAGGATGACAGCTTAGTTGCCGAAATACGTATTTAACATACGAATATTTTATTTTATTTTTTATTTTACTTAATTTTATTTTACCCAACAGAATATTATATATAATTCCATTTACAGGATATCTTAATAATATACATGACAATAATAATTATCGCAGAAATCATAAAGAAGTCGTTTGAAGATCCACAAACTATCGAAGTGTCTATCAATATCCGAAGAAACCTGATTGAAGTTAGCGCCCATGATGTAGACAGGATACTTGACCAACACATTGGTTCGTGGAAAAAGAAGATAAAAAGTACTAGAAAAGCGTGTGAAGAATGGTGACTCAACTTCGTTGTGAAGAAGCCTATAAAGGAAGCTAAGGCTGGCTGCAAAACATCTAAAGAAGAGGGAAGGCACGTCAAAGCGAGAAAGGAGTACAGCATGATCAAAGCCACGCATCTGGCATATTCCAAACGTGATCTCTCTAATGTGTTATACAAGAAATTCTATACGCTCACATTATAAAATTTACCATATCTACGTATAATAAATCCAAGAGTTTGTGTTGCCTGCTTAGGCGCATTGTTGATATGCATATTAAATGTGAGTTTCATGTCAAAGTAATGCCCAAATCTTTAATTGATTCAGCACGTGATATGTTCGTATCCCCAAGTTGGTAATTCAAGTATATAACATTTAGCCTATTCGTGAAAGGTAAAATCTTACATTTATCGATGTTCAAAGCTTAAAGGTAAATTGTTATTTGCGCATAAATTCTGGATGTTAACAGGATCACCCTGTAGTAGAAGACAATCCCTCGAGAAAACAACTTCAAGTCATCGGCGGAGAAAAGGTTATTAGACTCGATCTGATCTGAAAGATTATTAATGAAAATAATGAAAAGTAGTTGTCCTAAGTTAGAGCCTTGCGGAACTCCAGAAGTGTCATGAAAAATATCTGTTGTAGAATACATTTAACCTTTTCGAGAGAGATAAAATCTCACACTTATCGGTGTTTAAAGGTAAATTGTTATTTGCGCACAAATTCTGTATGTTACACAAGATCGCCCTGTAGTAGTAAACGATCCCTCGAGTCGGTGACTCGAGAAAACAACTTCAAGTCATCGGCGAAGAAACGGTTATTAGACTCGATCTGATCTGAAAGATCATCAGTGAATATAATGGAAAAAAGTTGTGCTAAGTTAAAGCCTTGCGGAAATCCAGAAGTATGATGAAAAATATCCGTTTCGAAACCTGTTATGTGGGTACGAACCTAAAAAGTCAATTAGCGGTTTACTAAGTCCCAAACTCACGAATTTATTTGGTGTGTTAAGAGGTTGTGTACCTTTTTCAAGATGTAGAAACCTGTAATGCTCACGATCGATAATAAAATTTTCTCGATTAATTTTTACGATTCATACACTTTTAATCAATTTAGCAAATAATCTTTTCTTTTTTTTATAATGTATTACCGACACCTTCAAGCTTTATCAAGATAAATTTAATATTCAATGTCCGACAAAAAAAGCTCACAATTTATGTTGATTGTGAGCTTTTTTTGTCGGACATTGAATATTAAATTTATCTTGATGTGGCAGCTTTCGCTACGTTGAACGAGTTTCTTGTTTCTCGATTCGACGCTCAAAATACAAAGTGTTATTTTTATTCTCAATAAGATGGCGCACTTAATTTTTAACAACCGACACGACCGTCTCTACTCAGCAGGCTGATGAGCGACATTGTGTCCTGGTAAATCGTGTGAGAAATTCACCATCAAGTTAAGTTTATTTAGTTGTTCTGGGTTTTCCTGTTTTTGTGAGTTTTGTTTTATTGTGTCAATATCTTAAATTATTCCTACACTGGACCATTTCGAAACAGTCTTTGGGATTAGCACTTTTTAATATGATTGCACACCAATGCAAGATTTCAGTGTCTTACTTTTTGAGCGCTTTTTACTATAAAAATATCAATTTAGTTCTTGCATAGTTTCAATATAAATCCACTATTATAAGATGCTGCCGTAATCTTTTTACAATGTCAGCAATATTTCATCTTCCTGGTGGAAATTGAAGTTAAAAGAGGTTTTCACCATGCTGACGTACATTATTTATATTCTGTTAAACATATGCATCCTCGGAGATGCATAAAATTTTTAGTATTCATACGAAACGAAGCACACGTATCATTCCCTAGTTGAAGAATAACCGCTTTGCGTACGGCGTACGTTATACCGAAAAAAAAGAGGAACTGAATATTTATGACAGAAAGTTTGTTTGTTTCGCGAAGAATTTTCCCTACACACGCAATCAATAAGAAAATATGTAAAATTATTCAAAGGCTGCGTGTATTTTAAACTTCGTGTCTCAAAGAAATTCGTAAAGACTAAGTAGAACGTGAAAAGAAAATAAATGTAACATTAAAAAAGTAACGTATAGTTCTTAATCCTTGTCTACGATATGCAACGTTCATTTTTTATTTCTTTTAAATGTGACAATATGTATACATTTGTAAAACATAACCTGAAGTTTATCTAAAATTGTAAACTGAAGTGAACTGAATCGCGCAGACATTTGAAGAAGCTCTTCTGTAAATTGCAATATGAACATCATCAAAGCTTTTTTACTCAGTTGTAGATGAAGTAAGAATTACTAAAGTTTTTAGAATATCAACTTCAATCAGTGGCGGCTCGGGGTGGTTCATATAGGGAGTGCATAAATTCAAAAGTTTGTTTTGAGGGAATAGTAAATATTAAACTACACAGTTTAATTACATCTGACGATAAACGAAGTCCTTTCTTCGCATCTTTGACTTGCAGAACAGTTCTATCACTTTTTCATTAAAGTTTGGGAAATCATTTATACATTCTTTTTCACAAGATAACATAGTAAGGGCATTTAATCTCTCTTCTTTCATTGTATTTCTCATGAAAGTTTTTATTCTCCTCAGCCGTGAAAACTGGCGTTCCGCTTCGGACGTTGTCATTGGGATTGTAATGACAATTTTTAATAGCGTAACAACTTCATTAAAGGTGTCGCTTAATCCATCCAGCAGAAGACCTAGCAGACCTACAGCACCGACTTCTATATTTTGCCTAAATTCTTCTCTAGAATATAGAACGCTTAATTCAGTTCGTAATCTGCTTTCATTGAGGCATGGATAAAATTTTACTGCTTCTTTAAGGCAATCTTCCGGAATTTTTTTTTGAAAAGAGGAGAACTATTTAAGAGAAATTAAGTTTGCTAATATTAAGTTCCCTGTATACCGAAACCTAGTTTTTATTTCTAGCAAAATAATATCGCACACTTCAATAGTTTCCCTCCTTCTTTGGCTACCATCAGTTACTCTTCGCCGCTTTGATGGTCGAGGAGTCAGTTCTGGGTCATTTTGTTTAACCAACTGATTATCTGTGTCAGCAATTTCGGTTCGAATTTTTCCAATAGCGCGTTCAAAATTATCTAAATTTTTCTTGATTTTCAATGCATTTGTATTGACATTTTGTAATTGATTAAACAATATGTCCACATGTGGCATAATTTTATGAAAGAAAGTTAACCAATAGATAAAATTTTCCTCCTCAAAAATTCGCAAATCGCCACTAGCTTGATGAATGGTAGTTTGTAAACTAGCTTCTCCCTCGATTTGTTCTAGAGCTTCAATTATTTCTTCTCGGTGCGCATATATTGTATTCACTGTCCTAGAATTGAAGTTCCATCTTATTTTTGAAGAACGAGGTAAGCTTTTCTCTGAAGGAATTCTTCCAATCTTGCAGCTCGTTGTGGTGAAGTGGAGAAAAATGTACATAATCCCGTCAGATTGGCAAAAAAATTCTACAATTACTACTGCTCGATGTAGCATGTGACATAATTAGATTTGTTTGATGTGCATAACAATGTACAAAATTAGTCCTTGGATACTGGTCTTGGACATGTCTTTGCACGCCGTTAATAGCACCACTCATGACTGCTGCCCCATCATAGCTCTGTGCAATCAGTTTTTCTGGGTCATCAAGAAGCAAACTAATTTCGTTAAGGATGGAGGCAGATAAGGAATTAGCATCATGTCCACTAGGCAGAAGAAATTTCCAAAATCTTTCGACCGGTCTCGCGTTCACAATATATCTTAAAACAACCACCAACTGAAACTGATTGGACACATCTGTGGTTTCATCAGCTATCACAGATATGAAGTCGGTTGCTTTAATTTCACTGGCAACTTGTTCATGTTACACGTTCAACATTGCATCAAGCAGCTCATTCTGTATCGTTTTTGATAATCCCTTAAAAACCGGTGCCGCTTCGATGTGATCTCTGAGCGATTGATCCAATTCTGCCGTAATATTTATCAATTCCCGAAAAATGCCCTTGTTATTCGACGTTTGCTGTTCATCATGACCCCGAAGTGTCAGTTCAAACGCGCCACAAAATCTAATGCAATTTATTATTAAATTTAACACATGCCTATTTTTTGTTACCTTTTCATTGTGTTGTTGAATTGCTTTTCTATATGATGAATCTAAAACATTCTGAATGTTATTTTTTCCTAACATTCTTAGACTAAATATATTTTTCAAATGCCCTTCGGAATTTTCATGTTTAATAATTTTAGCACTAAGATGAATTAAGTCTCTTATTCCGTTCTTTGACCAAGACGGTTCACCACCAAACAAAAGACACGGAAAACAAAACAAAGTATTTTTAATTTCACACCCACAAATTCAGTAATTTTTCTGATAAATATTCATTTTGAATTTTCTTATAACGTCTTTACCTTTAACAGATTGTTTATTTTCTAAACATAATTGAGGCATCGGCCGTTTAAGATTTTTTACTGCGATTTTTTCATTATACGTTAATCGCGAAAACGCGTTGTTCTGTAAAAAAATACCGTATTCATTGTAACAACGCCCGAGAGCAGTCTGGTTCAGTTGCTCCAACGCTATGTATTATACGACATTGAAGTACGGCAAAATACAAATCTGCCCACCATCAATGTAATGTTAATGCCTTAACAGAGCACAAGTTGGGCTTTGCTCAGTATATCTGTGACGACGATCGTATATGTACGTTGTTAGCGTGCCACGTTCCTCGTCAATAACTATGAATACATAATATATATAATAAATAAATACTTTCAAAGTTAGTCGCCGCTAGGTTTGTTTTGCTTCATAATTCCAGGGGGTGCAATTGCCACTTGCTCTCATTAAAGAGCCGCCACTGACTTCAATAGAAACATATTGGTTTTAGGGCCAGTAGATTTTACATAGATATAATAATAATAATGATAATAATTGTCTTTATTAATCTCAACCAGTAATTCTTAGGAACATGTCCAATTTATGTCCAAAGTTAATAAATTAATATGTTTATTATGTAGAATATGTAGATGATTGAACATATTTGTTTCATTTATTAACCTGTAAATAGGTACACGTATATCTGTTGGGTAATAAATAAATGTCCAGAACTGAACTAAAAATACATATAAGCAAGTATATATAATAATTATACATATATACGTAATTACACTAAACACATATATTAATAAAGAAATGAAGAAAACGTATGACAAGCAGGGCAATCCATTCCTAGCATATTAAAATTCTGTGTCGAATGTACTATAGGCCCGTTTGACAATATGATTGGGTTGATCTTGATTCAAAACCTGACACAAGAAAATTGGAAACTTTGGACAGCAAGTTAGGTGAGTCTACCTTACCAATAAAAACATTCTGCATAAATAGAACGCTAGTGGTCTTTCTCCTTTCTGATAGTGGGACGACGCCCTGTCGCTCAAGTAAATCGAATTAATTCCATGCACGAGATAGCGTACACCACATTTAACCCTAGGACTACCAGGAAAACGGCCTATCGCTATTTACCGCGCGGATCAATTGGACCCGTATTAGTATACGCTGGGTTTGAGCTAATATTCGGCGATTATTTTGAATTCAATATAGCGTAAGCAATACTATATTTGACTTTTATTTTATTAAACATAAGAAAAGACCATTAGAACCAACCGAGGCAGTAATAATAATAAGACTTAAATATTGTAAAATAAAATATATAAATGACTTACATAAAAGTAAAAGTGGGTTTAAACACATTTCTTACATATAACTACTGAGTGTTCACCGCATACATTGGTTTTACAACGTGCACAATTTGTTCTTGTTTTGCTGTTTTTTGAAAATGGACAAACATCACATCTCTTCTTCTTTCTTGGAATCTCAGAACTAGTAGATGCTTCAGCTTCTTCTTCTGCTTCTGGTTTTTCGCGGTCCTTGTATTCTGTTAGCTCACTTCCTAGCTCAATTAGAAAGTTTCTCCTCTTTTTAAAATAAGAAGCTGAATTAGGTTTCAAGAGCTTTCGTAGTATGTATGCGTTCATGGCGCCGATGTCTATCATGTTATAAAAAACTACAAAAGGCCATCTCGTCGTCGGGTTTAAACACATTTCTTACATATAACTACTGAGTGTTCACCGCATATATTGGTTTTACAACGTGCACAAGTTGTTCTTGTTTTTCTGTCTTTTGAAAATGAACAAACATCACATCTCTTCTCCTTTCCTGGAATCTCAAAACTAGTAGATGCTTCAGCTTCTTCTTCTGCTTCTGGTTTTTCGTAGTCCTTGTATTCTGCTAGTTCCTTTCCTAGCTCAATTAGAAAGTAAAGTTTCATCTCTTTTTGAAATCAAAAGCTGAATTAGGTTTCAAGGGCTTCCATAGTATGTATGCGTTCATGGCGCTGATGTCTATCATGTTATAAAAAACTACAAGAAGCCATCTCTTCGTCATCCTTTTCACGGTGTATGATCGTGTCATTTTGTCCATGTTGTCCAAGCCACCTTTTGTTTTATTGTAGTCTAGGATTACCTGAGGTTTCTTTTTTTGGCTATTATCAACATTTTTCTCACTGGGCAGAGTACTCAGCAACGTTACAAGCTTGCGTTTCTTTGGGCAATACGATAAGCATCGCATCGCCTGTAAAACCAAACTGTGTGGAAAACTCTTGTCGATTTTTTGGATCGACAAATGAAGATGGCAATTCAGGCTTATTTTTACAGGATTGCGAACCAAAACAAAGCTAACCTAATTATTCTGTTAAATGTTACTTTGAATTATTAAAATACAAATTTCACAAAAGTATGACAGTAATCTTAGTCTTACACAGAGTACCTTCTCGGTTGTGAATAAGATATTCAATCTAAATTTTATACTAAATAATAAATTTGAAATGCGCAATTATAAAAAAAAAATAAGTTCTACACCTATGGAATGATGTTATTCAAAATTTTGATATGCGTTTTATTAGTGTCATAAAACTATGTTAACATACCAAATTTTAGCAAAATCGCACAAGCGGCTTCATATTTACGAGGGATGTTTCCAAAGTTCTGCGAATTTGGTTATAATTTTTTTATTTTGTCAATTTTCATCAATATTACAATGTAGTTGTTCAACAAAATCAACATAATCGCCATTTAATTGAATACATTTATCCTAATGATAAATTAATTTTTTAAGCCGTCCTCGAAGAACTTTTTCGGTGTCTCCTCAACCCACCTATTTATGACAGGTTTTACGTCAGTTAAACTCTCAAAACTAAACACCTCGTAAAGGTTTTCTCAAACCTGGGAACGGATGAAAATCATTCGGTGCGAGATTCGGTGAATAAGGTGGACGCGTAAGCAATTCCCATAGTAAATCGTTCAAAACATCCTTCGTTTTTCTTGCGGTGTGCGGTCTTGTATTATGCTGTTGCAATAACGGATGCTTATGCAACTTCCCAGGCCGTTTTCTGATAAGTGCCTGGCGTGGTAGTCCAGATAAAAAGTTTGTATAATATTCTGCGTTAATTGTTGTACATTTCGTCAGATAATCCATAAAAATAATGCCTTCCCAATCCCAGAATACAGTAACGATTACTTTTCCAACAGACGGAATTACACGCTCCTTAAGTGGAGCATCGGATTACGCCATTTTTGGATTGACTTTTAGCCTCAGAATTTAGACAAGGAACACACGTTTCGTCAGTGGTTATTATCCGTTGCCAAAATTCATCACCATAACGGGCTAACAGCTCTTGAAGTTGACGACGAGTGTCAGACCAATTGAGTTTCTGTTCCGGTCTCAACAGCCTTGGCACCTAGCGAGTTGAAACCTTGCTTACGTCCAAACAATCATATAAGATCTCATAAAGGAGATGTGAAAAACAGAAGGAAAGTAGCCTTCATGTAATATGCACGTGTGAGGAACTGAAGAAACTATTGGATTTTTCGAGTGTACTTAAACTTCCACTGAGGAGGATAGTGGCTTTTATTTTTAAAATGATCGATCCACCAATAGACAGTACTTTGAGATTCTGCAGAGTCACCAAACACTCCCTGCAGACGTTTAATAATTTCCAAAGTTTTCACGCCCTCTTTCTACAAAATAAAAAATTATTGCTCTTTGAGGTTTCGCCGCAGCTTCCATGGTTGCACAAGCAGTGCTACGAAAATGCGTCTATATCGGTCGAACACCAGAATCGGACTGAACGATATTGCACTGGGCAGCTGCATAAACATGTCAAGACTTATCGATCACAAATAGCATTGTCTATAAGCTCTGCGTAATTTAATTAGGGAATAATTGCCAGAACTTTGGAAACATCCCTCGTATAATAAAAAACGATTCCAGAGTTGTAGCTTCAGCGTCGTATAGCGCCCAAACTAAGCAACTTTGTACTAAGATAAGTTGTCTTAAATCAGCTTAATTTTGGTGCAAAGTATATGCAGTAGGCTTTTGTAAAGACCTTTTACAGACACCTTGTATAATATATTTTTATTTGTAGCATTAATCGTTTTACCTTTCTTTGTGGTAAAAATGATGTATTGATTTATTTTTAATAGGTTATCCATGGACGTCTACAATGGGTAGAACTTCATAAGTAGTATAACGATATACTTTTATAAAGTATGTTTCACGACCGATTCTTTAATAGTATTATTTTCAAAGCGCTTAGTTTGAGTGAGCAATGCAAGCAACATAACATTAATTCCATCGTGCTTTTTAGTGCTTCTTAATTTTTAACGCACTCTGTTTTTAACGGTGCTCTTATTGAGCGATCCTTTATTAATAAGAGCAACCACGCTTCGTGCCATCGATTCTTTTAAAAGTACGCGTCCGGACAAATTCAATCTCTAAATACTTTTCTTTGAAACAGTTTCTTTTCTTCGTGCGTGTGTCCAGCGGCCACGACATTTTGTGTCTAATATAATAGAAACTTCAAGAGATTTACAGATGTTAAGTGTACCTATATATTGTCGGATATATGTCACTGCTTTCCCAGTTTCTCGTAGAACTTATCCTCCTAACCAACTTTGTTGTTGAGTTCTTTTATTATTCATTATTCTACTTTCTTCTTTTGATTTTTTACTCTGATTTAGATAGATAAAAATGTTATTAATTCCTTTAAAGCTTTAAAGAAATTTTTTTTTGAGAACTATTAATGACTATAATTAAAATTTATTCTACGGACCGGACGCGAGAGGCCGATGACTCATCGCCCACGGGCGTGCTATTGGAAATTTGTTTTTTTTTTAAGTTTTTAATTTTATTTATATAATTGGAAAACGAACGGGGTGATCTATAAAATACGAAATACATTTTTATTTCTTTATTTTGTAGTTCAAGTTGAGTGAAAGAGTATTAATATTAACTAGCAACACTTTCTCAAGGTTCACTTTTGTAAAATTTGTTCTCTTTGAATGAAATACATTCTTGTAGATCGAAAACTTTTTTCTACATCGGTGTATACTGGAAATATTATTTTATTTCAGCGTTAGCAGTTAGATTTTAGGACATTGTCCCCATACAAAATTGTCGTAATGTTATTAAATCTGGATTTCTATTGAGAACTGTGTCTAACTTTTGCCGAAGGCCACATCCGAAGTGCTGCCACCTTTTACAAATCGCTCGAAATTTTTTTCTATAGATTTCTGCAACTTGGCTTTTAAAAGGACAGTGGCGGTGTTAAAGAATTGTTAAAGCCAAAAGATGACTTTGCAAAAGTAAAATCGCACTACAACAGTATGTACGCACTACTACGTATAAATAATATCCAGCTAAAGCTTCTGCTATATCTTTCGTTACTGAGCACAAATTTTTTCACAAATCTATGTTGCAAAGAAGAAATGAAATCGAGACCCTTGAACGAGATACCCTTGAACGAGAAATAATACATATTAGTCTATAATTACCGATGCCTTTTTTAAATACTGGGCAAATTCCAGAAAATTTTCCAAGCTCGTCGGAATGAAGATGTTTTTATAGACAAATCAAAGAGTTTTAAAAATGGATTAACAAAAATATTAGCGCAATCCTTAACCAAATATATTGGAATATTATCGTCTACAGCAGTATGCTTGTCTTTTCAGTTTCCCAATGGCTTTTATAATATCATCCCGTGCAATTAAAGAAATGATAATAAGTGGATAACTACTAATAGTATGGTACTCAAGGGACGCCTTATCAAAATTTTTAGGAAGATAAACTTCTGCAAATATAGATTCGAAAGCGTCAACGATAAGTTTATACTTTTAAATATTCCTCCCTGATAAAACGTAAATTATTTGGAATTCTAGGAATGTTTTGCACGGACATTTAATGATTTCTTCTTGAAGCCTTGTGTATAAATAGCTTCTAGAAATTTTTGTTTTCACAATTCTTTTAATTTTTTTAAAATTCTGCTTAGATAATTATTGCTTGACCTTTGTATATCATAGTAAATTTAAATAGTCGGCGATTTAAAATCTGTTTTACTTTAATTTGTAAATATTTAAAATAATTAAAATCTTATATGTTTCGGCAATTACTGGCTGTTCCAAAGAATTTTAAATTCTTCATTTAAATTTGCAGAGTAGACCTGCAAATTTAAATAGGTTGAAGAAACGCGTGAGAAACTTATCGCTACAAATGCAGGACGAAGTTTTACTAAATTCTTTGTGGGAATTTGAATACCGTTTAGAATATTGTCAGTTAGTAGAAGGGCAAATTTTTTTCGTTTTTTTCGTTAAAATAAATAAATTGTTAAAATCACGAGTTTAAAGGACTTGTTTTTGGAAATTAGCTATTTTGCCAATTCATTCATGGCATATGATGCTACTAATGAAAACTGATTTCCAGGAAGTAGTTTTTATGATTTCAATAGCAACTGTGGAGGTTTACTCTATCCGGAATTTTACAAGGCATTTCAAAATGTAAAAATATACAGAGTGCTCTGTTTAAAATAACAAACTGGATGTCTATTTCCGATATAACCGGAAGTAATACAGTAAATCAGATATTATTTTTTGAATCGTTGAATCTCCTTATAAAGGTTTACCCAATTTTATTTAAAATGAATGAGTATATAATATACCGTGTAGAAATGTGGTGACCAAACGACACTGCTGCGCAAGAAGCGTCCTCGTCAACTTAACTTCCCCGATATGTTATTCAATGTATAGTGTAGCATTTGATTGGATAAGTATATTGGTATACACATATGTATTGCCTATGTACTCGTATTTCAACACAGACATGCCTATTTATAGGTCACAAGTAGGTGTGGTATATATGTTACCATGAAAGACCGAAAGTAGTGGTTGTCGACATACACCGGTTAATGTCGACAGACATCAGATGAATAGGTGAAAGACCGAACAATTATTAGTTATATTATAAATTCGGTCCTTCACCACTGTATGTCGACAAACACATATAAGCTTCGGTCAATGTCAGAAACGACAGGACATTTATTATAATATAAGTTTATTATTCATATTATTCACGTCACTGCAAACCATTCATTCTGGAATTTCCAGCTATATTTAATTTACCCTTCACAGGTATTTGTAATTTTTGGCATCTATTCAAATTCACAATAGGCTTATTAAGAAACGAATATTTAGTTTTTAGTTTTGTTTCATTTATTACCGTAGCTTATTACAATAGCTCTAGGATTTCCCAAATTCAGAGGGTTGTAAACTGTTTATATATTCTTTTAAATTCAAATTCATAGATCAGTTCCAAATGATCAATCGGTAAAGACAGTTCCCGCAGAGACTTATCTAATAGACAACCCGTGGCAGGTGAAACATCATCAACAGGTATTATAATTTGTGCTCGATGGCTACTCCAGTAAATAGTGATCAATTCCTTGAAAAGTTAAATACTCTAATAAGAAATAAACGAGAAGACAATTGTTTTCATTTTTCTCAAGAAAGGTACTCTAAAATCGTTTCTGAAGTAATTTCTGCTAAAAGTAAGTGCAGTACCCCTTTGGACTACAGACGTTTAAAACGTTTTGACATTTTAAAAGTTAGTGACGAACAAAAGTTAATTGTGCCATTAAAATCAGGAGAAACGAATATCCAGTATTATGTTACAAACGAAGAGTTGTTTAATATACTTTCCGAAACTCACATACGAACAGGCCATGGAGGAAGAACACGAATGCTAAAAGAATTGCAAGTTAAATACAAAAATATTACTTATGAAGTCATAATGCTCTATTTAAATTTATGTCAACAATGTTAAATGAAATACAGTGCTCCTAAAAAAGGTATTGTTGTAAAACCAATGGTGAGTTCCGAATTAAACTCTAGATGCCAAGTCGATTTGATAGACTTGCAATCATACAGCGATGGCGATTACAAATTTATAATGGTTTACCAAGATCACTTAACCAAGTTTGTCCAGTTACGAGCGTTAAAAACCGAGAGAGCAGAAGAAGTAGCATATCACTTTCTTCAAATTTTTTTAATATTTGGTGCTCCCGCTATATTGCATTCAGATAATGGCAGAGAGTTCAGTAACCAAGTCATATCTGAACTATGCGCTATGTGGAAAGATGTTAAAATAGTGCACGGAAAGCCTCGTCACAGCCAAACACAAGGCTCAGTCGAAAGAGCCAATCAAGACATACAGAATATGTTAACTGCGTGGATGCATGATAATGATTAAAATAAATGGTCAGAAGGGTTGTCGTTTGTCCAATTCGCAAAAAACACAACTTACCATGAAGGAATACGCCAGAGTCCATATGAAGCTCTGTTTGGCGTTAAACCAAAAAGAGGCACAGCATCGTCATCTCTCCCCAACGAGCAAATTACAAACATTGAAACCGAGGAACAGCTAGAAGCTTACGTTAATACTTGTGAAGAAAATTTGGTTAGTGACCATATTGATGACCATGTTTTAGATGTAAGTGATATGGATGACCAAAATACCATTGGAGCCAATCCACCTTCATCTGCCACCAACAGGTCTTCATCTGAAGTGCCGACTGATCCACAACCCAGCACGTCTTCAACTCAAACACTGACTGATCTGCAACCGATTACGTCTTCATCTCAAGTGCTGACTAGGCAGCACGAGCTAATCAATTTAAAAAGAGTAGCAGCAAAAGAGAATCTACTACTCCAAGCAACAAAAATGTTGCGAACCTCAAAGAAAAAGTTTCCTGCGGCCCAAATTGGTGATACCGTAAGAATTAAAGTCCCTGACGTCGATCGTGGTCGTACAGATCCCCGAAATGTGTTAGCCATTGTTGTTGGGATAGAGAATACAGACTTTTATAAATTAGCGAACAAAAATGGCAGCTTCAAGCAGCTTTTCACTCGTAATCAATTCGCAATTTGCAAAGAAAAGTTAATGTCCATGGATGAGATTTCAGGTCAAAAAATTTCGGTAAGAGAAGCAGCTTCTGCTAATTCAAAAAGTGGAGGGCAAGGCTATACACGCTGTAACTGCAAAAAGAAGTGTTCCACGGCTAAATGTAGCTGTAAAAACAATAGGCTTTTCTGTAATTCGAAGTGTCATGGTAGCTTAAGTTGTTGCAATAAATAAGGTTGCCTTACATTTACTTTGTTTTTTTAATTTCATTTCATGAAACAAAATGCATTTTATTTGTTATATTAATATTATGTTTGTTGTGTTTGTTTTAAGTTCAACAATTTCTTTATGTTCATTTGAAAACTTCTTCCATGTTTTAATCAAAATAAATAATAACCTATAGAGTTTTATTTTGTTTTCTTTTTATAAACAAATTCTTTTAAACATACACCATGAGTCCATGATGAATGTTGACATTCGCCGGTGTAAGTTATAAATAATAATATTTGATGAATATATCGGACATACGCCAAGTAACTTGGTGAATGTTGACATTCACCGGTATATCTCGACTATCACCGGTTTTCGGACTTTCACGGTAACGTATACATACGTATTGTGTATATACTCGTATTTCAACACAGACACGCCTGACGCCTTGTATACTGGTGTACTGGAGAGGTGTCGCTTACCTCCCTACCGTTCTTCTACCACATTTCCGTACGGTATAGCACGTTATATAATGTATATAATGTGCCGTCAAAAACTTTCCACATTAGACACGGCCATGCTTTTGATAATGGTTGGTGACAGTGCACGTAATCTGTCACAAACGTATAATTTTGGATGAGCGTGACCGTCTCTAATGTGGAGAGTTTTTTAAGGCATTTTATATAGAATGTAATGTTCGTATGTGTGTACGTTATAGAATAAAAAGCTACTGGACCGATTTACGTGCAAAATTTTTGCAGGATTTTAAACAATTGAAATCCTCGATCTGAATAGTAAAAGAAAGTTAGGCGCCTAATAATATAATATCAATAGTAGCAGTACTATTATTTAAATGTAGATGACGCCACGAGGCAGTACTTCTCACATTGAAGTTTGAGGTAAAAAATGCTCTCTCGCATGTGTAGAACTAAGCTCGAGTGCTGTTGTTTTGATTTTGAATTTATTTATATTCTTATTATATACAGTGAAAGTTAAATTTTGATTAGTTCCATAATATGTAAATAACTAATTTTAAAGTAAATACAACAATTTATATCAAACTTTCAATTGTGTTCTTTTAATCTACATGTACGCTCAATTCTACGCTGGGTTCAGCTAGTATCAATATAATTACCAAAGAATATCCAATAAGTTTGTAGTAGATCCGAAAAGAGTTTTATAAAATTATCATTTCTACAGTATCTTATATTATCATTTTACCGAAATGGACGAACACGATGTAAACTTATACGATATCGAGCCATAATGCAGGATAATATCTGTCTTTAACGACGAGGGATTCAGAATTATGTCCAGCAACGAAGTTACAGTTTATGTTTGATAATATCAAGTCCAACAGTCGATCATTTGCATTGGTGACGTCGTTGTATTGAATCAAGTTTATAGATGTTATGAATGAAAGCAGAAGTTCGGTTTCGCATCAGATGTGACGAAATTTGAAATATTGAAATCGTGTGTAAATAAAAAATTATTTGTCCCAGCAGTAATGATTAGTTAATAGATAACTTACAAACTTACAAATATCAACTACACATATGTAAGTGCTAGAAAACTGATAATATTTTAGACACGATTACATCATCATTAATTAGGGCGTTCAGTAATTCAAGAATACCACTCTTTATAAGTAATCCTTAAATCCTACATTTTTTTACCTCCGCTGGGAAAACAAGATACCTCCATTAAATATAAATCATCCCATAAAAGAATTGTAAATGCGCTTGCTACCACTTCCCATAAACAGTACGTGCTGAATAAGAACAGAGCCCAGAGCATCCGACACAATGATTGATTAGAACGAGCCTCCATATGAAATATTTTATGGCCGCTATCCTTTCGTACCTTGCTTGCGCTTTCCTCTAATACGATGCCGAATTGAAAAAACTAATCTGTCAAACAGAAACTGTCCAGACTTACGCGAAAAAATAATAGGCTCTGGTGTATTGATATTTAATGGGTTTGCCTTCGTCCCTTTTAAGATAATTGGGTACAAGGATTACATTGTTATCTATTTAATAAGCGGAACTGTTTATATAGGACCAAGGGAATCACTAAATTTGCTGTTATTCGACTATCATATTTTTAAAATACCTTCGATTTGGTATTATCTGTATGATTTATATTCAATATTTTTACTATTTAGTTGAAATCAGACATTTAATGATATCCAGCAAGAAATGACAATAATGGTGTAGTCTTTAACACTAGAACTGCCGGGTCTTTAAAAGAGCAGATACAGTTTCGTCCGATAACACAGGTCTACAGTGATTTTGATGTTTGAAATCTGTTTGCTAATTTGTATATGTTTGGGGGCCCTTATTCCAAAAAACGCCATGTTTTTGCTCTATCACGTAAATTTTTTTTATAGCGCTCTATATCTTAAAAATGTTAATTTATTAATATACATACCTATGACAAGAATATGTTTGTTCCATGTGAGGCATGATTTTTAAATGAATTGATATTTATGAAATTAAATGTGATTTGGCAACACTGGTTAATATTAGATTTCTCAGCAAAGCAAGAGAGTCGGCGCAGAAGCGTCAATACAACGTTGAAACCTGCTTATTTGCAGTTTGGTTGTGTTAGTCGTCGTGCTACTGTATACGCGCGTTTGTTGTCTTCGTTGCTGCGTATTTTAAGTGTTCTAGAACGTATAAATATGGAAAGAAGACATTGTGTTAACAATCCGAATAACTTTTGTTATATCTGTGGTAGTTATGTCGTAGTAAAGCAGAGGCAAACTATAACTTCGTTTGTGAAAAATGTATACCACGCTTATTTTGGTGTAAAAATTGGCGACCAAGACAAGTCCTGGGCTCCTCATACTGTTTGTTTCGTTTGCGTTGAAGCATTAAGAAACTGGCAAAAAGGTAGAAAGAAATCTTTAAGCTTTGGTGTTCCTATGGTATGGCGAGAGCCTAGAAATCACAGTGATGATTGTTATTTTTGTTCGTGTAATGTTCAAGGATTCAACAGAAAAATAAGAAACAAATTGTGTATCCCAATCTTGACTCTGCTATTCGACCAGTTCCTCATGGACCAGATGTACCGATACCTACCGCCCCAAAAGCACTAGAAAACGTCATATCGTCAGAATCAGAGAAATCTAATTGCGACCCAGATGACTCAGATTTCACACCAGATTTCATAGAGCCCGAAGTGTTTAACCAGAGCGAACTAAATGATTTAATTAGAGATTTGCACCTTCCAAAGGATGCATCCGAATTGTTAGCCTCCCGACTTCGTGAGAAACATTTACTGGCACCTGGCGTCACATCAAGCTTTTACCGGGATCGCGAAAAAGAGTTATGTCAATATTTTACTCAAGACGGACCGCTAGTGTATTGCAACAATATTCCTGACTTAATTTCAAAATTAGGAAATGTGCCGTATGTAAAAGAAGAATGGCGCCTGTTTATTGACTCAAATAAGCGTAGTTTAAAAGGCGCTTTATTGCACAATGGTAACGAGCTGGCCTCGGTTCCCGTTGCCCATTCGGTACATTTAATGGAAACGTATGAAATTTTGAACTTCTTTTAAAGAAAATAAACCACCAAGAACATCAGTGGATGCTTTGTGGTTACCTTGAAGTGCTGTGCATGCTACTAGGAAAACAAGGAGGTTATACAAAATTTTCATGCTTTATTTGTGAGTGGGATAGTCGAGAAAGGGATAGACATTGAACTCAAATAGAATGGCCCTCTAGAACAAGCCTTACACCTGGTAGCAAAAATGTATTAAGAGATAGCTTGGTTGACCCCAAAAAAGTTTTACTGCCTCCTCTCCATATCAAACTTGGCTTGATGAAGCAGTTTGTTAAAGCCCTAGACAAAAATGGACAGTGTTTTAAATATTTGTGCGAGACATTTCCAGCCTTATCCGATGCCAAGTTAAAAGAAGGTATTTTTGTTGGGCCGCAGATAAGAACATTATGGAAATACAAGGATTTTCAAAACACAATGACCAATGTCGAGAAAAACGCCTGAGTTTCATTTAAAGAAGTAATTGATAAGTTTCTTGGGAACTCTAAGGACGAAAACTACGAAAATATTGTTCAAAATATGTTACAACACTTTCATCGTCTAGGTTGTAATATGAGTTTGAAAGTGCATTTCCTATTTTCACACTTTAACTATTTTCCTGAAAATCTTGGAGCAGCTAGCGAAGAACAGGGAGAGAGGTTTCACTAAGACATTAAGGAAATGGAACGGCGATACCAAGGCAGATGGAGCATAACGATGATGGCGGACTACTACTGGATGTTAAAACGGGATATGCCCTTAAAAACATACAACCGAATGTCCGGACAACGCAGCTTTCTGGCTAAAAGACAAAGATTTCACTTAAAAAAGACTGAGTAAAGTTTTTTTTCCAATTTTTTAACTTGTATTCCACCTTTTTACTCAATAAACAAATAATTTTTTTTAGAAATATCGTTTTTTTTCATTTAATATTTGCAAAAAAAACCTTACGTGATACAAATAAATGCATAGAATTTTTGAAATCAGCCTACCAAAATTATATAAAATCAGTTTTCACAATAAAAATGTCTGTCAAAAAGTTTAATTTTGTAGACCTGTGTAATCTTTGTTTAATCCTTTTCTGATAATGCTAACCACTTCACTGTGTTACAGTTATGTCCGGGTCGAATTTTTGGGTATTTACGAGTAGGTAATCCTTTTATGTTAATTTAGAGGTGTACCTCCAATATTAGTTTTAATGGAAATAACATCTTTGTTTGTTGACATACCTTTTAACAACAAAATAATTCGTTTTCAGGGTTTATTTAATGTTTTTTGAATGTAAAAAAGGCATATTTTGCATATAATCCGGAATTTAGTTAGGATACTTTCGATATATTTAACACAAACTGCTAACAAAAGTTGTTCGCTTACGGAGAACTTCTAAAGAAATTATCGTTTCATAGCAAAATCTGCTCTAATATTGCTACAAATATTTTAGGGAATTGTGAAGGTGTAACTACTCAATATAATACAACAATTTGCTTGCACGAAATTATTGGTGAATGGCAAAAAAGCAATTTTAAAATTTTAAACCTGCAATCATCCTTCGCCATGATAATGCTACTCCTTATATCGTTCGCGCAATAGTCGAGATTATTTGCGTAGTAAAAGCATCGAATCAATGTCTCATCCAGCCAATAGTACTGACTTGGCTCCAACTATTTTTTTACGATTCCGATAATTAAAAAAGTGCATCACCACCGTTCTTTTGTCCAGAAGACATCACTGTATTTTAGTCACATATTTTGCATACGCTTACTTTAGAATAGCATAAATATTGATAATATTGATAAATGATTGATTTGAACGGATGTAAAAGTGTATTTAATTTAATAAAGGATATTTCGAAGAACGATAAAGCCATTTGTGTATTAAATCCTTTCTTCAGAGTTTTCTCTGAAATTTTCTGACTGTCCCTCGTATATACAAATTAAGAGGCTAGGCTAAATAGTAATGTACACACACTTGTACAGTGCGAACGAAATGATCTTCATAAGCGCGCCAGGTGGAATGTGGTTTGAGGTCGTTGAAGTCATCCAGTGTATTTTGAGAAGCGGAAGTATGGAGACGTGTTCTATTGATATGACAAGGCGAGTTAAACAACGTGCTGTTATCGAATTTTGTACTGCTGAAAAAGTGACTCCTAGTGAGAGTCATCTTCGTTTTAAAGATGTTTATGTTAACGATGCTATTGATAGGTCTACTGGAAATCGATGGGCAATAAGATTACGTGATTACGAGCCTGGAAAAGACAAAATTGCTGATACACACGCAGCGGAAGTCCGATCTCGGCCACAGACGATAAACATCGCAATCTTGTCGACGATTTGATTAAAGATGACCGGCGAATCACTCAAAGCGTATCGCAAATCCTATTGAAATCTGCAAGGAATATGTCGGTTTTATTATTGAACAATCGAAATACCGTAAATTCTGTGTACAATGGATACAACGCCGTCCCACAGACGGGAACAAACAGCATCGATTGGAATGCTGCGAGTAACTTTTGCAGCATTACCCTGACAAAGGAGTCTTTCTCTTGAATATCGTGACGGGAGACGAGTCATCCGTCCATCGTTACGACCCGGAATAGAAAAGATTTAAATATCGACATAGCCTTCTCCTCAGGTGAAAATGTTCAAAACACAAACACCCGCAAAAATCATTCTTTAGGCTGCGTTTTGGGATGCTCACCGAGTTAATGTGACCGATTTTCTAAACGAGGTGCAACGGTAAATCCTTCTCGCTACATACAGAATCTAAAACACCCCAGACGTCAAATTTGTTCATAAAAATATCAATCGCTGGATTTCTATTAAAAATTACTACTAACTTACCATATTAAGTAATTTGCTAAGGTTTTCGAATCTTTAATATATGAACAAATAGTGTATGATGCACGGCGTTTACTGTCTCCTTACCAACATGGTTTTGTTGCTGGGCGTTCTACCACCACCACTAATTTGGTAGAAATAACGCAATTTATTAGCAAATCTATCGATGATCGTCGATGCCGATGTAATATATACGGATTTCGCCAAAGCTTTCGATTCCATCGATCATTTAATACTAATCTAAATTAAACGTCTTCTGTTTTTTTCCTTTGTTGTTGAATCTCATTTCTTCCTACATAGCTTTTCGCTCGTGTTATGTCTACTTCAATGGTTTCCACTACCGACGTTTCCATTCAACATCCGGTGTACCACAAGGTTCTAATTTTGGGCCTTTACCTTTTATATATGTATCTCAATAATTTACTGGATTGCTCGATATGAAAGTTACGAACATTGAAGATTGCTACTAGCTTGATAACAACTTGAAGTTGGCGAACAATTGGTGTAATGAACATCTCTTTAAATATTGACAAATGTGCCATTGTGATATATTCAAGGATTGCGAATTCATATTACTTTCCATACAGTGTGGACCAAATGGTGATACCTCGTAGATCTGAAGTTATAAAGACTTGAGGATTTTGTTTGATGTCTCGCTTCAATTTACCGTCCATATCTTTTCTGTTTGTAACGCTTCTGCTAAGTCTTTGGGCTCCCTAATACGAACTTATTGTAACTTCAGTAATCCATCGACTTTAAAGTGTCGGTTCTATGCTTATGTGCGGAGTGTGCTGACGTATGGTGGAGTTATGTGGTATCCATACTACGTCTACCAACAGATCGCTTTGGAGAAATTTCAGAAGCGTTTCCTTAAATACCACACCTTCAAGTGCGATGGAATTTATCCAATGCGCGGGACGGACTATAACGCTTTGGTCAATAGACATGGTCTTCGTTCTCTAACTAGTAGAAGGGAAGGAGTAAGTGTCACCTTTCTTTTGAAACTGGTCAACAACTCCATGGATGTATCTAGTCTACTGTCTCATGTTAATTTTCTTGTTCTGGCTTTCCGTACGCGTTCGTGTTCCACGTTTCTATTGCCAATCTCCAGACCTAATATTTTAAAGAAGACACCT
Organism: Melolontha melolontha; assembly: GCA_935421215.2. Lineage (NCBI taxonomy): Eukaryota > Metazoa > Arthropoda > Insecta > Coleoptera > Scarabaeidae > Melolontha > Melolontha melolontha. The sequence goes on along the minus strand of OW285237.1, from coordinate 17,800,552 downwards.
CTGGTACACGTGATGCGGAATTGCAACACCTTGGATCTGTACCCGTTCTGCCGTTAACATTGTTCTCTTTTGCTCTTACGTTCCTTTATTAAAGCTGTTCATAACATAAATTTTAATTTTTATATAATCATATTTCGTATTCATTTTAAATTTTCTTTTTTTGGATGTAACGCTAATTCTTCGTTTTTAATTTTTTTTTAAATTTTTTATTTATTTTATTTATTTTTTTTTAATTTATACAGGTTGGTCTTTCATTTCTTCGAGAAATTTTAGGGTGCGATTCCTTGGGTAATCTCGAGAGAAATAGTTCCTATAAACATTTGTCCTAAAGTTTTCCGTTGTAGAGATACAGGCTGATTAATTTTTCACAAAAAAAATTTTTATTTCAAAAATTTAGAAATCGATTTAGGGAACTGTTGTGTTGGTTGTCATGTTTACAGCATTTATTTGTACTTACGTAACTGTCATAAGTATTGTCAAACAATAATTAATTTGAAAGTTCGTACCTACAAAGCTTTTTTTGTAATTATGGTGAATTATACAAATGCTGAAATGGCAGACATGCATTTTGTGTACGCGGTCTAGCTAATGGAAATAGTTATGAAGCAAGGCGTATTTACCAACCAAAATATCCACGATGACTTGTACCTTGTGCGGAAACCTTCAGTAATATTCACCGTCGTCTAGCAGAAACTGGTACATTTGAGAGAAACAAAAATACTCCGGGAAGACCTCAAACTAAAAGAACACGCGATTTAGAGGAAGCTGTTCTGCAGATAATCGATGAACATCCAAAAACCAGTACAAGAACGATTGGTGTAACGGTAAACGCAAGCCATCAAACCATCTTAAGGATATTACACGATCAACAATTATATCCTTTCCATATTCAGAGAGTACAGGCTCTTCTTCCGCGTGACTTTCCGCAACGCTTTGTCCTTTGTGATTGGTTCCGACAAAAAATTGCCCAAAATGCACAATTTCTAACCTACATTCTATTTACTGACGAGGCGAACTTCTCCAGAAATGGTATTAGGAATTTCCACAACAACCATTTATGGTCAGATGAAAATCCGCATGCCATAAGGGAGATGTACTTTCAAGAGCAATTTTCCTTAAATGTATGGGCGGGGATAATTAATAATTATTTAATTGGTCCCTTTTTCCTTCCTATACGACTTAATGGTGCATCATATCGGCTATTTCTTGAAAACGAGTTGCCTGGCCTTTTAGAAGATATTCCACTCTTGTTCCGACATGAACTTTGGTTTATGCATGACGGCGCTCCAGCACACTTTAGTTTACAAGCTAGGCAATTTTTAAATAGGACATATCAGAATAGATGGATAGGTCTAGGAGTGGAACTTCCGATTCAGCCGTGGCCTCCAAGGTCACCTGATTTGAATCCTCTAGACTTCTTTCTGCGGGGACATTTAAAATTCCCTTGTTTATACTTCGCCAATTCAAGATCTCGATGACCTAAGAAATCGCATAATTGTTGGATGCGAAACAATTCGAAACACTCCCGGACTTCTTCAGCGTGTGAGTATGCAATTGAATAGGAGGATAGAAGCCTGCATATTAGCTGTTGGTGGTCATTTTCAACAGTACTGGGTTTATTGTAACCGTTTCTTAAATTTTTGAAATAAAAATTTTTTTTTTGAAAAATTAAACAGCCTGTATCTCTACAACGGAAAACTTTAGGACAAATGTTTATAGGAACTATTTCTCTCGAGATAACCCAAGGAATCACACCATAAAATTTCTCGAAAAACTTAAGGACCACCCTGTATTTTACTTATTATTTATTTATTAGTATATTTATATATACTATTGTAGAGAGCAACAATTTATAATTATCATAATTGTTATCCTGTAAATGGCTTGCTGTTGGATAAAAAGGGTTATTATTATTTGTCGTTTTTGGGGCAGCTTTGAAATCAAAAATCTTGCAACATGACAACGATCGTCATCATACCTCGCGTGCAACTGCAGAGGCTATGCGAAACCTAAAGTTTGTACCGATTCCACAGAAATGTGTCAGCCTTAACCTTAACGGTGACCATGTAGAAAAATAAATATATGATTTTTTTACTTTTTACCCGATCTTGGTATTTGTTTTTGTTCGTGCTGTACAAGCATGTGCTCATTACTTTTCAGCCTACCCCCGTACTTAGAATTTTGCTCTATTCCTTTACCTTATAGTAATTGTTACGATAAGCAATTTCATAATTTCTCTTGCAGTTTTAGATATTTTATATGTATTCAAAATGACATAATTTTACTAGTGTTATAAAGCAAATATATAATTTAATAAACGAAATGATTATTGAAAATAATAAAATAAAATAAAACAATAACTTTGTTATACCACTATATTCACATGTAATAGTGACCGCGGTTTCAACATACAATGTCATTATCAAACTGCAAAAGTTACAGGCCTACATAGATCTTATAAATGACACAAAAAAATATATGGGGGTGGTTTATGATGTTATTTAAAATTACTACTATATACTTAACTATTATATACAACATTGGAAAAGAGGTGTATATATAAGATCCAACTGGTTGTTAAGAACAATATCTATTGTGTTGTTTCCGCTTTTAAAAATTTCTAGTGACACTAAAAGATTTAATTTACGACCTTTCTCGGCCAAATGCAATATTTTATGATGGCCAAATGTATGCCTTTCTCTAATAAGATGGTTTGCGAATGTTGAATCTGTCTTCTTTAGTTTATATGACCTCATGTGTTCTTTTACCCGTATAATAAAACTTCGACCAGTCTGACCTATATATACACTTTTACAATCATTACAATATAATTTGTAAACTCCTGATTTATTATTGATATCTGTTTTAGGTTTTGCGTTAAAAATGAAATTACTTGTTTTTACATATGGTTTGTAAGCTATACTAACATTACTATTATTTTTTGAAATTATATTTCCAATTTGCTCGCTTATTTTACCGAAGTAAGTTAACGAGACAAATTGTTTCAAATTAGCACTATCTTTAGGATATACGAAACTAAGGGCCACTTGTAACTGTTTTTTCTTTAGTATACTGTCAATTACGCTACTTTTATAACTATTGTTTACCGCTATTTGTTTTATAGTATTGATTTCACGAACAAAAGATTCATTAGGCAAAGGAATATTTAATGCTCTATGTATCATAGAATTAAAAAATGAATGTTTGTGTGTCTTAGGGTGTAGTGAATCTTTGAGAATAATGCAATCAGTGAAAGTAGGTTTACGATATATATCAAATTTTAAGCTCTGATCTAATTTGTTTAATTTTAAATCCAGGAAGTTAATACTGTTATTCTCTTCTATTTCTACTGTAAAATTGATATTAGAATGTATTGAATTTATGTAGTTCAGAAATGTTTGTAGTTGTCTATGAGTACCCTTAGACAACTACAAACATTTCTGAACTACAAACATTTCTGAACTACATAAATTCAATCCATTTTAATATCAATTTTACAGTAGAAATAGAAGAGAATAACAGTATTAACTTCCTGGATTTAAAATTAAACAAATTAGATCAGAGCTTAAAATTTGATATATATCGCAAACCTACTTTCACTGATTGCATTATTCCCAAAGATTCACTACACCCTAAGACACACAAACATTCATTTTTTAATTCTATGATACATAGAGCATTTAATATTCCTTTGCCTAATGAATCTTTTGTTCGTTAAATCAATACTATAAAACAAATAGCGGTAAACAATAGTTATAAAAGTAGCGTAATTGACAATATACTAAAGAAGAAACAGTTACAAGTGGCCCTTAGTTTAGTATATCCTAAAGATAGTGCTAATTGAAACAATTTGTCTCGTTAACTTACTTCGGTAAAATAAGCGAGCAAATTGGAAATATAATTTCAAAAAATAATAGTAATGTTAGTATAGCTTACAAACCATATGTAAAAACAAGTAATTTCATTTTTAAAACGCAAAACCTAAAACAGATATCAATAATAAATCAGGAGTGTACAAATTATATTGTAATGATTGTAAAAGTGTATATATAGGTCAGACTGGTCGAAGTTTTATTATACGGGTAAAAGAACACATGAGGTCATATAAACTAAAGAAGACAGATTCAACATTCGCAAACCATCTTATTAGAGAAAGGCATACATTTGGTCATCATAAAATATTGCATTCGGCCGAGAAAGGTCGTAAATTAAATCTTTTAGAATCACTAGAAATTTTTAAAAGCGGAAACAACACAATAAATATAACGACCAGTTGGATCTTATATATACACCTCTTTTCCAATCTTGTATATAATAGTTAAGTATATAGTAGTAATTTTAAATAACATCATAAACCACCCCCATATATTTTTGTGTCATTTATAAGATCTATGTAGGCCTGTAACTTTTGCAGTTTGATAATGACATTGTATGTCGAAACCGGGGTCACTATTACATGTGAATAAAGTGGTATAACAAAGTTATTGTTTTATTTTATTTTATTATTTTCAAAATGAATTACCACAAAGTTACGGCTACCAGTATTAATTTTCTGAAATGATTATTCATAAGATAAGTTCAAGAGAATAAATACAATTGCATTACATTATTCTCACTAAAGTAATAACACCTAACTTTCCCAAAACCTTATAATTTCACGTGGGAAACCCACATCAACGTAATCTAGTTTGTCTAGAAGTTTTAGTATTTTAGAAAAAGAGGGCAAAAAAAAAAAGAAATCGACGCGTACGAGTAACAAAATGACATAAAAGATAGGGGTTGAAGGTCTGCAATTTTCCGGGTAAGCACCAGCGGCATCAGGGAACCTACCTGCGTTGATACACGCGGATTTATCGATCAATCTTCCCGGATCTCAAAATACATTTTATTTGCGCCTTTTTTGTTTTGTTTTCCAGCTATAACGCCGAACGCCATCTATTCCCTTGTTTATGCATCATTTAGTCCAATCAATCGAACTCGTTCTTTCATATTTCTGCTTAATTTTCTAAACGGATTACTTTTAAACGATGAAAATTGTTCATCATACTACATTGACGCTACGGACATTAAAACGTCATTTCTGTCGTCGACAAATAAAGTCTGTAGGATGACATAAAACTGATGAAATGAGATATAAAGTAAGAAGTATTTTAACAAATACTTTTTAAGTAAAAGTATGACGATTTGTATTGCTATGAATGGGCTAATTGAACCATCCTAAAGAATGAATGATTGAATTCGTAATTTTATTTATTTTATTTTCCTTCAGAAATTACTATGTAGGCAGTTTATACTTTAAGATTTATGTCATGAATAAATTACTAAACAGAAGAAAGGGCTGTGTAATTTAAGTAAAAAAGAGGGTGTATGGTAGTGATAAGTAAAACGTGTTGCTTGATTTTGATTTTCTAAAATTTAAAAAATATCTTTAATGATTTAAGTGATGGGCCTTCAGCTGGTTTCTTTTTAAAATTGCTATAAAAAACACCTTTAAATATTTTTCGATGATTTTTGTTTTATTAGAAAGAGTAAACGTTTCGATTAATTGTGGAATATAATTTCATTCAAATGGCTGCCTCGGCTGGCCCTGCAGTAGCCTATGATTAACCCGATGTCGCAACACATTTTTCCTCTTTCAGCAATATCGCGAACAATATTGTGCCAAATTGCCGGAATCGTTTCTGGATTGTCGATATAACATGGATGTTTAATTGTCTAACGGTGTCAAATCGCAGCTCCGTGGATGTCAACTGACATCACCTCAACGACTGATTACACGATTATTGAACTTGCGCAAAAGTGCGCAAAAGATCGATTATTGGACGACTTATGTGGAACATAGCGCCACCTTGTTGAAACCAGAGCTCGCCCACATCCAATTCTTCAATGTGATGACAAAAAAAGTTGGTAGGCATGTCTTTGTAGCGGTCTCTGTTAACCGTCACGTTGTTGCTGTCTTTATTTTCGAGCAACGTTGCCGTGAGGCGAAACGACTAATCAGGTAGGGTTCTGACGTGGTCCTCTACTGGGTGGTAGCCTGGCAAATGCGCTGCCAAGCTTTAGGGCGTTCTGCCGATTAGCGGACAGGTGTCATTCCGCCTTTCCAGCAAGGGAAAGAGGAACCAAGTCACGCGGCGCAAACTCAGCGCCGCGTAATACACACGCCACTAGGACCGGTTCTGGTCGGCAAACTGGCCAGGCTGCCGTAAACAGCACACACACGCTCGACGTGCGTGCAGTGCCCACGCGATAGAGGAAAACGCTAAGACGGCACAAAGTGTGACCGTCCTCAACCAAAGCAGCCACTGAGAGCGTTGCTGCGGTTGACGACGAACAACCCCGTGCAGACTCTGCTTCGCGGGTTTGGATTCTGCTTCGACGGGGAGGGGGTCGGACCATCTTCCTTAATAATCATATGAATTTCGGTAATTCTCTTTATTACGCCTATTTTACAACTTATTCCTTATTTACTTTGGTTTTCCTAGTGTGTAAATTTTTAAAGTTATAATTAATAATTAAATTTTAATTATATAAAATAATTTTATTTTGGACACAGAAGATAAATCGCAAAAATTCAATTTACTTGAAGCCATGGAAATTTTCAAATATAAATATACCGACCTTTTACCTAATAATCATATGGATTTCTGCAATTCTCCTTTATTAGACCTATTTTACAACTATTTCTATATTTATTTTGGGTTTTCCGTTTTTATGTTTATACTCGGTAAACTTTGGTCTCTTTGCGCAATAAAGTTTACCTCTTGAATTGAATAGACTCGAAGGTATTTGTATGGCTGATTAAAGAACAGTACATTCCTTAATGCTTTATTTAACAAAAATTATGGTATATATACAAATTTTATTTACAATTTAATTCCAACAGTTCTAGACATTTTAATTTTACATAGATTACTTAAGCGTAATTGAATATCGATGACATTTAATATTTGTTGTGGTATCGCTGATATAACCTACTTTAATTACGGTGTTTATACAGATACATATAATGCATTTTGATGACCTCAAAATTCTTGAACTTGATCATATTTATGCGATGAGGATATTGAATATTGAACTGATATTTTAAATACCTGACCAATGTTTATTTATGCATCAGCAGTATACTAATCTAGGTTAGATTAAATACCAGACTTGTCTATGTGAATTACTTGATTGCTAAATATAATACGTAACTATCTAATTTTTAAAAAAAGGTATATAACCCCGTACCACAATTATTAATCGTATCCTAAATACGTATTTCGACAACTAAGTTGTCATCATCAGTAGGTAACAACTACTAATTAAAAGTCGCACATGGGGCACAGTAAAGCAAGAGAAACGCTTACGCACAACTACTATACACCGCGTCCCCGTATACACTGAAGAGTGTATACGGGGACGCGGTGTATAGTAGTTGTGCCTACTGTTCTTCCTACTGAACGACGGCTAACAGCATACCTATGCGTCAGCTCGTCAGCCAATATCCTGCGCTTTAACATCATTTGTAGCAGAATTTGTACTACAAATTCTTTGCATCAATATTTGTATTCTATCTCTTTCATTTAATTCAACCCTTATTGACAAACAAAAATTATTTAATGACACTTTTAAATACCACAAACTACTAGCCCTTGTGACGAAATTAACTTTTAACATTTTGTTCGACATACCTGCATTTCAAATTATAAAGGTTTTATTTAAACGATCATACCTAAATATTAAGCAATACCTATGATTTTGAAAATAGCAAGGGATAAATATTCTAAAAATTCTGATTTTCGTTTGCATGTAAATCTCAAGCTTAATATTTGAGATTCCAAGTGTTGTGGTTTGTTGAAATTACGTAAGAAAATACAATTCAATTAAAAAAAAATACTTCAAATGATGGCCCTTCATCCCAAATTTCCGTGTCTAAAATGTTATTACAATATCTTTCTTAATTTAATGGATATTTATGTGGTTCCACACATTTTCCCATTACTGTATCTTACCTAAATAAAATACAAATGTTTAAGTTTATAAATTGCATTGTAGATGCCACAGATGTATATTTCATCATACTATAGCTTCCTCAAGGGAATGAAAGTATCTTTCTTTCTCCTGCGGACGCCATAGTAAGCTATGAACATGAAACTTTGATTATTATAACGACCACCCTATGAAATCCGAGAAAAGGTTTTATTATTACCGTGAATAAGACATCATTTTTAGTTTGCATATATAATTGACGAATGCAAATATATTTCAATAAACACATACATTTTTTGTCATAAGTAAAAACACAAAATCTTTTTTTTATTGGATAGATTTCTCTTTGTAACGAAATTATTTTACTAATCAGTAAAGATCGGATTATATGCAAAATATGCTTTTTGTAATTGCCTTATTTTATTCCAAAAAACATAAGATAAACCCAAGAAGCTCATAATTTTGTTGATATACCTTTTAACAACAAAGTTATGAGTTTTCTAAGTTTATTTAATTTTTTTCTGAATAAAATAAGGCAATTAAAAAAATCATATTTTGCATATAATCCGGTCTCTACCAATCAGTAATTTGACGAGAAAAGTTTACATGAAAAAATCGCGAGCAAAATTATTGATTGGCAAAATTTTGAGTTAAAAGAAATTTATCCAGGAAAAAAAGCCCGAAGGTTTTTTGATAAGATACATTAACGATATGGATAAAACCCTTTAAATTGTCTCCATATTGACAATCTTGTATTTCTTGTGGATTGTGGAATTGATTTTTGGATATTTATTGTAATATTTCCAGTTGAAATTTCCCCAAACCGACTCATTTTACGTTCAATGATAATTATAACTGACAGCTGCCAAAATAAATTAAGTGATGCGCGACTACTAGATATGTAATTCAGTTTTGAAGAAGAAACATATATAATGTGTTCATTTGAAAAGTTAATCTAGTTACTTTGAAATTTTGATAGAATAAGACGCAAATATATTCGTGTGTGTTTGTTGATCCGTAAACGTAAATCCAAATGACATTTGAGGTTATTATAACAATCCAGTAATGTTGCAGAATATCATCAGAAATTTTGAACGGAGGATTTTAAAGTGCATTGATCTTGAAGGACAACATTTTCAACATTTGTTATAGTTTTCAATAAATATCTATAATTTGTTATTTATTTGTATGTATGAAACTATTAAAATATACGACTTCGTAGGTTAAGTAGTAAATTTTAATTTACGACATACTTCAAAATGTTCTCAGTAAATCACATACTACTAGATTGACTTTTCAAATGAACACTTGTTTGATTTTTATCGCAGTCAAAGTGACAAAAATGTCACCATCAAATGGGCATTTTTATATAGGAGTTAGTTTATCTAAATTTTTTTTTAATTATGAAAGTGATAAAAACGTTCTACAAAACATAAATTTAAAATTTCTAGTAATTGTAGTAATTTTTGTTTTAGATTAAGTAGCTTTTTCTATTAAGACTTCTAACCCTTCTGTATTTTAATGCATTATTTTAATAAATACATAAGGTGCAAAATAAACGGTCCACCTATAAGTTTTTTGAAAATCGACTACGTTCGTTTATTATTTTGGCTTTCAGTTTGCACTTTTGATTTTTATCGACAAAAATACACAAAAGTCGTTGTCCTTTAAGTTTGTATTTATTATTTAATTAAGAAATTGAGATTGTTATATTTAAAAGTAATTAAATAAAAGTAATATACACAAGAAGTGTTGAGTAAGTAATTAAAAAATTAATACAAAAATAAACTGAAGCGAACGTTAAATTGGGCAATAAATTAAATGTGAATTAATTATAATTAATATAAAATAACCTCTGTATCGAACAATACAGAGTTTGAGTTGCGAAGATGGTCGGCCACGTGGTGCGTTATGTACTTGGACAGATATGTAGAGCGATGTTTGACCGGAGGAATAAGAAATTAATTAGTTAAGTTAATGTGAATTAGCTTAAAAGAATAATTTATATAGAACAATAAAAATTACCTTAGAAGCGACAGACGCCCGCCGCGTGGATGGCATCATGTACTTGAACAGTACGACTAGTGCAATGTTTAACTTACGAAGGTTCTAAAGAGCAGCCTGGTTTGTATCGAAGTAACACTGGTCTAACACCGGTTTTTTATTGGCCTAAGTAGAAGAGAAGGTAAATAGAAGTCGATGTCTTGAATAATAATTAATCAAAAGCGAGACCTGAAGAGTTGTGATGTCGATGACACAGATATCATTAAACTATCCCTTGTGAGCCAAGCTCTCTAATGATATGCGACACGTAAGAGATGAGTACGTAAATAAATTAAAACAATTTAATTTAAACTGAAATATACAATATGTCCAAGAAAAAAGTGCTCAGAGTTATACCTCGTGAAGATAAAACAATTTCATCGAAAAAAAACTCAAAATGTGCTAGTCAAAAATGTTTATTTTTTATTGTAATTTACGTATAATTAGGTATGTTAAAAAAGTAGTATAACTTACTACATAAGATTATGATTAATTAAGAGTATGAATAAAACAACCAAAAATAGTTTTTAATCAATAGCCCTGAACGTTATTTGTCTCGTAGCACGTTGAATCATATCAGGCTTTTGTTTTAATCGCTTTGCACAATTTCTTATCCTATTTTCTAATTCTTCTAGTGTGTTCACCGGGCTACTGTACACCTCTTGCTTCATTGTGCCCCACAAAAAATAATCCAGGGGAGTCATGTCTGGCGACCTTGGCGGCCACGCAACTGTGCCACCTCGTCCGACCCATCGGTAATAATTTTCATTTAGAAATAATCTTACTGGCCTAGCGAAATTTGCCGGAGCGCCGTCCAACTACAGCCACATATTTAGACGAATATTCAATGGCACGTCATCCAGCAACTTTGGTAGTTCATTTTGCAATAATTCCAAAAATCTTTCACCATTTAAAATTCGAGGAAGAAAAGTAGGTCCAATTAATAAATTTCCTATCAATGCGGCCCAGACATTGACAGAAAACTGTTCCTGGAATGAGGCAGGCCTTGCTAAGTGTGGGTTTTCATCAGACCATGCGTGTAAATTTCGAAAATTTGTTATTCCATTTCGTGTAAATTTTGCTTCGTCCGTCCAAAGAATTTTGTTGAAAAATTCTGGATTTCTTCTCGTCTGTCTCAAAATCCATGTTGAAAAAATACAACGCTGTACATAGTCTCCTTCATTAATATTCTGTACTCTTCGATAATGATATGGCCTAAGTCCATTCGCTTTTAAAATCACACCGACTGTAGATTTCGATACATTAAACATAAGCGCTAACCGTCTGAGGCTAATAGATGGATTGCGGAAAACCTCGTCCAAGATATCTTCTTCTGTATTCCCTAGCTGCAGTGCCGGTATGTTGGAACTGGCTGCCTATTCGGGAAGGCTGCTATGTACGCTCGACAAGCAACTCGAGCCACTCCATGGTGCATGCCATAATAATAATGCATATCATTAATATGATTATTTTCAAACATTGAAAGTCGCGCCATTTCAGTCCTTAATAACAATAGTCCAAAGCGAGAAACAAATCTAAAAGTGCAGTATACACGGCAATAGTTAACATAACAGAATGTAAAACGAAACAAGGTACATCGAACATCACTTGGACAAACATACATATCGACTGAAGGAAGGATGCGGTGTGGGGACACGAGAACAAGGCAGCGATCCTCATTCCCACAACACAATACAATACAATAAATCTGGTCATTATCCTTTCTAAATCTGTTTTTATTTTTTTAATTGACACACTAGTTGAGAAAATATCTATTATTTTCGTAATCAAGTCTGAGCGTAGGGGAAAAAACTTCAATTTCAATTACAAAAAAAACTAAACATTTTTGACTAGCACATTTTGGGTTTTTTTTTCGATGAAATTGTTTTATCTACACGAGGTATAACTCTGAGCACTTTTTTTTGACACATTGTATTAAGATATTCCAAAGTGACCGTTGTGATTCTAAGCAGGTAGAAGACCAATGATCTAGCGGCTTGAGCGAGCACAAAAGGAAGACTTATTTGCAAACGAATATACAGGAAAATGTTAGGTTTATATTTTAATGCCAGATATTTTTAAAGAAATATTATTTAAAAATAAATTAAAACATTCTATATATGCGAAGTGTAATAATATAACCTCAGATATTGGTCAATATTGGCCGAAATCTTGTCGATTAATTAAGGTATTACGCTTTTCAGTTAGGTGGTCTTTTTTAACATGTTTATAGTTCATTTAAAACGAGAATAAGTACCTAACATATTCTTCTGTCTGTTTATAGTCCAGGAGGAAATCCTTTGTCGATAAAAAATCAAAAGTCTAAACTAAAAGTCAAAATAACAAACAGCCGATTTAAAAAAAAAATTATAGGTGGTGCGTGTATTTTGCATCTGATTGTAGTAATAGTAATATTCTACCATCACATTACCTTACATCATTACTAAACTTGCAAATGCAATATACTATTTCCCTAACAAAAATAGAGGAAAAAATCAGGATTTTTTTTTTTTTTTTTACAATCTAAAAGGTAATACTTACAAACTAATACTCCCGCCTAGATTTTGAACTCAGTGCAAATCAATTCCTTAACAAAATCTCATTTCTATTTAACTTGCATGTGTATTTCAATCAATCACGTTGCTATTTATCACGAAATTCAGCTAGATTTTCATTTAAAATCTCCTGTAACTATTGGTGAAAATAAAAAATTATTTATATTTAAGAAAATTGAAACTACCACGCCAACTAAATCTACTAACGTGTACGAAGCAGTGACTTTTTTTTTTAATTTAACAGAAAACGTTGTAGATCAAAGGTAAATTTACATTTAATTCTAAAAGTAGTTAGCTCTATATATAACGTGCTCGTATATGGATTTTCGCTAATTTATTTTTAAATAAGGAAGACATTAGTCGTTCCGTTAAATTAATTTACATAAAAATGCTAACCCGTATAATTACCATAAAAATATTGCCAGCGTTTATAACGATTTGACCGGGTAAAAAAGTATACAGTGTGTAATAGATGTTTGCAAATTTTTAGAGGTGTTTAAATGTATCTAAACATGCAACTCTATTAAATCCCATTTATATTGCATCGCCATTCTATTGCACAAGTTTAATTGCTACCGTAACACTTAAATACAAAATTTACGTATAGAAAAGTACATAAACGATAAAGAAGGTGCCAAGGTAACTTTAATAGCTGTTAGTAAATCTTTAAATTTTCATTAATGAAGTAGTGTTGTATGTGTTATCGATTACAAAATAAAATACTATTTGAGGTGGGGCGTACGTGCCTGGGGAATCGATTTTTAACCATAAATAGGTACAAGACCATTACAAGGTTTATCTGAATAATGTACAAGGCTTTACGTCTATCAATTTGTATAATATTTGGATCAAGTTGCATAAAATAAATACTGCTAAAACAACGCTAGTTCGGTCTTGTTTGTGTGCCCTATGCCGGGCGCCAAATTTTTAAGAATACGCCTCTTGTAATTAAGATAAAATCGTTGTGTAGAGACTCCTGATTAGCTATAGCGTCCTAATAATAAAACGAAAAAGTTTAATTTATATACGTGTAGCCAACTGAAAGAAATATTAATAAGAAAACGAGATTCTTCTTAAAATTTTATTTAATAAAATTAAAAAGAGTAAGTTATAGCTGAAAATGTTAAAAATTAATAAATAGAACTACATACAAATTCAAATGACAATTAATTTAATAGCTTAAAGAAAATAACAAAATTGTACCAGAAGTAATTAAATAATATACGAGAGTAAGCTGAAAAATGCGGTAACTAAAGTATAACAAAAAACATTATTTCAGTGAAATGTGTCTTAGTTTTCGATCTAATCTCACTCAAGATCAATACATTTATTTAGTCGATGCTCAATTTTCTTTATGCCTTCACAGTACTCATTTTCCTCGAGCTCCTCAAAATAGTGATCAACGGCAGCTATCAGCTCCTCATCCGAAGCAAATCTCATACCGCCGAGGTGTTTCTTCAGTTTGGGGAGCAGATGATAGTCCGACGGAACTAAATCCGGCGAATAAGGGGAATGCTCAAGCGTTTCGAACTTTAATTTGGCCATTTTTTTTGACAATTCGGCTCGTATGAACTGGAGCATTATCTTGATGGAAAATGATTTTTTTATGCTTTCTTCCGGATCTGTTTTCGACGATAGCTGCCTTCGATCGATCCAAACGTTTAGAATAGTATAGTGCAGAAGTCGTTTGTCCCTTTGGCAGGCAGTCGATAAACAAGATTCCCTTCGCATGCCAGAAAACGTAAGCCGTCACCTTTCCTGCCGATAGACTGACTTTAGCCTTTTTTGGAGCGAGTTCACCACTTTTAGTCCACTGTTTCGATTGAAGTTTATTTTCTGCTGTGTAGTGGTGGATCCCAGTTTCATCGCACCTCACAAGTTTGCGCAAAAAATCTGTTGGTTTTGCCGAAACCGCTCCAAAATGGCTGTAGAACATTCCACGGGTTTAAGTTTTTGCTGTGTTGTTAATAAAAGCGGCACCCATCTAGCACACCGCTTAGACATGTCTAATTCAACATTTAAAATGTACGACACCCGTTCTCTAGAGATGCGTGTAGCCTCAGCAATATCTTGCAATATGTATCGGCGATCGGCTTCTACAAATTTCAAAATTTTTTGCACACTTTCTGCAGAAGTGGTATTTGCAAACAGTCTTAAAACAAAGAGCTTCCTCGCTTAACACATTTACCATATCAACATGAATTTCTCTAGGCGAAGAAGACTTTTTCCACATGTATAATAATATTAATAATATACTTTAATACCCAACAGGCTAGGCCCAATTACAAGGTACATTATAATTATAATTACATAACGATATCGCCAATTGTGGAAATCTCAGAATATATTTTTATATCATCTGCATAGGCAGGAATGGGACACTTTACTTGGAAAAGGAGATCATTCATAAACAAAACAAATATTAAAGGATCCCTGAGGAACGCCAGAAGGAAGAACAAAATTATTGGAGCAGAACCCATTCTAGGTCACGTAGCATTTTCTTTGAAATAGATAACACCGAAGAAGACTGATAGAAGTTGGAACGAGACCAAAAGATCCCAACCTATGAAGTAAAATCTCATAACCAATTAAATCGAAAGCCTTGAATAGGTCAGTATAAATTACATCAGCCTGACTTCTGCCGTCCAAAATCTCACCGATATGCTGAACAATCGACGCCAAATTGGTGACAGTAGATCTACCCGTGACAAAACCATGCTGGTTCGGTGAGATATGAGAGCGCGTGCCACTAAATCGCCTGGTGTATAATACCTTCTCATACAGTTTGGCGAAGTTAGAAATAATAGGGATGGGCCTGTAATTATTAATCAACGCACGATCTCCTTTCTTATGCACAGGGATAATTCCTGTGTTCTTCCACCGATCAGGAAAGATATTACTTGTTATAGATATATTAATAAGTAATTACAGAGGATATGCCAGGACAAATCTACAGTCACGTATTAAAAAACTTGGTAAGGAATCATCTCCAGTGGTGTATTTGTTAGGAAAACTGGTCATTAAATCGATTAGCTCATCATCGGTGGTCAACGAAAAAGAAAAAGGGTAGGGAACGGTAGTCCGATCCATCACAAGTGAACCCCGACAAGGAGGTTGGCACAGTAGAATACGCATCCGCGAAGGCATCTACAATAGTACTGGGATCCGAAAAAGCATTACCATTACTGTCATGAAGTGAATTAGGTATCCTACTGCAGCGCTGAGTATTGCGAAGACAACTCCATAGATTAGAAGGAGTTGTTTTGATTGAATGCTCCACTGCAGAAAGGTAAGGTATATAATTATCCTGAATTTTCACCTTTGCTATGTAGGAGTCAATATTTCGAGTTTTGATCCACTTTTTGTGATAGTAGTTCTTATTTTAGAGAATAGAGATTATTTCGGATGAAAACCAAGGCGGGTAAGAGGGTCCAGATTGGATCTTACGAGGCACATACAGATTCAATACTGCGTATAATGTATTGTAAAAAGCATCGAGGGCTATGTTGACATTAGAATAATGTGTCAGAAAAGTCCAATCAATATTAATTAAATTATGTGTATAAAGAAATGTAATTTGCTCTATGGAAATTATATCTGAAATTATTGGCCGAAGGAAAAAGTTTTTGAGAAGATTTATGTAAAGGATAGAATAAAATTTCAAGGCTAGGGTGATATAAATCTTCTCTAACGATAGGGGATTCGTACCGCTGTACTTCGAAGTTAGTGGTAATATTGGAGAATAACAGGTCCAACATCTTACCTTCACTATTAAGAATGTTGTATTGCTTTACATTAAGAATGTCTAGGAAACTTTGAAATATATTAATTTTACACTGATGAGGAGGCGAATACAGGTTTGGAAGATTGAAATCGCCAGTAAGAACGAAGGGATTACCAACTAGAAGAGTCTCAACTGCCGAGGTAAAAGTCTCCAGCTCATCTGAAGAGATGTTAGGAGGAATGTAGACAAGTGCAAGAAATATAGTAGAACCACTAATATTGCATTAACAGATCAATAGATCCACAATGTATGTAATCACTGCACGAATTTCGATATTGTCCATTTTTAAGAAGCGACAAAAGTACTCAAATTTGAACGAGTGTCAACAACAAACTACTTGACGGATCGACATTAAGTTTAACGCGTATATCATTGAAACATCAAGCTATACAATAGCGTCAAAGGTTGCTTTTACATAGGGTCATCTCACAGTTGGTTACCGAATTTTTCAGCTTATTCTCGTCTTAAGTCTTAAGTGCAGAATGATAGGGGATACTTACGCGCTTTCTTTGAACACAGTGTTAGGTATCGTAAAAGCGATACACATAAAACGCTGAACACCGCGATTCACTACTGCTGACTCTCACTGATTGCTTGTGTTTCAAACGTATCGTATCATTTCAAGGAACCATTGAGACGAAGGGTAGTTACCATGGTCAATTAACGATTGATAAAAGGATATCATGGGGCACTGGTCGGATTGGTTTTACTAGTAATTCTTTTGACGATGGAAGAATAGCAGTTGTCGGCGTGGTTTCGAGATTTCCTCTAAACTTGGAACTGCGATCGGCATAAATTTATGAGTACCTCTTAACCACCATGTCCGTTTTCTCGAATACAAACTGTATAAAGTACTGGTCACCAACCTTTTCAACAGTAAAGATAAATGTATTTCGTGCACGTTTGCAGTAACTTTGCCACAAATATGACTAAAGTTATCTATATTATTCACACAAAGGCACGACAACATTTTGCTTAATATATTAACACGTTACACAAAAAATTCGGAAAATAGGAATAAATGATCACTGGGTGCACACTATCAAATCAAGCAATATTGAAGGGATTGAGAATAAATTGCCACCATTATTTGCAGGTAGTAAATGCAACGCCCGGTTATTGCTTATAGCGAGGTCTATAGTGCCTTTCCATGAAATCAGAGGCTGATTTAGCAATTTGCAGTGGAACTGTATACTAATTTAGATCCAAATTTGAGAAAATACTAATTTATTTTATTGGAAGGATTTTTATGTTTAACATTGTAACCGTTTAAGAAATCTATGGTATCAATAATCACTGAAAATATCATTAGGTGAACACGAGTAAGACCTACGAAGTAATTAATTAGTTTGGTGACAGTCACAGTATTGATCTTGGAACGTCAACGTAATTTAATAGGAATGAGAACAGCCGTTAATATGGCAACTAATACATTATAATCTCGACATTTGTTATGTAGATTTGGTAAGTTGAATACAATTACACGACATGATTAGTACATAGAGAACATAAGTTAATCCTCGTGTCCATTATTCAATTACCGGTTGATAATGTTTAACTGGAAAGCTAATGTGATAGTGTTAGCAGCCACTGTTGTATTAATAATAGTTTGAAATTGAGTTTAAAAAATATTTTCCAAAACAGTTTTATTTCAGAATCTCAATCTCACAGTCATACTTAATGAAAAACACAAAAAATAATAAATTAAGCAACTTAAGCTAGCTTACTGTACTATATAAAAACACACTAATTAAATTGTCATCAACCAATTTCGTTATTAACCAAAAACGAAGACGTGTGTTCTGTCATTCTCAAAACAAAGAAAATAATTGTCTTATACAGGGTGAGTTTTTTTGAATGTTTAGCATTGGGATCTCAGAAACGACTGGAGATAGAAAAACGCTTAAATGGGGAAAGATGCGCAGTTTTACGAGTTTGATTTAAAACTGCTTTTGTTTCTCCGATAACTTTCATGGCTTATTAGATATTCAAAGAAAACTAAATTTTACGATTTTCTTTAAACATGCTTAGCATCGTTAATAGTAATTTTAGAGAAAAAGTGTTCAGACAAAAGTTTTAGATAATTTTACGCCAAATAAAACTATGTAGCCAATACTTTTTTTTCGTTCACCATTATCGAGTTATGACTAGAGCTGAGGATTTTTGCGGTACGGCAGGACCGTATGTAGTGCATCCCCACATTTAACTATTTGTCTAAATATTCTCTGAAACGATTTGTCGGATCTCTTAAATTAATAGAGTGATATTTTAGTATGCACTGGATATTGTTATTATACAAAATCATAATAGCCATTTGTATTTATGGATCATAAATAATAATACGCATGTATTTGTATTTGGTTGTGAAATCAATTTAAACTTAAAACGAATCGTAATATTTTAACGACAAGCCGTCTTTGCAATACATGCATTCGAGACAAAGTGTGCAACTCTACGAATAACTTCCATAATTGATCGAAAATGGACATTTTGGAGCTGAAGTAAAGCCCCTATTCTTAGAAAATTTTATTACTGTCGTTAAGAACTATTATTATAAATAAAGACGGCAGACTATGTGCCCGAACACTAAGTAAACTAACTGCCTCGGTATATGTATTTATATGATCGTCTTTTTGTTCTTTTCTGCGTTTTTTTTATATTTAACAATCAATAAAAACATCCATACATATATGTGTGTTTATTTAGGTTGTCTAACGTAAACGAATTTCAAACGCATGATGTTATTGTTATATAATATAACAATAACATCAAGCGTTGCTATTGTTATATAATATAACTATAACATCAAGCGTTTGAAATTCGTTTACGTTAGACAACCTAAATAAACACACATATATGTATGGATGTTTTTATTGATTGTTAAATATAAAAAAAAACGCAGAAAAGAACAAAGAGACGATCATATAAATACATATACCGAGGCAGTTAGTTTACTTAGTGTTCGGGCACATAGTCTGCCGTCTTTATTTATAATAATAGTTCTTAACGACAGTAATAGAATTTTCTAAGAATAGGGGCTTTACTTCAGCTCCAAAATGTCTATTTTCGATCAATTATGGAAGCTATTCGTAGAGTTGCACACTTTGTCTCGAATGCATGTATTGTAAGGACGGCTTGTCGTTAAAATATTACGATTCGTTTTAAGTTTAAATTGAATTCACAACCAAATACAAATACATGCGTATTATTATTTATGATCCATAAATACAAATGGCTATTATGATTTTGTATAATAACAATATCCAGTGCATACTAAAATATCACTCTATTAATTTATGAGATCCGGCAAATCATTTCAGAGAATATTTAGATAAATAGTTAAATGTGGGGATGCACTACATACGGTCCTGCCGTACCGCAAAAATCCTCAGCTCTAGTTATGACACAAACTTGTGTTTTTTTAAATAGAAACCATGGTTGGTTTTGACATCATTAAAAAGCCTATTTTTTGCTGATTACAATGATATAAGGTTTGATATGGTTATTTTGAAAAATAAAGAGGATATAGACATTTCTATGATTGTTCACTTTATAAGATAAAAAAAAAAAAAAATGTTTGGTGTTTTATAATTCAAAAAACGAAAAATCTGAGTTACAATAGTGTTCGTTGGAGCAGTCGAGATAAATATACTAACATTGCTTTCACGTTGAGTCACGGAAGTGAGAGCTGTTAATTTTTACTTTTAAGTCAAGTTAATTGTCAAACATTGACAATTAACTATTAATTAATTTAATTGAAACTTAACTATAAGCGGTGCAAACGGCCGTTAATCATAAGTTTGCATTGGCTATGGAATTTTCTAACGTAGAAAAGCGTGATATGGTTGAATGTTACATTCAGTGCCAGAAAAATTCTACTAGAGCTGCTGAAGTTTATTTTAAAAATTATTTTGATCGACGTCAGCCGTCGCTACCTACTTTTGAGATTATGGGATAATTTAGCAGATTATGGTTCGTTCGTTAAACCAAAATCAAAAAAAGGGATGGATGAAGATAGAGAAATAAACATATTAGCAAGTGTCGCTCAGAATCCATCTACATCGACCCGACAAATTTCAACAGAAATGGACTCCTCTCAACGCACTATTGTCAGAGTGTTGAAGAAGCATAAATTTCGTCCCTACAAATTATCAGTATCACAAACTTTACATGAAGGTGATAACATCAGACGAATAGCTTTTTGTAGATGGTTTAAAGATCAGTGTCAAAACGATCCACACTTTTCAAAATTAAAATATTATGGACTGATGAATCTCGTTTCACAAATTGTGGAATGTTTAATAGGCACAATGAGCACATATGGTCCCAAACAAATTCACTTCACGTTGAACATAGGAGACCAGAAATTAAATTTGGCTTTAATGTTTGGTGTGGTGTTTTAGGATCAACCGTTCTTCCTCCTTTTATTTTTGATGGATCACTAACTGGCAATCGTTATCTTAATTTTTTACAACAAGATTTCGAGGAAATGTTAGATAATTTAAATTTAAGAACCCGAGCAATGCTGCAATGGTTTCAACATGACGGAGCGCCTCCGCACAATCAACTGAATGTTAGAAATTATTTAAATTTGAACTTCCCTAATCAATGGATAGAACGAAATGCACCCATTGAATGGCCGGCTACATCCCCTGATTTATCAGTTTTGGATTTTTTCTTGTGGAGTGTACTAAAGGACACAGTATACAAAAGAACATAAGAAACAATCGACGATTAAAGAGAAGCTGTATTAGTTGCTTTTAATAACATCGATAGGCGTAAAGTCCGCAATGCTACAAATTCTGTTGTGAAGAGATGCAATTTGTGTATTAATAATAATGGAGGTATCTTTGAACATTAATAATGTTGTGTGCCCTTAATAAAAGTTCTTATAGTTTTCATTTTATTACTACATAAGATTTCAAAATAAGTTTTCGTTTGGTTTGTATTTTATCAATTCGAAATTCAATTGTTTTCCATAAAAACCACAAAAATGCCTATATCCTCTTTAGTTTTTAAAATAACCATATCAAACCTTATATCATTGTAATCAGCAAAAAATAAGCTTTTTAATGATATCAAAACCAACTATGGTTTCCGTTTAAAAAAACACAAGTTTGTGTCATAACTCGATAATGGTGAACGAAAAAAAATATTAGCTACACAGTTTTATTTGGCGTAAAATTATCTAAAACTTTTGTCCGAACACTTTTTCTCTAAAATTACTATTAACAATGCTAAGCATGTTTAAAGAAAATCGTAAAATTTAGTTTTCTTTGAATATCTAATAAGCCATGAAAGTTATCGGAGAAACAAAAGCAGTTTTAAATCAAACTCGTAAAACTGCGCATCTTTCCCCATTTAAGCGTTTTTCTATCTCCAGTAGTTTCTGAGCTCCAAATGCTAAACATTCAAAAATCCCTGTATATTACTAAATTTGTAATTTTACTAATCTGGAATGTATTATATACCGTGTCCTAAAAGTCAACGTTATCCCTTGGGCGACTGATAGGCTAGCTCATAACTAGCCAGAATAATTAAATATGATTTCAGGAAAAGTGTGTTAGTTCACGAGATAATGGTCCTTCTATGAATTTAGAGAAAATCGACTGCTCAGATGAGTTTTTCAGGTGCCACAGCTACAAAATTTGATATTCTAATTTTCAAATGTAACTCTGAATTACCTTGCTATTGATAACAATCTAAAATAAAACTAACAGTTTTCATACGTATGAAAAAAAAACATTTTTCCCCGATTTATGAGATATTATCTCACTGGCTAATTTCGACACTTTAATAATCTAAAGAAACACAAAGCGTAATTGTAAAACATTCTGCCTTCCAAATATATTCGGTGAACATTTAGGAATACCCAATAATCGGAATCTCTCAACGCATTCGGTTATCTTTCGTAATACAAATTAGCTGCAGCAACACTTATTTCCTATAAATGTAATGCATGCTCAAGAATACGCCAATTCTTGAGCAGTCTACTGATATGTCATCATGAGTAGTATTGACGCTAAGTAGCACAAACACAGAGTTCAGAAGAATGCCAGGTCAGTTCGAAATTATCTCGAACGACACTCAGCAGTTGAAGTAGCCTAATAATAACAGTATCCGCTGCTAATGTCAATTGGCGTCATTATCTATCTCACTCTAACTCATGTCGAATAACTCCTTTGCATGTTTCAATTAATCGAATAATTTCACAATGAGCTCCTTTTGCAGTAAAAGAACAATATAATTTTTTCTAAAGTAACACATGGCAAATATTATACTATTTTGAAAACTACAGTAAGTGAACAATGTTTAAAAATAACTTATTAGCGCCCTACATTTTTTTACAGAGTCGAAATTAACTAATAAAATTATATCTCACAAATCGGGGAAAAAAATGTTTCTTTTTCATACGTGTCAGAACTATTAGTTTAATTTTAGATTTTCATCAATAACAGGTTTATTCAGAGTTACATTGGAAAATTAAAATATCAAATTTTGTAGCTGTGGCATTTGAAAAACTCATGTGAACTGTCGATTTTCTCGAAATTCATAAAAGGGTCATTATCTCGAAAACTAAGTTATTCTGGCTAGTTATGCGCTGACCTATCAGCCGCCCAAGGGATAACGTTGACTTCTGGGACACTCTGTATGTATACAATAGTAACCGTATGGAGTCAATTCAACTAGTTTTATTAATAATATTAACATAAGATGTTGGCAATTATAAAAATCGTTTACCTGTTCCTGCCGAACAATTTTTTTAATTTTGAGCAATTTTAAGTACTAAAATATTAGGAATTTACTGCAAGTGAGAATTAATGAATATTAAATCACATTCTTACATGTAAATGTCTACTTATATGATGCGTTCGTAACTACAATCCGACAAACTAAGTTTGTACCAGTATGCAGAACACACCCTTTCGCGACAACGAACTTCCTGGTAATTAGGTTAATTAAGAATTAAGAAATACTGAAAAAAACAAGTCAATCAACGGGAGGAAACGTACAGACGGCGTTTCGTTCTGATTGGAACTTTTCAATGCACGGTATTCCTCGAAGACGGACATTGCTTTTTCATTTCTATACTTTCTGTATATATAGTTAACATTTGGAATTTACTGCAAGTGAGAATTAATGAATATTAAATCACATTCTTACATGTAAATGTCGACTTATATGATGCGTTCGTAACTACAATTCGACAAACTAAGTTTGTACCAGTATGCAGAACACACCCTTTCGCGACAACGAACTTCCTGGTAATTAGGTTAATTAAGAATTAAGAAATACTGAAAAAAACAAGTCAATCAACGGGAGGAAACGTACAGACGGCGTTTCGTTCTGATTGGAACTTTTCAATGCACGGTATTCCTCGAAGACGGACATTGCTTTTTCATTTCTATACTTTCTGTATATATAGTTAACATTTGGAATTTACTGCAAGTGAGAAATAATGAATATTAAATCACATTCTTACATGTAAATGTCGACTTATATGATGCGTTCGTAACTACAATCCGACAAACTAAGTTTGTACCAGTATGCAGAACACAACCTTTCGCGACAACGAACTTCCTGGTAATTAGGTTAATTAAGAATTAAGAAATACTGAAAAAAACAAGTCAATCAACGGGAGGAAACGTACAGACGGCGTTTCGTTCTGATTGGAACTTTTCAATGCACGGTATTCCTCGAAGACGGACATTGCTTTTTCATTTCTATACTTTCTGTATATATAGTTAACATTTGGAATTTACTGCAAGTGAGAATTAATGAATATTAAATCACATTCTTACATGTAAATGTCGACTTATATGATGCGTTCGTAACTACAATCCGACAAACTAAGTTTGTACCAGTATGCAGAACACACCCTTTCGCGACAACGAACTTCCTGGTAATTAGGTTAATTAAGAATTAAGAAATACTGAAAAAAACAAGTCAATCAACGGGAGGAAACGTACAGACGGCGTTTCGTTCTGATTGGAACTTTTCAATGCACGGTATTCCTCGAAGACGGACATTGCTTTTTCATTTCTATACTTTCTGTATATATATTTAACATTTGGAATTTACTGCAAGTGAGAATTAATGAATAATAAATCACATTCTTACATGTAAATGTCGACTTATATGATGCGTTCCCCCCCCCTCCCGTTAATTGACTTGATTTTTTCAGTATTTCTTAATTAACCTAATTACCAGGAAGTTCGTTGTCGCGAAAGGGTGTGTTCTGCATACTGGTACAAACTTAGTTTGTCGGATTGTAGTTACGAACGCATCATATGAGTCGACATTTACATGTAAGAATGTGATTTAATATTCATTAATTCTCACTTGCAGTAAATTCCAAATGTTAACTATATATACAGAAAGTATAGAAATGAAAAAGCAATGTCCGTCTTCGAGGAATACTGTGCATTGAAAAGTTCCAATCAGAACGAAACGCCGTCTGTACGTTTCCTCCCTCCCGTTGATTGACTTGTTTTTTTCAGTATTTCTTAATTCTTAATTAACCTAATTACCAGGAAGTTCGTTGTCGCGAAAGGGTGTGTTCTGCATACTGGTACAAACTTAGTTTGTCGGATTGTAGTTACGAACGCATCATATAAGTCGACATTTACATGTAAGAATGTGATTTAATATTCATTAATTCTCACTTGCAGTAAATTCCAAATGTTAACTATATATACAGAAAGTATAGAAATGAAAAAGCAATGTCCGTCTTCGAGGAATACCGTGCATTGAAAAGTTCCAATCAGAACGAAACGCCGTCTGTACGTTTCCTCCCGTTGATTGACTTGTTTTTTTCAGTATTTCTTAATACTAAAATATTATATTATTTATAGAGATTGTTTCTGAAAATATACACACGTGTATAATCATTCTTTTAAGTTGTCACTATTAAGCAATTAGTTAATAATAAAAATACTAATACAAAATATTATTAAAAATTGGGTGCGAAGAACACAATACAAGTACATACTGTAGTCGACAAATTTTAATTCCTGTTTACGTATATAGCGTATGCAAAAGATGACCTTGTTATATCCAACGATGCCTGCTTTCAAACAGTGGAGGGAGAAGCAGAGTGGTGGACGCACATACATATTTAACATGCCCTATTCCCTAGCAAACACTTTTCGGGTGTGCAACAGTTATTTCTCTGCGTACGTATATTAATAGTCGATTTCAACATGCACCTTTTTACAACTCAAGAAAAAACACAAATCATAAAACGGTATTATGCCGGTAGACACCTCAATGTACCTGTACATACCCAATATCAACAAAATTAAATTTTAATTGTCGGTCCTTTTTTTTATCAATGGCACACTTAATGCCATTAATCAAAATTAATGCCATTAATCAAAATCATTTTCAAAAGAATTATATTTAAATATTATAAAAAGAGAAAACTACTTGATTAACAATCCACTTTTGATTGCAGATTTAAGGTCATTCTAAGTCCCGAAGATGAAAATGCTAAAAAACATATTTTGAAAACAATAAAAATTTTGAAAAATTTACAAATGGAAAGAGAAAAAGAGAATTTTGTGAGAGAATCAAAATCTTTTTCTTCAGATGATGATGAAGATATGCTCGAACAAGAAGAAGGAAAGGTTTTATAAATCAAATTCTTCAAATGTAAATGTCACCGCTTCGATTGATAATTTAGTTAAAAATGAATTTCATATATATGAAAAATATCCAAGACTGGGAAAAGAAAAAAACATTTTACTATTTTGGGAGCAACATAAAACGGAAACGCCATTATTGTATCAAGCGGCTCAGATCATATTCGCAGTACCTGCTACGCAAGTAAGCATCGCGAGGGCCTTTTCAGCTTTGAAATTCATTTTATCCCCACAAAGAACAAATTTAAAAGAAGAAAACTTGAAAAATATATTAATTGTAAAATTAAACGAAAATTTCTTTAAAAAATAAATTTTCTACTAATAAAACACATGTAGTTTTTTTAAACTTTAAACCCGAACCCTGAACCGAACCCGAACCTGAACTTTTTATTTTGATTAACCCAAACCCGAACCTGAACCCATTTTTTTCATGGTTTCAGTCCCTGCAAAAAAGTATATTTCACAGCTGAGCTACCGTCGGGCAATATCCATTTCCCTCAATAAACGTCGGTGGACAATGATCCATTTCTGAAGCTTTTTTTGAAATATCTTTCTACGGGTCTGTAATTATCCAGTCAAGACATACCTAAGTGTATCTCGCGAAAGAAATCGATTGGTACCACACACAATGCTCTAGCTTCAAAGTTGTGTGAGTTATCTAATACCACCTACACCTTAGAAAGTACCCTAGCGGAGCCCCAGTAAATTTTCGTGAAAAATGGTGACTGATGCCAGTTATAATGTATATATGAGGAATATTTGAAGAAAAATCATCAAAAAACCTTTATTTGTTGCTAACAGTCGGAATGCTGACACATCCAGATGTTTAGAAACTCAGATACTTTAAAAACCGACGCTGAATTCTCTCTACAGCAGCATTCTGAGTATCGTAAAAGGGATACCAAACAGATCCGTATTCAAGCCTACTCACAACGAACACAAAACACAACGTTTTGAGGAAATCCACGTTACTGAAAAATTTGTTGGATCGTAGGATAAAACCTAAAGTTTTACTCTCTGAAAACGACATATTTTGCAAGTGCGAAGATCCTTCACAGAAGCAACTCTAGAAAGTATATGACCGTCCATATTAGAATAGGAAGACGGAATAGATGCTATTTTTCTAGTAAAAGATATGACAAAACAGTTATTTGTATTTAGCGTCAAGTTATTGGCACTAGACCAGTTAAAAATAAAGTCATTACCTTCCTGCAAACGTCCAACATCAGCTTCACTCGCTACATTGAACATTTTAATATCATCAGCATAACCCAAGGCATTAGAAGGCAAACTTAGAAGTAAATCATTTATAAACAGTAAGAATAACAAACGCCCTAGACTGGAGCCTTGGGGAACCCCGAATGTAGATAAAAAAGCGTCATACAAGTAACCATTATAGAAAACGTAATTAATTCTATTGTTTAAATACTACTCCATAAGTCTGAGAAGACAAGGAGAGAAACCAAAAGGTGAAAGTTTATTTAGAAGTATTACATGATCTATAGTATCAAATGCATGTAAATACATAAATGACAGTCTGACCTTGACAATCAATAGTTTCACTAACATATTGTGTGAAGCTTGCCAGATAGGTTGCAGTAGCTCTTCCAGAGAAGAAGCCATGTTGTCACGGAGAAATATAAGAGCAGATATTAGAGAATATGTTATTGTATAAGTTTTGTTCATATATTTTAGCGAAATTGGAAAGAATAGCAATAGAACGATAGTTCGATGTATTGGTTTTGTCGCTTTTTTTTTAAACTGGGACTATTCTAGCCCGCTTCCACAATCCAGGAAAGACAGATTATGAAATGGAAACATTAATAATCTTATGCAAAGCAACAGCAAGAAAATTAGTAGTATCCCTTAAAAGAAATCTTGGTATTAAGTCGTCGCTTGATGTGTATTTATCGGAAAAGTATCGGAAAAGAGGACAGAATTACTTTCAACTCCGAGATATTGGAGGTATCCAAAAACATGACAGTTCCATAATAAGAACGTTAGATATGTTATGTATTTGCAGGTCTAGAAAAAGATTGAGCATGGGAATTAACAATATCTTGAGGATTATCCATCTCATTAAGATCGTCATATATAACTCCAGGAATGCCAGTAGTTCCTTGCCGTGATTGTAAGAAAGACCATGTACAACGAGGATCAGATTTTGTGGATTACTCGACATTCTTCATAATTTTTTTCTAAAAATCGAATATTAGATTCTTAGCTAGAGCACCAAGCCTTTAAAATTCATTAATAATCAGTAATACTGTGAGAACATTTCCATAAACCATGCTATTTGCTCTTCAGTTTCAGAATTCCCATAACTACTTTGTTGAACCAATAAGCATAATTAAAGTAATCCGAAGTCTGATACTTCGGAACAGATTGATCTAAGATGTCATAAAACTTCTTGTAAAATTCATCAAGGAAAAGATCAATATCACTGAAACCATCAAGGAATTCCCACTCAACGTGACTCAAATCTTCATAAAGGTCAATAAAGTTAGCCTTACGAAAATTGCAGTGGCTCCTACAAGTCGTGGGAAATTGTGGAGGTTCTGAATGAATAAGACTATCCACTTCCACCCATAACGCAGGATGATATGGGTCTTCCGGTACCCGAGGTTGATACTTATGAGTTACTGTCACAGCAACGAAAATATTCGAAAAAATTAAATAAAGATCGCGACTATTGACATTCATTGCGGTATTAACTTGTATTAAATCAAATAACTCAGGAAGATTTCTCGAGTAGGACACTTTAGATGAAAATTAGGAGTGATAAATAAGGCTACATTAAAATCCTCTAAAATTATGACGTATTTATTAACGAGATAAATCTCTAGAGCTTCAAGAAAGGACTCAAAAACATCAACATGCATGTCAGGAGGAATATAGATATTTAATAAAATAAAGTTAAAAGATTTAAAAGAGGAATCACATATTACGCAGTCAAGCAATGGGGCAAGCAAAGAGGAGGTGTCTAAAACCCTAAATGCAATCCTATCAGATCACGCAACAAGAACGCCACCACCAGTAGAGGCTCCGACCATTGCATAAGTATTAGATCATAATTGAATTCACAAGCATTCGGATAAAAAACATGAGATTTTGACCGTAATTCACAAATATTCCAGATAATCACCTTCCTTGCACGCCGTCAAAAATATCTCACTCCTTGCATCCGGAATAACTTTCTCTGGTGTAATTATATAGTATGCGTTCAAAGCAATGAGACCGTTGTTGGAATTGTTTAGTTTTTTGACTAATGTAATCGGAGCACTGTTGGGCGTAATCAGTTTACCGAAGAAACAATACTGGGAATGCCATTCTTAAATTTAATTCTTGGATTTGTTTGCATGAACGCTCAGAAAGTTCTTAACGAACCTCTTTATACAGTTTACGCCGCATCAAAGTATGGTTCCTGGAGAATGCGAAACCTTTCCAACGATCAGACTTCCTCAAACCATCCGCCGTCCGAAGGAACAACGCAACATAAGAATTATGAAATGTATTAAGTTAGGTTGGAAATATGTTCAAAAACAGTATATTATATTTTTTACACTAAAATAGGTATTTAATTTCCCCCCCTAATTCTCTTTATTACAAGATTAATCTAGAACATATTTAACGAAAGACCACATTGTTGAACAAGCTAGAAAGCGGAATTAATTAATCCCATAGTAAGAAGCTTACCTTGTGCTGGTGCGTAGATATTTAGATAAAGACAGTCTTCGCTTTGATTCTTGAGGTAAGGCAGTAACCTCTTCAAGTACTCCAGTCTACCTTTAGGCATCCTCTTTAGAGCGGCAGTTTCGTTAAATATGTCTGGCACTCTTTGTGGACAAACAGGACTAAACTTGTCAGCTATTTTGACCCCAGACCACAAAGCACCGGTCACCGGTGGCATAAATCTAAGACTCCCTAAGGGCGGGCTTGCGTAAGGTATACCACGGAATACCTCGACGGGTTCCAAATGTTTCGAGTCTAATGTTACTATTACACCACTCACATCTCCGTATTTAGTTCTAACTGTACGCGACGTTAAAGACGGAGCACGAAGCGACTGATCGACACCACTTTGATCACAGTTGATACAAAAGAACCGACACGTCGAAAGTAAAATATACAACTTCATCAAATTCCTTATGGAGTATTTGGCCATGCCGAATTAATTATATTTATCCGTTCTTTAAGTGACACATTTCGTAAGTATTAATAATCGTTTCATGAATTTAAAATGCAGGGTCAATAAGGTTGAATATTGTTTTGTTTTTAATTTGACTATGTTACTTGATTAATGTAACATTTCCGTGCGGATTATGATACTGAAACGAACATTGTTTTACATCTTATGGAAGGAAAGCAACTTTAGAAAAAACTATAAATTATATCTAAGAGAAATCCTCAATATCACTTATCTTAACTTTCACTTGTGGTACTTCAGTAGTTTAGATATTAAACTTATTGGTAGTGCACAATTACAGTAGTAATTTAGTACACGTCTAAACACTTTAGTATATTTCACGTACTTCTATTATAAATATAAAAAAAGACACCATCTTTTTTAAAATAAGTTTTGATATAGTTGGAAAATGCGCGATATAACTTTACTAAGTATACACGACACAAGGACTTTGGTCGGGAGTCCTGTCACCGCGATACGCTTCCTGGAAGCTGACTGGCGTCTGAGGCGCCTGGACGCCGTCCTGCGCAGTAGCGCCATCTATTGCGCACGTCCGCGTACTCTCAACTAAGCTTCGATTTGTTAATTTGCCAAGACTTGCACCCGGTGCAATTTTGTGTTACAATGAAAAAGTTTAGCTTATAAAATTACTTGCATACATGAGTTTCTTATTCATGCCCCTAAAGTTTTACTGTTACGATATAATTGCTAACAAATTAATTATTTACATTAATTTGCGCGTTCCGATCGAAATAATTAACAAAAATTAGTTAAGAAAGTCGCAACTAGTGTAACTAGAAAAATCTGTATTGAGTTGTCATATTTTAAGTTCTTATACAGTTGTGGGAAATTGAAATACAGGTAACTCCCACATAACACGATAGTTAGACTCCTAAAAAACACCGTGTTGTACGAAGCAAAGATCTAATACAGAAAACAGTGTTAGGTTCCAAAATTTAAAAAAATGAAACTAATTTGCTTTTTCAACTAAAAGAAATTTTTATTTATTAAATCAATAATAATTAATAAATCAGTGTTATTCCACTGGCGATTTGGTGAAGAGCATATCTTCTAAGGTCCAAAAACGCTACGTTTAACACTTTTTTCAGTTTTAAGGTTATTCTACTGAAGATGGCAACTTAGTTGCCAAAATACGTATATAGTATTTATTGATATATATATATATATATATATATATATATATAAATATATATATATATATATATATATATATATATATATATATATATACATATAAATCAATAAAAGTGATGTACCAGGTACCCGGAAATTACCCGGTACCCGACATACCCGATAACATTTTCAGTACCCACAAATTACCCGGATCCAGTAAATATTGCCGGGTATTGGATTCCTTATCTTAAATTTGAAAAGAAGATAAGATAATAAGTGAATGAAAATAAATTACACAAAATTTATTTTAACTAGACGTTTTATTAAAAAATACAAAACAAAAAATGAAATTTAATAATTAAATCTAAATAATGGGAGATTATAATGCAGAAATAATAATTTCTCTGCATTTCGCCGAAGAAGTCTATTTCTTCTCTCTTCGTAAATAATACCCGCCTCGCCGAACATTCTTTCACTGGGTATGCTGCTAGGAGCTATTATCTAGCCAATTTTGCTAGTGCTGGGGATAAATATTTGCATTTTTTGCCCACCAAACCAACGAATTTTCGGCACGAGGAATGTTAGAATGTTTAAGAAAATTTAAAAGTTGAATATTATCTGTTGAATTTTCCACAGTATAGGATTCTTCTTCAATGAATTTATTTTCAAATAAAATTTCATCTATGCAAGCCCACACATCTTCATTTTTACCATGATTATTTTTTCCATGTTCTGCAGGTTCTCTTGTTTATTGTTATTGTTTTTATCAATACTTATCGGAGAAATACTTTTCATTTCTTCTATAATCCAATTTTTAGCAATAACTTGTGTATCGGGTTTTAAAAATTTTAGTTTGTAACGGGGACCTAATACCGTAGGCTATTACATACAAATTATTTTTTCCACATTTTCAAATCGAGCCTCTAAAGACTTTAGCATTTCTTTTTTCATGGTTACTGTTCTTTCGTCGTGTAGTTTTTTACAGAGAAAACGCTCTAAAGTAACTACATTTGGGATTACCATCGAAATAAGAGCTTCCTCTGAACTGGCTTCAACTTTAACAATGTAAAATTGTTCTAATAAGATAAGTATATTTTCAATTAACTTCAAATTTTCTGCATTCATGTTTGATATATCATGATCAGATGAATATAGTGCGATGGCATCTTTTTGTTCTAATATCCTCTTGAGCATATGATACGTCGAATTCCACCTCGTGACTACGTCTTGTAATACGGTGCATTCAAGTTCTAAGGCCTTCGATTTTTTTTCTCCAGACTGAGAGGAGATAGAAGCATGTGCATTGTTTTAAAATGAGCGTGCGTTCGTTGTCAATACGTCACAGAGATGTACGTCACTGTACGGCAGATAAAATTGTAGCGGCAGCGTCGAGAATGAGAACTGTTTTAGATACTTAAAATGGCTACCTTTTCCTTACTTGAACAGCGTGCAATCATTTGTTTTCTGAATTTGCGTCGTGTGACACCAATTGAAATTTATCGATAGTTGAAGGAGACATGTGGTGATGGAGTTATGGATGTGTCGAAAGTGCGTTCGTGGGTGCGACAGTTTAATGAAGGCAGAACATCGTGTGACAACAAACCGAAACAACCTCGGGCTCGCACAAGCCGGTCTGACGACATGATCGAGAAAGTGGAAAAACTTGTTTTGGGGGATCGCCGAATGACAGTTGAACAGATCACCTCCAGTGATAGCATTTCCGTGGGTTCTGTGTACACAATCCTGCATGACGACCTGAAAATGCGAAAAGTGTCCTCCAAGTGGGTGCCACGAATGCTGACGGACGACCACAAGGCTGCTCGTATGGCATGTTGCCAAGCAATGTTGGCGCGCAACCAAGGCATGAATGGGACTTTCTTTTCGTCGATTGTGACAATGGATGAGACGTGGATGCCATTTTTCAATCCAGAAACAAGGCGCCAGTCAGCTCAATGGAAGCACACAGATTCACCGCCACCAAAAAAATTTCGGGTAACCGCCAGTGCTGAAAAAATGATGGTGTCCATGTTCTGGGACAGTGAGCGCGTAATCCTTACCATTGTGTTCCAAAGGGCACTACGGTGACAGGAGCATCCTACGAATATATTTTGAAGAACAAGTTCCTTCCTGCACTGCAACAAAAACGTCCGGGAAATGCTGCGCGTGTGCTGTTGAACCAAGACAACGCACCCGCACATCGGGCTAACGTTACGCAACAGTTTCTTCGTGAAAACAACTTTGAAGTGATTTCTCATGCTCCCTACTCACCTGACCTGGCTCCTAGTGACTTTTGTCTGTTTCCAACAATGAAAGACACTGTCCGTGGCCGCACATACACCAGCCCTGCTGCTATTGCTTCAGCGATTGTCCAGTGGTCGAAACAGACTCCTAAAGAAGCCTGAAAAAATGCGTACGTCTGCAGGGAGATTACGTCGAGAAGTAACACCAGTTTCATAGTTTTCGGGAGAGTACTTAGTTAGAAAAAAAATCGGAGGCCTTAGAACTTGGATGCACCTCGTAATTTGTGTTGTGGAAGCGATAATTTGGTTTGTATTTCTTTCATCTTAGTACTAGCCACTTGCGAGTGATTAAAATGGGTTACTATATTCCGACACTTTGCAATTATGTCGGAAATAGATTTTTGAAAATATATGCTATCACTAATTACCAATTGGATGCTATGAATAAAACATGACTCATTTCTCAAATGGGCAATATTTGATCCACTGATCATATTACGAGCACCATCTCGTAACAATACGTGTATGTGGTTTTCAGCGTCTAATTTCCAGAATTGTAGCATTTCGTTTAATGTATCACTAATGGTAGTACTTGTATGGCTTCCAGGAAAATGGCGAGCATTTAGAACCACGCACTTTTTTCAAATCTTTCATTAAGCCAATGTCCACTGAGGCTTATAAAGCTTTCGCTATTCTCAGAACAGGTCCATATGACTGATGTCAAGGAGATCAAATTCAGTCGTGATTTTTCAGTATCGATTAAATCACAAATTTTCGAACAACATTTATCGTATGTAGTAGGAATAATAATTTCTGAGAAATATTTTCGTGAAGGTATTTGATATCGGGGTTCTATTGATTTTCAGAAGATTAATAAGTCCAACATTCTCGACTATTGCAATGGGTTGGTTATCCACAGCTATCAATTCGCCAATTTTATCATGGATTTTCTTTGCTTTGATATTATTAATGTCCCATGTGATAATTTTGTCTAAACACTGTACCAATGTCTGTTGTTTAATGGGGCACGAAGGTCCCGGTGTCGGATCGTCTAATTTCTTTTTCTTGACATTAACAATGTCACAATCAGTGAACTCATCTGAGTGTTTTAAACGTAAATGTTTTAATAATGTTGACGTTCCGTAGGATTTTGTATTTGTCCCACCTCTGGATAAAACTGCATTACATAAACTGCACACTGCTTTTGATTTGTCTTCAGAAAACACTTTAAAATAACTCCAAACTTAACTCATTATGAAAGGATACATATTGCAGTGGACTATTCCCCATAAATATTATAAAAATTCATGTATTTATAGTTGTACTATTATTTTGAACGCAAAGGTATATTTGACTTGCGCAGTTGCAGCAAGCCGTTTGTACAGATGTGGACAATTTGGAATACTGTATTTTTTTATGCGGAGCCTGCGTGCTAGCTGTATACTTCAGACACAAGTGTACTCTGAGATAAGAAAGTTGTGTTTGTAAAAAGAGTTATCTTTATCTTTTCAAGTAACTTCGGGTTATTTTTGGTTTAATTAGTGGTTGGTGCTGTTTAATTTTCATTACCGATGTTTATACGAGTTTGTTAATCTCGTAATTGTTATATTTTTTTTCATTTTCTTACTCATGTGTCTCGAATATATATATTTTTTTACGTAAGTAAAATATATTATTAAAAGATTTTTTTATATTGAATCAATTGAATATTGTATTTTTCTATTTTATTATTATTATCGTATTGAGATTTAGTCTTAGATATTTGATATAACTAACAAAAAAGAATTTTTAAAATTTCTAGTAAAAAATTTCTGTAACCGTAAAATGTTATACGTTTGGTATCTCAAGGGCATTTTTTGTTACATGTGGGTGCACATGCGTTAGAGTTTGCTTCGGGCTGTCAAGTTAGTTTCTTTATTTTGATTTTGTTCTCTTGGGAGAAATTAAAAAGTTTCTTTGTAATTTATTATTTTTAATTTTGATCGGCTGTCATTAAGGTTTTTTAGACGTATGCTGCGGTCATTTCCATGCGTTATTTTTACCTTTATAATATTGTTAAATGAGGCATTATTAATCTTTATACTTTATAAAGATTTTTTTTTAATTAAATTTTCATTTAAATTTTATATTATGATCTTTAATTTAATAATCCTTTCTACACATTTTTATAAGTAACTTAAAGACATTATCAGACCTTTTCTCAAACGAATTTTGAGTGGCGTCCCATGAAAACTATTTTACTAATTCAATAATTTTCCACTTTTCCGATTGGAACCCTGAGAGGAAAGCAGTCGCGTTTTGGAAATAAATCGACTGAGTATCCCAGCTGGATAGATTTGTCGTGAATTGTGAATAAGCAAATTTTAAAATCACAATTCATAGCAATATGTAAGAAATTAAAAAATTGTAATTCGACCCATATGCAACTGAAATTAAATGCGAACTGAGAGTATATAATATACAAAACAGCTGCAGCTCCAGTGTAAACTCAGGGGATTTCCCAGTTTTGTTTAGATACGCAGCGTTTCGGTCAGATGGCGTAGGATGCACACTTTCACATAACGTCGGAGTACCCGGTTACACGGCCGGGTACGTTCTTTTTCCTTCTCAACACCTGATACCCGGTACCCGGAATTTTTTAGGACCCGGTACATCACTAATCAATAAATAATAAAAAGTTTTATGGGAGAATTTAAAAATCCACTCAAAACTTTCTTCTCTTGGTATCAGCGTTGGTCGATTAGATTATATAATATGTAATTTATGAGGTACTTAGGTAAAGATTCCCATTTATATATTAGTAATTGCTTGTGGTGAACAATTGTACCAATGTTTTGAAATGAAAGTTGTTGATTTTTTATTTGAATTTCAATTTATTTATTATTATTTATTCAATTTCAATTTAATTTAATTTATTATTTATTATTTATTCAATTTCAATTTCAGTACATCAATACGTTAAGCACGATATTACGCATTTGTTACAAATGTAACAGACATGCATTATACACATCTGTATCTGTACAGATACATTCACCTCGTATTTACCAACATTTACTCAACCAAAGACACATGTTTCTGTCTTAATAGACTTCGTCAGTTTTGGTAGTGAAGTAAAGTTTGATGGATCGCCTTAAAGGTAAGTAGCAAATTTTGTTCTATCAGGTGGCACCAAATAATCTAGTGACATCTGACGGACAAAAAAGACTACGCCGAAAATAGCTATTTTCTCTCGTCCCGCTATGCCGGTACAGAAGGAAAAAGTACGTATATATATATATATATATATGTTTTCTTTCAGGTTTCCGCGGGTAGTAGTATTTGTTGTAACTGGATTCCGGGTTTTCTTCCGCGTTTCCATTGTTTGGTCTTTGTAAAGACCGGTGCTGGTTTCTGGACGACGTTTCGGCCAAATTACATTTGCCATCTTCAGGTCTGCGATAACTGTCTGCTTCTGCTTCCGGTTACTCGTAAACAGTTTACGAGTAACCGGTGCTGGTTTCTGGCCGACGTTTCGGCAAAATTACATTTTCCATCTTCAGGTCTGCGATAACTGTCTGCTTCTGCTTCTGGTTACTCGTAAACAGTTTACGAGTAACCAGAAGCAGACAATTATCGCAGACCTCAAGATGGAAAATGTGATTTTGCCGAAACGTCGTCCAGAAACCAGCACCGGTCTTTACAAAGACCAAACAATGGAAACGAGGAAGAAAACCCGGAATCCAGTTACAACATATATATATATATATATATATATATATATATATATATATATATATATATGTAAACCTAATCAGTAGGCGATTAAAGGTCTGTATATTACTTCAAAATATATGTATATGTATATGTATATATATATATATATATATATATATATATATATATATATATAATTGAAACGAAATTATCGTGATATATTATAAAAAAATTAATCTAAATTCGGGTAAGCGGTCTGTCAATAAAAAAGCTACTTTATTCAATAACCCTATATTTCGCAACAGAATTTGTTGCTTCTTCTGGGGAAACTACAAGATTAATGAGAAAAATAAAAAAAAAATAAATAAGAGTATTGGAATGCGTACTAGTAAAAATACTTACAAAATGTAGAGTTGAAAAATAATAAAATTGACGTACAAAAAATTAAAATGTTTAGATTTAAAAAATACAGTAACTATAGAAACAAGCCTTAAAAGCTTTTAAAAAACATGTATACCTATGTAAAAGTTAAAACATCAAAAATAAGAAATATAACGCTATATAAATTTAACAAAATATGGACCAAATAACAAAACGGTTTAAGATGGTCAACTAACAGTCAAACCAAGTATATTAAAATAAATTATACTTAGACCATTAGTATCAGATCTATAATTTATGTTATTTGTG
Source organism: Melolontha melolontha (assembly GCA_935421215.2). Classification (NCBI taxonomy): domain Eukaryota; kingdom Metazoa; phylum Arthropoda; class Insecta; order Coleoptera; family Scarabaeidae; genus Melolontha; species Melolontha melolontha. The sequence goes on along the minus strand of OW285237.1, from coordinate 17,762,606 downwards.
TCTCTGTTAATGTGGACCATTTCTAAAAAGGTTCTTCTTTTAAGGTTATTTTCAACGTCTAAGATCTTAACGCCAACAAAATTGAAAGTATGGTCACGATCAAGTGCATGGTCCACCAATGCACAAGATTTAATCATTTTTATTTTTTGCACGTCAATTTTATTATTTTTCAACTCTACATTTTGTAAGTATTTTTACTACTGTTTTATACTCTTATTTATTTTTTGTTATTTTTCTCATTAATCTTGTAGTTTCCCCAGAAGAAGCAACAAATTCTGTTGCGAAATATAGGGTTATTGAATAAAGGAGTTTTTTTATTGACAGATCGCTTACCCGAATTTAAATTAATTTTTATATATATGTACATATAATTTAATTTAAACGAAATTATCGACCGTAATATATTGAATAAAATAAATTAAAAGCGGGCAAGCGGTCTGTCAATTAAAAAACTCATTTATTAATTATCCCTATATTTCGCAACAACTTTGTTGCTTCTTCCGGAGATACTATAAGATTAATGAGAAATAATAACATTAAATAAATAAGTGTATAAAGCAGTAGTAAAATACTTACAAAATGTAGAGTTGAAAAAAATAATAAAAGTGACGTACAAGGACAATAAAATTAATTAGATTTAAAACTTGAAGTAACTATAGCTGCAAGCCTTTAAAACTTTTAAAAAACATGTATATGTAAAAGTCAAAATATGAAAAATAAAATATATATATAAAACGAAACAAATAGCAAAAAACTAAAGTCACTTAACACGATGCCAGATGGCAGCATAATCTACCAAAGAAATGTAAGTACATCAACAAGTTTAGCAAGTATTACGCATTTGTTACAAATGGAAGTGGCTGTAGTAAACGTTGGAAAATACGAGATGTATGTCCATATGTACAGATACAAATGTGTATAATGCATGTCTATTTCATTTGTAGCTATAAATTGTGCTTATTTCAAAATATTTTATTTTACAAAAAATACAGTAAACACATATTAAGTCACTTATCACTTATCAAACTACAAGTGATTTAAGCAATGGTAATTACATGAAGTATAGTTTACAGTTATTGGATATTGGAGTAGGGATTGTTAAATTTTGGGCTTGAAAACGGTGAAAATAAATGTAATAAACTTAGAGTAAATGATACACATTGGTCTTTCGTTATATGACTGACTTTATTTCTTACCGTGAACATACAGTAAGTAGTTACTGTTTACATATAGATGGCGTCACAGGTATATATTAAATATTTTTAGATACCTTATTTCAACACCTCCACTGTAGCGAACAAATATTTAATCATTACAATAACTTATACCTAAAGTTAACAAATGTTTATAATGCTTAGTTGCCCCTAAACTTTTCGTAAACATGTCAGCTGGCATATCACTAGTTTGTAAATAAAACAGTTCTATCATATTATTACAAATAGCTTCCCTAATAAAATGAAATTTTATATCTATATGTTTTGATCTTCTATGAAACATATGATTTACAGCTAACTTTTGAGCACTTTGGTTATCATTATACATAACAACTTGTTTAACTATACCCGTTAATTCGCACAATAAACTTCTTAAATATATAGCCTCTTTAGCCGCTTCAGATATTGCCATATATTCGGCTTCCGTACTCGACAAAGCTACTGTATTCTGTTTCCTGCTTTCCCATGAAATAACTGCGTTAGACATCTTAAAACAGAAACCAGTATACGATTTTCTATCAGTTATATTACCACCCCAGTCAGCATCCACAAAACATTCTAATTCTAATTTGGAACTCTTTTCAAATTTTAGACAATAGTTTTTAGTTGCTTTTAAATATTTTAAAATTCTTTTAGCTTGTTTCCAATGAGTTTCATTATATGCGTTATTGAACTGACTCAAATAACTAACACTATAAGCAATATCGGGGCGTGTTTTTACTGCCAAATACATTAAGCCACCAATAAGATTTTGATAAGGTAAATCAACATTAATGTTTTCAGATTTATCTAAGTTAATATTACTTTCTAAAGGAGTTTTATATGTCTTACAATCTAACATTTCAAATTTTACTAATAATTGATCTATATACTCCCTTTGACCAAGCTCTATAATACCTAATTCCTTATCCATGTTAATTCTCATTCCTAAGCATTGTTTTACTTGTCCTAAATCTTTAATTTCAAATTTAGCACCTAACTCTAATTTTAATTTGCTTATTTCTTCTTTGTCATTTGAAAAAATAAAAAAGTCATCCACATACAGTGCTACTACAGTTAGTAAATTTTCCCTTTTCATAATAAATAAACAAGATTCAAAGTTTGATTTCTTATAACCTAATTCTGTCATAACTATATCTACACGTTTATACCAAGCACGAGAAGACTGCTTTAGCCCATAAATAGCTTTTTTCAATTTAAGTACTTTACTTTCTTGTCCTTTAACAACAAGACTTTCTGGTTGATACATGTATACAGTATTCTCTAAAAAACCATTAAGGAAAGGGGTCTTAACGTCCAAATGAGTTATGTCTAAGTTTAAATTTACAGATAGCGCAATTAAAAATCTAAGCGTTGAATGTCTTACTACCGGCGAGTAAATTTCATCGTAATCTATACCTTCTTTCTGTGAAAAACCTTTAGCCACTAATCGCGCACGATGTCGTATCTTCCCGTCAGCTTCTCGCTTCCGTTTAAATACCCATTTACACTGCACAATAGTTCCATTTTCAGGTTTGTCCACTAAATCCCAAGCTTCATTATCTTCAAACGATTTTAACTCTTCCTCCATAGCTCTTCTCCAGTTGTTTTTCTCCGCACTCGATAACGCTTCTTCAACACTAGTTGGTTCACTCTCAAAGTTGTCTTTGATACTCATGTACGTAACATAATCTTCAAATTTCTTCACCTTTGGTTGTCTCTCTGATTTTCTTACATTTCCATCTGTAGACGTTTTGTCAAGCTCTACTTGCTCACATTGATAGTCCTGGTCACTCTTATCCTCAATGTAAACATTTTCACTTTCATGACTAATTTCTGAACTATTTTCTTCCGAATCATTATTTGAAGTCTCCTCCACTGAATCTTGATTCTCTTCATCCTCAACACCTTCACAATAAATAGGCACTTTAGCATTTCCTTCATCATATGGATTCACATCTTCCATTATTATGACATCTCTACTTATTATGACTTGGTTCTTCTCTTCATTGAATATTCTATAACCTTTAGTATCTTCAGCATATCCAACTAAGATCATTCTTTCAGATTTTTTGTCCCATTTCCTCCTTTTTTGCTTTGGAATGTGATTCATCACAGTGCTGGCAAAAATTCTTATTCCACTTACATCTGGCTTCTTTCCATACCAAATTTCGAAAGGTGTTTTTTCATTCAGACCACTAACACAACTTCTGTTTCTTATATAAACAGCTGTATGACTTGCTTCTGCCCAAAATTTCTTCTCCAATCGAGCATCAAACATAAGACATCTAGCTTTTTCAACAATCGTCCTATTAAGCCTTTCTGCACTGCCATTTTGTTCTTGTGTGTATGCATTTGTGGTTTGGTGAATTATTCCACATTTCTTGAGATAATTTTCAAAAATATCACTGCAGAATTCACCCCCATTATCTGTTCTAAGAACTTTAATTTTTGACTCCTTTTGATTCTCAACCAATATCTTGAAGTTCATAAAATTTTCAAGTGCTTCATCTTTCGTTTTTAAAAAATAAATGAACGTCATTCTGCTAAAATCATCTTCCAAAATTAAAAAGTATTTTGAACCACCTATAGAAGTTGTTTCCATCGGCCCACATATATCTGCATGTATAATTTCCAGACATTTAGAAGCCCTATTTCCTTTTCTAGGAAAAACCAATCTTGTCTGCTTTCCTTCACAGCATACAATACAATTCCTTTTTGAAATATTTGTTCTGTCTACACATACCATGCCATTTACCGAACCATTTTTCATTCTTTCCAGGTCTTTGTAATTTATGTGACCAAATCTTCTATGCCACACAGAGTTGTCTACTGTTAACATTGCACTAGAATATATATTAGAATTAAATTCATCAATATTTAATTTATATACATTATTCACCAGTGTAGCAGTAGCTATTAATTGTTTTTCTTTATTAATAATTTCACAACTATCCTTGTGGAATTTAACTGAGTTGCCATTTTTAATTAATTGACTTACCGAAAGTAAATTAGTTGTTAAGTCTGGTACACATAATGCATTTTTGATCACCACATCAAATTGTTCATTATTTACCACTGTTTTAATGTCAATATCACCAACACAAATCACTGGAAGTTTGTTCTTATTCGCTACCATAATCTCACCAAGTTTATTATCTTCGAAAGCATTCTTTATCCAATGTTTGTTTACTGTTAAATGTGCACTGGCACCAGAGTCCACATACCATTCATTGCGATTAAACTTTCCACTTGCTAAGAAGACTGCACTAAATGCGTTGCTTTTACTTTTCAATTGAGGGCACTTATTTTTAAAATGTCCTAATTGATTACAGTTATAACACTTGATATCCTTGATATCTTTTCTTCTGTCAATACTTGACCTTTTCTTGCCATTCCATTTTCCAGCAAAGGCACTACCAGCTTTACGAGCATCATCCTCCATATCAAGTAATTTTGTTTTTATGGCATCTGTCGTGATGATAATACCAGAATGTTCAATTGCCATAATCATTGGTGCAAATCTTTCAGGTAATCCTGCCAATAATAAAGAACCTACCCACTCATCTTCGATTTTAAATCCTGTACCTCTAAGCTTCTGAGTACACTCAACAAGTTGATTAACATAAGAACTCATTGAATCACAGTTTTCAAGACGTAAACTTATCAAGGCTCTCAATAAACTAATCTTTCTTGCGAAACCCTTGTCGGCAAACATCGACTGCAATTTATCCCACAGCTCTTTCGCACTTTTAGCGTCTTTGATGTGTACATAAAGCGATGTATCTATTGTTAATATAATTTTCGCTTTTGCTTTGGAGTTTTTTTCTTCATCTGTCTCTGTTCCTTCGATACAGCCTTTTAAACCTTCTAATATCATTAGGTTTTCAACGGCGAAACACCATTCATCAAAGTTTTCCCGCCCTTTTAGTCTAGGTACATTTGATATATAGCTTGCCGCCATTATACCCACGCTTGAGTCAACACCGAATAAACACAATTTTTAATCCAGTTTATCATTATCTTATCTACAATCGACCGATTTTCAACAATCACATTAACTTGCCCTATGAATACGTATCTGGGACCATAACCTGTTAAATTTTGGGCTTGAAAACGGTGAAAATAAATGTAATAAACTTAGAGTAAATGATACACATTGGTCTTTCGTTATATGACTGACTTTATTTCTTACCGTGAACATACAGTAAGTAGTTACTGTTTACATATAGATGGCGTCACAGGTATATATTAAATATTTTTAGATACCTTATTTCAACAGGGATGACATTATATATGCGCAAACAATAACCGTTAACAATATGCCCCATAAATATCAAAGTTATTTCTACTCTATCATACATGTGCGGCATAGGAAGTGCTGATAACGTACTATTTTTACCAGAGTATCCGTTTTGCCATCATCAATTATGTTTTATTAATACACCTGCTGGTTTAAATAATTTAGAAGTTACAATAAGTTCCGTTTCTTGTACTGAATTTAATATGTCTGCTGGAAGTAGAAATTTTAAAATTGAAACTAAATATTTAAAATATTACGGTGAAGATATTACTACTTCAACTACTGAAAAAGATTCTAATGAACCAATTAATGATATTGTAAAACATGATAAAATGCCTACTGGTAATGTTATAGTTAAAAAAATTAAAATAAATACGAATAATAGATAGACATTTATTATTGAAATAAATACATTATAATGTAAATTCTAAATTAGTTAATACACTATCCCAACCATTCTCTTCTTCTAATTGTGATGCAGGTGTAAGACGTAACACAGGTAAGTCAACAGGTATGGCAGATAAGTTAATAGAAGTACTTAGTATTTAAAAAATCTTCCTTTGGAGACTGTGGTTAAGTAAAAATTCACCACAATTAATAATCATATCCTAAATACGTATTTCGACGACTAAGTTGTCATCATCAGTAGGTAAAACCACTAATCAAAGTGTTGGATATGGGGCACAGTAAAGAACACATATAATCGGGGACAACTTTACACGGCGTCCACATATACAGTGACTTTAAAGTAAATACGAAAACTAAAATTACTGACAACTGAAAACGCCATATGCAAATGCTTTCGTATTTTCGTATACGCCGAGATCTCTGGGGTTGTTGAAGTTTTTGGCAAGTTTTAACCCTTTTACCGAAACGTTATGATCCTTGGCCAATCCATGATTTGCAACGTTCGATTTTTCTAGTATATTAAATTTAATATGTTTAAAACGGGTTATTATTGAAAGTTTCGTTTGATCTATACATTTCAAATTACAATCGTTGCAATTAATTTAACTTTATCTTTTATATTACCTAGGAGACTTTTGATGGTGTTTTCGGACCGAAAAGCAACTCTCTTAATGACGGTAAATTGCAGATCATTACATAATTAGGTTATAATATATATATTGCTTAGATTTTTTTATCACTTCTGTTGTTAATTGAATTTTTTGCTTGTTTAATATTAATCATTTCTTTAATTAAAGAAATGATTAATATTCTCTGCAATTTACCATTATAATATATGTTGTTATATAAATATATATATATATATATATATATATATATATATATATATATCAAAAATTAATTAAAATTCGGGTAAGCGGTCAATTAAAAAACTCCTTTATTAAATTACCCTATATTTCGCAACACTTTGTCGCTTCTTCTGGGGTAAAAAATGAAGAGTTAAAAAAAAATAATTTTTTTTTAACTCTTCAATTTTCACCTCAGAAGAAGCGACAAAGTGTTGCGAAATATAGGGTAATTTAATAAAGGAGTTTTTAATTGACCGCTTACCCGAATTTTAATTAATTTTTGATAATATATCACGGTCGATAGTTTCTTTTCAATTATATATATATATATATATATATATATATATATATATATATCATATGTTATTTAAATATCTGTGGATTCGCTTATCACGCTGGCTGTTCCGTATTTAGATCCCTGACTGTCTGTCCGAGTAGATTTTCGTGGCTTTCCTTCTCGTTTATGGCAAATGCCGACAGCTTAGTATCTTAAGCTACTCCACGGTCGCAGACGTAATAATAACTCGTAGCTTGCCATTCCCCCGTTTTTTTTGTTGTTGTCTTACTGTTTAGAGAATGCCAAGGCATGATTTATTATTATTGTACTTGAACGTATAATTGTATAATTTTATCCATGACAACTACAGATATATTGTATTACATTAATATACTGTCATTTATATTTCAAATTTCTTTGAAAAAGGCATCATATGCCGAAACATGTAAGATTGTTTTAAATATATACATTCTGAAGTAAAGCCAGACCTTAAATCGCCAACTAATTGAATAATTATATATATATATATACATATATTGTTATGGGGCAAATTGCATCATCATTCCAGCTAACTGCAAAGGGAAAGACAGTAATTAACATAAAAATAATACACAATAGAATGGCTAAATTGGCGGACATAATATAAATTAATATTACGATAACTTTGTATATTTCAAATTAATTTATATTTATTTCAAAATTTAATTTTTATATTTTTAAATTGTCATTTTCATAATTAAAGTTATTAGCGCGAAATTAACAGATAGCTAATTTATCTACATTCAAATTTTATATCGATACTAATTAGACACGCCCACTTTTTGAATGTATACAATAGCATGTCTGGAGAAATTATCCTCGTCGATGTAGAATACTTGAGTCAAAGAATGAGGTTTTAGTGCGATTTTCTGCTGTATGTATTGACAGAAAGCCAATCCTTGCGGGAAATCTGCTGGCAAAAGTGCATGTACCTGTTGTATGTGATATGAATACAACAGTTGCTATTGGTAATTGTTTAATATCCTCCAAACTGTGGGTTTATGCTTAAGGCAGAGGCAATTATTCTGATGCTTGTAATAGGATGTTCCTCAATTTAATTTAACACCATTTCTTCCACTCGTCGTGCTCTGAGTGTGCGTGAGTGTACGCTATCAGCCTTATGTTTTTAAACTTCCCATTTTACTAAGACGTTGGTGAAGACGAACAAATATCGAATGATACGGTTCGGGTATAGTTCGAGTAGAGTTCTTCATAAAAACGTCTAGCTGCACTTGAAATACCTTTGGTAACACGGTAAACAAAATGCATATCGCACAAGTCAGCATTTATGTAATTCATTTTAGAAAACTTACTATGACACAATAATATTGAAATGACAAATTAGTTATTCCGAGGTCGACCTTAATTCAGTCCGATGGCTTCCGGCCTGAGGGATGAATGTCGACCGAGGAATAATACTTAAGTGAAAAATAAAAATATTTTCCCTTCAAAACGAATATTTTTACAGAGACAGATGTGATATTAAATTTTGTTAGTTATATCATAACAAATGAATCGTATTATGGCAGCATTTAAGACAATTCGAAACACCCCCCGGCATTGAACGCACTCACCAATCACTGCAACGGAGGTTAGGAAATTGCATTACAGTTAAAGGTGGTCATTCTCAATAATTTTTATAAGTTAATTTTGTTGTACGGGCTGGCCCAAAATGACCGAAGGGGCTTTAATTCCTTATAACTTTTTTATTATAATTTTTTTTTTTGTTTTCAGTATTTTGTAAAGAAGACTTGGGGAATTTAAAAAGTTTATGGAAAATGTTTTTGAAAGAGCACGAATATGCGAAGCAGAAACTGGCCACCACTTGCGAAATATAATTTTTCATAATTAAATTAAAAATATTCTCCATTAATATACTGTATTTAAAAAAAAAATTTAATAATTATGTCTTAAATAAGAAGTTATAATGAACTCAAACCCCTTCCGTCAATTTGGGCCACCTTGTACAAGAAACTAATACTGGGTGGCCCAAAATGACCGAAGGGGCTTGAGTTCATTATAACTTCTTATTTAAGTCATAATTATTAAATTTTTTTTTTTTTAAATACAGTATATTAATGGAGAATATTTTTAATTTAATTATGAAAAATTACATATCGCAAGTGGTGGCCATTTTCTGCTTCGAATATTCGTGCTCTTTCCAAAACATTTTCCATAACCTTTTTAAATTCCCCAAGTCTTCTTTACAAAATACTGAAAACAAAAAAAAAAAAATTATAATAAAAAAATTATAAGGAATTAAAACCCCTTCGGTCATTTTGGGCGACCCTGTATTAGTATGTTTTATTGTATGAACTTTTAATTTACTATTAAACATCCCATAACTTTAAAACTAAGCCGTTTATGACATATATTTATAGGAATATTTATGATCAAAATAACGCTAGGATTCAGCCCGTAAAATTTGTTGCATATATTTAGACTCAACCTGTATAGTTGCCTTACATATCCAAGGATATCGTACAATTCAACCTAGTACTTATTCAAAAACTCATATTATCTTCATAACAAGGTAGTTAATAACTTGTATTTGAATAAATACCTTGACAAACAAAATAAAACACACAATAACTTTATTTATAAAACAGGCTTGTGTTTGAAAGCGTGTCGCAAATGTGGGCTACGAAAAAGAAATTATTGACTTCCTTTGATTATGTTTTCGTCTCTTTTCCTTATCTTTTTATTCCTCCTTAGAGAAAGCGCAGAAGGTCTTCCTCTGTAATGAGAACGTAATTTAATATGGAACACAATAAGCACGTCGACACGGGTGTTTATTTAAGGTTCCCGAATGTATACAGAGTTGCCAATTTTCTAAGTTGTTTGTATAGGACCGCACGCACATACTCGCGAGCGCGCACACGTAGTGAAAATTCAGTTCGTACAAAAATTATTGACTTGACTCCTTATTCATGTCTCGTACCCTACTATCGTAGAAAAAGTTGTTTACCGATTCTTTCTGTTCGATATTATCGTAGTCCTAGATTAAGTATATTTTGAAAAGTGTATGCGAAAGGATAATATAATTTTCTTAAGTATATTTGTTAATGTTCTTGACTCTGATTTACCGTTAATATTTGTCTAGAATTGATGTGTATAACATGATGTTGCCACGTTATATTATACTTATTGTATTTTCATAGCGTTTTAAAGTTTATTCAGTTTCAAGATAATATTTTAATGAATAATATACAGGCTGATTCATTTTCGGCCCTCACCATGGGGATCTCTCTTATTATATGAGATAGAGTATAGGTTTAAATTTGGCAAAGTTGTTAAATTTTGTGTTTGTTATAAATCCGTAAAGAAAATAGACCTGTGACAAATGACTTTCGTTATTTAAAAAAAAAACGCGAAAACCCCATTTTCTTCTTTTACCTGTAGCACCGACATTTGGGCAACTATCTAATTTCTTATAGGCGCCATATTGGATTTAGACATCATCAGAAAGAGTTTTTTTTCTGATTTCAACCATGTACCACATGCTGACTAAAGGTTTTGACATTAGGTTTTATTTGAAGGAATAAATTATAAGATTAAATAAGGTAGCCATGGAATTTCAATCTGTCAAACATTTCATTTATTGTTCATTAATAATACAAAAATGTCATACACTAACGAAGAGAAACGAGATATGATAAGTATTTTTTATTCTTCGAAACGAAATTCAACAGTAGCGAGTACAAGATATCTACAATTATATTCAGAACGACAACAGCCTCATCGTACCATTTTTCTAAATCTCGACAGAAATTTGGTCGAGAATGGATCGTTTACTAAGCCGCGTAATGGTCAAGACAACAGGAATTTAAATGAAAATCGACAAGATATTTTACAAATGGTAAATTAAAAGCGTATTTTCAAATTTCATGTTAATCTTGTATGTATTTTTATATATAAATAATAATACATCAATTTCTGCACGCAAAGTAGCGTCAGAATTAAATTTGTGCCAGTCCAGAGTTTGGAGAACATTACATAAAAGTAGGTTTAAACCATACAGGATCCATGTTAGTCACTCTTTACTGCCTGGAGATAATTTGAGAAGGCTAGAATATTGTAATTGGTTAATGGGAAGGATAGAAAATTATGAAAATTTTTTAAGCAAAATCATCTGGTCAGATGAAACAAAATTTACAAATTCTGGAATGTTCAACAGAAATACGGAGCACTATTGGGCAGTACAAAATCCCCGACAAAACAGGGCTAGAAGACCACAACATCGTTTTGGAATAAACGTTTGGATGGGTATTTTGGCAAATCGTCTCTTAGGACCAGTTAAGTATGAAGAACATTTAAATGGAGAAAGATATTTAAACATTTTACGTACATACGTATCTGACTATCTTGACGACAATATCCCATTAAATCAATTACAATATTTATGGTGGCAACAAGATGGGGCACCAGCACACAATGCAGCTGTAGTTAGAAATTTCTTAAATCAAGAGTTTGCAAACCGTTGGATTGGAAATAGGGGAGTTGTTGAATGGCCTGCGAGATCACCTGTTTTAAGTCCGCTAGATTTTTTTTATGGGGATATGTTAAAAATAATATTTATAAAGTAGATGCGCCACAAAACATTGAAGAATTACGAGACAGACTTCAGAATGCCTTCGATGCAATTCCTAGAAGAACTATACAAAGGGCAGTAGAAAATGCCAGAAGGCGTGCTCAATTGTGCATTACCGAAGATGGCCAGATAATTGAATATTTACTGTAATTGTTTCTTGTTTACTTTTCTATGTATTTTTATTAATGTTTTTGTTATCTTGTACTCGCTACTGTTGAATTTCGTATCGAATAATAAAAAATACTTATCATATCTCGTTTCTCTTCGTTAGTGTATAACATTTTTGTATTATTAATGAACAATAAATGAAATATTTGACAGATTGAAATTCCATGGCTACCTTATTTAATCTTATAATTTATTCTTTCAAATAAAACCTAATTACAAAATCTATAGTCAGCATGTGGTACATGGTTGAAATCAGAAAAAAGAACTCTTTCCGAAGATGTCTAAATCCAATATGGCGCCTATAAGAAATTAGATAGTTGATGATGGTCAGAAAGAAACGAAACGTCGTATAAAAATTTAGAGTACACCGCTGGATAGAGGTTTATAAATGGCCATAAGGATGTGTTTTTACTTTTTCTCTACAAGGCCAAATGTCGGTGCTACAGGTAAAAGAAGATAATGGGGTTTTCGCGTTTTTTTTCTTAATAACGAAGGTTATTTGTCACAGGTCTATTTTCTTTACGGATTTATAACAAACACAAAATTTAACAACTTTGCCAAATTTAAACCTATACTCTATATCCAATAATAAGCCAGTTCCCGATGGTGAGGGCCGAAAATGAATCAGCCTGTATATACACACACACATATATATATATATACATATATATATATATATATATACATATATATATATATATATATATATACAAGCTGTCCCGTATCATTGTGTTCAAATTTTAGGAGTGTAAAGTAGACTTCATTTCAAGTAACAAAAACGCAAAACTTGTATATCCATATTTATTTGTTTCAAAGTTACAGATCTATGAATGTGATTGTCAGACCATGAAAAAAATGTAATCCTAAAGTCAATAAAAACTTATTTTATTTTCAATTAATAATATTCTGGAAATGTCCACCTCCTTGTTGAATGCATGTTTGCGCCCGTAAACCAACAGAAGAAGTACTTATCCGAATTTCATACTTATTTTGTCGGATTTGCTGAATACGATCCAACAACTCTTCTCTTGTGTTCTAAATTTGCGCGTAGACTAAATTTGTCATGGACCCCATAAATAAAAATCAACGAAATTAATATCGAGTGATCTGGGTGGTCATGCAGCAGGACCATCTCGACCAATCAATCTTGGATAATTGACGTTAACCCAATTTCAGACAGCAATTCCGAGATGTGGTGGTGCCCCATCCATGTGAAACCACATGTCTCGTCGAATATTCAGTGGGACATCCTCTAAAAGACCTGGCAGTTCGTTAATAAGAAATTGAAGGTAATTGTCCGCATTTAATCTACTAGGAAGAGCGACAGGACCAATCAACAAGTCATCGATTAGGGCCGCCAAACGTTAAAGAAAATTCATGTTGAAATTTAGATGGGCGTATAGCTTTGGGATTTTCTGATGACCACCTGAGCAGGTTTATCAGATTTGTAACACCACTTATCGTTAACGTAGATTCGTCTGTGCAGAGGACTGTTCTGCAGAAATTAAAATGAAGCCGTGACTGTCTTAATATTCAGATAGAATAAACTAGACGAGCATAGTGGTATGCCTCAAACAAACCGTGTCCCCTGCGATAGTGATATGGATATAAGCCCTCACGTTTTAAAATTCGCCAAACTGTCGTTCGTGGCACTCCTAGTTGTCTAGCGATTTGACGTACACTGAAATTTGGATCCCTTGTAACAATAGCTACTACTTCTTTCTCTAAGCCTGCTGCCAAATTTACTCCTCGGTTGAAAAGATAATCACGCTGTCCGCATTCCCGAAATTGTCTGTGTACTTCCAGAAACGTTCTGTAATGAGGAATGCGCCTATTGGGAAACCGATGTCGGTATTCAATAACTGCTTGACGTGCACTGCCGTTTCAGTAGCCATACACTAAATCCATGTGCGCATACTTTTGAGAAGAAAATCGGTAAGGCATTTTGAATAAAGAAAACGTGTCCACTCACTAATAAGCTGTTATATGAACTGAAACATAATGTAATATCCTTTATTAAAAAATGCAATGTTAACAGTCATCTGAACATTTGTTTATTGTATGGTATTCATGGTTCCGCACTTACGAAATAAGTAAGAACCTTCTTTATCATAAATCAATTTCCAGTACTCTTTTTTGTAGATCTCCAAAAATTACTGTATGCCCAACAACACGTGTTTATTTATTTTAGGATAACATTTTATTATGCGACGTTAACAATCACAGGCCTGTTATTCAATCGTATAACTCATTTTTGAATAAAATACAAACTGATTTTATTTAAAAAAAGTTATACGATTTAGTCTAGGCGCAAGTTTCGAACACAAGAGAAGAGTTTTTGGATCGTATTCACCTGGCTGCCGAGCAAATCCTACAAAACAAATATGAAATTGGATAAGTACTTCTTTTGTTGGCTTACGGGCACAAGCGTGCATTCAACAAGGAGGTGGACATTTCGAAAATATTATTAATTGAACTTTTTTAAATAAAATCAGTTTTTATTGACTTTAGGATTACATTTTTTTTCATGATCTGACAATCACATTCATAGATCTGTAACTTTGAAACAAATAAACATGGATATACAAGTTTTGTGTTTTTGTTACTTGAAATGAAGTCTACTTTACCCTCCTAACATTTGAACATAACGATGCGGGACACTTGTATAGCTATTAATTGTAATTTTTTACCATATTATTATGCAATGTTCTTATCATATATTATGTAATAATAATTATTTTTTACTTTTTGTTGTTTTGATGCTCTTTCCTTGATTTCCTGTAAGCGAAATAAATCAAAAGTAAAGTGCAAATATGCATAAATGGTAAAAATTAAGACAAATTTTTGGGAATAACTTGACATATTTGTGGGTATATTTAAAGTAGGTGTTTCATGCGTATAAAAATAAGAACTTTACTTATATGCAATGAACACAGGGTAAGAATATGCACTACATGTTATTATAATTTATAAACAACTTTTTTTATAAGCATGCATGCATTCTAGTGTTAACAAAGAATATTCTAATTACTTTTTAACTCACCCAACGAAAGTACTGAATTCTGAACAATGGATTTATTTTATTCAAGTCTAACAAAAGTGCACGGTAACAATTAGCATGAAAAAATCCAATTCAGGAAACCCAGTAAAATATATATTATTAGACATTGCTTCTATAACACAAATATAATTTTCAAAATATTTACATCAAAAACAGCAATGACTCACTTATTTATATATTACGTCGTATTTCAGTACATTTTTTTTCAGTTCTCGTTTAAATTTTTACAGAAAAACAAAAACAATTCCAAAACGAAACAAAACGCAAAACAGAAAACACCGAAACGAAAGGGCTATCAATCAAACGTGCCAATCGATATAATGGACATTTCATAGGGCGAGATGGAAAAGAGTAAGCCGTGAAACGCACACGCAAAAAAAAATAATAACAATTCACCAGTACAATAACGATATAAAAGGGACACCCTTGAAATGAGTTCATTTGATGGGATTTCCAAAAATCAATTAAAATTTCATGTAGCTGGTCGTACGGTGTTGTGAAAAAACACAAACGGAACAAGTGGTATTGTCGTAGTTCGCTCGTCAAATATTACGCGAGATTGATAAAATAAAAAACACATTTGCTATCCCTAATATTCAGGATGTATGTACGGATGAAGACTACTGAAATTTTTTATTGTAAGTTGTTCAATAATTAGTGAAAACAGTGAAAATATTTCCTTTATTTTCAATGATCGTTCATAAATATATCAGGGTGATGCATATGCAAGTGCTGTTAAGAAAACTTAAGACAAAGGTGAACATTTGTTTGACACCTTATATGCATATATTCAATGCAAAACAATAATATTCATAATCGTTTTGTGTTTTTTGCTTTACATAGATTTAGTTTAGTTTATATATATCTAGCTAATTATTTTCTTCAAATTCATACCCATTAACGTGTATTATATACTTAAAAGATCTTACATTTGGACCCTACCATTCAAAATTAATTACAAATGTAATCCACGCGAAATATTAGATTACCTAAATTTTCTAATCACTTGAAGCTTCCTAATTGATTTAAAATAATAGATGTAATTCTGTGGCCCATCACGTGCCTGTTATTTCTATTAAATATGCAAAGGCGTAATTGTAAAGGCTTATTATGGGTTTTACGTTTACAGTATATTTTGTCCTATTCATTGAGGGTTTGTTCGTATGTCTATTGATTAATATTCCAGATTTCTTACTATAAGTTTTAGTTTAATTGTATTACCTTGTCGGAATAATTGTGGATGTAACCCCATAATTTACATTGCATAAAAGACCAGTTCAGACCAGTATCTACGAGGCACTTGCCGGGAAAACATCTAGCTAGTACTCATAAATCATCGAGCTAGATAAAAACTCAGCATTCGCTCAGATATTCAAAATAAACTTCAAAAAAATAACAAGTATCTTTTATCAAGTAATTAATAGTTGTGTACATAGTAGAATCAAATATTTTTGTTCACCAACGAGTGTTTTATTCGAAACTATGCATAGTAAAAAGCTGAAACCAGGGAGGCTTCAGCAAGAGCTTTGAAAAAAATATTATGAGGGACAAGCTCAAATTATTGAGAATAAATAACACGGTTAATATTTTCTAGAATTTTATTTTAAATATGCTTTAAGTAATTCCCTTCAGCAATGATACACTTGACCATTCTTTCTTTTTATTATTTAAAAGATCCCTACCAATCTTCTTTCGGAGCACCTTGAAAATAAGCGTGAACTGATGTATCAATCTCTTCTTCAGACGAAGAGAAACCAGCAAAATGCGTTTAAGTCCAAAAAAAATAGCTAAAAGTCACACGTTGCTAAATTAGATGAGTATGGTGGATGTTCTATTACACAAGTTTACAAATTCCGGTCAACTTTTGGATCAGAGCAGATGAGAACAAATCTTGACGTTATTTGAGGTGCTGAATTCAAATCCGGGTTTCGTTTTTCAAAGTTGGTTCTACTTTGTGAGTTTGCACATGTTGGCAGCACTGCGCTATCATAATGACAGTCAGCTGTTGGCGTCGCTAGAAACATTATTTAATTTGTATTTTTAAAGTTTTTTTTTTATCCAAAACGTGTGAAAATGCAAAGACAGAATTGTAAAGTTGATTCAAAGTGTTTTTGTTATGTTTGCGGATGTTATATGATCAGAAAAAGTGGCAAAGTTATTACTAATGTGATCAGAAATGCATATTTTTATTATTTTGGTTTCTCTGTATCAAACACTCACAAGCCGTGGGTACCGAAATTGTTTTGTAACGCGTGTAGCACAATATTATACAAGTGGTCACTCGGTAAAAAAGTATGTTTTTCATTTTGATTGCCAATGTTATGGAGAGAGCCGAAAAATCAGGTAGATGATTGTTACTTATGCTTGTTGAATGTCGTCGGTGCAAATGCAAAAAAAAACAATCAAAATATAAATATCCTGAAGTATCATCAGTGTCTAAGCCAGTTCCCCGTGCGAGCAATGATCCTTTGCCAATTTGTCCAGGTACGAGTGCAAATTACATGGAAACTTGTAGTTCATCACCGACGAACAGTGGAAGCGATTTTACCATGGAGGAAAAACATTTAGTTTCGCAAAGTGAACTCAATGATTTGGTTCGTGATTTGAATTTATCGAAACAAAAATCAGAATTGCTCGCATCACGGATGCAGGAGTGGAAATATCTTGACACTCAAACAAAAGTCACTGTATATAGAACCAGAAATGAGGCGCTTTTACCGTTTTTCAAAAAAGAGGAGAATATATGCTTCTGCTATGACATCAACGGTTTGTTTCATGCGATGAATACACCATACGATGTAAATGAATGGCGTTTGTTCATGGATGGTTCAAAATACAGTCTAAAAGGTGCTCTGATACACAATGTAAATATAAAACCATCAATTCCGATTGCTCATGCAGTACAAACGAAGGAATGCTACGATACAATATGTCAAATTTTTACCAAGATAAAATATAAAGAGCATCAATGGAAAATTTGTGGCGATTTGAAGGTTTGAAACTAAATTTCAATTCAATTTTAAAGAATAAATGATTTATATACTATTCCTACAGGTTAATGGTCTCTTGATGGGGATGCAATCTGGTTTTACCAAATTTTGCTGTTTTTTGTGTCTGTGGGATAGCCGTGCAACTGACCAACATTATGTGAAAAAAGATTGGCCAAGCCGTACTAATTATGAACCAGGAAAACAAAACGTCTCTTCTATACCACTTGTGAACCCACAGAACATTTTCTTGCCACCTCTCCACATAAAGCTTAGCCTTATCAAAAACTTTGTCAAAGCGCTCGACCGTGAAGGACCGGCTTTTGAGTACTTGACCAAGTTATTTCCCAAGTTGTCGTACGCCAAAATCAAAGAGGGAATATTTGTCGGACCTGATATTCGAAAATTAATGGCCGACAGAAACTTTACAAAATGTTTAATGCCCAATGAAGCAGCAGCATGGGTATCATTTCAAGATGTTGTTCACAACTTTCTCGGTAACCGCAAATCCCCAGATTTCAAGCAGATAATCGACAGACAAGGAGAGCGACTACACGAAGATTTGGCGAAAATCGAAAAACGATACCAAGGATTTTGGGACGAGGGCATGATGAGTGACTACTGTTGGACTTTAATGCGTGAAACAGATCCCAAACAGTACAAGCGACTCAGTTCGACTGCTCTTCATTTCTAATTTAACACTTTTTAATGAATAAAATGGAGATTAATTGTCAAAAATTGTAAAAATTGTGTTTATTTAATATCTCGAAAACTAGAACCAAAAATCAAAAACGGAGTGCAGATTCGGATTCAGCGCCCCAAATAACCATAGAAACAGCTTTTGGTTGCTTAGATCCAAAACCGTCTATACTTGTGATTATTTTTATATTACAGTCAAAAACTGGAGAGTTAAAACTGCCGTATGTGGCTATACATTATCCTGGTGGAGAATAATTCCCTTGTCTGGAACTCTACTGAATACTTCAGGCAAAAGTTTTCAGTGTACCACTTAGCTGCAACTGTCTTTTATTAATCTAGCTTAATAGCATTTACTAAGCCCGTATTTCTGAAGAATACCGCATACATAACCTTTTTCATAGCTCGCTCTTTCTTAATCATTGGAGGAGTTTCCTCATCTTCGTGATTCCATACGCGGGTAGGAACACGTTGAGTGCGAATGACGCGCAAGCGCGTCATTGTGTTACCATTAGCTGAGCGCATGACGCGCTAACGCGTCATGAGTGTACTTATTTTATTATGTGCGATCCTGACTCAGCATTCTAAGATTTCACATGTAGACTACTGCAGCACTTTTGGAAAGGTTTAATTTAGTTCATTCTAACACAAGCGAGTGGTGTTTCTTTTTCTCAGTTATTAGTAGATTACTGTGAGTGTTAGTGTAATGGATTAACCGAGTACTTCTGGCACCAAAAGGCGTAAAATAGAGGCAGAAAACAATAAGAAACTTACAGATGAGGAACTTAGACGTATATTAGAAGATTCTGATTTTACTGACGTCGAAGGTTCAGATAGCGAAAGTTCTTACGATCCTAGCGACGATGATTCGTCTTCTGAAAATGAAGATTATCAAGGTAACCTCACATTACATTTGCTATAGATAACTTTTTACGTTTCGTTCATTGTAGATATAGATATATCTATTGCAAATAATTCAGCTGTTGATGCCGAAGAAACAATTGCAGTAGAGAAGGCACATAATTTCAAAGATGACAATTGAAGCGAGGCTTGCAATAATATGAAATTTATACAATTTGAAAAAAGAGCTAAACTGCTAATTGATGTTGAAGCGAATGCCACCCCGTATGATTACTTTCGATTATTGTTTGACGATAATTTGCTCGACCTAGTTGTACGTGGAACTAATAGGTTTGCGGAGAATATATTTTTTTCTGAATACTTTGCTGAACACTTGAGAATAACTCGAGGAAATAACGGAAATAAAGGAAATAACCAAGAATGAGCTACTGAAGTTCATAGGATTACTGTTCCATACAGGGACGATTAAATGCAGTCAGTGGAAATATTATTGAAAGACTCTTTGGCCTCACGTGTTTTTCTACATACATGAGTCGTGATCGTTTCTTCTTAATAACTAGATGCCTACATTTTGCTGAAAACAAGGTCAAAGGAGATCCTTCAGGAGATCGTTTGTATAAAGTTCGGCCGATTTTCAACCATTTTCAAGAAAAAATGAATACGATTTATAGCCCCGGAAAAAATTTGGCCCTAGATGTATCAATGTTACATCAACTATGGAGGGAAAGACTGGTCTTTAGACAATATTTGAAAAACAAGAGACATAAGTACGGAATTAAACTCTACATGTTTACCGAATCAGATGACCTTATCCTGAACTTACTGGTATACACTGGGCAAGCCGATGAGACTAGGGGAAAAGGTGATGTCGAAAAGGATATATTTAGCAAACAATTATCTGAATAGTGGCTACTCGATATTTATGGACAACTTCTACAACAGCTATGGCTTGGCTGAAAAGTTGCTTGAAAAAAATACTTATTGCACAGGCACACTTCGAGCAGGCAGAAAGGATACTTCAAAAGTCGTAGTAACAAAAAAACTTCAAAAAGGTGAGACAAGCGCTGCTTATCGGAATGGAGTTATGATTGGTAAATGGAAGGATAGGAGGGAGGTATTGTATATATCTACCGAATTTTCTCATGAAATTCTGCTAACTCAAAATAAAGAGGACAACCGAAGGAGAAACCTTTACCCATAGCCGAGTATAATAAATATATGAGTGGTTATAAATGAAACAGACATGCAATATACATATCTGTAACTGTACACATGGACAATACACCTCGTATTTTCAGCATTTACTTCTGTTTAAGACACGTGTTTCTGCCATCTATAGGCGTCATCAGTCAAGCTAGTGAAGCAATGTAATACAAATGATACAAATCTTTTTAAGAACAGATTTGTATCTGTATATACATTTACGCTGAAATCGCCTACATGATATAGCAAATTTCGTCTTATAAGGTGGCACTATTTAATAAGTGACATCTGACGGACGAAAGAGACTACGCCGAAAAAGGCGACCTTTCGCTTGACCCGCTATGCTGGTACATAAGCGAAAAAATACGTATAGGTGTAGTCCATTAACACGAGCCAGATGGCGGTAAATATACAAAAAGGTTTAAGTATATCAATACGTTATGCACGTATTACGCATTTGTTACAAATGAAACAGACATGCAATATACATATCTGTAACTGTACACAATACACCTCGTATTTTCAGTATTTACTTCTGCTTAAGACACGTGTTTCTGACATCTATAGGCGTCATCAGTCACCTATATATATTAATAAATAATTTTTAAGAAATTACTTAAGTTTTTCTTTTATTTTAGACAAATTAGAAACCACATAGTCTAATCCCGGGATTAATCCCGGCATCCTGGGATTACGTTTCAAATATCCCGTACTCCCGGGATTGGAAAACATACTCGGGATTGTATTCTCTTGTCACAAACGATAATATTTGACTTGTTGACACTTAAAATTTTCAGGAACATATCAGAAATTGCAAATGTTAAGAAACGTAAACAATATAGCCAATTATAAGTTAATCCCATTTTAAATATTCTAATGCCGACTGGGCTCACTTGATATTGTTCACCAGATACATACGAATACATTAAAATTATATCTAAAACTTATTTTATATTTATTTGTAATGTTTCATTTTGTAAAATAAATATTATTATTATTATTTTGTATCAAATTAATATCTAAAATCAATCAAAATTCCAATTATTCTAATACATTAGTCAAGAAATACTTGGAAAATAGGTTATTAATTTTTAAATTAAAAGATGTTGTTTGGGTTGCATATAAAACTTGGGATTTTGAGAAATAAATCTGAGATAAAATTCAACATACAACTCATGTAATTAATGATGTAAAATTCGTATGTTATTACACTTATTAATAATGAGTAATAGTATTACTAAAGACTTGTCTAAAATGCACAGAAAAAAAAACAAAAAAACTTAACCCCTAACTAACATTAATAATAAACACTTAGAAATCTTAGCAGTAGAAACAGATTTAGCCTTAAATAAGCAAAAGGATAACCAGGGAAATAAATATGCAGCTAAACATATTCTAGAAAATTACCGTACTACTAAGCATTTTAATATTGAAAATAAAATAATTAAATCAATTAAACAGAAAGCGACTAGTAACAATATTATATTTACAAAAGCTGATAAAGGAAATACAGTTATAGCAATTACGGAATCAAACTACATACATAAAGTTCATGAATTCCTCGATAATAATTCATTCATAAAACTTAAATCTGATCCTACTAACAAATTTCAAAAACAGATTAAACAAACTATAGAAAAATCAGGTTCTCTTTTTAATAACACTCAAAAACGTATATTAACCACTATGAATCCCCTACCTCCCAAATTATACGGTTTAATTAAACTACATAAAGACAATATACCTACACGACCAGTAGTATCGTACGTAAAAGCACCTTGTAGAAATGTGTCCAAACACTTAATAGATTTAATTCTTACACACACTAAATTCAAATCTAAGTTCTCCGTTAAAAATTCCCAGGAATTAATTAACAACATTTCAAACTTGCAACCACCAAACAAATGTAAACTCATTTCTTTTGATGTCTCGAATTTGTTCACTAGTATCCCACCCCAGGAGGTAATAGATTTAATTACTTTATAACTAGAACGTAGAAACACGAACATTGTCACAAAGACCGAAATTTTACAGCTCTTAGAAACGTGCCTGGAAAAAAATTATTTTCTATTTAAAAAGAAATTTTATAAACAAACAGAGGGTCTAGCAATGAGAAACCCACTAAGCCCCTTATTAGCGGAAATTTTCATGAATAACTTAGAAACTATAATTAGTACACATCCCTTGTTTGGTAATTGTGTATATTGGTTTAGGTATGTATGACATATTAATTTGCTTTAACGGTTCAGATAGACAATTAAAAACTTTACATAACTTATATTACTATTCACCCCCAAAATAAATTTTACTATAGAAACAGAAATAAATAAAAGCATTAATTTTCTAGATTTAACCATATCACACAAAACTAATAAACACGAGTTCGCTATATACCATAAACCAACACATACAGATACCACAATACACGCTAATTCTTTTCATCCTATAACACACAAATTATCAGCATACCAATCAATGGTATATAGATTAATTCATATACCTATGAGTAAAAGTAATTTCGACCTTGAACTAAATAGAATATACACAATAGCATTAAACAATGGTTACTCTATAAATATTGTCAATAACATTCTAAATAGCCAACAAAAATCTAAAACCCTTTCCTTAGTTTATCCAAAATTAAAATACAAGATAATTAATTCCTACAATTCAATCACTTACGTAGGAAAAATTTCGGAAAAAATTGGTACTTTCATTAAAAAACTTAATAACGAACATATATCATTTAAAACAGACAATACTATACAGAACATTATTAAAAACAACAAAGATAAAATAGAGAAAGAATCAAACTCTGGTGTATATAAGTTAACATGCGAAGATTGTAATAAGCTATACATAGGACAAACGGGGAGGACATACAAAATTAGGATGAAAGAACATGAGAGAAGCTATAAAGAAAAGAAAACAGATTCAACATTCGCAAGTCATTGTATAGATATCAATCATAGATTTAAAATAGATTTCAAAATTTTACACATTCAAGAAAAAAGTAAAAAATTTAACCTGTTAGAAAACTTAGAAATTAATAGATACAATAGTTTAGGATTAGCTTTAAATGACCAACTAGATTTAAACAACTCCCCTCTACTAAATTTAAGATTGTAAAAATTTTTCCACCACCATTTCCCCAATAATTTTCACATAAATATTCAAACTTGTATTGTACATATTCAGTATTTCGTCCACCTGATTAAGCCATTGTATGGCGAAACAATATTGTAGTGGTATTTACAATAAAAGAATTTTTGAAACTAGAAGTTTAATTACTTATTTCTTAGCGTTAAAAAAGGGGATTTGAAAAAGCATTAAATATTAGACAAAGAGATTTAAAAAACATAGAAAATCAGAAAAAGGCAGGAAAAGTATAACATATTTTTTTTTTAGTAAAAATGCGTTCGTATATGAAAAAAAACTTCAAAATATAAATATTATTTTAGTTTTTTTGCCATAAAGGTGTATCAAAAAAATTGAATTTCAAATTTAGTTAATTAAACACGAAATTAACTAATTCTCAAATATTCGACTGAAAAATTTTGCATTCTATCACTGAATATATTCTTGTAGGTAGAAAAACTTCGTTCTAAGTTAGGAGCATATTTGAATTTTGTAATTAAAACAGGAACCATAATAAAATCGGCTACATGTTCACCATTTAAAATCGTTTTAATTTTTTGTAATATTTCGAATCCTTCATTTTTACACAGAATGTCCGTTAATTTATTTAAGAATAGATGGGATTGAAGTAAAACAAATTTTTTACTAATTTCCAGTATAAATTACAATTGTTACGCTTCGCATATATAAGAATGTTTAATTCTATTTTTAAATTATATTTATTTCTTTAAATATCTTGCATTTTACTTCACTTAGACATTTTTCTGTGTACATATTCGTGTGCAAGAGAAAGCATGTCTTTTGTTCTCGCTTAGCCGCTAGACCCTTGGTCTTCTACCTACCTCGGTCAAGCCTTTATGGGTCGCATGAAAGTCTTTATATATTTCATTTTAAATTAAATTCTTTTAATTTAATTACGAACGTCTTCTTTTATATATTGTATCTCATATCATTTGAAAAGTTGACTCACATGGAATATTTTAATAATATTTATGTCATCGATGGCACAACTCTTCAGATTGCGCTTCTGATTTATTATTATTAGAGCAGACCAATTTCCGTGCGCGCCATGAGCGCCGGTATGGGATTGTAATTCGTAATATATTAGAATATGCGATAGAATAGGGACGCAACATGAGCTTGTTACCGATATAAGTATAGAAGTAGAGACATCTATTCCATCAAAAATAATTAAATATACATTTGGTTTTCTGCTATTAAAGTAATATCCATAAACACACGAAAAATAAGAATGGTACATATTATAGCAGCGTCGTATGTACCTATAAATAAAATGGAAAATGTATGAAATCAGTGATTGTGTGAACGACAGAGGATTTAAGAAAACCCTTATCGTTTTAAGCGTCTTCCAAGGATTGACAAACTGGAGAAACTCTATTGTATATTTTCAACATCAGGTGCGTTTCTAAGGTTATTTCTGAAAAACATGTCCGCCGTAAGGAAAAAATATGTTTATATTCGGAAAACGAGCGTTCTACATCTAGTGATGTTATATTCGCATAATCAAAATACTTTTTTAAGCAACTTAACGCATCTGTGGACGTGCCCTCACAAACACGTCTTAAGGTGTCAAAATCTGCATTTCTGTCTAAAACACTTTCAAATTTAATTAGAACACTTTCTCTTTTTGCGTCTTCTACAGCACACAGTTGTGCGTGAACATCTTTAACGATTTGCAGGGATTCCTCTAACGACAGCGACGAATTTTCTAATTTTGTTATTGCTTCTTCTAGTCCCAAGTAATT
This sequence comes from Melolontha melolontha, assembly GCA_935421215.2. Classification (NCBI taxonomy): domain Eukaryota; kingdom Metazoa; phylum Arthropoda; class Insecta; order Coleoptera; family Scarabaeidae; genus Melolontha; species Melolontha melolontha. The sequence goes on along the minus strand of OW285237.1, from coordinate 17,737,067 downwards.
CTCACGAATACTTTGCAAATCCATTTTAATCTGGGCATCTTGAAATTTTTTCTGGCTTGTATTGATAGCTGCACTTTCTTTTGGATCGAATGATAAAACCACGTCCTTAATTTTTTCAAAATGTTCATGATAGTAAAACCACACCCGTAACCATGTACCCCAACGTGTCAGAATCGGCTGTTGTGGCTCAGGAGTATGGGGACACAATTCGTGTAATTTCCGAATACGTTTTGGAGATTTCACGAATACTGCCTTTGTACTCGATATTAAAGCATCTACCTCTGGATAACATCTACGAACCTGTTCTGCCACAAGGTGTAGAGCATGGAGTTAACTAGTAATATGTAACAAGTTAGGACAATATTTTCTAAGAGACCGGCCTAAAGAACACATGGTTGCGGCACCATCGGTCATAAACATTAATACTTGGTCTTCCAAAAGTTTAAATTTTTTAATTGCACTTCTGAAATTTTTTCGGCAGTACATTGTTCTAGTCGTCTGGATGCTAATAGAATTGAAGACGTTGGTTAATGTGGTTCCATATTACGAGCCATCACATTAACTAGAGATTGTTTTTTGCTGTCAGTTGTTTCGTCCACACATAACCACAGTTTTTTATTTTTCAGTTCGGCTTTGATTTTATTTTCAACCTGTTTACGCACCAATGGTAAATTCCTTCGTTACGTTGTCGTGCTCGGTAATCTTTGATTCGCGTATTTATTCCAAAATGAAATAAATGAATCATTACTTAACAAGGTAAGCGGCAGTGTACACACAATCATAGTTACACATAGTTCATGTATAAACTGTTGTCGATTAATTTTGTTATTATTGTGCTTCGAACTGCTTACGTGTTCACACTTACGTGCACACTAAACATTTTATTTTTGAGCCATCGTATATTAAGTCCGGGAAATCCATAATAATCTTATTCACTTCGTCTGGCAACGGTCGTTTTCTCGATTTATGTGTCGACGACTTTTTATTACGTATGCTTACACTTACATGCAGTCTAAGCAAGTACCAAACATATACTGAATGCTTTTTATTAGTTCTGATGCAATGCAATCATCCTCACATCGGCGCACATGACGCGCACGGAAATTGGTCCGCTCTAATTATTATTCAAGACATCGACAACATCGATCCTTTTCTTAACTTAGAGTAATAAAACAAAACCCTTTGCTAGACCAGTGTAATTTCGACGCGAATCAGTCTTCTCTTTAGAACCTTCGTAAGTTAAGCATCTTACTTGTGCTGTTCAAATACACGATGCACCCCACCACGCCGCCCGGTGTCTAACGCTTCTAAGGTAATCTGTATTGTTCTATATAAATTATTCTTTTGAGTTAATTCACATTAATTTAACTAATTAATTTCTTATTCCTCCGGCCAAACATCGCTCTACATATCTGTCCAAGTATGCAGCACGTCGCCGACCATCTTCACAACTCAAATTTAACTCTGTATTGTTCGATAAAGAGATTATTTTATAATAATCATATCTAATGTCGCAGGCGAAGTTGTGAATACTCCAGATCGGGAGGGAGAAGGCTGCACGTTGATCTGGAATACCAGGGAGAGCACCTAGAAATTCGCATCTCTTGTTAACACATAATAGGTAGTTTATAAAGTATTATGTTCTAATTACTTCATGAAATTCGATTTTTATTGAGTAATTCTTTCAAAATTGCACCCTAATAATGAAAAGATACATTTCAAACATTTTACTTTTATATATTAACCACAGTCTGTAATTAAACTATAATTTTAGCGCTCAGAATCCTTATATTACAAGTATGTGATGTAATAAAATAAATAAGTAACAAAATTGTTATGTTTACATTCAACGTTTACGCTAATTCAGAACCGATGTTTGGAAAGCTAAATGTACATAATAGATCGTCTAGTTATAGTAGCCACTTACTAATCAGATTTAACAATCCATTTAACAATACCATGGTAATTATGCGAATTTCTCATTTTAAGCAAACAATACATGTATAGGCAATCGCTGATCAACAAATACAATAATTAAAAGTCAACATCGATGTTTATTAGAATGAATCAGACTGGTGTAACTGTACCAATCGTGTATGAATATATTATGCTCGATTTAATAATGAAGTCATAGTCAATATTTGGGCGATTCGAAACTCCGCGCGAAGTCAAGTAAAAGGATTAAAAGTGTACGAATCTTCGCATATCCCAAATATTTTATTTTGAAAGTGCTGTGCGAAATTTCGCACAAATAAGATGTTTTATTTAATTGTAATAAGAGTAAATTATTCAAATAAAAATATTTTTTTCAAGCGTGTAATAATTTCGATATTATACTATCCAATACCTTATATTGAAAGAGTTCGTTTTTATCATGCGGCAGTTTTGTCGTTATTATTGTACGGCGGAGCTGAAAAAATACATTTAAATAACATGGGAAGAATGTATTTATTTTGACAACTAACATAGAAAGTCAAACGTCAACATTATCATTTATATAGAAAATTAAATGTGTAATCTGTCACTATTATCAGGATAAATTAAAACAAATTTTAATGAATTTCACTTTTTACTTTACACCAACGTTACGGTGTAAAGTAAAAAGTGAAATTCTGAATATCAAATAAATAAATTGGGTAAGGGTGAATTATTAGTTAATAATTATTAGCTAATAATTCATCCATACTCAATTTATTCAAGATGAAGCTAGTAGTGGGTTGCATCCCCACGCGTAGCTATGCATGCATTAACTCTTCTTCCCATGCTCTGTATTAAGTGGTCGATATCCTCCTGGTGTATCTCGTTCCATGTAACCTCTAGATGGCGTCGAAGTTCATCCAGATACTCAGAAGGCCTGGGTAGTTGTCTTAGTCGCCGACCCATCATATCCCAGACATGTTCAATCAGCGACAAGTCCGGTAACCGTGCAGGCCAAGGCAAAATCTGCAATCCAACCTGCTCCAGGAATGTTCTTGTAACCTCAGCAGTATGGGGTGTTGCATTATCCTGTTGGAAAGTGGCATTTTGAAACGTCTGCATGAAAGGTACTAACACCGGTTCCAGAACGTTGTCGATGTAACGACGTGCGTTTAATATGCCTGGAATGAACGTAAGGTGTAACCTTCGTCCAGCACATATCGCCCCCCAAACCATAACCCCAGGTGTTAAGGCTGTGTGTCGTCTTTGAACGAATTCCAAATTCCGTCTTTCTCCTCGATATCGCCGCACCCTTTTACGACCATAATTCACCCATAAACAAAACTTTGATTCATCACTAAAGATGATGTCATTCCATTGATGAACCCACCCTTACCGTTCTTGACACCATGCAAGTCTGGCTGCTTTATTGGGAGGTGTTAACCCCTTCAGACCCATGTTGCCACCGGTGGCAACAAGCTTACTATGCATTGTGATCCCAGGTTGCCATATGTGGCAACAAATATTATACTTTTGCTATAAGCCTGGGATAATTTTGTACACGTTGTTTTATGTTTGGGATATCGTCATATTGAAAAATTATTGGTGGGGATGGAAGTTTTGATTGGTTAACTCAAGGTCAAGCTTATAGATTTACTTGTTCGCGTCATGTGTGCGTCATTATATTGCATCTAAACAGTACGGCTGCAGTTATAATTTGTTTTCTTTGTAAAAATGAGTGATTCAATTGATAATGAAGAGCAATTTGACGATTCTGGCTCAGAATATTTGCCAGAGCCCTCCGACGACGATGATGATGATAGTTTGTCCAGTGCCTCCGACTCTGAAGACGATGAGGCGCTAAGTATGGGAGATTTTAATGTTGTAGTGGATCCATTCTCTGTAATTTTACCCTTATTTTCATATCATCATGTACTTATTTTTATTTTTACTTTAGGATGCAAGAGCGTCAGAGTTGGTGCCGGTTTCCCGTTTGTTTGAAGGTGTTCATCCTGCTGTTGAACTGGAAGACATGAAACATCCCGAGAATTGCTTCATAGCATTCATATCCGAAAAAATTGTCCAATGTCTTTGTGAATGGACAAATGAACGGGCAGCAAGGTACCTAGTAGAAAATGGTACCCAGAAAGTGTACGACATTATGTGGAAAGATGTAACGGTTTCTGAAATGTACACTTTTTTGGAATTGCATTTATACATGGGACTAATTCACTACCCTACAATCCACGATTATTGGAAACGTGATTTTTTATTTCCAGGGCCAAATATATTTTGTGCCAAAGTCATGAGTAGAAAACGATTTTTCTCAATATTGAAATTCATCAGATTCAGTAATCCGGGAGCCTTCATTCCAGGTAAACCTAATACCCGTTTGAGTATGTTTTTTGCGTATGTAAAAGAAAATTGTATGAATCTTATTGATCCTGGAGAAATAGTTGCAATTGATGAATGTTTGCTTTTGTATAAAGGTCGAATCCATTTCAAACAATATATAAAAACGAAGCGTTCCCGTTTCGGAATGAAGCTGTTTTGCGCATGCCCCAGCAGTCCACATTTACGGGGGTACACTTACAATTTTGCTATGTACTTCGGAAAAGACATGTACAACGTCGATCACATTCAGGAATCCGAAGTTTTGTCTCTATCTGAAAGAATTGTGGTGTTCCTGTTTCAAAATTTATTAGATCAAGGCAGAGAAATAATAATTGATAATTGGTACACATCTTTGAGGCTAGCAGAGTTTCTACTCACAAAAAACACCTATGTGACTGGAACCATTCGCGCGAATAGAGGTGTACCCAAAGAACTGACAGAAGTCCCTCTAGAAACTTTTCAAACGTGCTTTGTCAGAAAATATGATGTTTTGATTACTAGATATAAGGATAAGAGAGATGTGTATCTACTGACCACTAAACTTGAGGCCGGATATACAGAAAAAAATCATTACCGGCCCTCCACATCAAGTACAATATTTATTCAAAAGCCAAGTGCTATAGAACATTATAATCTAAATATGGGAGGAGTAGATGCGACTGATCAAGACATTGAACCATATGATTGCACCAGGAAAAGTTACACCTGGTTTAAAAAAATTGGTTTTCATGTAATCCAACGCATGGTGTTGAATGCGAGAGTGTTGTACACAAATGCCGAAGAAAAGGAGAAGAGTGTGTTGGAGTTTACAAAAATTTTGATTGATGGTCTCTTGACTAAATATTCATCTGGATATACAAGAATCAAAGAAGAATACAAACCAGGTGGAAGCAGTTCCACCAATGTCAAGTCAGCCAAAAATAAACACCAGTTTGCGTCCTTCTACAAGGAATTAGGGAAACGCCGCAAAAGGGGAACTTGTAAAATATGTTACCAAACTGATAAAAAGAGAGTATACACAAGCAACTTATGCACAAGTTGCCTAAATACTCCCGTCTATTTGTGTTGTAAAGCCCATTTCGATCAGTTTCATGACTATTGAAATGAAGTAGTACCTACCTATATTGTATTTTCTGGTCCCATAATAAATGTTTCTTCACACATCTCCGCTACTGTCTTTATTATGTCTTCGGTTTTGATCATGTTTTTTCCCTAATTATTCAGAAGTAAGCTATATTTGTAAAAACTAATCATGCATCGTTATATTTAGCAAAGCAAAAAGTTTTTGTTTATTGCCTTAAAATGACCCAGGTAGCGCCGCCTATGGAATATTTTTCAATGTCTTTTTTGTAAAATAACTATTTAGGCATAGTGTAATAATTTTCAATGCAAAAACTTTAACGAAACGGAAGACCATTTTTTAACCAAATCTGGTATAATATCGTCGTGTTGCATAACCGGCCTGGGCGTGAAGATGTTAATGGAAGCCGAAAGTAAGAACGATATGAATGAAGCCCAAAGGAAGATATTCTTTTGTAAACAGTTGTCATCGACAAGTGTCGGTTCAAAGCTATCATCCAATCCACAGCAATCGACTTTGCTGTTTGAAATCGATCCCTGGTAGCCATCCGAGTAAGAAGTTGGCCTTCACGTGCGTTGCTTATTCGGGGGGGGGGGGGGGGCGTTCCAGCAGGACGGCGCCTCTGAATACCTTCTTCGGACCATAAAGACCATATCCGAGCAACTGTAGTGTAGTCCCGATTCAGCCTTCTCCCAATCTCTCGGAATGAGGAACCCGCCTCTTTCATACCGATAATTCGGCCCCTAACAAAATCATTAATATGGGTAAAATTTCGACGACGTCGCACTGGGGGCATTACAAAGCATCTACTTGACAGTTTGACAATCAAGTAAACTGAAATTTTGTTGGCAGAAATTCATTAATTGGTAGGAAGAAAATATTGAAAGTTGAAGATAACAATGATACAGGAAACGTAATAGTTGAGTTTTTTCAGCGGAAACTTTCATCGTTTCTTAGTTGATAATAAAGCATTATTTTACCGAAGTTTCAAAATTGTAGTCCAATTCTTATTGGGTGGTGGATTTCATATGAAAGTGAGTATATATATAAGGCATTTTGTTAAGTTTTATTATTGCTCACCTTAACACGTCTCTACGTTCTGGTGAAGAACGTGGTTTTTCACAAATTTTTAATTATTCTAATATCGTTTTTGAAGAAGTGGCATACACTACAGCAAGGAGGATTATCAATCTCAGTCAATTCATTATGCCCAACTCCTTGCCCTGTTGTGATCGCTAATAAAATCAATTACAACGAATAAGATATGTCCGTTTCTATTAAAAAATAGGGCAAACTGTTAATATATTTTATTCACGTACTAGATGACCCTTGGATAAGTCTACCAAACATATTTCTCCTAAACAAGCAAATAATACATTTTTATGTCCCTATATTAAATAGAAATACGGTCAATATTTTACATTAGCCGTGTCGTGGGATATTTTATTATGTTCAGCGGCATCTAAAAAATTAAGTATCACATAAACCAAAGTAAAAATTTTATGTACATAACAATTCAGTAACCGCGGTTATACGGAGTCCTCGTGTATATATGTATGTGTGGGGATCAATTCAATTTTCAGTCTTATTTATTACGCCAATAAACGCTTTTATTTTGATCGTTCAACTTAATACAGCATTATAAACGAAAATTGCGGAATTGCTAGTTTAGCATATGAAATATACGTAATTAAATACACTTATGTAGGCTTCAAGAAGTTATCGGGCTTCTAGAAGTTACGCTATAATTAGGGATGATGACTAAATGCCGACGAATACCTAAACAAATAGCATTAATCTCTTATTTTATTATGAAACCATGAGATTGTGGGTGTAAATGAAGTATTGTCATAAAATTAATGTGAACGGATGTTATATTGATTTACCATGCGCGATGAATGAAGCGGGGATATTTAGACAACTTGAAAGAGCGGCGGGCGAAGCTGGTTCGGATGTCTCCGCCTGTCTACACCCGCACCGACGCATATCAAGGGTTGCGATGTCAAAAACGCATACATCGTGAGACATACGAAAGGTGTACATTAAAAACCGCAATACAGTATGAGTAAATAGTAATAAGTAATATATTTTATAAAGCAAAAGTCTTTTTAATAATATAAAGTATTATCAAAAATCGAGTGCGTAGAATATAAGTTCAGTATCTCTCCATCTTTCTACAGAAACATCAGTATGCCTCTGCCGGATAGATACATTGACAAAAACAGCAACTTTGCTATCTCACAAAAAATATTAAGACCGAGAGTAGAAGAACATTCAGGGCTGCATATTAACAAAAGGGCAAAGCAACTAAACACTGCCTCAATAATAAATGTAAAACACACAAAGGTGTTTCCATCAGACGGCACAGCCGTATATATAGAAACTCTATTATCGCAGGGACATACCGATGATTCTGTGGAAAGATGAAACACGTATCTAGGTCTCTGGAGAGATACCTTTACACCTTATATATGAACTTGTATTATGTTCTTCACACATAATTTTTAATAATATTTTAGATTACACTGGACAACAGCACCTTTTACAAACTTTTAGTTTTTAAAATGTTTACGTGAAACTAATAGCTAGTTAATTTAATGTTTTAATGTAGACAATAAATTTTAACATGTTTAGTTGCGTCTTTGCTAAATTTTAACTTTGTGGTTGACCTCCTGAAGAAGTAACCAATGGTTACGAAATATAGGGGTTGAAATAAATGTGTTTTTTTTATTGGATAGGCCGATAACCCGTGCAATTATTTATTGACATAATATAGTCTATTTATATTCAATTAATAATTATTGAAGAATAGGATATAATATATAAATCATTTGAAAAGTATAACAAGAAAGAATTTTGAGCATATAGAATAAGTTTAGATTAAGTATTATAATAAGAAATGTTATTTTTAAATGTGAATTCAATTGTAAAATATAAAGCACTTCTTCTATTTAAAGAAAGAAGATATTTAAATGAATGACAGTTGTTACATTTAAATGAATTAAATTTGTCTTTTTAAATTCAAAATTAAATACCCACAAATATTTGTATACTTTTTGAAAATATGTTGGTTTTATGAATAATTAAATAAGTAGTTGCCGTGTAATGGAAAATCTGAATGGAGAGACGCGTCCCACCTTCGAAGGGGAACGGACGTGCGAGTTGGTGTAATTTTCTAGGCGCCATATTGGAAATTATATAAGCGTTCGTGGAAAAATAGAAAAAAAAACATTTAAAAGGCGTATGAAAGTGTTTATAAAAATTATTAAAGGAAGAAAATAAGTAATATATATATTAGAGCAGCAATTATCAAGATTTATGAAAGTATACAATTCATGAGAAATTTTGTGGAACCAAGAAGGAGTGAACCTGTATCGTATTTGTGTTCTTCACACCAGATTTTTAATAATAATTTATATTATTAAAAATGATTGATCTGTTTGATCAATTTCAATAGCTTAAACATTTGTAGGTCTAACAAAACAGACTTTTTCGGATAACAGTATTAAAATATTATATTTTATCCACAAAAGTTTAGAGCTAAACTATTACGATATTGTTAAAAATCGGGTGTGGAGAGCACAATACAGGTTTAGATATTTATAAAAGTATCATAAAACGCGTGTTTCATTTTACTACAGAATCATTAGTGCGCCACCGCGGGAGACATACGTTCACAAAAATAAAAACCTTCCAGAATTCAACGCTGCTCATTGACGAACGCTAAAGGAATTATAACTGTCTCAATAACAAGTGCTAAACTAAGCTAGGTGCTTGCTTTTGATGAGTGTATCTCTCCAGTGGTGGCGCATTGACGATTCTGCGGTAAGGCGAAACCGTGTCTGTTTCTCTCGAGAGATACTTTCACAAATATACGAATTTGTATTGTGTTTTCCACACCCGATTTTTAATAATTTTTTATATTATTAAAAACGTTTCTGTTTTATACAAGATTTGGTTTTTACCTACACGAGTATGTTTCAAATTGATGCCGATGTTCTTAGGAATCTTGTTCTTCAGTTTAAATTTTGTGAATTGTACTTCCTAATAATCTGTTTTAAAGTTCTTTACATATTTACTTAACGTTTTATCGCCCGGTATATTCGGTTTGCTTAAATTTTATCATTTTCATTTTCTTGAGATCTGTGTAATTTTATTTCTATGGTATATTCGCGCCTACCGACCACCGGCGATGTTTAGATGCAGGTGGATAGATTCGTTTGTTGACGTGCCGTAATTGAGCACTGTTGGTTAATAGTTTCTTTCGATTGCACTCTTGAGGGTAATAGAGTGACGTAATTTTGGGTAGTTTTAAAAGTCGCATTTTTAGCGGATAAGCACGCAGAGCGTTAAGAGTTAGAAATTTCCGCATATCGTTTGCGAATAAATGTCGGAAAAGAGAAAATACCTTTCGTTGTCTGAGTTTCTATGATTGGAAATTCTGGGACGTGAATACGGACTATTACAGCCTTCCGGAAGTAGTAATCTGGGCCCCATACATCTTCATCTCATCAATGAATGTAAATCCGACGAATCACCTTTAATTACCGTCATCCACTGGCCTCTGCGATCCCGAAGGATAACGTCGATTCGTATATTTTCTTGGTATCAATTTTGACTTTTAAATTTCCGTTTTGAAGTTTATAATCCCTAACTTTCAAGATTTTTTCTTTAGTCTGTTCATATTAGAATCTTTACAGCGTTTCGTAAATTTATATTATACTTGTAATTTCTTTTGTTATAATTACTATAATCTACTGTATTCTATTTAATTGCAATTTAATTTGCTTAGGTAATTTATAACATCGAATTTTTAACGTATTATTTTTCTTTTAATTTACAGCTTATACATAAAATTATTTTTCTTAAAGATATTTTAAATTTATTTTGTAACGTGAGAATTTCTTCTCTGTAATTTTTTTATGTGCCAACATCTGTGCTTGGCCGTCGCTTGTATAAGCAAGAAAAAACCCGTCTGCAATTCGTGAAAGTGTATTTATTGGGATTTAAAATTTATTTGATTTAAAAATTTATTGTTATAAAATTTTTAATTTAACTAGAGATATACGCAATACCAATTACTTGTTGGAATAGGTAAATTGACTTTGATACTAGATATATTTCGTCTTAGTTAATTAACTCTCTATCTCTGAAATTTTTCAAAACCTTAATGGTGAGCACGTTAACTGAAACATGCGGTATATAAAAGCATTTTATTTTTAATAACTCCTATACCTAAAGCAAAAAAGGAATTCTAATAAATAGAAATAAAATATTAAAATAATAAACACGCCAGTAGTTTTGTCTCATTATCCTGACGACGTAGACCACGCATTTTCTTCTGTTGTTATTCGTGTACAAAGACATGGTTTGCGAAACTTAATATAGTTTATCTTTAACGAAGTTAAGTTCCTCCCCATCTACAAACATTTGCTATCGTCATTGTCACAGTAGCAATCAACACTGACAGCTTGTAATTCAATATAGAAAAAGCTGCCATTAACATAAAATCGATGAAGGTTGACAACAGAACTGAGAATTTCCTTATTCTACACTCTTTGGTTTTCTATTAGTATTCCTCTCAGACATTGATTTGAATTAGAAAGTGGGCTGTTACAATTTGTATAAGAAAAGGAATAGAAGCCTTTAGTGTTTGTTAAAAAGAAATACCACGGTATGTTTGGGATTTTTCGTCTGCATTTTCTATAGAAATAATATAACTAAGCTCAACAATTATTAAAATTTCATATTTAATAACTTTTATACAAGAACGCATGCACAAATTTGCTTTTATTAAACAAATATATTTACCATTGTAAAGCATTTTGTTGTAAATATAAAATGCAAATATGCCAATACTAAAATGTATTCGGTCTGTTATTTTTAATTAACTGCTTTTTTGTGTGATATGTAACTTTATTAGTGAAAAGATATCAAAAAATTATTTCTAAAAAATTATTTGTATGTATTACACTCAGAACTCCAAACGTTAATCAAATACTCGCTTGTACAGAAAATATTGACTTTTTCAATTGCAAATTTATTTATAAATATGGATTTAAATTATTCGTAAATAAATAGTTTTTTAATAAATACAAAATATTTTGTTATATGGCAACTTATAATAAATTTGTAATTGCAGTTTGAACGTTACAGGGTCAATTTCTAAATTATTATGTTAATAATAAATACTACAACTTATACACTATATTATCTCTAAATACTTTAATTACACAGGCCTGCATAAAATTTGTGATGACGTGATTTTTTTTTTATTAAGCTCAGTTTTTATATAGCAATAACTAATTAAAATACAGTTGGTCTCTACCACCCACAGATTTTTTTTTGTTCTCTTGGTATAGAAATCGTGAGGCTGGATTTGTAAAATATTTTGCACAAAACGGACCACTCGTGTACTGCCAAGCAATTGCTGACCTACTTACTTTCCTCGGAGCTCCTTCTGACTGGAGACTTTTCATCGATTCTTCAAAAAGGAGCCTTAAAGCTGTTCTTTTACATAATGGCAATGTTTTTGCTTCTGTTCCGGTCGGCCATTCTGTTCATTTAAAGGAAAACTATGAAAATTTACAGGAATTACTTTTAAGAATACGATATGAAAATCACAACTGGGAAGTGTGTGGAGATTTAAAAATTTTAGGCCTTCTCTTGGGTCAGCAGTCTGGATATACTAAATCTCCATGTTTCCTGTGCGAGTGGGATAGCAGAAATCGAGAACAGCATTGGATAAAAAGATACGGGCCACAAAGCGTGACTTTAACACCTGGAACCAAAAATGTAATTCGCGAAAGTCTTATTGATCCTCAAAAAGTTTTACTTCCACCGCTTCACATAAAACTTGGACTTATGAAACAATTTGTTAAGGCATTAAACAAAGAAGGAAATTGTTTTAAATATTTGTGTAAAACATTTCCGACTCTGTCAGAGGCAAAATTAAAGGAGGGAATCTTTGTAGGCCCGCAGATTAGGAGCTTGGTGAAAGATCAAGAAACTGAAAATGTGATGGAAGATAAGGAAAAACTTGCATGGCATGCTTTTAACGAAGTTGTACATAAATTTCTAGGGAATTATAAAGACACAAACTATGTTGATATCGTTGAAAATATGCTGGAAAAATTCAGGATTCTTGGTTGCAATATGAGCATAAAAATTCACTTTTTACATTCCCATTTGGACTATTTCCCAGAAAACCTTGGGGACGTGATTGAAGAGCATGGAGGAAGAATTCACCAGGATATTAAAGAGATGGAAAAACGATACCAAGGGCGCTGGGACACAAAAATGATGGCCGATTACTGTTGGACATTGAGAATAGATCTTCCTTTAGCTGAATATGACAGAGAAACAACCAAGCGAAGCTTTTCTGAAAAACGAAAACGTTTTTTTAAGAAGCATAAAGAATAAATAACTATTTCTAATAGTTTCTATGTGCATATTTTTGTATTTTTTTAATATAATATAAAACTAGCTTATAAATGAAATAAATCGTGTTTTTTCTATATTTTTTGATTTTACTGGTTTGAAAAATAACCTTACGTGATACAAAAAAAATAAAAGCAGATTTGAAATCAGCGCTACCCAATTACTAGAAAACAGTTAAAATTTCTAAATCAACTTTCAAAGTGTTGAAAAATGCAGGCCTGTGTTATTGGTCTATTTGATGCAATTATACGATTAAAGGAGTATTTTCTAAATTAGTTAGTTCCTTCGTCAAGTAGGGGACTGGCATCACTTAATGAGACTTTACAGAGACTTTAATACGTTTGATTCTAGACTTTTGTAGACAAAATATAATATTTTTATAATTAATTGTTCATTTCACTTTGGATACGGTTACCATAAACACGGTCATGTCGCTAGTGGCCCTCATAACCGGGCGATATGACACATAACTAGAGACCGGACACGAGAGGTTGATAACTCATCCCCCATGAGCGTACTATTCTACATTTGTATTTTTAAAGATTTTAATTTTATTCATACAATTATACTTACAATAATAAAATGGGTATATATACAGCTTCAAAATACGAAATACATTATTATTTGTTCATTTTGTAGTTCAAGTTAAGTAAAGGAGTATTAATATTTACTAGAAATACCTTCTCAAGGTTCTCCTTTGTAAAATTTGTTCTCTTTGAATGAAATACATCCTTATAAATATAAAACGCCCTTTCTATAACGCAACTGGTTATAGGTGTACTGGAAATATTCTTTTATTTACGCGTATTTTGCAGTTAGATGTTGTGGCATTGTCGCCATATACAATTGCCGCAATGTTATTAAATCTGGATTTCTATTAAACACTGCGTCTAACTTTTGCCGAAGGCCATATCCGAAGTCACGTGGAATACTTTTCAAATTATTAATAGCCACATCTAATGTCGTTAAACCATCATTTAATTTGAGAGTTAGATTTTCAAAATAAGTGATTAGTTTCGGCAAATTTCCAAAGTATTCCTGAAGAATGTACAACTGATTTTCTAAATGTGGAATTTGTGGTAGTTCCTTGCACTCAGAAATACTCCGAGCAACGTCATTTAAACATGCAACGAAATTTTGTGAACCATCGTAATTCTCTGCATAAAAATAGTAGCTTCCAACCATGTCCCCCATCTAGTTATTACTGGAGATGGAGGCAGTGACAAAGATGGAAGTTTTTCCCTGTAAAGAGTTACTCTAAAAGGTGCTTTTCTGAAAACTTTTTTAAAAGCATGTACAAGTCTATCAACTTCTGAAAAGGTGTCTGATATATTGACAGATTCTGTGGAGAGCATGTGTTACGCAAGTAATATGCAGCATATTAGGATATGTTTCAAATATGCAGCACTGTTACTTACAAATAAAAGTAATTTTTTCTTTGTACCTGTCGTCCGAATGAAGTATGTTTTGAATATTCTCGTTAATGGTTTAGCAACTGTTTCCGCATAAACTGTATTTATAACTTTTGTTGCTATTACATATGCGTTATATCGAATAGTTGGATGTAGTACACCAGCTACAACATTTACCACACAGCGTCCTAATATACCAACAGTTTCGTCGGCACTTATTCAGAGGTACTGATTTGAAAGATGGCTTCTAATGCGTTCTACTGCTTTCGTGTAGCACTTAGAAACATAATATTTGGGTAAGGTGGATTTATCAGGAACATTTCGTCCAGTATATTTTTGGAGAAATATTTTTTAAGTGGGTTTGTTAAGTTTATTTAATGGAATATTAGCCGCCATAAAAGTTTCGCCGAGTTTTTCGTTAAAATTGTCAGATTCCAACGGTTCCAATTTCTGTGCATGTGTCTGCGATGCTAAGTGACGTTGTACGTGCGACTTTATGGAATTTTTTAAGGATATTTTACAGATTTTCAAATAAATTTCGGAATCACTGACAATGGACATACAATCAGTATGACCGTCAATCCAACTCGCCATTGCTTTACGATGCCGTTCTCGACGTTCTTCCATATCATATCTTAAAAAGTAACTTAAACAATGCTCTAGATCTAAATAAATGAAAACTAAAAATGTATGCGTAAGTTATTGAAACTGAACGAAATTCAATGCACACTTCCGTCGAAATAATTGGGAGAAGTAGATTCAATCAAACGATATTAAACAGGATCTATCACAAAAATTACGATGTAATTAACAGTTAAAACTACAAAAATAAGAAACTAACTCACAGCACTTTATTTACCTTACGAAATATAATCTAAATAGACTAAATTATTAATACCCCACACACTTCTATCTACGCTCTTGAAAATAGAAATTTAACTGTAAATATCAAACAAAAAACGTCGGAATTCTCGACAAAAACAGGTCTGCGCGCTAGCCAGATCAATAGTGCATTCAATAACTGCGTGATGTACTTACAGATGTTGTAGACTATTTATATAATACAAAGGTATTTTTAATAATATAAAATATTATTTAAAATTTGGTGTGAAGAACACAAATACAGGTTCACTATTAGTATTTTTGTGAACGTGTCCGAAAATATCTCTCCCCAGAGACGTAGATACGTATTTCACCTTTCTACAGGCTCATCGGTACGCCCCTGCTGGAGAAAGAATATTTCCAGACACATTCACAAAAAAGAACCACATCGCCATATCACAGAAATTATCCAGACCGAGCGTAGAAGTAGATTCAGCGCTGCCTGTTGTCAAACAGCCGAAGTACCTCGCCCTGTCCACATAACCAATGCGAACCAACGACGCCCTTACAAAGGTGGCACAGCCATCTCTCTAGAAACTGTATTTTGTTTGTGTCTTCACTCGTACACATTCACAAAAAATATTAATAGTGAGCCTGTATTTGTGTTCTTCACACCAGATTTTTAATAATATTTTATATTATTAAAAATACCTTTATATTATACAAAACTGGTGGGGTTTACCTACTCCTGTATGTTTCAATTATTCTGACTATTTATATCGTCCGTCGTAATGACGTCGTCATTTTAACCGCATGTGTCCGGTCTCTACGCATAATGCCCGTTAATTTATTCACAGTTTTTTTTGTGTGAGTATAAATAAGACCCGAGAAGAAAGGATATACATTTTACAGAACTAATAATTTGATTTTTGAAGGAAGTCTAAGGAAAGAAACAAGACTTTAGCATTCTTTATTAAAATTAAGATAATCTAAACATTGACAACTTGAAAACAACAAAGTGTCAACAACTGTCATTTAAAATAAACGGTTAACGGTAAAATTACGGTTATATCGTTGATTCAAGGAGTCAACGACATGACAGTTGACAGAAATCTCGGAACTTTTCCAATGTAATTTGAATTTTCGGCTTAAGAAATTAATTCTTCGTGAAAAATAAAATCTTGTATGAAGCACTGGCGTTAGGCAATTATATTTCCCTCGGTTGCCATTCGTTCCTCGGGCCAGAGGCCCTCGGGCTGAATTAACGTCGACCACGGAGCAATATAGTACCCATAATGTCCTTGGTGCATAATATTTTTTTATGCACCGAGGGCGTTATGGGTATTATATCGTAAGCGAAATACATAAAAAATAAAGTGCATAAAAATGCATAAATGGTAAAAGTGATGCATATATTTGACATATTTTTGGTGAAAAACGTGATATATTTATGCCCATATTTAAAGCATTTCTTGGCGCATAAAAACCCGAACTTTAATTTTAAGAAATTATACGTTTTATTGATTTTATAGAAACTTGAATTGTTATAAAATGAAGACATTACATACACGATATTCGTGTTATAAAATGTAATCGCATAGATAACAACATTGGTTTTAGTAAATCGAAAGAACTGTTTCGAATCTCAATAAGAAAACCGTAGTCAAAATCTCGGCATTGTATCAAATACATATAACATGAAAACACAATCGCTAACATGGTCACGTAGACGGAGGAAAGAAAATTGCGGGGAAAAAAGGAAAACACATTTCGGTTATCCGCCGTTAGATTCTCGATATTACAGATTCACGAATCAATTGAAAGCCGGGGTTAAGTTAAGCTCAGTTAGACTTATGGATGTCCCAGCATTTGTCCTGATCGTCCTACTCGATTCGTCTGACACCTGGATGACCGATTTCGCAACGAATGTTCGTCGATGTGAATGTCCATTTTCGTTTCATTTAGTCCTCTCAAAAGCCCGATTTCATTTTCACGTTTTCGGAACCGTCTGAGATATCAATTGGAAGGATTTCAAATATATGCGCATATTATATCTAGGTATGAATGCAGTTGAATATGTATCTTGCACGTATGCATATCGATATATTTAGTTTACTTGTACTGTATGACAAATTGTTACATTCCTATCCTTAGATGTTTAAAATGTTTCTTGAATATCGAAGATAATTCAAATTAAACTGGCGATAAATACACTGGTTTATAAGCAACAAATTTCACAAATAATTTGGAACGGATTTGGATATTTTTGAGATGTTGATTCAATTTCTTTCCAGAACGTAACTTTCCTCGTAGGAGGCCATATGTGGAGTTCAACTAATCGATATTTTCCAAAGCCCAAAATCTTTTAAAAAGACTGCAAAGTATTATGAAAATTTGCGTGATAATATTTGTGTGAAGATATCTTTTCAGGCATTCAAACACATATTTCATCTCACTATAGAATCTTCAGCAAATTCCAGACAAGGAATCACTTGAAATATTTTAAGATCATCCGCAAACAGTGATTTATCCGAAGTAATAGTATGCTCAATGTCATCAATAAAGATATTGAATAGCAATGGGCCCAAATTGCGACCTTGCGGTACGCCGAACGTTGTAATTAAAGATGATTAATTTTTACAAGCAGATATTGCTATATTTGTTCATAAATAAACCTGATATCAAGTTATTTTTATATTGGTGTTGTATTTGGTGCTTTATCATGTCAAAAATGTTTTGCACTGGTATTTTGGTGAAAGCGAAAATATCGATTCGCGTGTAAAAGCTAAATCTATTATCGTCATTGTACTTGTGTCTCTACCGGATTAAAAATTCGAAATATTTCTTTACATTATGAAATTGCTCGTATCAAGGCATAATAATTATAACACGCACAGAATCAATTTTTCACTTGCAGCAGGAAATATATTTGACCGAAGTAAGTAATATGAAAAATCGTTTTGGAAATACATTTTAAGACTGTAGGGCTGTAACTGCATTGAACTAAATAAGTAATAACCCACATTCAGACGAGAGAACTATGATTCTTATGTTACTTTTTATTTCCGCTTTACTTTAGTGTGTTTAGCTTCAGTTCACATATCCTATGTACTATAGGTATATATGTAACCGTAAAATCCATCGTAGATGCGGTACGTACATGTAGTACATGATGTAGTAGTCAAGTAGTTGAAAAATATTACGGAAATTGTATTGGGTTAAATAGAAGATTATCGTGCCTAGAAATTTTAAGGATTCTGCTTGGATGCAAGAAATATAATTTTAAAAGTAATAAAATATGTCGGTATACCAAGCAAATTAATTAGTATAGCTACAAAAGCAATAAAATGCTTAAATATGTTATAAGACGGCAGGCGTTATTTAGAAGGGCTAAAATAAATAACTTAGTAATGAAGGAAACATCTCAATTCTGTCTAACAGAGCGCTTTAAGGCGCAATTAATTGAATATTAAGAGGATATACAGATAGTGGCATACCGAAATTGTATAATATGAATAAATAGAAACGGAAAAAGTCACACAAAAGCTAAGAAAGTACTAAATATACTCATGCAACTCTTTATTTAATTAGAATTAACTAAAATCGCATTTAAATACTGAAATTGATGCTAATACTTTATAGATTAAAAAAGGATGAGCCGATTTTGGGATTGCTTGTGGATAATATTTGCAGACTAAACATTTATTTTGTGCCAACATACTCATTCAGAAATCTTTTACAGTAAACTGGGTCTTCTTCTTCTTCTTCTTCTTCTTCTTCTTCTTCTTCTTCTTCTTGTGCCGGATGGAAGTGTAGATCAACATTTTACTATAAAAGTCCTGAACAATTGTGTTGATGCTACTATGGTTTTCAAGAAAGCACTAATTTGTCCTCAAAGTAAAAATCAAAGTAGAATTTATGATAATCAGCTTTGTGAAAATGGCATACTTTCAATCCTACGATGAATGGTACCACTTAATAGTAGTATTGTAACTGTTTAGTTGACGTTTCATCCAAGATACAAGTCACAGTAGCTAACTCTTCGCCAATTGCATGAGATTTTCCGCATTTTGATATTTTTCACCTCACTGAAAGAGATTCCTCCACTACTTTTTCAGTACTGACAGTGATGGACGACAAAACTTTCTTTGTGATTTTTGTCTCTGTCAATTTTTGGACAAAATTGCTCTTATGAATGTTTCGTAGTCAGTCAACTAATGTACTCAGGATCATATTTTTTCGTAACTTTTCGTTTTCTACAAGTCAATTTTTTATACAAAAGCAAATATTCATATAGCAAATATAATATAATTTTTATAGTGTTGAATGCATCGAATCGTTTATATTTATTTTGACATTATTAAAAATGAATAATAAAATATTTTCAGAGTAAATCCTCTAAATTCAAACATTGACTTCTATCCTTATTATTTTCAAAGATATAATCCAACTACAAGAAATTCTACAGAAGTGAATAAGTGTACCAACTGTATAGTTTCCTGTTTATCTGCAATCGTTTTCCGAACATTCAACTTCATGCAAGTGCGAGTAATTGAATGTCGAATTTCTTGCTATACTTCATCACTTCACGTTCCGTTTTCCTTACACTGAATAATAGATTCTCGATTGAGAGCGAGTTTTTCTTGCAGTGGATAGTAAATTCGTTCTATTTTACGAAATCGTTGGTCACTCAAGGAACATTTTTATTTGTATGTTTGATTTTTGCGTCGTTGTTTTTCTGCATTTTAGGAAATATTTTTCATGTATTTTAATATTATTTAAACAGTACAAATACTTTAAAATAAAGCAAAATTTTATATGGTCACTTTGATGGTTGCTATTTTGATTTATAGTCTTACCAAGACAGGATTTTTTTCTCGAAATTGTATTATGTGTTTTCATATCACCATATTCTTTCCTCTCCTCGGTACGTTAACATTCTCTTAACCCATATGTCGTCAAATATCTTGGGTATGTGTAATAACTACCTTGATCTCCGCATTCGCACTACTTGGACAATACATAGTTTTTAGAGCAGCTCTTCTATTTATTTATTTATTCCAAGATTTTTCCTTTCCTTTCTATATTTTGAGATTTATTTCGTCTCATTTCTTTATGCTCATTACCTTGCAGCCAAAAGTAATTTTGGATAATGTTATTAGGCGCAAATCTTATTTTCGATGTTCTTAATATATATTTTGTTGCTAAAATTTTTGTTAACATTTCTACACTAAACCAATTTTTTTCCACAATTTTTTTGTTTTATTTTCTCCATTCTCTTTACTTGTTATCATTACTTCCAGGTTCCACCCTTCATATTGTAAGCTTCTGCTATCGTACCCTCTTTGTTTCTAGTTTTTAATTTTAATAACAAATATTCATATTTAAAATGAAATTGTTGCGCGTCCCATAGATAATTAGAATTTATAATATATTACAAAGGTATTTTTAATAATATAAAATATTATTAAAAATCTGGATTGAGGAACACCTATATAGGTTCACTATTAATATTTTTTGTGAACGTGTCCGAACATATCGCTCCCCAGAGACGTAGATACGTATTTCGCCTTTCTATAGGCTCGTCGGTACGCCCCTGCTGGAGAAAGGACATTCTCAGACACATTCACAAAAAAGAACCACATCACCACATCACCGAAATTATCCAGACCGGGCGTAGAAGTAAATTCAGCGCTGCCTGTTGTCAGACAGCCGAAGTACCTCGCCCCGTCCACATAACCAATGTGAAGTAACGACGCCCTTCCAAAGGTGGCACAGCCAATCTCCCATATGTCAAACCGCATGTGTAATGTATCAGAATAATTGAAACAGACATGAGTAGGTAAACCCCACCAGTTTTGTATAATACAAAGGTATTTTTAATAATATAAAATATTATTAAAAATCTGGTGTGAAGAACACAAATACAGGTTCACTATTAATATTTTTTGTGAGAGATTGATTGTGCCACCTTTGGAAGGGCGTCGTTACTTCACATTGGTTATGTGGACGGGGCGAGGTACTTCGGCTGTCTGACAACAGGCAGCGCTGAATTTACTTTTATGCCCGGTCTGGATAATTTCGGTGATGTGGTGATGTGGTGATGTGGTTCTTTTTTGTGAATGTGTCTGAGAATATCCTTTCTCCAGCAGGGGCGTACCGACGAGCCTGTAGAAAGGCGAAATACGTATCTACGTCTCTGGGGAGGGATATGTTCGGACACGTTCACAAAAAATATTAATAGTGAACCTGTATTTGTGTTCTTCACACCAGATTTTTAATAACATTTTATATTATTAAAAATACCTTTGTATTATACAAAACTGGTGGGGTTTACCTACTCATGTATGTTTCAATTATTCTTATAATATGTGATCAAAAGTCTTTGGATCGCGATAGCCATGAAGTGTAAAAAACATCTATAGAATTACTTATATCTGTACTTTGAAGTACACATGAGTCACAAATAAAATATATTTTAGGTTATGGTAATTAGTTGCATTTTATGTATATTTTATAACCAGCTGACTTGAAAGTTGTCAAGTAAATGTCAAAACTAATTGAAATAAATAATTTCATAGATATCTCGTAAATTCCGCGGTAATAGCGATCCAAAGACTTTTGATCATATGATATATAGTTCAAAATAAATTAGGATGCGTGAAGTAATGTAACAAACTACTTATCGTTAATGCTCCGGCTAGAAAAAAGGAATTAATGGCACTTGACGTAATTCATTAGGTATAATTAATCAGCAGAATTATTACTTATTTTACATAGACTTTGCTGTTCCGTTAATTTTTGAGTAATTGCTTCTCAAGGGGATTCAAATTCTACAAGTTGCAATAAATATCTAAAACACCCCTTTTTATAATAAATAAATAACGAATAATGTAAGTGGCCGAATTCAAATGAAATCTGAAGTGTTCGACTTAATAATACGTATGAAGGTAAATGCAATAAATAAAACAAGATTAACATACAAATAATTTAATATAATAAACAAGAAATAAATGGAATTACAAATTAATATAAATTTTTAAAAATAGATATATTTACATGCGTAATTGTGGTGGAACTCGAAAGGAGGCTACATTTCCTAGACATAGAGGGAGCTTTTATTATTCGATATTTAAGAGATAGAAAAATAAAAAGTACCGTATGCAATTGGGTCCATAGCATGATGCGTAGTAGCGCAGACTAGCGCAGAGTAGTTCATGTCCAAATGCAAAACAAACCAATCTCCATGAGAAAAACAAAAGGATATCCTCAAGGAGTAGGACCAATGAAGTTAAGTATCTAGGCATTAAACTTGATGCGAAATTCAATTGGAGTAGGCACGTAGTCAAAGTGGCAGACAGGGAGACGCAGCTCTTCAGGAGATGCAGAAGAGCTGTTAGTAAGACGTGGTGATCAATCCAAAGTATGGTTGTACACAGTAGTAATAAGACCACCGATTACCTATGAGGCAATGGTCTGGTGGAGGAGGACGGGGTTGACATCATCGATGGGGCTCCACACGACTCTCCAGCGACAGGTTCTGTTGGGAATCACGGAAGCTATGAATAACAGAGGAACCTTCTCCATGGAGGCCATCGTGGGTCTCCTTCCATCAGAACTATTTGTGAAAGCGGAGGTCATTGTAATATCAGAAGTGGTGTGGCATGATCACCATGTAATATCTGATCATCTAGCTAAAGCTAGGATCGCCATGTAATGTCACCTTGTCCCAGAGGTAACATTGATGTCGAGGGAGTTCCATTTATACAGCAGGTTTATCAGTGTGATAAATAATATGCAGGGTAACGATTAAATAATAACACATAATTCAATAACGATAACAACAACGATAACAACAGTAAATACTACATTATAAATATGAGGCACTAGGTTTGTACCCACTCTGGCTTTGCAGTGACTCTCCTTCTGACTGTAGAGACCTCTCAGTGTCTCTTTATATACCATTGAAGCCCCTTAGCTTAGTGACCTGGTTACAAGATGATAACAATGTGATGTAATATCGTAACTTTAACAAGGTCGTGTTGATGAAATGGATATTGTGAATACATAACCTAGTTTAGTTAGCACATCTTGAGGCTGAAAGCCAATAGCGTATGGAGTCCTAAGAAGGCTCTAGGGAGCTATACAGATACAATAGGAACTATACTGGGAGAGCCGATATCTCAAATGTTGGCAGAAAGTATGGCAGCTGAGATTATGTTTATAGCTAAGCTGAACATATTTATACCGATTAGAGAACAGATAAAGAGTGATTGTGGTGCCGACAGCTGGTACACGGATGGATCGCATCCAATCGAGACACAGGTGCATGAATATGCGTAAAGTGCCTCAGAAGGAACATATCGCTAACTCTGAAAAATCGTACGACGGTTTTCCAGGCTGAATTGTTTGCAAACGCAAAAATCAACTTAATAACAGCTAGTCAGGCAGCTTTTAAAGCCATTATGAATCCGTCCACCAGGTCTAAACTGGTAAAACATTGTAAACATGTTTCCAACAGACTGGCACTAGAAAATACTGTGTCACTGATATGGGTGCCAGGACATAAGGGAATTAAAGGCAACGAACTGGCCAAGGAAGGTACTTTCAGGAACTGCATAGGACTAGAAACTGTGTGTAGAATTGCTAAGGATACCGCTAGAAGGGATATCTGGTCATGGCTAGAAAGAGAACATAAAGATAAGTGGAGGCTAACGGAACGTCAACTCCATACTAAAATACTTTTATTAATAAGTGCCTGCGAGTGGGCAGCATGATGTAAAGCCGGTCGTGAATCTGTGAAAGACAAGGCGCACCAGTCACAGTGCACAAAACATCAGAACATCAAGCCTTTGCAAGTGCTAATGCACTCCGATCGTCGACCAACCATTCGAATATTGTCTGTAGAACTAGAAGGAAATGCTGCGCTATTGTTGATTTGAAAATGCGGAAGCTGTGTGTTAAATTGGTTACGAAGACACTATAGGGAAGTAAAAAGAGCTGCGTTCGTCGATTTGTCAGGATTCCGCTGAATGCATTCAAAACGAAGCTAAACCATTGTCACGGGGGACGAAAGTTGGATGTCCCAGTATGACCCCGAAACTAAGAGACAGAGTAAGCAGTGGGTAGAGGAGGGAGGAAGGCGTTAATCTTTGAAGGGTTTGTGCCACAGGATGGGTCTGTTAACAGTGTCTTCTACCTTGATGTCCTATAGCGTTTGTGTGCCAAAGTTACTCGGGTGAGACCAGAATTGGCCAATAATTTCTGAATCATGATAATGGCCCTGTCCACACTGCATTAATTGTTGCCAAAGAAACTGTTCCAGTGCTCTTCCACTCTCCCCCAAATGTAGCCTTAATCAGGCGCTTGCAGACTTTTTCATGTTTCGCGATATGAAAATTCCGCTGAGAGGACACCGTTTTGATGCGATTGACGACGCACGACGGAGGTTCTGAAGGAGTTAACTTCGGATGATTTTCGACGATACTTCCAGCAATGCGCGAATTTCTGGAGCAAGTGTATCACGCTCGAGGGAGACTATTGTGAAGGAATAAATGTTGAAAGCTATGTAATTTTACTTAAGCACTAATTAAAACTAATTAAAATAATTACCGACTTAATAGCCGAACATTATCCTTTAAGGTAGCATCTGCACAGACTTGGCTTGGTTAGCGAGCCCTGGTCTCAGATTCAGACAGAAATATTTCGGAAGAGATCTGATAGATCCTACGAGGGTACTCAAACTTCCACTGTGGAGGATACTGGCTTTTATCGAGGACACAAAACTAACAGAGTGGTACTGAGAGATTTATTAGGGGTGGTACAAAGAGCACTGTTACACGTGCTGGCGTCTAATCCAAAATTAGAAGAAGAAGAAGTTGGGTAATTTATTTATTGTAAACATGGAAAGGTTGGTAAATGTCTAGTTTCATATTAATTATTTCTATTTGCTAGAGTTGTATTTTCCCAAACATTTTAAAAAAATAAAAATTATTTAAATCTTTAAAAATTATAAGATGAAAGAACTGTTCTAAGGACGCAGAGACGCGTAAGTAAAGATTAAATTCTTTTGTGTTTTGTTGATGCCACTTCTATTTTAAATAATATTCCTGTAATGTAAAAGTTTCTTCGTCACCTAGCTCGAAGTAATAAATCATTTTCATTCTATTTACACCGATTACAAAAAATCCAATTTAAGCAAGTCGAAACTTTCCAACACTCGGACCAGACAAATGATTTTAGTTTCCCCACTCATACTTTTATTTCGCGTTTTCTCTTGAAAAAGTTCCCAGAACGAATTATTTAACTTCGACACTTTAAAGATCCAAATTAAAGTCGATAATTTTTCAAAATAACATCATAGAAGTTGAATCGAAACTCAATATATCCCAGTTTCATGTTTATTGGTGAAGTGTACGACTTCTTAAACGCTATTTTATTTCCACTTCTGTTCTTCGGTTGGTTTTCGCATTTCGACGCCGCAGACGCCGCCGAACCGCTCGCACAAACTAACAATGTGATAATTTAATGTGTTGAATATATTAGGAATATTTTTCTCTACCCTTCTCATTATTTCAAGTTGAGTGGCGCTTTATTTTGCAAAGAGAAAATGTAGAATAGTTTAATCTTCTTCGTATCCATTTTATTTCAACATTTAATAAAAATATCACGAATATAATTTCATACTTCCTCCATCCAGAAATAAGTTTCCGATTTGAGATTTAATGAAAAATTAAGAAAAGTATGCCTTGACTACTGATAAGTAAATTTCAGATTTGACGCTAAAATTGAAGTTAAGACAAAAGAGTAATACGTAATTTATAAACATACTAAAATTTTCTGCATTATTTGTAAAATTAAAGTGTACCTTGAAAAACATTTTTCTTTAACCCTACGAGGTTCAAGGGTTTTTGGGCGCTAACTGGTACAACTAGGTCTGCGCAGACCTACATGGAATTTATATGTTAATATATAGGCAGGCGTATCAAAAGTGTATATAAATGTGTTTAATGGTAGGAAAAATATGAATTAAACATAAAAACATATCTTTATATATTTTGGGTAACAATATATCATATTTTATTTATCATAGGTAATCAAATAAAAGTTAGGCACGGCATTCAAGGCACGCGTATTTGGCATGTGAATGTTGTAGACATACCGGTTTCTTGCAATACATGCAATAAAACCGAGTTTTTCGCTGCTTTTTATCAGACTTATAGCACAGCGAGCACGATGGTCGAGTTGCAGAGGAAATGGCATGAATTGGTTGATCGTCTATCGGTGTGCCTGTCGCTACCTACAAAAAAAAATTGAAATTTTTTTTCATAATTTGAATTGAATGTATGTGTAAATGAAATGCTTACCTCTACACCGAATAATGCCATTGCGTGTTTGACGTGTTGAATACCTCGTACAATGGGATTCGTTGCACTTTGCTCCATGTGTGGGACCACTAGCTGTTATGCCAATTCCATAAGGAAGACACGTCTTCGATCGTTCCTCTTGACATGACCCTATTTGTCATGAATAACAAATGCAGCCAAGCCCGCCACGTCCAACATGTTATAGAACAGAGCTAACAGCCATCGGTTTGTGCCCCTTTTGCACGTATAACTACCAAGCATCTGATCCATGGTGTCGACTCCAGATTTATACTTATTATAATCTAAAATTTGAAATGGCTTTTGCGATGGCTTTGATGAGTCGACGTCGGGATTGTAATATTCGGTCGAAATGAGAACAACAACTTTTTCCTTTTTTGGCACGTATGAGCAAAGCGCAATATTATTATTGTGGTAACCGAATAATGTGCTTAATATATCGCGTTTTGGATCCAACATCTCCTTCGGTATACAGTCTTTGTTCTTGCGCATGGTTCCTACATACGCCAACCCTTTTCGTCATCAAAACAGCAACCAAATCATAAGAAGAGAAGAAATTATCGGCATATATTGTTCGTCCAGAACCGGCGTACATTTCGACCAATTTTACAACGATGTTCTCGCCTTGATTTACCGCACGCGCTTCATTTGCCTGTTTTCCAACATATATCAATCCATTAAGTGGGTAATTGGAATTGGCGTCGCACATTCAAAAGATTTTAATTCCGTACTTAGCTGGTTTTGACGGTATATATTGAGTGAAGCGCGTAGGGCCTCGGTACGGGAACAATTGCTCATCAATAGTTATCTGGGCACCTAGAACATATAAACGCTCTAAATTGCTCATGAGCACATTCCAAACATCGTCGATAGCGGCTGATTTGCTTTCTAATAGCCGAGCAGTTCTAGTGTTGCCGTTGTCGAATCGAATATATTGTAAAATAGCTTTATATCGGTGAGCAGACATCGTCGCCTTATAGATAGGGTTTCCGTTGTTGCCACACAACTCAAGAGCAGGCTGACTATTTGACACGAAAATGCCAGCAAACAAGGTTAAGTCAAAAAATGCGTATATTTCATTTTCCGCTACAGGTTTCGTCCATAACCGCGGTGTCTTGTCAGGATTATTGACACACCATAGACGGCATAGCTCCTGGGCTTTCCGGTTTGTTTCACGTATAATTATACTTACGATTTCAGGTGTTATTAGTGACTTAAATATTGAAACCGGGTTTCGCATAATCGCATTTTGAATAAAGAAAACGTGTCCACTCATTAATAAGCTGTTGTATGAACTGAAACGTAATGTAAGCCTTTATTAAAAAATGCAACGTTAACAGTCATCTGAACGTTTGTTTATTGTATGATCTTCATGTAATAAGTAAGTAAAAACCTTCTTTATCATAAATCAATTTCCAGTACTCTTTTTTGTAGATCTTCAAGAAATTACTGTATGCACTACGACACGTTCATATTTATTTTAGGATAAAATTTTATTATGCTACGTTAACAATCACAGGCCTGTTATTGAATGGTATAACTTTTTTTAAATCAAATGAGTTTATAATGACTTTAAGATTACATTCTTTTCATGATCTGACAATCACATTCATAGATCTGTAACTTTGAAACAAGTAAAGATGGATATACAAGTTTTGCGTTTTTGTTACTTGAACATAACGATACGGGACAACCTGTATATCGTAAATACGCGTCCCAATCATATTCTGCATAAAAGTTTTTTTATCAATTGTCGAAATGATAAGTGGCCAAGCTATTGGTGTAAACACGTTTGCTAAAATCCCGTATGAAATTTCAATTCTTTTGCATTTGGAGAATCCTGAGCTATACAGAGGGCACTGTTTCAGGAGATCCTCCGAAACACTTCTTGCAGGTACTGGAGCAGATATACTGGAGCTCAAACGACACGGCGGATGGAAATAGTCGACAGTAGCCAATGGACAACGTGTGAAACATGGAAAGATGCGATTATATAAAGTATGAATCGATTAAATAAAGTATGAGTCAATTACGACGCGAATCCCAAAATTATAAACCTGCTGAAATTCTAATATGTTCCGCCTATGAATTCGGAATGTGTTATCTATTAAACTTACCACACACACACACACACACACACACACAGAGAGAGAGAGAGAGAGAGAGAGGGAGGGGGAGAGAGAGAGGGAGGGGGGGAGAGAGAGAGAGGGGGGAGAGAGAGAGAGAGAGAGGGAGAGAGAGAGAGAGAGAGAGAGAGAGAGAGAGAGAGAGAGAGAGAGAGAGAGAGAGAGCGAGAGAGGGAGAGAGAGAGAGACGTACGTGAGTGTGTGTGTGAAATATTATAAAAATATGTATTAAAAGAAGATGTAAGACGTGTGCTCTACGGGCATTTAACGTCCTATTTGATAACAATATATTTTTAATCGAAGACGTAAATATAAATCATACCGAAAGTACGTAACGATCGATAACGGACTGAATCGGAAATAATTCGTTAAGCGAGACCTACAATAAACAATACTATTCTTTTTGTTATATCGGTCAGCTTTAAGATATCGTGTCATAATATAGTTGGTCGCACAGGGGCGTAACAAAGTTTTTTTAAACATCTTTGTCTTTTTTTTCTCGCTTATGAGAGGTAATTTTGGGAAAAGACACGAATTTCACGCTGCGTGCAATAAACATATACTTTTTGCACTTGTTGCATAAATAACTATCTAATTACTCTATTAATTAAGGAAATAGCTAGAAAGTTCAATGTGATTATCCTTATTCCATACTATATATTCATAGTCACCTTATTCGAAACGAGCTTTCAAAATATTACTTTTTAAGTTGCTTAAGAAAATTGGAAAATCGCTTGGGTAAATGCATAGAATTGGAGCTGAATTATGTTGTAAAATAATATACAGGGTTAGTTAAAAGTATGGAGACGGCGATTTATTGTCGTTAATATTCATTTTAGGGAATTATGTTCAATATAAAAGTTTGTTAAGATATTTTGATCTACATTTGAGAATATTTGAATTTTTTTTCTTCAATTGTTTTTTTAGATACGCCTGTCTGCGCATTTTTTTTGAATGGGAACTGGTAAATTTTGCTCTACCATTCGATAGAGAATTTTTTTCTCTTTACAATAATATTTTTGTATTTTCAAAATTAATAACTTTTTTACAAGAAAAATTAAATAAATTATTAACAAATTAAAGTAAGTGTTCAAATTGTCGTCCATTAGTAATTTGATAATGACCCAATCGATTTACAAAACCCCGAACAGAGTTCTGTAAAAAATCTCGGGGAATTTCTTGTATCGTTCTGTTAATTCGGATTTGTAAATCTTCGACGTTATCGGGCTTATCTTTATAAACTTTGTTTTTTACGTATCCCCAAAGAAAAAAATCTAAAGGAATTAAATCTGGCGAACGGGCTGGCCACACAATGGCTCCTCGTCTTCCAATCCATCTGTGGGGAAAAACGTTGTCCAGATATTGACGAACATTTACACCATAATGTGGTGGGGCGCCATCTTGCTGGAACCAGATACTGTCATTGGGCAGGTGTTCATTGTTTTCATGAGGATAGAGCGTAGCACAAGCAGGTATTATTTCATTTTGCAATAACTGCAAATACAGAGCCGAAGTTAAATTGCCATTGATGAAAAAGGGACCGATAATATGACCGCCTAGAATGCCAACCCAAACATTAACCTTTTGGGGGTACTGCGTATGGTGCTCCAAAAACCAAGAGGCATTTTCCGATGACCAGTATCTGCAGTTATGCCTGTTTACTTCACCGGTAAGGCAAAAAGTAGCTTCGTCAGTGAAAAGAATATTGTTGACAAAATTTTCATTATTTTTGCAAATATTTAGCATTTCTTCAGAAAATTGTAATCTCCTATCAAAATTATCTTCCGTTAACTCGTGTACGAGGTGTACCTTATAAGGTTTATACTTTTCACTTTTTAAAAATGACACGATCGATGACTGTGAAATAATGAAATTGGCCGCTAATTGATTGGTTGATACATGGGGATATTCATATACAGCCAATAAAATATCCAGTTTGTTATCATCGCTTTTTGATGTTCTAGGTCTACCACTCCTTGGCAAATCTTTAACGCTACCCGTTTGTTCAAAGCGTCTTAAAGTTTTACCAACAACGGATTTAGAAATTGGATTTCTATTTGGATGCGTATCATTAAATAAATTACAAACGTCTTGTAAACTTCTGCGTCTATCTCCATAACCCAACATCATAAGTATTTCAATTCGTTCATGTTCACTTAAACTCGCCATTGTTAATATTAACAGCAACAAATTGCACAAATGAATTATTTCTCTCAAAGATTTGACGTACACAATAGCTACTGATAAAATTATGTCGCTAAAGTTTGTTTATCGCTACGCTTCTGTCTATCTGCGATGTACCGAACATCTGTTAAACACATGAACCGGCCTTTTCTTATAAAAAAGTTAAATGAATTTAAAAAAAACAAAAATATTATTGTAAAGAGAAAAAAATTCTCTATCGAATGGTAGAGTAAAATTTACTAGTTCCCATTTAAAAAAAACTGCCCGGACAGGTAATTAAAAAACAATTGAAGGAAAAAAAATTCAAATATTCTCAAATGTAGATCATTTTTTTTAATTGTTTTTTACAGTATTCAAAATAGAGGAAGCAAACGATTTTATCGCACCAGTAGCCCATTCTGTTTAATTAAATTCAGAATTTGTTTTCTAGTAATTTTTGCCGTAATACAAATAAGCTAGCGTCGTATGCATGCTTAAGTGTGGGCTATTCTGAGAACAAGGAAACAAAAGAAGTCTAAAGTGAATACGTTATCTGATACTGGCAAACTTACATGTTATTTAGCGCACATTACGTAAACGAAACTAACATGTAAAAGGAAAAGTTTAGTTTTTCCGTTATTTTCAGACTTCATTCGAGCAGTTATTTACGATACTGTATCTTTAATAGCAATAATAAAAGAAGAAACATTTAATCAGACATTTTAATTTTGATCTAGTTTAGTGAAAATGTCATTATTCGTGTTTCTTCCCGTTGAAATTTATTATGATATTAAATACAAAAATTAAGACCATAAATCCGAGCTAATATGATTCACTGCAGAGATCCTCTTTAATACGAAGGCGTCGTAAAATACGGGACTCCTTTATATCTGCTCCAGACAGGATGGAATTTCAGGCAAAGTATGCGCTTCGATCGTACTTAGAAGAATAAGGCGAAATTGAAACGAAGGCCCTACGTTTGCTATTAACTTGATCACTACAAAGTCCGTACAAAAATAGATTAAGAAATACCTCTGGTTTTGATGGCGAAATAACAAAGTAAGCAGAGCGATTTGCTTTTCTGTCACTGAGAATTGCATGCTGAATTACTGAATGGTTATAATTGACTAATAACAGTAGATTATAAATGATTGGAATTTTTGTTTTAAGTTGGCAACAATTCTGCAATTTCACACAGACATTTCTGATTTTTAAATTTAAATCTGTCGAAAATTTGACAAGGTAAATGTCAAACCAGTAAATAAATAAAACAATTTGTTGCTCTTACTCTAAGAATGGTCTAAAATATCATCATAAAATACACCATGAAATAAATATTTTTGTATAAATATTCGTAGCGAATTTTATACGATTCGATTGCTCCAGAAGAAGTTTCCCTTGTGGCATCCATGAGCTCAACAAGACAACTCTTGCAGCACTAGACTGGTTGAAAAGTTTAGATATTAGTATACAAAGTATTTTTATGACCTTTTTGTCATAAAATGATTTATAATACAAAGGTGTTTTTAATAATATAAAATATTACTAAAAATCTGGTGTGAAGAACACAAATGCAGGTTCACTATTAATATTTTCTGTGAATGTGTCCGAATATATCCTATCCCCAGAGACGTAGATACGTATTTCGCTTTTCTACAAGCTCATCGGTACGCCCCTGCTGGAGAAAGGATATTTCCAGACACATTCACAGAAAAAAAACCACCTCGCCCTATCACCGTAATTATCCAGACCGGGCGCAGAAGTAAATTCGGCGCTACCTGTTGTCAAACAGCCGAAGTACCTCGCATACCGTCCACATAATTAATGTGAAGTAACGACGCTCTTCCAAAGGTTAGCACAGCCAACTCTCTAGAAAACTGCATTTTGTTTGTGCCTTCACTCATACTACGGCTTAACCGCATGTGTAATGTATCAGAATAATTGAAACATACATGAGTAGGTAAACCCCACCAGTTTTGTATAATACAAAGGTGTTTTTAATAATATAAAATATTACTAAAAATCTGGTGTGAAGAACACAAATGCAGGTTCACTATTAATATTTTCTGATACATTACACATGCGGTTAAGCCGTAGTATGAGTGAAGGCACAAACAAAATGCAGTTTTCTAGAGAGTTGGCTGTGCTAACCTTTGGAAGAGCGTCGTTACTTCACATTAATTATGTGGACGGTATGCGAGGTACTTCGGCTGTTTGACAACAGGTAGCGCCGAATTTACTTCTGCGCTCGGTCTGGATAATTATGGTGATAGGGCGAGGTGGTTTTTTTCTGTGAATGTGTCTGGAAATATCCTTTCTCCAGGGGCGTACCGATGAGCTTGTAGAAAAGCGAAATACGTATCTACGTCTCTGGGGATAGGATATATTCGGACACATTCACAGAAAATATTAATAGTGAACCTGCATTTGTGTTCTTCACACCAGATTTTTAGTAATATTTTATATTATTAAAAACACCTTTGTATTATACAAAACTGGTGGGGTTTACCTACTCATGTATGTTTCAATTATTCTGATACAAATGATTTATACACTAATATCTAATTTTCATGGCTTCTCATACGGAATAAATAAATTTATTCGACAAACCCCGTATATACATGCAAAATTGGAATTATTTATTTTATATGAAAAAAATATAGTAATTCTTGTCCATTAAAGAGACCATATTATTATTATAATTCGATTTTTGTTAAAAAAGGGTTTATTGCAATGTATACTTTATTCGATTCGCATTTGATAGACGACAGAGACGCATCAGAAAAAAGTTCTTATCTTAGGCGGAAAAATATATTACACGTGCTTGAGTTCTGATGACTCTGTCCAGTTGACTGATCGGAGACGACAGGCCCTGTCAAATGGGATCATTGGATAACATATCTCTACTGAGATATGCTTATGAAACCAAACGCTCTTATGCATTTGGAAAAAAGATTTACACGCATATTTACTTCTAGGAGTATATGTATTTTATAAAAAAATAATTTATTTTTTGTTTGCTATTAAATAAAAGACTGGTTAAATTCAAATAGCAGACGGCACATATTGCTTTCAAGCTAGGGAAGATCGATTTGAAAGGCGATTACTTCAATATTTTCTGAGATTTGTTCGGAAAGAAAGATACAACAAGGAAATCCTTAAGCATCTACTTTTTATTTTCAATAATTCAATGGGGACACAACAATTGCGGCATGTAGAAGATACATATTTATGTTTAACTAGTAAATAATATCAACTGTCAAATACAATAATACAAAAATGTATACATACACATGGGTATACACAACGTTCACTTATTTCTCGTTCGTGAATTCTTCGTATGTACATGTGTTTCGAATTCATTCTAGTTCTCGTCAGGGTACGAGATGAAGCACACCTAATAACTTGCGCCGTTGTTACTAGAAACACAATCTTGTATGTCACGTGTCATGGAAAAGCATCTCTAGACATCTGACGGTTAAGAGAGACACGTCGGTAATAGTTTCCTTGAGTAATGAAGTTACTACTAGAAGAAAACCATACGTTTAACTGTGTAATGTGACGTACAATTTTGTGTATATAACGTTCCTCCAAAAACTTTCCTCATTATAGTAGGCTGTTTTTTAAGTAATTAAGTAACCAAAGATTGGTGCACATCCGAAGCTTTGGAAAACTTCAAATTCGGACAGCTGTCAAACATAAATTCAAATAACAAATCGGAGACTGTGGCTTATAAGTGAATAAAATAAAATTAAAAAACCCTTACCACAATAGAATTTAATGATTCTAAATACGTATTTCTACAACCACGTTGTCATCTTCAGTAGAAAAAACAGTGTAACACATGAACGCACAAAAATACTCACAGAAGGATTGTTCTGAACGTCTTCTAGTTTAACACTAAAATCTTCAATCTTAAATGCTACAAAAATTACCTACATTTTGGTAAACCCCACCTATTCATGCAAGAGCATTAACCCATTATTTGTAAATTCTATAGAAAAACCGTTTAGAAATATTATAAAAGCCGTAATTTAATATACATTAAGGATCCAATTATGAAACTAATCCTTAAATTATGTTTATATATAAATTTGGAAATTAATGTTGAGTCAGAATATTTTAAAGGCAAATATTGTAATGAAACGAATTTAAAAATAAATTCCATGAATTCGAATATTTTTTAATGGTTTTCCTATTTTTCTTGCTTTAATAACACTAACTGTCAATTAACTCAAATAAAGAAGAACCTTAATTAATTACGTTATTCCTATTTTTAAAAATAAAAATGCTCTCAAAACTATCTAATTCGCGGGGGCGTGTGACGTTTTTTATTAATCTCAGACAGTCAGATGTTACGTTGTGATCTGATTCATGAATATGTCGGGCAACACTTGATTTTTCCGGTCTATTGAATCTAATATGCGAAACATGTTCTTTATAACGAGTTAGAATCGAACGTTTTGTTTGTTGGTTCAGAAAATTACCAGAAAAACCAGTTAGTTTATCGGTCAATAATTCTTTAGAATTTATTCAGAAAGTTAAAGATTGTCGACTGGAAGATGGTGACATTTTGGTTTCATTCGATGTAACGTCCTTGTTTCCTTCAGTACCTATCCAAGAAACGTTAAAATATTTGTCTGAATTACTTCATAGCAATCACGTTGAAAAGGAAAAAATAAATGAATATTTGCAGTTGACAAGCCTTTGTATGGCCCAAAATTGCTTCCAATTCGAAGGCAAGTTCTTTGAACAGCAACAGGGTACAGCCATGAGTAATTGCTTATCTCCATTTATCGCGAATTTATTTATGAGTCACTTTGAGATTGAGTTTAAAAAGTCAGCCAAATATTTTCCAAACATATGGGTCAGGTATGTAGACGATGTGTTTGCAATTTTTGATACCAATAAGTGCGACTTAGATTATTTTGTAACAGAATTAAATTCTAAATTTCCTAGTATTAAATTCACGGTTGAAAAGGAAAAGAACGGAGGTTTGCCATTTTTAGATACCTTAGTAATTAGGAATGACAAAAACTTAGAGTTTGATATTTACCGCAAGGAAACCAACGTCAACAGATTTATAACCGCAGATTCAAACCATACTTTTCAGCACAAGAGTGCCTCTTTCAATTTTCTTATCAATTAATTAAGAAAATCGCGAGTTAGAACGGTTTCGATTCAGAAATAATAAACAAGCTAGTTAGAAAAGATAAAGTAAGAAAAACAATTCAGGATTCCACATGTTTGCTACCTCAAATTGATTCGAGCAAAAAATTTATTAGTTTACCGTTTCACGAAACTACGAAAAATTTAAGTAAAACCTTTAAACTGTATAATTTTCAAGTAGCATTTCGGTCGAATAACTCCCTAAAATCTCTCTTAGGCAACGCGAAAGACAAAGTTGAGGTAAACAACAAATCTGGTATCTATGAAATAAATTGTAAGGATTGTGATAAAAAATATGTCGGCCAAACAAAACGTTCGATTCTAACTCGTTATAAAGAACATGTTTCGCATATTAGATTCAATAGATCGGAAAAATCAAGTGTTGCCCGACATATTCTTGAATCAGATCACAACGTAACATCTGACTGTCTGAGATTAATAAAAAAACGTCACACGCCCCCGCGAATTAGATAGTTTTGAGGGCATTTTTATCTTTAAAAATAGGAATAACGTAACTAACGCAGATTTTGGTCCTATACCAGGTTCTTCTTTATTTGAGTTAATTGACAGTTAGATGTTATTAAAGCAAGAAAAATAGGAAAACCATTAAAAAAATATTCGAATTCATGGAATTTATTTTTAAATTCGTTTCATTACAATATTTGCCATTAAAATATTCTGACTCAACATTAATTTCCAAATTTATATTTCAACATAATTTAAGGATTAATTTCATAATTGGATCCTTAATGTATGTTAAATTACGGCTTTTATAATTTTTCTAAACGGTTTTTCTATAGAATTTACAAATAATGGGTTAATGCTCTTGCATGAATAGGTGGGGTTTACCAAAATGTAGGTAATTTTTGTAGCATTTAAGATTGAAGAGATTGGTGTTAAACTAGAAGACGTTCAAAACAATCTTTCTGTGAGTGTTTTTGTGCGTTCAAGTGTTACACTGTTTTTTCTAATGAAGATGACAACGTGGTTGTAGAAATACGTATTTAGAATCATTAAATTCTATTGTGGTAAGGGTTTTTTAATTTTATTTTATTCATAAATTCAAATTATGAACACACCTTTTAAATTATTTTATTATGTTAGAGTTATAGCACAAAATACTTATTATTCAATGTTACTATAGAATTGCAAAAAAAATAGAAAATGAAGATTGGGTATATTCCACTAATCAGTGCTTACAGGATTTCCAGTAATAGTATCCTAATCCGCCAGTTACTTACGCACAACTGCTAAAACATATTCAAAGCTTGTGTTATTAAATTTGGTGAAACAGAAACTCGTGAACCTTGCGATGGAGCACTTAGATAACGAAGAGCAAATTGCATAGAGAATATTCGACATCGAATGAACAACTTACCCAAAAAATCAATAGCACAATTAATACAACAAGTTCATCCGTCAGTGGGAACATGTCATACTATTTAAAAAAAAGACTTAAAGTTGTTTCCATATAAAGTTCAAGCAGTTTCGGAACTCAAACAGATAGATTTTGTTACGAGAACACAAGTATTGTCTATAGCTTTTGAATAACATAAATAACAATAACATTCTCGACAAATGCGTCTTTTCGGATGATGCTTGGTTCCAACTTTCTGGATATTTTATGAGAATTTGGCTTGCAGAAAATGCTCACGAATTTGTGGAAACTATGCTGCATCCACAGAAAAATAGGCATCTGGCTAGCAGTTTCAAGAATACAAATTATTGGGGCCATATTTTTTAACCCGTAAAATGCTCTTTACCTTTTGGAAACACTAATAACGATGTGGTGTCCTCAAGGGACTCCACGTTAAAAAATTTAAAATAACAAAAATAGATATGTTTATATGTATTTATTGATGTAATAATTACGGTATAAAAATATATAATTAAATTTTATTCTCTTTACAAAAAAAATATATCAAGATCTAAACAATAGAATATACTCTTCATTCGTCATGGCCTAAGCAACGTGCAGCTTCCGTCTCTATTATTTCAACTCTATGATCTTTGCAGATGAACATTCGACATTCTTCACAAAGAATATTCACTTTTCTGTCGCTAGATCGTGGACAAAGTCTGCATCTTCCTCGTTTCCCAGTCGCACGTGCTGTTTGCGCTGCTTCCTGAATCTGAACCGGGTTTACATCAACTCCACATGCTTGTTTAGCTTTCAAAATACTTGGCTTTTTTCAAATTTGTGGTATGCGAAGTTTCATATTTTGAGTAGTTAAGTCATTACCCAAAATCTTAAGACACAGCCGTCGTCTGCATCCAAGCTTCTTGTTCCAACCAGGATTTTTTTTTAAGTAAATTATGAAGACATTTAGAGTTGCAGGGTCTAACATTTGCATGGAGAATCTAAACGGCCATCTTGAAGTTCGGCGAGCACAACTATATTCGCAGATAAGTTTATCGGCATTATCAACACCACAGTTGCTGTCGTTACAATCCTCTATCATTCAAGAGTTTTGTTGCTATCCATTTCCTATGGAGGAATCATTATATTGAGAAGACATTACAGAAACCATTTTCTTTTCTTGGGTATGTACGACACAATTGTCACATCTCTGAATACAAATATCTATGAATACACTGCTCTTCCTGCCAGTCTGTTCAGTTCTTCCGGTGTATCAAGTTTATTCTACCTAAGTGTTCCAAGCAATGTCGTTTTCTTAGTGAGTAAAAATTAATCTAAGAGAATAGACCTGAAAAAATTACACAGGCCTGCATTTTTCAACACTTTGAAAGTTGATTTAAAAATTTTAACTGTTTTCTAGTAATTGGGTAGCGCTGATTTCAAATCTGCTTTTATTTTTTTTTTGTATCACGTAAGGTTATTTTTCAAACTAGTAAAATCAAAAATATAGAAAAAACACGATTTATTTCATTTATAAGCTAGTTTTATATTATATTTAAAAAAATACAAAAATATACACATAGAAACTATTAGAAATAGTTATTTATTCTTTATACTTCTTAAAAAAACGTTTTCGTTTTTCAGAAAAGCTTCGTTTGGTTGATTTTCTGTCATACTCAGCTAAAGGAAGATCTCTTCTCAATTTCCAACTGTAATCGGCCATCATTTTTGTGTCCCAGCGCCCTTGCTATCTTTTTTTCCATCTCTTTAATATCCTGGTGAAATCTTTCTCCTTGCTCTTCATTCACGTCCCCAAGGTTTTCTGGGAAATAGTCCAAATGGGAATGTAAAAAGTGAATTTTTATGCTCATATTGCAACCAAGAATCCTGAATTTTTCCAGCATATTTTCAAAGATCTCAACATAGTTTGTGTCTTTATAATTCCCTAGAAATTTATGTACAACTTCGTTAAAAGCATGCCATGCATGTTTTTCCTTATCTTCCATCACATTTTCAAATTCTTGATCTTTCACCAAGCTCCTAATCTGCGGGCCTACAAAGATTCCCTCCTTTAATTTTGCCTCTGACAGAGTTGGAAATGTTTTACTTTTACACAAATATTTAAAACAATTTCCTTCTTTGTTTAATGCCTTAACAAATTGTTTCATAAGTCCAAGTTTTATGTAAAGCGGTGGAAGTAACACTTTTTGAAGGTCAATGAGACTTTCGCGAAGTACATTTTTGGTTCCAGGTGTTAAAGTCACCCTTTGTGGCCAGTCTCTTTTTATCCAATGCTGTTCACGATTTCTGCTATCCCACTCGCATAGGAAACATGGAAATTTAGTACATCCAGACTGCTGACCCAAGAGAAGGCCTAAAATTTCTAAATCTCCATACACTTCCCAGTTGTGATTTTCATATTGTATTCTTAAAAGTAATTCCTGTAAATTTTCATAGTTTTCCTTTAAATGAACAGAATGGTCGACCGGAACACAAGCAAAAACATTGCCATTATGTAAAAGAACAGCTTTAAGGCTCCTTTTTGAAGAGTCGATGAAAAGTCTCCAGTCAGAAGGTGTGTACTCAGGAGCTCCGAGGAAAGTAAGTAGTTTTGTGCAAAATATTTTACAAATCCAGCTTCACGATTTCTATACCAAGAGAAGGTAGTTTCTGGGGCAAGCAATTTTTTTTGTTTCAACCTAGACCCCAGTACTTCAGAAAGATCTTTTGAAAGTCCCAAATCTCTTACTAAATCATTCAGTTCGGCTTGTGAAAATAGCTGAGGTTGGTTTTGACCTGAGGTTGATGGTTCAGAATCACTATCCATCTGTACGGAGCCGGATGTTGAAGAGGTTTCAATATCTTCTTGTAGTACTTTGGGTGGTATAGGTATAGGTACATGATCACTGTGAGGAACTGGTCTGATAGCTGATTTAATATTGTCTGGGTACAAAATATGTTTCAAAGTTTTTCTATTATGCCCCTTAATATCACAAAGATAAAAGTAGCAATCCTCATGATGATTTTGCAGTTCTCTCCAAACCATCGGTATTCCAAAAGGAAGGCTTTTTCTATTCCCTTTGGTCCAATGTCTTAAACCTTCTTCACATACCTTACAAACAACGTGCGGTGCCCAATCTTTATCTTGATCTCCTAATTTGATTTTGAAATAAGCATAATATGCATTTTTCACAAATTCACCAATTGGTCTCTTAAACTTTTTCAAGACGAAATATCCACAACTATAACAGAAATCATCTGGTTTGTTTTTGCAATACCGGCTAGACATATTTTTAAGCAATGTTTATTTATCAAATACCACGCACAACACCAAAGGCAAATTAATTTTACTTGTTTACTGATCCACACTCAGAGCTATAATGATGTAAAAGACATTGAAATATACATTTTGTTTGGAGTGATAAACAAGAAATCCTTCTTCGCAGTACTAATAAAGTGAAAGCATAATAAATAGGATTTAGCAGGTAAAAATTCCCGGAAATCTTGTCAAAAATTAATACATGTAATAAAAGACTTACATCAGGTAATGAGATCCTATTTAACAAATTTCTTTAAAACCACAACAGAAAATAATTTTTGGGTTAATACCTAGAATTTGAAGTAGTACATTCATTTTAAAGTGTATTAAAACGCCTATTATAAGATTTTTTTTATATTTTTTTCTTTTTCTTTTGTGCAAAAAAAATCTGTGGCTGGTAGAGACCAACTGTATTTTAATTAGTTATTGCTATATAAAAACTGAACTTAACAAACAAAAATCACGTCATCACAAATTTTATGCAGGCCTGTGTTATCTGTAGTAACAGCACGTCCGGTGTTGTAAAGTAGTTCCATGACATCTTTCACAATACGGCAATCTTGCTGCTTTTCATATCGATTCCCAGCAAATTTTCCTGTATAGACTTGAAGATTTTATAAATAAACTACTCAAAAATGAATAGAGAATTATATCTTTTTTTAACAGATCTAATTAATTCGATTAAATTTAACGTATTTTCTCAAACTATAGATAAATTAGAAGGCCCACACTCGTTTGTGGACATTTTATTTGGTAAATGTCTTTTCTGTATGATAAAATATTGAATCTTGTATTTTAACGTTAAATTAATTTAGAATACAAAATTATAAAAATCGCATTTTTTGACAAGTATTATTCATTTTAAACGTCATTTCACATTTTCACGATGCCAAGACGTCATTTAAATAAAGAAACTTTTGATTTAATTGCGTTATTGTATCAGCGAGGGCAATCTGGAGCAGAAATTGCCGAAATTTTTAATGTGTCTCCAAGTGTTGTTAGTAGGGCTCTAACAAGATTCCAACAGGTAGGATCTGCAAGGAGAAGACCCGGTAGTGGATCTGAGAGGAAAACAAATCAGAGACAAGACCGCTACATACGAATTCAGACAAGGATGAATCCGTTTAGAAGTGCTGTATGGTTGCAAACACAGTTACGTGCCGCCACTGGAGTTAGAGTTTCGGATCAAACCATCACAAACCGTCTGAGGGAAATGGATCTTCATAGCTGCAGGATTGTGAGACGCCCAAAATTAACTAATGCCAATAGAATGCTAGAAGAGCTTGGGTTAACCAACGACTAGCAGAAAATTTTCAATGGGAGCATGGTTTATACACCGATGAATCCAGATTCTGCTTATTTAGTGAAAATCGTAGAGTAAGGGTCTGGACAACTCGAGAAGACCGTTATAGACGCGAGTTTACAAAAGCTGTGGTGCCTTTTGGCGGCGGTGGTATCATGGTGTGGGCGGGGATTAGTTTGAATGGACGTACGAACCTCCATCTCTTTGAAAACAATGTTAATGGACACATATACAGAGATGACATTATTCAGCAATATGTGGCCGACTTTCGTGAGGTTGTGGATGAAAATATGGTTTTTATTGATGATAATGCAAGACCTCATCGTGTACAAATTGTAATGCAAGCAATAAATGACCTCCATATTAACCATCTACCTTTACCACCAACGTCTCCCGACTTGAATTCAAATGA
Source organism: Melolontha melolontha (assembly GCA_935421215.2). Taxonomy (NCBI): domain Eukaryota; kingdom Metazoa; phylum Arthropoda; class Insecta; order Coleoptera; family Scarabaeidae; genus Melolontha; species Melolontha melolontha. The sequence goes on along the minus strand of OW285237.1, from coordinate 17,694,765 downwards.
ACACATTTGAGACAGACTTCAAGAACAGCTCAACGAACATAATCCACCCCCAGTTAACGTGCAACACTTGCGGGAAATTTTACCGCTGTGTTGGAGAAGAGTGTCACAAGAACACATTATTAATTGCATTATGAGTATGCCCCGAAGATGTACAGCTGTGAGAGATGTCGTGGCCATTATACACGATTTTAGAATTAATTGTTACAGAAAAATGTTTATTTTAGCTATTGTTAAAAATGTTGCTTATTTCATTTTTGATCATTTCTTAGTAATCTAACGATTTTTCTGTATAAATATACTTGAAAATTTTAAATTGTTGTGTACAATTATGTAACTAATATAATACACTACAAATATTTACCCATACTATCTAAAAAATACAAAAAAGTAAAAATTCCTTATCCATTTTTGAGTAGTTTAACTTATTTTTACGTCCGCGGCGGCCCAAATTTTTATGCCGTATTTTGCAGGCTTTGATTTCATGTATTGGCGGAAGGGACACTTTCCACGAAATCCCACAAGCCATCATTTTGGGTCATTTTAGTCATTTTGGGCCATCCTGTACAAGGAACTAATACAGGCTGGCCCAAAATGACCGAAGGGGTTTGAGTTCATTATAACTTCTTATTTAAGACATAATTATTAATTTAAAAAAAAATACAGTATATTAATGGAGAATATTTTTAATTTAATTATGAAAAATTATATCTCGCAAGTGGTGGCCATTTTCTGCTTCGCAAATTCGTGCTCTTTCCAAAACATTTTCCATAACCTTTTTAAATTCCCAAAGTCTTCTTTACAAAATACTAAAAACAAACAAAAAATTATAATAAAGTTATAAGGAATTAAAACCACTTCGGTCATTTTGGGCTAGCCTGTATTATTAATTTTCGTCCAAGATCTTCAGATTTGGCAATTTTAAGACTATTTTATTTTGCCATATTTAAGGAAAACCATTTTCAAGACCAGACATCACACAATCGAATAGCTTCGTGATGCAATTGTGAATTCTTGTGTTGACATAACCCAAGAAATTCTAATAAATGGCTTTGAAAGCAGGGAGCGTAGAGTTCAACTTTGTCTTTAAAATAATGGTCAACATTTCCAATATCGGCTTAAGTATTATTTTCCTTTAATTTTGACAATTGTAATAAATTCTAATAATTTTTTAAAAAACTAAATTATTAATTATTACACACATTCACTATGTTATGTGAACTAAACTATAAAAATTATATGTTTGTGACAGATTATGTGCACCGTCACCAACCATTAAAAAAAGCATGGTCGTCTCTAATGAGGAAAGTTTTTTTAAGGCACGTCATACGACAATAAACTTTAAATACGCATTTCGGCAACCAAGTTACCATCTTCAGTAGAACAATTTGAAAAGACGTGTTAAAAGTGTCTTTGGCGATGTTTAACATTATAGTGTGATGTTACCTGGTCCCGGAGGTCACATCGTTGCTGATGCACCGTAGATTGACCAGTAAAATAAATAGTAGGCGGGACAACGATTAAATAACAACATATAATTAAATAAAGATAATAACAACGTATAACAATAAAATACACTACATTATATTTATGAGGCACTAGTCTAGCAGGGACTCTAACTCACTGACTCAGACTGTGACTCTGTGTGTGTCGAAACCTCTGAGTGTCTCGTTATATACTAGAGTATGTCCCCTTAGCCTAGTTACCTGTTTATAAGATAAACATGATGTGGTGAAAGATCATAACTCACCGAGGCCGTGTTGTCGTCGGAGATGTTTCTACATACATGACCTGGTTTAGTTACTGCAATTGTTTAACATGCTACTTTTAATACTATATATATATATATATATATATATATATATATATATATATATATATATATATATATTTTTATAACGGCCTTTACAGACCCGATCAGCCAGATACAGTAATCGTTGCCACATCCGCTGAAACGCTGTCAAGCCCTATTTTGGGTCTGACTACGTTTCTTGGTATATTTAGGTCTATTTTTCAATGCTTATGACAAAAAATGGCTTCTGGTAATTTTTTTTTTGGGACCGAAAACGCGGAATAATTTCAACGTATATACTAGTTCAGTTCCGGCGTTTCTTGGTAGAGGGCCAGATGTATATGTATAAAAACGTTTATTGTTACTTTGTCAAACCCACTATATTATACCGACATTCTCAAGCCCTAAAACTGGCAACTACGTAAATTAATTTTAACGTAAAACCCACTTGAATTATACTCGTAGAACAAAACAAACGTTATAGCCTTCTTACAATCACTTCTCTTTATCACTTTAAATTACTATCGATTACAAAATATTAAAAGCAAGCACTGTAATAAATACTGTTATGTGACAATAACGTATTGATGAAATCTGTTAGTTAAGCTGTGAAATTTTGAAGTATTATTATTTCCTGGATCCTGAATAAGTTTAACATTCATTCTCTTTTAAAACTAAATGTATTCGCAAAGTAAATCACAAAATAATAATGTTTGATAATATAAAAACTGCAGAAAAAATAGTTTCATTTTAGTTTTTATATTATCAAACATTTTTTAGATTTTGTATTGTTTGCGAAATTATTTCGGAAATAATACAAAATTTAATTACAGGTTTCGGTAAGTATTATAAACAAAGGTTTTCACTCGTACCCAATCGCTCGTAAATATGTTCGAATTTATTAACTCCAGACATTAATTTTTCTTAGGGGCTGTTTTTCTTTCAATGTGTGTTTAGCACAACCATTTTTTCTTGAGCTGACCATCTAACTCGTTTTGATTTCTTTATTTTTTTTATCATTCTTTACATTAACTTGTTTTCTTGTACCTGTAGCTTTACCAAAAGACGTGTTGACTTCTGTATTTGGCTTGTTACTACACATCACACTTTTTGATGACGAGAAGTCAGATATATTTTCATCTAAATCTGAAAATATATCTTTTGAGTTAAGGTTTAATGTTTTTGGTGCATTTTCATTTGTTTGTTCGTGAATGTTTATTTGATGCTCGATTTCTATCTCTTCCTGATCTATTTCCACGTACTACAAAGTTCTTCCTTTCAATTCAGCCCCTTTCCCAGAATTTAATAGCATTAACACTTTAGCCACTTTAGCAGTCTGGTAAATATCATCAAATTGTCTGAAACATAATAACAAATAAACATAACTTTTTGAAGAGCCATAAGAAGTAAAATAAACTAACACAAGGTTTCAGTAATTCAGTTACTTAATCATTCATTTTTACTAATAAAAATGTAAAAATAAAACCTTATCCAAAAATCTTGAAAACAGTATCATTTAAAAACATACTTCATTCTATTTTCATTACCTATAAAACTCTAGATGTGTTTTCTCAGTATGCCCCATAAATTTAGCAATCTGTTCCATCCTCATTGTTTTCGAAGTTCATTACTTGCAGTATGGTGGCAATTTGTTTTCGGAATCTGGTGCTTGTTAACAGCTCAGGGTTTTTAGCTCCACATTTTTTAGCAAATTTTCGCAAAATTGCTTGGGCACTCATCCAGCGATCATGAGATCCAGGATTGGCAAATATGTATTTGTTAGATTTAGGCACAATCTCGGGAGATTTGCTTATGGTTAAAATTGAGTCAACATATTGTTGCATTTTTTTTGTGAAAAGAATGGGCACGGGTCTGCTACCTTTCCCAAAAACTACCACGCGTTTGAGACTCGCACTTAGTGTTTTCTCTACTTCGGACAATGAATTAGTACATTCTGTTTGTATAGATGAAATGTTTCTTTCATATGATTCGATATCTAAAAATTGTACTTCACCCATCCTCTTTCTATTAAAAGTTAAAACCAAAGCCAAAGTACATTCACATAACAATTTGTAGTTGACCTTGATTTCCTTATTGTGTTTTAATTCTTCGAATGCTTCATTTGCTTTAGTAGTGACATACTGATTAAATAGCATAACGTCTTCTGTCACTGGTATTAATTTAGGTTTTATCCATTTTTGCTCATTTCAAATTTTATTTGCTAGGCTTGAAAGATCATTGCACTAATGACTATTAATCATGTCTATTATCTCTATAATATTTCCTCCAGTTTCCTCCTTGTTACATTTTTTAAATAAATTATTCTCTGTTAGCTGTTAGCTTTTTTGCAATGTCACATAAGAATTTTAGATTGGTTCCGAGATGCAGTGCAAGAGAAGATGCTTTGAAAGCTTGTGTAGATGGGTCGTAACAATTAATTATTTTAGCAGCCGCAACAACGTCGCTATATATTTCTGGTTTTAGAGCATCAATTAAACTTGTTATAGTCGTTGACTGCTTTAGGACAATTTTAAGTCGAGCTAACTCTCTCATCTTATTGGAAACAACAACAATCATTTGTTTTCTTTTGTGTTTGTTTAGATATGATTCTCCAAAAAGACAAATGAGTGGATCTGTTTTAGCAGTTAGACTAATTTCGTCTGGTCGCATTACAGCAAAAACTTCTTCTTTTAATCGACTTTTTAACAAATAGTTGCCAAGTAAACCTGTTGTGGCCAGAAAAGTTTGCGATTCCGATAAGTGTTGTTTTCTGCCAGCATTGCTTTCCGTAGTTACTTTCGCCTTACAGACTTTTTTGTGACGCCACAAGTATGATTTTTTAAAATAGCCTAAACAGTTTACGCAAGGAACATAATCTTTCTGTTTATCTTGAAATTTTCGAACGACTGAACAATATTTTGGTGGTCGTCTTGTTGGTATTAGTTTGTTCTTTTCGTTCATTAGAATAAAGTTTAATTTTTTTCTCAAAGCACTTATAGCATCTCTCCTTTTTTGACTTTTCACAGGAAATTTCGAAAATTTTTATACAGGTTCTTCTTTATGTTTTCTCAATAAGTGTCTGGAAAAATGGCCTACCTCTTCAAAACAAAAGCAGCAGAAGTTCCTTTCTGTATTCAAATCGGTACTTCCCAATAAGCTGATCTAGAAGTCTTTTCGTAAAGAAAACGTTATATTTCTAGTAACGCATACCTCTCCGACAGTAGTAGCTTGATATGGAAATTCTTTAGAACTAGACGACTTCTTTGTAAATTCCGAACTCGATTCTGAAGTTGGTGGAACAAAACTGCTTTCAATCGATGGCAAAATCTGTTCTCTACTGCTCGATAGTAAGCTTGTATTTTTCTCTTGGTTGTTTTCTACACTATCTCTCCGATCACTTTTTTCTTCATCGTTTAATAATTCACAACTTTTTGTTCCTATTCCGATATTATATTGGGTTTGTAAATTCTAAAATTGTATAAGTTTACAAGCTCTAAATTTTTATATAAGTCGCAAAAAAATGCAAATAATCATCGGTAGCAATTTTATTCCCATAACCAAACCAATGGACTTACATTCCATTCATTTCCGCTTTCCAACGTTATTGCAATATTTTCTTTTTTAATAGGTATTCCAACGTCACATCTATCATCGCTGGCGTTTTCGGAAGACACCCTAAACTTATAAATGTCTTCTGTGTTACTTGGATTCACTTGAAAACTCGATTTATTTTCTAGAACAGGATTCCTTTAAATAATAATAATAAATTATTATATAAATAATTCATCTTACGATCAGGAATCAAATTATTTTCATGTATAATGCCTAAATAATGATAAACCTTTTCTCTTGGTGAGACTTCTTCCAAGATAGGTCCTGCATTCAAAAATTATAAGTATTAATATTTCAGATTTTGCTTTTCTTAAAATAGCTTACATTCAGCTTATTGGTTGCTTTTTTTTATTGTTCCATAGGTAGCTCAGGTTTGACCACAACTCCAGAAGATTGCTTATAAGATAAGAAATTAAGCTAATTTATCAATCTTCTTACCTTTTTTTACTAAATTTACTATAAACCTTCCACGCTCCATAGCGACACAACAAAAATAATTTCACAGGCACACACTTTTTTTAACGACTACAAGAAGCTACATGTTCTAGGAGAACTACTCATTTACTTGCTTTACAAGTTTTTACATTCAACGGGCAAGTTTGACGTTCTTGCTAACGTCGACCCAATGTGTTTTGTTTATAGATATAATCGTTTTCAAAACCAACAATTTTTTAAAAAGGGAAGAATTAACATACTAGAATTAATTAACATACAGTTTGTGTAGAGGTCGCAGTTTCTATTCCCGAGATGTTTTCGCTTACTTTTAATACTATTTTTCAAATTGTTCTACTGAAGATGACAACTTAGTTGCCGAAACACATATTTAGAATTTATTGATTTATATTGTTGTTATGGATTTTTATTGTGCTTGTTTGTTTCAAATTTTAAGCCACTGTCTCTACATATTCATAGAATTACAGAAACTAAATAGCCAAATGGCAGCTAAATGCAATATCAAGGCTAACTAGAGGCAGGTTTTTTTTTAACGCACAATATTAAAACCAAATAAGCGTCTCACTCTTCAAAATGCAGAATAATTAGCAAATCGTACTTAATACAACATAAGACTTGTATTCTTCTTTTAATGACCAAAATTTTCGTAAATAAACAAACAAATGCGGTCGTATGCCTAGAAAATTATTGAAACAAAAGCTGTTATAAAATTTTGTTTATGCTATCTTTAGATTGTTTTATAAAAATCATGTGTATTTATTTTGACTTCTATTTAATTTAAAATTTGCACAAAACTAATTAAAACCAAAACAGTTTCAAAAGTGCCGCACAAGCGACAATCTTTCAAACCAATTAAAAATAATGACGTTGATAGGAGCGTTGCAAGAATCAGCATTGATCGAAATTCCAAACTATTTTAAACACAACGAAAACAGGTCAAAAATAAACGACTATTCTTCATCGTCTGCTGTACTAGAAATACACTTTGTTTTATTTTCTTTTAAAATGCTTACTTCCGTTGCTGTTATTTATTTGAATTCTTTCCAAACAGATAGTTACACGAAACATATGCACTGTAACAATTTCACGTATGAGATTCGTTATAGTTTCGTTGTTTAAGGGAATTATAATAACAACCAAAGGTAAGGAATAATTGTTTCGATCCACTACATATAATGATCAGTTTGTAGAGCTAAAAACGTGTCATTTAGATACGTAAAATCAAACATTCGAGCCGCCACTGTTTGTCAATTTGTTGTAAATATCGTGATAGTATTCAAGTTGAAGACATATACATAATACAAAAGTATTTTTAATAATATAAAATAATAAAAATCCTGTGTGAAGAACACAAATACAAGTTCAATATTAATATTTTTGTGAACGTGTCCGAAAATATCCCTCTCCAGAGACGCAGATGCGTATTAACCTTTCTACTGATTCATCACTACGCCCCTGCTGGAGAAAGAATATCTTCAGACACGTTCATAAAAAATAACGACTTCGCTATCTCACAGAAATTATTAAGACCTAGCGTAGATGTACATTCAGCACTGCATATTGTCAGACAACCGAAGTACTAGGTCTGTTCATATAATCGATGCAGAACTAATGAAGTATTTCCAAAGATGGCACTGCCTTATCTCTAGAAACTGTATTTTGTTTGCGTCTCATTCATACTTACGGGATAACCGCATGCGTAATGTAACAAAATTCAAACATACATGAGTGGGTAAAACCCCACCAGTTTTATATAACACAAAAGTACTCGAAAATCGCTTTTGTTCCTTTTATTGAAGTAAATATCCAAGCATTTAATGTATTATTTTGATTCACTAGTAATAACAACATATCGACAGAAATACATGATTCACTCCTATTTTAACATTTATTGATAAGTTTTTAAACATATACGAGCTAGTCAGAGTATCTTAATATAGACCCCAAAATATCTAGACAAACAAATAGTATACCAGAGATAAAGCTAAGCGAGATAAGTACTTTATTTAAATTTATTAATTAGGTATGAATATGCTATTATTTAAAGCGACATCTGTGAATAAATAGAGCTGATAACACCTATTGGGAAACGAGAGAACTCGCTCATCTGCAGGCATATTCAGATATATAATATCGCTATTATTCTAACAATTACATTTTAGATTTATTTATATCTCTTACACCAATTATATATCATTTGACACCTAACTGCGGTGCCTTCAATATATATAAGTATATATCAATTGGCACCCAAAAGTGGCGCAAAACATTTATATACCTGTAAAGAACAACTTTTATATCAATTCGGAGCCTTAACTGTATTGCTATTCGTTCTATTTAAAATGTTTCTCTAAAATAATTAATTTCTATAGTAACTTTTCTATATTTTAATTATCATTTTTATTAAAACTATTTAGAATATTTATAACCGTTTGCAACAATGCTCATGGCGTACATTCAAATTTCAAAGAAAAAGAGGACGATTTCGATTAGAATCAAGAATCAAGAATTCAAGGTTTACACGAAAAACTGCATGGTGAGAAGACGCGTTCATATTATTATATTCTTTGTGCGATTAACAAAATAGTGTAGAAAGATAGCCCTAATATTTCTACGCATTTTAAAAGTTACTGTGCGGCTGTATCTCATATTGGAGCAGAGATATTTTAATTTAAATAAAATCTACTACCGATGCCGAGCAGACATACCGCTAAAAAAACATACCACTCCATAAAATTGAGGAAATGGGAGAAAATGTGCCGATATAGCGAAGAAGTATGGTTCCGGGATTAAATACGTCCAAGGAGACTCATTCCAGGTGATTTCAGTGCGAAAATTTGGCTGTTTACAATTTCGGAGGGAAACCAATCAGGAGAACCAACAAGGAGGTTCTATCAAGCTCAATACGATTGCATTTTGAAAAGAAAAAGCGTCAATCAGAACACAGTAAATTCATGGTCAGGTATTTTGAAAAAGAAATTGAAAATTCAAATTAAATCTTCTCTTAAAGTATTTATAAAGTCACTTCTAAATAAAATATATTTTAATTTATTCAAAATAGAGAATACTAAATCTGTAATTCTTTAAATTATTATATTATTATACAATGATTGCTTACTTCATATTGCTTAACCTCAAACGTCCACATGTCGACGATTTTGACATAACCTCTGGTACAAATTGTCATGACATTCCAAGTTAATGCACTTTCAAAAACTAATACTTATAGGATATTGTTGAACGTAATTCATTCACACCTAACGGTAGTAATTTACATATTGCTAGTGAATATATTTGATTTTCTTTCTGTTTATTTAATTTCATAAAAGATTCAGATGTGTGTGCATTTATTTATTTATTTGTTGATGATATTGACAGTTACTTTTATTAAAGCATCAATTAACGTTCACCTGCGTTTTGCTTGATTTCTTCCTGAAAGACATTCTGCTTGAAACCAACTAAATAAAATAAATACATTGCTCATTACACCTGAAACGACGTTAAAAATCTGGTAAGTAAACGTAAGGCTAATACTGTATTTGACATACGACTAAAGACCACCCCCCACCCACTGACAAAGATAGAGCACTCTCGTGTTAGTCCGGAGCACTAAATTATAATAATAGTTTACGACCGAACCCAGCATCACATTTTATTTAAAGAACCCTATAGAACGTATAGTTATCAACGATTTATATTTGTAGAGCTGTTTGTATAAAACTTACACATCTATACAAGTGTCCTGTCTCGTTATGTTCAAATTTTAGAAGTGTAAAGTAGACTTCATTTCAAGTAACAAAAACGCAAAACTTGTATATCCACTTTTATTGGTTTCAAAGTTACAGATCTATGAATGCAGGCTTGTGCCCGTAAGCCAACTGAAGAAGTACATATCCGAATTTCATACTTGTTTTGTCGGATTTGCTCACCCAGCCAGGTGAGTACGATCCAACAACTCTTCTCTTGTGTTCGAAACTTGGGCGCAGACTAAATTTTTCATGTACCCCATAAATAAAACTCAGGGATTAAGATCGGGTGATCAAGGTGGCCATGAAACACGACCACCTCGCCCAATACATCTTGGATAATTGACGTTAACCCAATTTCGGACAGCAATTCCGAAGTGTGGTGGTGCCCCATCCATGTGAAACCACAAGTCTCGTCGTACATTCAGTGGGACATCCTCTAAAAGACCTGGCAGTTCGTCAATAAAAAAGTGAAGGTAATTGTCCACATTTAGCCTACCAGGAAGAACGACAGGACCCATCAACAAGTCATCGATTAGGGCCACCCAAACGTTAATAGAACATTCATTTTGAAGTAGTATATATGTTGAGCACTTGTGAAATTATTACACTAACTAAATTTAACTAACTAAATTTAACAGTATTAACTAAATTTAAAAGTATTCTTAAAGAATACTTTTAAATTTAGTTACTACTGATGATGTGTGCAGGGCACATGAAATGTACATATAGTTAATATACTATTGTTTGTGAAATATAAGGTGTTTTATTTAAGTTTAATAGTATTCATTTTGAAATTTAAATGGGCGTATAACTTTGGGATTTTCTGATGACCACCTGTACAGGTTTCTCAGATTTGTAACACCACTTCTCGTGAACGTAGATTCATCTGTCCAGAGGACTGTTCTGCAGAAATTAAAATGAAGCCGTGACTGTCTTAATATCCCGGTAGAATAAACTATACGAACATAGTGGTCTGCCTCAAGCAAACCGTGTCCCCTGCGATAGTGATATGGATATAAGCCCTCACGCTTTCAAACCCGCCAAACTGTCGTTCGTGGCACTCCTAGTTGCCTATCGATTCGACGTACACTGAAAGTTGGATCCCTTGTAACAATAGCTACTGCTTCTTCCTCCAAGTCTGCTGGCAAATTTACTCCTCAGTCGAAAAGATAATCACGCAGTCCGCATTCCCGAAATTGTCTGTGTACTTCCAGAAACGTTCTGTAATGAGGAATGCGTCCATCAGAAAACAGATGTCGGTTTTTAATAACTGCTTAACATGCACTGCCGTTACAGTAGCCATACACAAAACGCGTGTACGTATACTCTTGAGAAGCAAATCGGTAAGGCATTTTGAATAAAGAGAACGTGTCCACCCACTAATAAGCTGTTATATGAACTGAAACTTAATGTAATCCTTTATTAAAAAATGCAACGTTAACAGTCATCTGAACATTTTTTTATTGTATGATATTCATGGTTCAGCACTTAAAAATAAGTAAAAACCTTCTTTATCATAAATTAATTTTCAGTACTCTTTATTGTAGTTCTCCAAGAAATTACTGTATGCACTAGGACACGTGTTTATTTATTTTAGGATAACATTTTATTATGCGATTAACAATCACAGACCTGTTATTGAATCGTATAACTTTTTTTAAATAAAATCAATCTGTAACTTTGAAACAAATCAAAATGGATATACAAGTTTTGCATTTTTGTTACTTGAAATGAAGTCTACTTTACACTTCTAAAATTTGAACATAACGATACGGGACAGGTTGTATACACGTCAGTATTTTTCTATATTATTTAATTTTTATTTTTATCTAATTATTATTATTAAAATCATGCAATTTAAATATTTATGTTCTGCTCCGACCGAGTGGTCTTTATTAATATATTTGACAATACTCATAAATTTATATGTTTGTGATTTAATTTACAATTAATAAATGATTCACAATGTTTACTGAGCTCATGATTTATAAATGTATATTTAACTATGAACAATAAATGTATTTAATTTGATGTCTTCGCATTTCTTATTTCTTTATTTCTTTACCTTTTACATTTGATTCTAGACCTAATTACATAGAAGCTGATCGCAAATCCTGAAGGCAGTACATATTCATTATATATGCGTATGTAACGATTTACATTTTAATATAATTGGAGCCCGAGTTTAGTATCAAACTACACAACAATATGTAGGTATTTCAATAATTAAATTGACATGAAATAACGTTTGACAAAGTGAATGCTAGTGTAGCCGAGAATAACAAACAAAAGCATATTGTATTATAAATATCTCAACAGTAATACGTATACATGTAATCTGAGCTTCCATAGTGCTGTAGAATTAAGTAATTACTAGAGAAGCCGTGACATTATTTAAGAATGAACATTCTACTGACGATTGTCAAAAATTACCTAATATAACGACCCTGAAGTAATATTTGTTGTCTTCAACTAACTTATTATGTTCTTTCTAGAGAAGTATATAATATTCACGATTAATATACAAATGTGCCTATATTACATCTTATAATGAGTTTGCTTGACTCATACGAATTTAGAAACCTCTTTAGTGATAGAAAAGGATATATTGCTCATGATATACAGAGTATGGATAATGCCTATAGTAAATTCTATAAGTAAAGGATATATGATATTCTTGCATGTAAATCTCAGATGGTAATAAAAAGTATCGCTAGAGGGAATACTGATCTAAATATATCCAAAGTTATTTTAAACATTGCAACATCTTAAATTTAGAGGTACAAGATAAAATTAATGGGTTCTTTTTAATGGAGTTAATACAAGTGAATATTCTCCCAACCAAATTTAAATTTGTTATAACCACATTTACAAAGCGATTATTTTAGTTCTTTCATTGTTTCGACCTTTGCTTGATGTAAATCCATATCACAAAAAAATTAAACACACATAAGATGTTTTAGATTTACACTTTATTAATAAGATAATGACAGCTGTTTCGCTTACACAGTAGCTTCTTCAAATTCAACTTAAGACTAAAGATACATACAATATACAGCGTTAAATCAGGTAGTTGACCCAAGTTAAAATTCTAGGAACTATTACATTTATATTTATTGCTTTTTGAAAACTATACTATGTCCTACTTGTGTGAGGTTTAAGTTTAATAATATAACATAAGCAACTAAGAAACAATATTTCAATGGGTGAACAGATTTAACAGTGGGGATGAATTCAAGTCTAATTTATCGTTTAGTAACATTTCTGAGTTTTTGAGTTTATTAATTTCTAAAGACTCTAAACAATTTAGTTTTCTACCTTTATTTTCTACATGTATAATATCGAATTGTAAATTGAATTCGTGTTCATTCTCTATTCAATGATTAGAGTAGGTTGAGTCAGTTTTCTTACTGATATAAGAATGATAGTGGTCTTGGATTCGTTTTTTCTTTATTATTTTTAATATATTTGTCTAGATTATTATTAGTTTTATACGCGATATTAATGTTTTATTTTTTATGGAATTTAGATAATTTAAGCTGCTGTTGACCTATTTAAGTAAATGATTTAAACTGCTTGTCTGACTCCACTTTAATGATCGGGTACACCTCCCTTAATAATTTATTGAAAGAATTTTTCAAAATTAATTTATCTATTAGTTTTGGGTCATATCCGTTGTTGTGAGCGATTTGTTTTATAATATTATATTCTTTATTATAGTCTTCATTGGACATCGGGATGTTAATAAGTCTACGTGTCATGCTGTGAAAAGCCGCTACTTTGTGTTGGACCGGGCGGTTAGATTTATTATGTAAATTTATGTATCGTAGAATCTGTATGAGCCACTTTGTGGTAAATAGAAAAATGGACCCCATTGTTTACACGTTTTAAAGTGAGATCCAGAAAGTGTATACTATTGTTAAGCTCCTTTTCTATCGTAAATGTGACATTAAGATCAATGGAATTGATAAATTCATAAAGAGTGTTCAACTGCCTATCTGTACCTATATATATATTGATGATATATTAATAAGATATATAGGTACAGATAGGCAGTTGAACACTCTTTATGAATTTATCAATTCCATTGATCCTAATATCACATTTACGATAGAAAAGGAGCTTAACAATAGTATACACTTTCTGGATCTCACTTTAAAACGTGTAAACAATAGGGTCTATTTTTCTATTTACCACAAAGTGGCTCATACAGATACTACGATACATAATAAATATAACTACCCGGTCCAACACAAGGTAGCGGCTTTTCACAGCATGACATCGACTTATTAACATCCCGATGTCCAATGAAGACTATAATAAAGAATATAATATTATAAAACAAATCGCTCACAACAACGGATATGACCCAAATCTAATAGATAAATTAATTTTTAAAAAAATCTTTCAATAAATTATTAAGGGAGGTGTACCCGATCATTAAAGTGGAGTCAGACAAGCAGTTTAAATCACTTAATTACATAGGTCAACAGCAACTTAAATTATCTAAATTCCTTAAAAAAGAAAACATTAATATCGCGTATAAAACTAATAATAATCTAGCTAAATATATTAAAAGTAATCAAGAAAAAACTACGAAAGACAATAAATCAGAAGTCTATAAGTTATCATGCGGATCATGTACCAAAACATATATTGGACAGACAGGTAGAACGTTTAAAAAACGAATCCAAGACCACTATCATTCTTATATCAATAAGAAAACTGACCAAACCTACTCTAATCATTTAATAGAGCATGAACACGAATTCAATTTACAATTCGATATTATACATGTAGAAAATAAAGGTAGAAAACTAAATTGTTTAGAGTCTTTAGAAATTAATAAACTCAAAAACTCAGAAATGTTACTAAACTATAAATTAGACTTGAATTCATCCCCACTGTTAAATCTGTTCACCCATTGAAATATTGTTTCTTAGTTGCTTATGTTATATTATTAAACTTAAACCTCACTCAAGTAGGACATAGTATAGTTTTCAAAAAGCAATAAATATAAATGTAATAGTTCCTAGAATTTTAACTTGGGTCAACTACCTGATTTAACGCTGTATATTGTATGTATCTTTAGTCTTAAGTTGAATTTGAAGAAGCTACTGTGTTAGCGAAACAGCTGTCATTATCTTATTAATAAAGTGTAAATCTAAAACATATTATGTGTGTTTAATTTCTTTGCGATTATTTTAGACTTCGTGATTTATTTAAACGCTTTCATAAGCCGATTGCGTATGTTATAAATGTTATAATAAAGAAAATGGAATGTAAATAAAGATAATCTCTGTTTCATATAAAATACATTGCTTTTTCATATAATAACTTGGCGTGATTCGTGAGCTTCTAAGAATAACAAAGGTTATTCATACTATTATTTTTAACAATGCATATAAAAAGTTTCGTGATCTGAAAAAATTACTTTTAGATTGTATTTTTGTTTATTATTTAAAAATATTTCCAGTATTTTGAGGAAATAACGTGCAAGTATACATTTAGTAAGGGAATCTTTGAAAACTCCAGGTTTGCATTTCATTGTATAAAGTTTTAGTGTCACAATCGACTGACTAAAATTCTGAATCGATGACAAACAATCATTCTCCCAGAAAGATTATTAGTTGTAATAACATTGTGTTAGTTTTCGTAAAGTTTACTTGTGCATTTAGTTAATCTTCTTTATACTTACCTATTACAAAATTTAAAGAAATTTATGTAATCAGATCTGTGGTCTCTTAACACTTAAGTACTAACACATGGAATTAGCTGCGACAACATAAGCTGTTCGTCTTTTTTTCTTGTAATGACATAAAGAGCAATCTTTCCTTCTTTCTAACTTCTCAAGTCTACTATCTCTCGGTTGTTGGACTTCCTCAACACCTAGGATTTCAGATATACTCAATTTTAGTTCTCGTGGTAAAAATGGGGTTTCCAGCCTTCTTTTGAGATGCTAACTCTTTCATGAATTTTGGTCGTTCTAGGTGATTAACATTTCTGTAAGATTCGTAAAGTATGTGTGAATTTACTGTACTAATATCAAAAAATCTAAAAAAAATAGCCATAGGCCAGTGACGGGTTCGACGACTTCAACTAAATTTGCTACACTTTTCATCTAATGTGTCAATTCCACCTTTAGTGGAATTGTAATCAACAATAATATCAGGCTTGTTGGTTAGCGCGGATCGACATATGCATGGTGATGAGAAGACGATACTAAAAGAACAGCCCTATTAATTTTTGTTGTATAGGAAAGAAGGGTAATATCTTTTGTATAGCCGTATAAACCAGTTCCTATTGGACGATTTCTTGCTGGTTGAAAAACTGCAGGAATTTCCTTTTTGTTTTTCTTTATTGTACCAATACAAGGTAATCCTCTTTGTTTTAGGGCTTGTACAAACTCAATAGATGCGAACCAATTATCAAAAGGCACTGATCTATTTGAATTATTAAGTGATTTTGTGAGCCGCAGTACCGCCTGTGTTGGTTTATTGAATTTCTTTTTCTCTTCTGATAGTCTATTTCCATCAGAATTTTCACCTGTATAGATATAAGCATTTAGCAGATAATTAGTTCTGGCATCCGTACAGCACATTACCTTTATCCCGTACTTTACGGGTTTATTGGGCATCTACATTTTAAAACGAGAACGTCTCTTGAAGCCCGCAAGCATTTCACAATGCATGCCGATTTGCCTATAACATAACATGATTGGCAGTTTTTAGTAAAAATGTTAAATATTTCAGAAACTGGAGCGGCAGGGCCACTGCTTTTCTTACATCCCTAGTTTCTAAGTCGTCCTAGTCGCAGACACGTTAGAAGAAAAGCACATCTTTTTTTTTGACATTATGCATCTTATGATTTCCCTTCCAATTCTGTTGGTGGCAAATAAAGTATCCAAGTATTCATTATTAGATTTGAATAATGACGTAAATGCAAAAAAACCCATGAAAGCGTAAAATTCAGTTATATTTAAATCCTTAAGCGTTGGTGAATTCTGTTTCTTGTATTTCGACCTCTCTCTACCTATTCGTATATTTGTCCATCTTATAATCTTGTGACAAATATCATCACTGAACAAGAGCTTCCATACTGAAATCAAGTCAGGAGAATCTCCAATATTTTTCGCAGCGTTTCGTAAACCAGGCAACTGCAAAACTATATTATGTTGAGGCCGTCGCCCTCTATTTAAAGTTCCAGGTGCTTTAGACCATTTGAACCGATTTCTGCGATAGTAATAATTTGACGGTCGCGCACGGTCTTCATCCTCAGTTTTTTCATTCTCACTTTCAATGTTATTACTATTCTCATTTATATTTTCATCACCTATAACGGAACAAACACAGCTACACACCATTATGATTATCAGAATAATTGAAACATACATGAGTAGGTAAACCCCACCAGTTTCGTATAATACAAAGGTATTTTTAATAATATAAAATATTATTAAAAATCTCGTGTGAAGAACACAAATGCAGGTTCACTATTAATATTTTTTGTGAAATTGTCCGAATATATCCTATCCCCAGAGACATAGATACGTATTTCACCTTTCTACAGGCTCATCGGTACGCCCCTGCTGGAGAAATTTTTGTGAATGTGTCTGGGAATATCCTTTCTCCAGCAGGGGCGTACCGATTAGCCTGTAGAAGGGTGAAATACGTATCTATGTCTCTGGGGATAGGATATATTCGGACACGTTCACAAAAAATATTAATAGTGAACCTGCATTTGTGTTCTTCACACCAGATTTTTAACAATATTTTATATTATTAAAAATACCTTTGCATTATGATTATATTTATACTTTTTACCTTCAACTTCAGATTCTGAGTCGTGATCACTTTTTTCGGCAACATTTTCGGTACAGTCTAATTCTATGTCACTATTATCAGTCTCTGTCTCTTCCAACCACCTTAGAACTGTTTCCTCAAACTGTTGGCCCGTCGCACTGATTCTTTGCTGGCTGCTGTGTCCCTGATTCACTGTCCGGCAATAATGAAAAAACTTACGTTAACACTATGGCTCCGTCTGACAGACGGCATCGATAGTATAAATTCAAATATCATAGGTAGAACGCATTCTCTAGCGTTACTCTCATGACTGCTAACTTATATCATCGGGTAGTAAAATTACATTTTTGGTCAACTTTTAAAAACACATAGGTGAGGAGATGTCGTGTGTCCAACCATAACGTGGCGTCTGCAAGACAGAGTGTTAGTATTTAAGGGTTAAAGTGCAACTTACATCAGCTAGATACATGATTTAAAAGTTTCCTCAGTGAAGTACAAATTGCAATTTTATCTATTCTATAACTTTTCTTACACACGTATTCTCTAAGCGACTGTATCCGTCAAACTAAACGTCGCACTATAGTAAAAATTTAAATAGCTTCTTGTAAAAATATAGCATACCTACTCGTAGATAATACAAATCATCCTGGTATATTTGACAGATTGCTGTTATAAATTTTATTAATCAAGTACTTTTCACACATGAGCATATAACTTACATCGATTTCTAAATTATGAATTTTTATTTTAACCTGTTGCGTTTTTTACCTAATATTGTCAATATCGTCCAAGACATATTCACAATTGCAAAACAGAGTTACAAAATTGGCGTTCACTTCTTACAAAAATAATGCTTTCCTTTGTAGAAATATTGTCCTTTTTCTAGGCGTAGTGGCACAAAAGTGTTCACGGAAATTAATATTTAAGGCATATATTTAGAATTCTAAACCGATAATCGTGTGGTCGAAATTCATTTTTCTTTTTGAAATCATTCCTTTCCCACGCAAATGCCACTTCATTATACGAATTGTGACTTATTTAAAGAATTGTCTTTTGAAATATTGGCGCGTTATTTTTACACATTTTCTCTGTATTTAAAATTGCTCCCAATACACTTGTCATCAAGAATAAATATCTTCTCGAAAGTCTGCTTTCGATTCTGTATCTAAGTGATCAGTAAAGTCAAACTCAGGTGTTCTTTAGAACACTTTTCCCACAACTTGAATTACAAATTTTGATTTGTTCCCTTTTTTTTCTTTGACTGTTTGAGGAGTCTTTTTGCGCGTTTCGTTCTTAGTAATATTTTTTTTGTAATTATTCATTAAAAAATAATAAAGTATAAACTGTTATATTTTTTACTCCGTTACGTGCATTATTTATCCAACTATATTTTTAAGTTATAATATTTAACAACAAGAAGGAATTTCATATTTTCTTGGACGTAGTTGTAATTCTAGATAAAAATATAATTGCGTCTTGGGAGTAGTTGCCGGGTAATTAAAACAATATTTAATTTATGTTTACGTTTCGGTTCTATATATTGAACTTTGTAACAACTGTAATATTTATTAAAGTGCTAAAACGGTAAGAGTAATGTTAAAATAAATGTACTTACAGAAGAATTGTGTTATTAATACATTGCACTGTACTTGTTGTATGGATGCATTTCAAAATTTCAAAATACAATTAATTTGTGTTTTTTTGTTGGTTATATTCGAAACATCTGATTACTATCAGGGGTTGGCGTGCGGAATATTAGCAGTATCACAATTATGGATTGAACTGTTCTCGGACAAGTGATTTTTTTATTTTATTTTGTACAGTTTATATTGTCATACATTGTCAACTTGTCTACAACATAGGTAGGTATATGTACACAAGTTATTTGTGTCCGTTCTGTCGTTTATTGAATCTGTGTTTTTTTGTATGTGTATTATTTCTAATATATTTCTTGCTTTGCTACTTTTTCAGATGTAATTTTTGAAGTTTTATCGAAATTCAAAATGTGAATGGTCTGCTTGATGTGTATCTTTAAGGCTGCACTATTGCTTGAGAATCTTTGTCCATTTAAACGTTCTTGTGGATATTGTGTTGTTTGGTCGATGTATACACCTTTGCAGTAGTTGGATGGGATTTCATAAATAATGTGTTTTTTTTTATGTATGCGACAAGATACCTACATAAGAATATGAAAAGATGAAGTAATAAAACCAGTCTCAAAATGAAGTAAATTATTATATTATCAATGTATATATTTATTTTTCCAGATAATCACCATTTAGTGTAATACATTACTCCAAACGCTAGATCAATTTCTTCATTCCGTTCCCGAAAAAGCTTATTTACTGTTCACACATTTTCAGAGCCGTCAATGTCTTCATTCTTTCGTTGTCGCATTGCGGTCTGGAGTTTCCGTGGTACAAGAAAAAAATATTTCTTTAGGTCTTACTTCACGCACACGATTCTTTAGTTATCGTAATGTTTTGCAGTATATTATTGAATTAATCGTTGATCCTTTCTGCGAAAGGACTCAATTTGTTTAATAAAATTTGATAGTCAATAGTATCGAAGGCTCGAGAAAGGTCCGTGTATACAACGTCTATTTGACCATTATTATACAATACCTCACAAATATTTTGAGTCACTATCGTTAGATTAGTAACTGTAGACCTCAATGGCAAGAATCCATGTTGGTTGCCGGATATGTATGGACGAGTGTCATAAGGAATAGTGTTGTATAGAATATGTTCAAAAATTGATGGAAATCTAAGCGCCATTTATAACTTTATAATTTTCGTCCAAAACTTGCATATCTCCAGTAAGTTGAAATTCTTCATCCTCTAAATTCTTGGCTTGATTGGCTAAAGCGGGATCAACTGCATATAGGAATTTTCATGATTTTGTGGGTGGTAGATAATTTGTGCAAATGTTGAACATTAGAGGAGGTAGAACTGAGTTTTGGGGAAGGCCATTTTTCAAGGCTTTGCCGTTGCCTGATCAATTCTTTAGGCAGACAGCAATTCCTCTATTACACAACATATTCTGAATAAGTTTGCAAATAATTTTTTAACAAAGGCCAATAGTTTTTTGGGAATTTGGAACTCACTCCGTTCTTCCAGATTGTGTCATGGCACTGGAGAGATCGGCAAAAGAAAGATCGACAGGTTTTCTGGCCCTTGTGAAAACCTGTTTCGATATGTGTTGTTAAAACAAAGACTTGGTCACAACAGTTCCTTCCCGTTCCGAAATCGGTTTATTCCTATTGATAATCTAGTCAATAGTAGGCGCTATTCTATTGCAGGTAAGCTGTTATAGAAATTTATAGCAAACAAACAAGAGAACTATAGGTCAGTAGCTTCCAGGACCTTCCGGGAACTTACCAGGTCTTAATATTGCAAGGATTTTTGCTCTCTGAATAATATTAGAGATGTCTCATGATAAGTGACACTGTTACTCAACTACGGTACACAGGAAACTAAAACTTTACATGCTAAGACCAGATACTCGAAGTTGTAACGAGCCTTCGAAAAATTCATAATTGGAGTAGACTGTGAAATTGGGTTGATACTTTAACCACCTCCACAAAATGACATTTATTATTTGACATTGAAACTATAAGTTTGTGTCAAATTTTTCAAAACTTCAAAAAAGAAATTTTTTTGTGTTTAGATGCAAATGGACAACATTTTCAACAACTTCTGTAGCTATATGTAAATTTTGATTATGATTTCGATATTAAATAAATTATTTGTTTTCTTTTTTGTTGTAGTATCATTTCAATGCCATAACCTTTTTTTCACAATGAAACTGTCAAGCATCAAGTAATGTGTCATTATGTGGAAGTTGTTAAAGTACAAACCCAATTTCACAGTCTACTCCAATTACGAATTTTTTCGATGGCTCGTTAGTTTGCAGGTTAGATCTTGCTTTAATTTCCGGTACCTACATAATGGCATTGTTGGACACTTTATATATCGATCCACTCTTCTGTATTATTTAGTAATCCTGTTAATTTCCTCAAAGATTTAATCTTAACCACAATTACCTATTGTAAAAAATAAGTTTAATAATAAAATGAGAACCTTGATATATGTAATACGTGCTTTTGTAATTGTTTTACAATTTATTTCTTGTGTGCCTTTGTATGGTCGGCATAATATAAAGATGCTCACTTACAAGTACACAAATACGCATATACACTCACTTGTATTTAGCTCCTATTTTTAAACTGCGGTTACTATTTAGACACGACGTACGTCGCAAATATTTACTCTTCCTAAATATTCCAGAAATAGAAGGAAGTCACGTGTGTTATTAGATCGGACGGACGATCGTGTTAAAATACTTCAAACTGATTCTTTAAATTTAGTTAGTGCACGGTAGTGTCGAAAACGTACGGAATTCGTTTTTCTAGATAAGACCGAGACGTTCCCTCCAACGAATTGGTGTTTTATTAGGTTGTGTTGTATGTGTCCTGTTTGTTGATTGAGCTTTCGGACCGTGGATTCCCACATTTGGCGTTTATAACTTCGTCAGGAAAAGGTTCGGTGATACTTGAAATTTTCTGTAGGAGCTGCTGTCAAATTAGATTAATTAATTTGGTTTTGTTATAGTTATTTTAAGAAACCGTGTTGGTACGATCTATACGGATTAATAACTAAAATAGAAATTCCAGGGTTTTATTTTTAATGTCACCCAATGTAAATTGAATTAAACCATTTATTTGAATAACAGTATACCTAATAATTAAAGGCCGAATTATATGCATAAGAAATATAAATATGCGCATATCTAAGCACGTTTTTCGTGAAAATATGCAAGAAAGAAACAAACAAATATGCAACTGAAAACTCCAAATAAAAATGTACCTAATTCAGGTTTATTACAAACAAATATTGTGTACTAAGATAACTTAAAAGAAACTATCGACCGGACCATATTGGTTAAAATAAACTAAAAAAGGGCAAGCGGTCTGTTAATTAAAACTCATTTATTTAATGTCTCTATATTTCAAAATTAGTTTGTTGGTTCTTCAGGAGATAAGAATGTAGAGCTAAGCAAAAGTGACCAAGATAATATATTATAATGCAGGTAACAAACTATCACATTTAGAATTGCATTAAAATCTAAAAAATCTTAAAATATATCAAAATATTAAGAAATACAATGAATTTGTTAGTAATTTTTATTGTTATAAAAGGACTTTATTACTGAATATTTCTCAAAATTTTCTACTATAAAATTATACTGTCTATCTGTGAACATATTGCTATGAAAAGTGAGTTCGAGCTTGAATGAATCACTATTAACCACAACACTGTCCAACTTTAATGCTCTATCAGTTACTTTTCTTTTATAAAACAGCTTTCCTCTAAGGGTTTCCAATGGAAAAAGTGGTACTACTCTTCTACAAAAATACTCGGCGGCAAAATCAAAAATTCACATAAATGGAATAATAAAGTAACAGTTTCCAAGTTAAAATTTCTAAAAAAAAATTTAATCTTTATGAAATATAAAGACCTGTGTATTACATTTACACATAGAGGTAAACTTAATTTGCTGATAATAACCGCTAAGCAAATTTAAACATCCTCTTACGACTCGCGAGCAAGAATAATAACTAATAAATCACAAAAATATTTTTAAGAAACATCCCAGAATAAGAAAGTCAAAATGTAAACAGAATAAAATCTGTCAAACCGAAAATATTACATTAAACCTGCGCAGATACCACAGATATAAAAACCAACCTTGAAAAATAAAATCGTTCTAGAATTTTACATTAAAATTTACTTGATACAGAATATCTTTATCATTCATATATCTTAATTTATATCAATATATAGAAATTCATACAATTGATTACACAATAATAAATGCAAACAATCAAGAAATAATATTATAAAAGTAATATAAACTTACGTAGTTTTTATATCATATAACAATGAGACCACGTGAAAATAAGAGAGTAATTAATTCAAAATACGAAGTATACACACTCGTATAAATTCGTTAATGAGAAAAGCAATCACCAAACACACTGAATTCAAAAAACAGAAACCGAATTTTAATTGAAATGAATGATAAAAAAGATTTTATCTCCCGATACACAACTCTCCTATTCTGATATTAAAACGTGTCTCAGGATACATGCGGCACGCATTCAATCCTAAAAAAATTACAGCTAAATATTATTTGCCCAGCAAGTCCGAACGACTTCCAGGAACTGCCCTACGCAAAACCTAAATCAAAACAACATTTATATTCATACGATAAATCATACACTGTAATCAAAAATAGTACACTACAAAAATATTATTATTCAAAAAATGTTCACTAACTGTTGCGGGGAAAAGGCCACAGCAATATGTTTATACGCTTAAAATGTCCTTTCCACATCTACTGAAGTTATTGGCACATTTTTTAGTTAACATTGTTTCCGCACTTAAGCTACATGTTTCGTTAAAATCACCTTTTAATATATTAGCAACTTATTTTAACATACCATATCCCGTATTTTCACATTTTTTTATTCATGATAAGTCTTAGCCTGCACTTTAGCACGTGATTATTGGAATACGTCCACATATTCAACTGATTCTGTTAAACTCAAAATCGTGTTCTCCAATACTAACATAGTTGCTGGAACTAAACTATAGTTTCATTTAATGAATGACAATTGCTGGGGTACTAGTTTCTCGTTGAACAATCTTTATGCGATTCCCTAACATATCGAGAAGAATCCGTAATCTCCAAAAGGACGGTTTTTATTTCTGCAAAATGATCAGCATAAAATATGGCTGCATTCAACCATGTCTCCCATCTTCTAGTTACAAGTTGAGGAGGAAGTGGTCTATCTGGCAGTCGATCCTTGTACATCTGAATACGTAGCGGAGCCTTTAAAAATAATTTCTTCGCATTACTAATTAATTCATTGACCAGAGGAAATTGGTGCCGTATTTCTTCAGCAACCCTGTTGAGGCCATGAGCAAGGCATGTGACATGAAGTAGGTTGGGATAGAACACCTTCAAATTGTATGCAGTTTGAACCATATACGGTGCCGCGTCTGATATTGGAAGTAATTGTTTTCTCCAAAGGAATTGCTTCAGGCAAAAAAAAATAATTAATCCTTCTTGAATAAATCTTGAAATCGTTGCATTGTTTGTCCTTTCAAGTTGCTTTGAAGAAATTAAATATGATCTATTAGAGATATTTTCCTTCAAGATTCCAATCAGAAGGTGAGCTATGTAACGCCTCGACTACAATATAAAAGTTATTGTCTCCGATTAATTTTCTTATTTTGTTTACTGTGTCAGTATCAGCACTATCCACTTCACCTTTTCTTAACACGTTCGCTGCCAAGGTAAATTTGTTAGTCTTGCCAATAACGCCATGTCCATCCATATGGGTTAACACAAGTTCTCAAGTTTTTGCTTATGTCCACCCATTTGTGTGGATAGCAAGGGTTTTTTAAAACTCTGTTTTGAACGACATCTACTCACTACAGGTTGAAATAAGCTTACATGGTTTTAAAACAGACTTCTGTAATTACCGTGTCCACCTTTTTTTGTGTACAAATTAATTCTCTTGCAAGTTATCATCACGTGTTGGTAGCAGTTTACAAATACCTACCTGTCTACCCACTAGGGTGGACACTTCATATTTGCTTATTTATTCATCACGTTTTTAATCTTAACCTAAAAGGTGTATGTGATTTTGTGAAATTATGATACATACTGGATAAGAAATGAGCAAGAGGATTACGCGAGTAAAGATTTTTGACGAACTTAGTGCAAAGCAACGATTGACCGATAAAGAGCTTGAGGAATATTGGGAAAATTACACGAGTAGTGAAGAAGAACCCTTTCAGAACAGTGGTAGCGAATATATACAAAGTGAATCGAGTAATTCTGATAAAACTTCAGATGCAGAAGACGATAGCGATATAGAAGACGAGGAGGAACTGGTAAACGAACATACTACTTTACCTACGAACAGAGATTTAGCAGACGATTGGAATACATGCACGTTGAATATGAGGAATATTCCGTTTACTGGATCTGAAAAAATTGAAGTTCCATTTGATACTTTGAATGCCCTTTCAATAGATTATTATAATCTTTTCATATCAGATGAAGTTATAGAGTTGATGGTAAATAAAACAAATAAGAATGCTACCAAGTATTTATCCTTAAACCAAATTAAAAGGAGAAGTCGCATGAAAGATTGGAAAGCTACAACTTGCTCTTAAATGAGAACATTTTTAGGTATACAACTATGGATGGGTTGTGTTAGGATGCCTTCTATTGAATTATACTGGAGCGATGCCAAACTATTCAAAAATGAAGTATCGTTGTTTATGACTAGAAATAGGTTCCAGCTAATCCTAAGGTTTTGGCACTTTGGAGAAGAAGTTGAGGGTGACAGACTGTGCAAAATAAAACCGCTAGTTGACATAATCGAAAAAAAATTTCAACGTGTTAAATCTCCAGGGGAAAACTTAGTAATTGATGAATCAATGGTGCCTTTTCGCGGCAGGCTCAATTTTAGACAGTATATTCCCGGAAAAAAGTCACAAGTACGGTATAAAAGTCTTCAAGCTTTGTGGCCAAACTGGCTATACATACAAAACTCAAATCTATGCAGGCAAAAGAAATGAAAATTCAAGTAGTGCAGCTGCCAATGTAATGATGTCCCTACTAAATTCTTACTTAGATTCAGGGAGGACAGTATGTACGGACAACTTCTACACAAGTATTTCGCTAATACACACTATTGTCCATTCGTCGGTACCTTCCGGAAAAATAGAAAGTATTTCCCTAAAGAAGTAGTTTCTGCAAAACTAAAGCGTGGAGAAATAAAAGCATTAGAAAATGCTAAAGGAGTAGTTGCTATGAAGTGGAAAGACAAGAGAGAAGTATATGCTGCCTCTTCAAAATTTTCAGCAAACCTGTTACCAACAGGAAAGAAAAACCGTCAAGGTGAGGAAATTGTTAAACCAGAAATGATTATGCAATATAATACGATGAAAGGCGTAAAGTTGCCGATGATGTTATATTTGGCACTGCAGTAGTTAATGCTTATCTTCTCTACGCAAACGAAAATCCAAAAGCAAACCTTCTGAACTTTCGTATAAAACTAATTTATTCCTTACTAAATATTCCAGTAGAAGAGGAAAGGGTGCGTACCCCAAGATTAGCTAAACCCACAAACCATTATTTAGAAAAATCGAAAGCCTACTCCGGAAGTAAACAGAAACGGTATGTACAAGAGATGTAATTACTTCAGGCATTATCAAATAATGTTAGGTTACTTCGACGTAACTGCAAGTATTGTTACGAAAGAACTGCAGCGAGATTTGGAAGAAAAGAAGCGAAAAGCAAGGCAAAAAAGGTCACTACTTTTTGCAAGTCATGTGAAGATAGGCCGTTTTTATGTATAGACTGCTTCGAAACAGAACACTTTTCTATACGTAAATAAACTAACCCAAATTCAATGTTAAAATACAAAATATGTGTTTAATAAATATTTTTTTTAATATTTCGTTGTTTACCCAAATGGGTAGACAGCATACTTTTCCTGAATAAAAATGAAACTGTCCAACCATTTGGACCGACAAATTTATTTATTTCAAATAATTCTCTTGGGCAAGCGCTGCCCGTGTGTGTCAACAGGATTACCGTATCATTTCTAGAACTGGAGATATAGGCTTGGCAAATATGGAATAAACTACAAATCTGAAGCTGGCAGAATTGGCAAGTTCGGTGTCTACCCATATGGGTGGACGTGGCAGCGAACGTGTTAAGGTACTTTCATTGGGAATATTATGCGTACAATATTTTTGAAGAAACGATTTAAAATTTGTATTATTCAACTTATTAAGGGGAATATCAGCACTAACTAAAGTTCGACAAAACTTTTTATTAAATTGTACTGGTCGGCTTTCTTTGTTAATAATTATCCATTTTTTCGCGAACCGTCGGGAAATACCTACGTAGCGTCCTCGGACTTGGTACTTTCCACGTGGAATTGTATTTGTTCCAAAACTGACGGAACATTCTTTGTCCGATTTTTAACGGGTATATTACATGTATTTACTTAACATCATACTTAAAATACAAAGAAATACATTATACGGTCTCTCTCCATTTTCTTTTAGACTTGTGAGTTGCACTATTCACATGTTTCATACACAAACGTGAATTCCAACATAATAAACTTTTCTCACAAACTAAACACTTCACTACTTTACCGTTATATCTTAAGACTGGGATTGCCATAAAAAACTGCTTACCCTGTTATCGAGCAGGCGAGTTGATGCGTTTTTACGAACTTTCGACATTTTTAATGCTTGGCATTCGAATTATACATACGCGTATTGATAGATACATCTACGCATTATGATAGCTGTTCACGTACTAAAGTGGGGAACGCGAGACGCACAACTCGCGCGCCTACGCCAGTGTAAGACGACCGAGAATGCCTGTCTATAATTCAGAATACAACACAGATACAAATAAATTCATTTTGCTAAAATTGTCAACGGAATCAAATTTTCTTTTTAACATCATTAAAAAATAATTCAACTTTAGACTAGATTGAATAAACATGATGAATTTATTTATTTAAAAAAACCAGCAGAGGTTGGACTTTATCAACTCCAAAGCTGCAGAGGAATTTGTACAGCATTTATGTGAACATTGAAGACATATGGGCTTGTGACAATACATACACTTTCTTTTTAATCTGGAAGGGCATATGAAACAATATTTTTTGTTTTGTTTCTAAGCTACTTTCTTGGACCGGAAATTCTACTTTCGAAATACCCAATAAAACATTTTAGTTCGCGTAGAATGTTTAATATCAGTCTATTGCGCATATGTTCCTCTACCAGCTGACTTTCTAGTATTTTTACAAAATCGAAACGATTTTTCTTGTGGACATAAATGAAGAAAACCTAATAAATGAGTTTGCAGTACAGATATCTAACATTTTATATAAGATTGCCATGGGCCATCTACGAGTGCGGTGGCTGCAAGTATATTTGGCGCACTTCTCATCGATTGAGTCTACTCCCTTTTGTAATATTATAGAAAGATATTATCTCTGGTTCTCCAGTTTCATTGTCCGTATTTTTCCTGTGATGCATTGTAGACAGCAAAATTCATTATTACACAGATTTATTTTTCTTTAGCGTATATTGCATTAAAGTAATATTTTTTGCCAACCCATAAACTGATTATCCTTGTTTGCACACTCTCATAGGTAAAACTCTGGAGGTATATCTTCCTTATTTTTTCTAAGAAAACAGCATAGGTCTTTCCTTGTGTGTTAAGTAAAAACTCAAAAAAGGTATAAAACCCCTTACCACAATTAATAATCGTATCCTAAATACGTATTTCGACAACTAAGTTGTCATCATCAGTAAGTAAAATCACTAATCAAAGTATCGAATATAGGGCACAGTAAAGCTAACACATAGAAGCGTGCACAACTTTACACTGCGTCCACGTATACACTGATTTTAAAATAAATACACAAACTAAAATTACGTCAACTTAGCCCTTTTAAGAAAACGGTAACACCATGTGTTTATTTTCACGATTTCAACCTTTTCTACCTCTTTTCAAAGAATTAAAAAAGGCAACTGTGTGTTGATGTTTTTGACAAGTTTTGACCCTTTTACCGAGACGTTATGTCCGTGTCCAATGCATGGTTTACCACGCTGGATTTTCCTGGTCTATTACATTTAATATGTGATAAAAATGATTTAAAACGGGTTGTTATTGAGTGTTTCATTTGACCTATATATTTCAAATTACAATCGTCGTAATTGGTTTCGTATATACCTGATTTCAAATTCAAATTGACTTTATCTTTTGTATTACATAGGAGAGTAATGTTTTTTTGTGATTGGATAGTATGATAGACACATGTACTTTTTCTCCTGGTTACGTTCAGATATCAAACTTGTGGATTCGCAAATTTTCTTTTTTAAATTCGTTTTCTAAGTAATTTATTAATTATTCCTATTGTAATGTCAGAAGTGGGATGGCAGGATCGGCATGTAATATCTGATGATGGGGTTGTAGGATCGCCATATAATATCTGACCATCAAACTAAAGGTAGGATTGCCACGCAATGTCACCTGGTCCCGAAAGTGACATTGTTGCCGAGGCAGATACATTTATACAGCATGTTTGATAGAGACACAAATAACAAGCATGGAAACGGTTAAATAATAACATATAATTCAATAACGATAACAACAGCGATAACAACAGTAAATACTACATTATAAATATGAGGCACTAGGCTTGTACCCACTCTGGCGCTTTGCAGTGACTCTGCCTCTGACGGTAGAGACTTCTTAGTGCCTCACTATATACCTTAAGAGTGTGCCCCCTTAGGCTAATGACCTGGTTACCAGATGATAATAATGTAGTGTAAGTGTAAGATTATAACTTGAACAAGGTCGTGTTGATGAAATGGATATTGTGAATACATGACCTAGTTTAGTTATCACACTACGTCCATGCCATTATACTTCGCTACATTTTTAACCATGGCAAACCATGCATTGGACACGGATGATAACGTTTCGGTAAAAGGTTTAAAACTTGTCAAAAACATCAACAATCCCAGAGATCTCGATGCATACGTAAGCATTCATATAGTTAAAAACACATTTAGTACGTTTAACTTTGACAGAGGTCCTATCCCATATAGTTGTCTGTTTTCATTCTTAGAAAAGAGGTAGAAAAGGTTGAGAGCGCGATAATAAACACATGGTGTTGCCATTTTGTTAAGAGGGCTAAGTTTACGTAATTTTAGTTTGTATTTATTTTAGAGTCAGAGTCAGTGTATACTTGGACGCCCTGTAAAGTTGTGTGCGATTCTGTGTGTTAGCGTTACTGTGCCCTATGTGCTACACTTTGATCAGTGGTTTTACCTACTGATGATGACAACTTAGTTGTCGAAATATACATTTTGGATACGATTATTAATTGTGGAAAATAAGATAGGTTGTGCCGCGCTTTAAACAAGTTGCACTGTATTGTTTGATGTAACAACCTTTCAAATTGTTTTATTCCTTACATAGTACCGTGTTTTTTTTAAAGTAAATACATTTATATTTGAATACAGATGTGAACAACTTGTGGCAGCAACAAATTTTTAATGCGAATAGCTTTATGTTTAAATGCTAAACCAAAGTATAATAAGGTTATCTCTGTAGTATATATAGTTTCGTTTTTAAATATATTAAATACCCAATATCCATCAATCAAGTTTACGTATGAGTTGGATAAAAACAAATCTTTACCCTTCTTAGATTTAAAAATTACTATTTTAGACAGGAAGTTTGAATTTGACATTTACAGAAAAGAAACACATACTGACAATTACATACATAAACAATCAGACACTTTTAACAAATATAAAGAAAGTAGTTTTTATTTTTTAATTAATAGATTATTATCAATCCCTCAATCACCAGTGAATTTTAAGAAAGAACTAGACCACATAACAAAAGTAGCAGAATCCAACGGATACGATAAGCAATTGGTGGATAAAATCAAAACAAACTAGAAAAGAAGAAGCTAAAAACTTTTAAAACCAGATTAACTCCAAATACAAAGAGTAATACCAAAAAATATTGCAAAATTACTTTTCACAAAAATTGGCAGAATAACGTAACTAAATTCTTAAAAAAATATAATCTAACTCCTGCATGTTCCAACACTCATAAGTTACAACAACATCTTCAAACAAAGTTAGTTAACACAGACCCACTGAAAGAATCAGGTATTTACAGAATTAACTGTAATTCCTGCCCAAAATTATATATCGGCCAAACAAGAAGAAATATTCAAACCCGTTTCAAAGAACATTTAGCTCATGTAAAACTTCACAATGTAGATAAATCAGCATTAGCTCTACATCATTTAGATACCGGACATAATTTCAGCTTAGATAATGTAAAATTAATTAAAAAATGTAATAGCAAAAATTTAGACATGTGGGAAGCCATACATATGAAAAAATACAAAAATTACCTCTTAAACAATGACATTTCACCTATTAATAATAAACTTTTAAATTGTATACCTACAGTATCTAATAACTAATTTTCCTTTTCACGTTACTATATTGTTATTTAATAGAACCCGACATGCCAAACATAGTCATTGTCTTGTTTTTCATAGGTAACGGTCTTTCCCATAATTTGTCCTTTCTTGGAATTTCAATAAATTTTAACAGGCACTATTACAATATACGACCAAAATTTTTTATTTTTATTTTTATTTTTAGTTTTATATTTTTATATGCATGTTTTTTGACCATTTGTTGACCATTTATAATTGTAATTTTTACACCCCTAACCAAAAAAATAGATAGATATTTTTACTATACATGTATTTAAAAAATAATACTTTTAAATTTAGTTACTACTGATGATGTGTGCAGAGCACATGAAATGTACATATAGTTAATATACTATTGTTTGTGAAATATAAGGTGTTTTATTTAAGTTTAATAAGGTTATCTCTATTTTTCATTTTGTATGAAATGATTTCATATTAAAAATAATTTAAGAATTCACTGAATATCTGTCTCATTTTATTCACCACTGTTTTGCCGATAATATTGTTTGTGCACCAATATGCTGCTACTAATCTAACAGGTCGATGATGCCTCTAACAAGGAACGTTCTAAAGTTTTGCTCTATTGTTAATTTTTTTCAGAAGCTGACGAAAGAAAATTAATAGGCAGGCAGATGCATTGTATTTTTAAACATAACCTGGAATTTAATTTCCAATGTTACTTACGCATATTTGAGAAACTTATTTTAGGAGTTATAAAAATAACTGAATGTGAATATAATGAAAAATGAATTGATACAAGAATGAATAGTGACGAAAAAATTACAATAAAAGCTAACAGAAAACAGGCACGTAGGGCTATTGCAAAAGATGTTAAACACCAATTGACACTGATACAATAACTATAATTCTTAGTATGTCAAATACTAACCAAAGAAATTTGAATAAATTGACAAACGTCAGCTTCACTGAATAACGGACACCCAATATAAGTATTTACTATTTACTACTAAAAATATAACAATTTAGTTTATTATTAGTAGAGTGGACCAATTCGGAGCGAAAGCAGAGGCGTGACTAACGAATTGGTTCCCGCATGCGAAACATTATTAATATCTAGAGATATACTATCACGAACGGTGCTGTTATTATGTTAGATACAAAAAAAATGTAAGACGGTTTTTCTAGATTATGAAACGTTCTCGATGATACGTATAAAAAATAAAATCTAAAATGTATGTAATTAGATGATTAAAAAAAAACACCGTCTTATGCGTTTTCCGTGACTTGAAAATCTGGAGAAGCGCGATGAAATATTGTTAACATAAGGTGCGTCTCCAAAGTTATTTCTCGAAAACGCGTCCGCCGTGAGGAAAATATGTGCTTGTATAAAGAAAACGATCGCTCCACATCTAGTGATGTGATGTTTGCATAATTAAAATAATCTTTGAAACAAGAAACAACTTAACACATCTGTAGACGAACAGCACGTTCTAACTCCAGACGAACAATATATTCTTTCAAAAGGTTCAAATTTTGCTTTGACGCCGAAACACATACCTACCGAAGAGATTATATCCGGTATAGAAAGTGCCCTCATAAATCCCATTGCAGACCCTATCAGACACCAAACTTCAGCTATTCTTCGACGTGCCAAACCTCCTAAACCGAACGTACAAAAATCTGAAATATATGGCCTAAAAGCTCTCAGAACGAACCCCAACATTGTAATATTAAATGCGGACAAAGGGAACGCAACAGTTTTACTCGACAACAAGGTCTATCAGGAAAAAATAGACATCCTACTCCAAGACGATTCTTATCGCCTCTTGAAGCGGGATCCTACGGCCCGGATAGAACGTTCTGTAACAGATCTCATCAAACGATCATCTATCCCCGGAGACATACAAAAATCTCTTATCCCAAGACAATCCAAGCCGCCGAGATTATATGGATTACCTAAGATTCACAAACTCAACGTGCCTCTTCGCCCCATTGTCAGCGCTATCGACAGCCCCACCTACAAATTAGCCAAATATTTATCTAACACGCTCAAACCATACACAGGTGACAGTAACTCTGCGATTAAAAATTTTTAACATTTTGTAACTCGTTTACAGGATTTTTCCTTAGAAACTAGTGATTTACTAGTTAGTTTTGACGTTGAATATCTTTTCACGAAGGTCCCGATCCCGGACACAGTGTCTATCGTCTCCGACATTATAGCCGCCCACGGCAAACCGAATGATATATCCGAACTCGTAAATGTGTGCCTAACTTCCTCGTACTTCTAATTTCGAAACAAGTTCTATGAACAAGTGTCGGGAGCCGCTATGGGTCCCCCCTTATCCCCGGTTGTCGCTAACATTTTTATGGAAGCGTTCGAACAACAGGTCTTAAGCTCCTTTCATTTAAAACCTAAATGTTGGTTTAGATATGTAGACGATACGTTCGTCATCTGGCCGCATGGGCGGCAGTCTTTAGATGAATTCTTACTTTTTCTAAACTCCCAGCAGCGTGACATTCGCTTTACCATGGAGGTGGATTCAGACAGAAGTCTCCCGTTTTTAGACATCTTAGCGACCCGCAATATCAATGGCAAACTAGGCCACACGGTTTACAGGAAACCGACTCATACGGACCGATATCTGAGCGGGTTTTCCCATCATCACCCGGCATACAAACAAGCGGTCATGAATACTCTTGTACATCGCGCGTTTTCTATGTCAGAACCTAGGGCACTACCCTCCGAAGTTAAGCATGTTTCTAACACCCTACTCCAGAATAATTATAACGCCCACGACATACACCGTACTATAGTAGACATCGTAACCCCAAACCTCGAACTGAACCCGATCCTAACATCAGCACCGCCTTCTTACCGTATATTCAAGGTATCACCGATCATATAGGAAAGGTTCTACATAGAAATAAAATCAAAACTGTCTTCAGACCCCATTCTAAAGTTTCGGACCTCTTACCCTCGGTCAAAGACAAAATATCTCCACTCCAAGCACAAGGAGTGTATCGCATTCCGTGTTCGTGTGGCAGTGTGTACATTGGCGAAACTAAGCGGCCAGTCAGCGTGCGTGTGTCCGAACATGAACGTTGTACTAGACTGTTACATATAGCCGGTTCAGCGCTGGCAGAACACAAACTAATCTCCGGTCATCAAATTCTATTCAAAGATGTCAAGCTTCTGTCCCGTGAATCGCATTATTTCCCAAGGAAAATCCGTGAATCTATTGAAATTTACAAACATCCCCGCAATCTCAATAGAGACGATAGCTATACGTTACATCCGACGTGGCAAACTCTACTGCACTCAACTAAGAATCACCACGCCCATACGACGCATGCCATTGGCTCATTGTCCCCAGCCAATAGCAGGCCACCATCCGACCCGTTCCCCCCTATACAAGTTGTACCGGTCTCTGTCATAGCATTCTTCAAGCTACCGCGAAACGACGAACATCTACGTACATCCCTGAAGATGTCCCTTAAAACAGTGGACGAAACGTTGGCATTTACGCCTAACTCGACGCGGTTCCAACTCGGAAACCGAGATCTACATCTAGAGAACGACCGCGGAAACCTACACCTACATTTATTTGAACGTATAATACAAAAATATTTTTAATAATATAAAATATTATTTAAAATCTGGTGTGCAGAACACAATACAAGTTAAATATTAATATTTTTGTGAACGTATCCCTCTTCAGAGACGCAAATACGTATTTCATCTTTCTACCGATTCGTCAGCACGCCTCTGCTGGAGAAGAATACATTCGCAAAAAAGAACAACTTCGCTGTCTCACAGAAATTATTAAAGACTGAGCTTAGAAATACATTCAGCGCTGCATATTAGTAAACAGCCGAAGCAACAAGCTCTGTCTACATAACAACTGCAGAACTAACAAAGTGTTTCCATCAGATGGCACTGCCGTATCTCTGGAAACTGTATTATACTTTTGTATTATACAAAATTAGTGAGGTTTTTGCCTTCTCATGTATGTTTCAAATTATTATGTTATTTTAACGCATTTTTCAATGCATATTCTTAAGAAGAAAGAGTACCATTCTTAATCAATTATTACCTAAAATAATATTGTAATTACAAATCAAATGTTTGAGCGATCCCCTCAAAATTACATTAATCTATTCGTCCTCTAATATTAAATCAATTAGATTTTTATACACATAGGCATTGTCTCTATTTAAAGCGCCAAGTTTGCGCTTAATTTGCGATGGTTTGGTATGTCGCCTACTAGTTTGATTGCCTCGTATCGGTCAATTTATATCCTTACGAAGTCGTCGGTTTTATGCAAATGAATTGCAGCCACAGCGATGTACATTCGTGGCCTCTTTGAATGAATGTTGAAATGTTAGGATAGTGTACATACGCTATGTATTTAACACAAAATACTCGTACCATCTCTGCCATTACACAAACTTATGAGGTGTACTTGAAATAATATGCTTCAATCAAAACCCGGTAATTAATTAACAAATATAAACTTCCCAAATACAAATTCTTTCAAATTTAATCAACTTAAAATCAGAATAGGTTTTGATTTTGTAAATTTCGCGAAAACGTTTAACTAAGCCATAGACAGGGTGATAATAAAATTGGAGCTTTATTTTTAACTAAAAATAGTACACACTAAATAATGACAAATAATTGTTAATGGTACTCTCATCGGACCATTTCTTTTACCATATAGTTTACATGCCAGTAATTATTTAATATTTTTACGAAACAATTTACCAGAACTTTTAGAAGAGGTGCCTTTCAATGTGCATCAATACATGTGGTTTTTGCATGATGGTGCTTCACCTCGTAACAGTTACGAAGTGTGTGAGTATTTAAATAATACGTTTGGTGACCGATGGATAGGTAGAGGTGGGCCTATTGCATACCCACCTAGATCGCCCGACTTGAACTATTATCACTACTATTGTCTTTTTCCAATTCACTTTCTTCCTACCCTTCTTCTAAAACCATTGTTAGTATATTATTAAGAAAATCCAAGGTGTTGTAAAGATCTGAACAAGAAACAATTGCCCGCCATTTGGAAATCCAATAATAAAGGTTGGATGACTAAGATTCGTTTCGAGGACAGGTTTAAAAGTAACATTTAGCTAGAAGTAAAAAAATAATTAAAGGAAAAGAACTTGAGCAACAAGGCATTGCTCATTTTGGATAATGCTCCAGGACACCCGGTTAATTTACCAGAATTATTAGAAGATGTGGAGATTGAGTACCTTCCCAAAAATACAACACCTCTGATCCTACCAATGGATCAGAGTGTTATAGCAAGTTTTAAGGCTTATTATTTACGCAGAATTTTTGTAAACTTATTCAGCAAACCGATGGTGAATCTTCGATAAAACAATTTTGGTAAAATTACAACATCAAAGATGCCGTGTACAACATTAGCGAATCATGGAAAGACTTAAAATCAACCACAATGAACCATGTTTGGGAACAAATATGGCCAGAATGCATAAAATCTAATGAGTCTGAAGTTAATTCTCTTCCTGATGTTCGACAAAACATATTGAGCTTAGCAAAAGATCTTGGTTCTGAAGATTTAGAAGAAGGTGATTTGATTGACTCGCTCGATGCTGACAAAGAATCTCTTTCAAACTAGGAGCTGATATAGTTAGTAACCGAACAAACTCTTGATGAGGAACCGCTATATCCAGGCAGCTAACAGCAAAAACCTTGACGAATGCGCTTTCTTATTTCGAGAAGGGAATGAACATCCTTCTTCAAATAGATCCCGACGAAGAACGCAGCGATAAAGTATCTCGAGAAGTAAACCCAGCCATTAGATGTTACAAAAAGTAGCAAAAAGAAGCAGAAAGGAGAGCGAAGCAGACAAAGTTGGACGAATATTTTTAGATAAATCATTCAACAACAACTGAAATTGACGACGACAGCATTTTATCAGATTAAAAAAGCTTCCAAACATTTTATAATTTTTGTATGTGAATATGTTTTTCTTTTTTGAAGTATGTAATGTGTTCATTTTATGTATGTACTCTTATTTGTTGTGTTATTTTATTTTTAAGTAAGTATGTATTTTTATGGAAAATGAACAGTCGATATTTATGCAGCATTTATGCATATTTATGCAACGAATTTTAAAAATTGTTCGAAAGCCTACAAAAGCAGGTAAAAATCCATTCAAATCAATATTTCTTAACTTCTTATTATTCTAATTTTTGTAATTGTTGGTAAGATATGTATCTTTAAGTACCTACTACTTTCTTGTTCAGGTTTACTACGCAGGACAGGTATGCTGCTCATCATTCCAAGCATATTGTTACGAGACTAGAAATCTGTCGAACCAACTAGATTACTTGAAGATTCGCGAAACACGTCGGTATTATCCCCGAATAATGTGGTAGGTTCTCGATGTTAGGTAACTCGTATAAATCCAACGCATCGCCCGCTATCGGGGCAGTTAACTTTTAACTACGGACAAGCGAACGTTATATTGTTTGAATTGTAATCTGTGAGGAATAAATATTTCGTCGTTCGAATTTGGAATCTACCTACGTAACAATATAATATCAATTTTGATATGGATAAACCAGGTCCCAGTAAAAACCGTAGTCGTAAGGTTGAAGATGAATATCGACAGTTTCAAGATATTTGGACCGAAAAATACTTTTTTATTTCATCGCATAACAAACGTGTCTGTTTAATATGCAAGAGTAGTGTTTCTATTCCGAATGAATATATGAAAAGGCATTATGAAACCCAGCATCATACTTTTACCAAATTAACCGGCGAAAATCGAACGCAAAAAATTATCACTTTACAAAGGGAACTAATAGGCCAGCAAGCTATGTTTACAAAACCAGTTCAAGATGCTGAAACAGCTACTGAAGTTAGCTTTGAAATATCTCGAATAATAGCGAAAACTTGTCGGCCTTTTAAAGATGGTGAGTTTGTTAAGCAGTGTTTAGATATCGCCGCATAAAATATGTGTCCGAAAGATGCAAAGAGGTTTGAGAAAATTCAACTAAATCGGATGACTGTTCAAAGAAGACTTACCACATTAGCAGCTAATATAGAGCAGCAATTAGCTACGAAATCGAAAAGTTTTGAGTATTTTTTTATAGCACTCGACGAATCTACAGATATAAGTTCCACTGCTCAACTCTTAATATTTTTACGAGGTGTAACGCAAAATTTTGAAGTGAGTGAAGAACTGATTGGTATGAGTTCTTTGAAAAGTCAAACCAAGGGGAGTGACATGGCTCAAAGCTCTAGAGTATTTACAAACTAAAAACATAGATACAAGGAATTAATGCAGTTTCATTGCATTATACATCAAGAGGCCAAAATTATTGGGATTTGAAAATGTGGTGAAAGTTGTAGTACCTACTGTAAACTTTATAAAATCACGAGGTCTCAATCACCGACAATTCACACAATTTCTCGAGGATATTGAAAGCGAATATGGTGATCTCCTGTTTTACACTGAAGTAAGGTGGCTAAGTCGTGGGTTGTTACTAGAACGGTTTCTTAACTTGATTGAAGATATCAAAATATTTCTGGCGGAAAAGAAAAAGAACGTCTCCGAACTCGACAACCCTGATTGGCTGTGTAACTTAGCATTTATTGTAGACATCACAAATCACTTGAATGTCTTAAATAAGCGACTCCAAGGCAAAGATCAATTGATTTCGCAGTTATACTCTCATGTTTCGTCCATTCAATGCAAATTGAGTCTTTTCAGGACACAAATCAATTCAGCCAATTACAGCCAAAAATGTACCGGAATCAATATAGCTGGAATTGATAGACATGCAAAATGATGATAATTTACGAAATTTACGAAGTTTAATGAAGGTAATTTACTCAACTTTTACCGTTGCGTTGACAAAACCGCTTATAAAGAGTTGCGAATAAATGCATTGAAATGCGCAAGCTTATTTGGATCGACGTATATTTGTGAGCAAACATTTTCAGTGATGAAACTTAACAAAACAAAAAATCGAAACCGTCTGGCAAATGAAAATCTGGAAGCAATTTTACGTGTGGCGACAAGTAATGTGGAGCCAAACATAAACAAAATTGTTAGGTCAATGCAATGTCATGCATCAAAATAATAAAACATGAAATATTACATTGTAATGATTAGATTACATTACGATTACATAATTACAACAAACATTTTTGAATGTTCTTTTATTTTTATCATTTGTAGTAATTCATACTATTTAAAAATAAAAATATTTGTGTTAATAAGTATTCTTTGTAGTGGCACGTCCTTGGCTTATAATTTTCCCGAGTGGCCCCTGTTCCCTATAAGTCTGTGCATCCCAGAACTAAACCCTTTAAATATATAGTTTTGTAAATTGTAACCGATCTGATTGAATTTGTATGGATTTGTATGAAAATAATTTTTCGCTATACGACCAACTTTTTCGGAACGTATCTAGACCGCTAAGCGAGTAATATAATATTCAAATAAAATTATCTAAGAAAAAATACACAATCTTTATAATAACTTTTGTCTAAATGATAGAAAGTCCGTTTTAAACGATAGAAAAAACTAATAAATAATGTTTACTTGATTTAAATGGTGTATGCGATTTTTTTTAAATACAAGAGTACATATACAGGTTGATTCATTTTCGGCCCTCACCATGGGGATCTCGCTTATTATTGGAGATAGAGTATAGGTTTAAATTTGGCAAAGTTGTTAAATTTTGTGTTTGTTATAAATCCGTAAAGAAAATAGACCTGTGACAAAGGACCTTCGTTATTTAAAAAAAAAAACGTGAAAACCCTATTTTCTTCTTTTACCTGTAGCACCGACATTTGGCCTTGTAGAGAAAATATGAAAACACATCCTTGTGGCCATTTCTAAACCTCTATCCAATGGTGTACTCTAAATTTTTATACGACGTTTCGTTTCTCTCTGGCCATCATCAACTATCTAATTTCTTATAGGCGCCAAATTGGATTTGGACATCTTCAGAAAGAGTTTTTTTTTCTGATTTCAGCCATGTACCACATGCTGACTAAAGTTTTAGACATTAGGTTTTATTAGGTTTGAAAGAATAAATTATAAGATTAAATAAGGTAGCCATGGAATTTCAATCTGTCAAACATTTCATTTATTGTTCACTAATAATACAAAAATGTCATACACTAACGAAGAGAAACGAGGTATGATAAGTATTTTTTATTCTTTGAACCGAAATTCAACAGTAGCGAGTACAAGATATCTACAATTATATCCAGAACGACAACAGCCTCATCGTACCATTTTTCTAGATCTCGACAGAAATTTGGTCGAGAATGGATCGTTTACTAAGCCGAGTAAAGGTCAGGACAACAGGAATTTAAATGAAAATCGACAAGATATTTTACAAATGGTAAATTAAAAGCGTGTTTTCAAATTTCATGTTAATCTTGTATTTTTATAGATAAATAATAATCCATCAATTTCTACACGCGAAGTAGCGTCAGAATTAAATTTGTGCCAGTCCAGAGTTTGGAGAACTTTACATAAAAGTAGGTTTAAACCATACAAGATCCATGTTAGTCACTCGTTACTGCCTGGAGATAATTTGAGAAGGCTAGAATATTGTAATTGGTTAATGGGAAGGATAGAAAATGACGAAAATTTTTTGGGCAAAATCATCTGGTCAGATGAAACAAAATTTACAAATTCTGGAATGTTCAACAGAAATACGGAGCACTATTGGGCAGTACAAAATCCCCGACAAAACAGGGCTAGAAGACCACAACATCGTTTTGGAATAAACGTTTGGATGGGTATTTTGGCAAATCGTCTCTTAGGACCAGTTATGTATGAAGAACATTTAAATAGAGAAAGATATTTAAACTTTTTACGTACATACGTATCTGACTATCTTGACGACAATATCCCATTAAATCAAGTACAATATTTATGGTGGTAACAAGATGCCGCACCAGCACACAATGCAGCTGTAAATCAAGAGTTTGCAAACCGTTGGATTGGAAATAGGGGAGTTGTTGAATGGCCTGCGAGATCACCTGATTTAAGTCCGCTTGATTTTTTTTTATGGGGATATGTTAAAAATAATATTTATATAGTAGATGCGCCACAAAACATTGAAGAATTACGAGACAGACTTCAGAATTCCTTCGATGCAGTTCCTAGAAGAACTATACAAAGGGCAGTACAAAATGCCAGAAAGCGTGCCCAATTGTGCATTACCGCAGATGGCCAGATAATTGAACATTTAATGTAATTGTTTATTGTTTACTTTTCTATGTATTTTTATTAATGT
This sequence comes from Melolontha melolontha, assembly GCA_935421215.2. NCBI lineage: Eukaryota > Metazoa > Arthropoda > Insecta > Coleoptera > Scarabaeidae > Melolontha > Melolontha melolontha. The sequence goes on along the minus strand of OW285237.1, from coordinate 17,652,942 downwards.
TTTTGTTATCTTGTACTCGCTACTGTTGAAATTCGTTTCGAAGAATAAAAAATACCTATCATATCTCGTTTCTCTTCGTTAGTGTATGACTTTTTGTATTATTAATGAACAATAAATGAAATGTTTGACAGATTGAAATTCCAAAGGCTACCTTATTTAATCTTATAATTTATTCTTTCAAATAAAACCTAATGTCAAAAACTATAGTCAGCATGTGGTAAATGGTTGAAATCAGAAAAAAAACTCTTTCTGAAGATGTCTAAATCCAATATGGCGCCTATAAGAAATTAGATAGTTGATGATGGCCAGAGAGAAACGAAACGTCGTATAAAAATTTAGAGTACACCACTGGATAGAGGTTTAGAAAAGGCCACAAGGATGTGTTTTTATTTTTTCTCTACAAGGCCAAATGTCGGTGCTACAGGTAAAAGAAGAAAATGGGGTTTTCGGTTTTTTTTTTTAAATAACGAAGGTCATTTGTCACAGGTCTATTATTTTCTTTACAGATTTATAACAAACACAAAATTTAACAACTTTGCCAAATTTAAACCTATACTCTATCTCCAGTAATAAGAGAGATCCCCATGGTGAGGGCCGAAAATGAATCAGCCTGTATGCTAATCGAATTGCCGATTTGTATTTAATTAATTGTGGGAAGTCTTATTAAAATCTAAGTAGCCATATCAAAGCTATTCCAATGGATTCGTGCATTACCCTAACCCTGTATATACTCGTATAAGCGGATATACATAATACATAAACTTCCTTAACAATAAAAATCACAGGAACTTGCCAATATTGTGTTGATCTGGTTGCATGTCATTAACCGGGCTTTCCATAGCATTTCCTGTATATATGTTTCGAAGGAAATATCGTTTTCAATATAAAATAACTTTTGGCTAGTAACAACATTTCTTGTCACGAATTCCATTAGAACCTTTTTGGGTGGCATCGTATTCAATTTCAAAGTTGATAGTCTCACGTATTAATAGGTTAATACATCAAAGGTGTTCGCGTTTATGAAGATATAATTGCAGAAGTGTTTTAATTATATCATGAAAGTTTCACATATAAGTTCCACAACGCAGTTTCATTTTTATTATTCTGGAGTCTATTATAAAGGGAATATTAACATACTTTACTGACTCGTAGCATTCTTTGTGAATCATTTCTATTAACGATGGAGTTCGTGGAAACGGTTAAATATTTACATTAAAATTGTTACGTGTTCAACTAAAAAAATTAACTCCTAAGAGAATACTAGTTTCATGCATTAAGGGAATGCATATACAAGGTGTTCACACTTAAACCCGCACCATTGGTAACTCCGTTATTATTGTAGCTACGAAGTCGTCCAAATTAGCAAACTAGTAGGATTTTTCCTGGCGATTACGACGATAAAAACAAAAAAACAATTGAACGTCGCGTTTTTCAGATATTTGACAAAATGTAATTTTTAAAATGGAACATCCTGTATATTTTTATGCGGTTGAATAAAGAATTTAGTTCTGAACAAAAATGTTTCAATACATTATCACAAAAAAATTGAAAATAAAATATTTCAGAGAAAAAACACTATTAGAGCTCGCGAACATTATAGTGAAATGTTTCCCGAGCGCGCGATTCCTCAAAGAAGATATTTCTTGGAATTATACAGACAATTTCGGCGAAACGACTCTTCGTTTCGCCGAAATTGTCTGTATAATTCCAAGAAATATCTTCTTTGAGGAATCGCGCGCTCGGGAAACATTTCACTATAATGTTCGCGAGCTCTAATAGTGTTTTTTCTCTGAAATATTTTATTTTCAATTTTTTTGTGATAATGTATTGAAACATTTTTGTTCAGAACTAAATTCTTTATTCAACCGCATAAAAATATACAGGATGTTCCATTTTAAAAATTACATTTTGTCAAATATCTGAAAAACGCGACGTTCAATTGTTTTTTTGTTTTTATCGTCGTAATCGCCAGGAAAAATCCTACTAGTTTGCTAATTTGGACGACTTCGTAGCTACAATAATAACGGAGTTACCAATGGTGCGGGTTTAAGTGTGAACACCTTATATAGTAATACTATTTTTCTTATTATCCTTATTTTTGTTAATGTTATAAAATTGTTTGATCTTTAAAATAGAAACAAAATTTATAATTAAATTTTTTATTTTATTAAAATTATTAATGTTGTTTCTCAAAAAAGCTATACAATGAAACTATTGAGATGAGCCCATCAATTATCCGCAAATATATGAATGCGTCAATTACATCAGTTGACGTTGAGTGAAGCTTTTCAGAATACAATCTATTACTGACGAATCGCAAAAGATAATTTTTAGTTGAGAATTGTTTACAATACTATACAAAGGCAAATATAATTACAGAGAGTTAGATTGTTTAGCTTATTTACCTATTGTTATTATGATTATACATGTATTTTGTTTTCAAGAAGAATAGAACGAAGAAGCAATTTGTGGTTAGTGAGGAGGTGAGATAAATGTACTGGAATATTTTGAGGCGCATCCTAACAATTCAATTACAGAATTGGCAAGAGAAATAGACCTTTCATTGGGAACGATTCATAAAATTTTGAAAAAATATAATTTTGAGCCGTACAAATATCGGCCAGTACAAACTTTGCATCTTAATGATGATATAAGAAGAATGAAATTTTGTGAATGGTTCCTACATAAATGTGAAGAAGATCCAAATTTTCCTCGATATGTTTTATGGTCGAATGAGAGTAACTTCTCTAATAAGGGAATGTTTAATCGAAAAAACTATCATTTTTGGAGTCGGGAAAATCCTTTTTTGGCTCATCCCACTAATCCACAACATCGGTTCAGCCTTAATGTTTGGTGTGGTATGATTGGATCTAAAATTGTGGGTTCTTTTTTTTACCGCGGCTCATTGACGGGAGAGAGATATGAGGACATTATGTCTCATGTATTGGAAGATTTCGTGGACAACGTGAACATGATGGATAGGCCGCGGATATACTTCCAACAAGACGGTGCACCGGCTCATAATCACCATATCGTTAACGCATTACTGGAGAGACTGTTTGGACCCCGTTGGATTGGAACTCATGGACCAGTTCTGTGGCCCCCACGCTCACCAGATCTAACTCCGCTAGATTTTTTTTTATGGGGCCGAGTGAAAAATGAAGTTTACAAACATCGTTACCAAAATGTGGAAGAACTTCAAAATAGCATTACGGCCATTATTCGGAATATTGACGGAAGGACCCTTCTCAAAGCCACGCGCTGCACTCAGAAAAGAGCCCGCAAGTGTCTGGACCAAGAAGGTGGTACCTTCGAACAATTATTTTAGTTATGTATGTTGATTGATAGTGTTCATTATTCTTTTATTTGTTATTCTTAAGTTTCGTGGACGAAATCAAAATAAATTTCGTTAAAAACACAACGTTCCGTTTGAATTCATTTAGGAATATTATGAACAAACCTTTTCGGACCTATACAAAACATTTTTTCATCCGTTCAACAAGAGAATAGTCTACAATAATCGGTACATATTATTTAATTACAAATTTCGTTAGGCATCCCTAAAAACAAATCCTAAATCCCTAAAAATGCACGGTATCTCATTTGAAAACTTACGTTTTAGTGATAAAGTAAGCTAATTTTAAGGATGTTTATGATATTATTTTATTTAATATCTGAAGATGACTTCAATTGGATAAACATGTGAAACATGCTACGTCTTTCATAAACTTTTTTAAACAAAATGCAATGATTAAGAAATCACGTGATAACTTTTTTATTTTCAATTTTTTTGAAATAATGTATTGAAACATTTTTATTCAGAACTAAATTTTTTATTCAACCGCATAAAAATAAATAGGGTGTTCCATTTTAAAAATTACATTTTGTCAAATATCTGAAAAATGCGACGCTCAATAGTTTTTTTGTTTTCATCGTCGTAACCGCCAGGAAAAATCCTACTAGTTTGCTAATTTGGACGACTTCCTAGCTCCAATAATAACGGAGTTACCAATGGTGCGGGTTTAAGTGTGAACACCTTATATAGTAATACTATTTTTCTTATTATCCTTATTTTTGTTAATGTTATAAAATTGTTTGATCTTTAAAATAGAAACAAAATTTATAATTAAATTTTTTATTTTATTAAAATTATTAATGTTGTTTCTCAAAAAAGCTATACAATGAAACTATTGAGATGAGCCCATCAATTATCCGCAAATATATGAATGCGTCAATTACATCAGTTGACGTTGAGTGAAGCTTTTCAGAATACAATCTATTACTGACGAATCGCAAAAGATAATTTTTAGTTGAGAATTGTTTACAATACTATACAAAGGCAAATATAATTACAGAGAGTTAGATTGTTTAGCTTATTTACCTATTGTTATTATGATTATACATGTATTTTGTAAAATTTCGAATAAAATATTGATATAACGGGTGTTCAGAAACATTCGAAGTCAAGTGGGCTCTGAACAAAAAATCGTATATCTTTACTTAAGTATCTGATTTGTAATAATTAGAGAACGGACACGCTTACCACCCAGTGCAGTACTGGCGAAAGGCTGTATTTCTAAAATATTTAATTTTATTTATAATTAATAATTAATGTAATTAAATCTGGATTTCTATTAAGAATTGCTTCAAACTTTTGCCGAAGGCCACATCCGAAGTCACTTGGAATACTTTTCAAATTATTAACAGCCACATCTAATGTGGTTAATCCGTCATTTAATTTGAGATTTCGATTTTCGAAATAAGTAATTAGTTTTGGCAATTTTCCAAAGTGTTCGTGAAGAAAGTTCAACTGATTTTTTCAATTTGGGATTTGTGTGAGCTCCTTGCACTCACCAATACTTCTTGCATCCTCCTTTAGCAGTGTTACGAAATGTTTTAGACTATCGAAATTCTCAGCATAATAACTAGTAGCTTCCAGCCATGTTCCCATCTATTTATTACTGGAGTGGTAGGCAGTGACAGAGATGGAAATTTTTCCCTGAAAAGAGCTACTCTCAATGGTGTTTTTCTGAAAACTTTTTTAAAAGCTGATACAAGTCTATCAACTTCCGGAAAAGTGTCTCTGATATATTCACAGATTCTGTGGAGAGCATGTGCTACACAAGTAATATGCAGCATATTAGGATATGTTTTCTTCAATAGTCTGCCTGTTTTTAACATATACGCAGCACTATCACTGACAAATAAAAGTATTTTTTCTTTGTACGTGGCGTCCGAATGAAGCATTTTTTGCATATTCTCCTTAATGGTTTCAGCAACTGTTTCCGTATCAATTCTATTTATAACACTTGTTGCTATTACACATGAGTTATAGGGAATAGTTGGATGTAGTACACCAGCTACAACATTTACCACACAGCGTCCTAACATATCCACCGTTTGGTCGGCGCTTATCCATATGTATTGATTTAAAAGATGGCTTCTAATGCGTTCTACCGTTCTCGTATAGCACCTAGAAACATAATATTAGCCTAAAGTTGATTCATCAGGAACATTTCGACCAGTATATTTTTGAAGAAATATTTTTAAAGTGGGATTGCTAAGTTTATTTAATGGAATATTAGCCGCCATAAAAGTTTTACAGAGTTCAGATGTGTTTGCGATCCTAAGTGACGAATTTTTGACGATATTTTACGGATTTTGTAATAAATTTCGGAATCAGTGACAATGGACATACAATCAGTATGACCGTCAATCCAATTCGCCATTGTTTTACAATGCCGTTCTCGACATTCTTCCATATCATGTCTGAAAAAGTAACCTAAACAATGCTCTAGATCTAAATAAATGAAAACTAAAAATGTGTGCGTAAGTTATTGAAACTGAACGAAATTCAATGCACACTCTTACGTCGAAATAATTGGTAGGAATAGATTCAATCAAACGATATTAAACAGGATCTATCACAAAAATTACGATGTAATTAACAGTTAAAACTATGAAAACAAGAAACTTACCCACAGCACTTTATTTATCTTACGAAATAAAAACTAATAAATAAAATACATTAGAAAAATACAGCTTCTATCTACGCTCATGAAAACACTTTAAAAAGCACTATATTCTCCGAATACAATAGCTGGCTTGTCCATTGATATCGCGGCGAGACCAGGTGTCCGAGTAAGTCAAACAAATACTTCATTGAATTACGCCGGGATGTACTGAGCGACGTTATACACAATTCCGATTGCCAATTGCGTTTTATGGAAATTGCGTCCGTTCTCTAGTAATAATTATTAAATGTCAACTGTTGTCAGTCAAAAATCAATCTATCTCAGATATGACTTAATATTTTCAAGGACTACTTTGACTTCGAATGTTTCTGAACACCCGTTAGTACATATTTGTGGTATCTCTAAGTTTATATTGACATTATTTAATGTTTTGAAAATAATTTAGTTGTGTAACTCTCACATAAACTTTACATATTTTTGCATATTTTATTAAAAGTTCTGCATATTTTCATCGAATTTTGGAAACATGTATGCATATATAATACAGTTTCCGTGTGCACATAAATCCCACCTTTCTTTCTTAACCTTTATGTGACTGGGAAAAATAGCACCTTCTAATGACGACGTAGGTACCCGGGTACCCCACGTTGTATATACGTTGCAGCTATACATGTACGGGAGACAGTGGTGGGGAGACATAAACTGCGCTGTTATGAACAAGATTAGACATGTCTGAAAATCAGTAACCGTCCATTTTTCGAAGTGCTCGTATATAATTTGTTCGCTACAGTACATTTACTAAATATTTTTAGTGTCTTTAGTAATAACAAGTGCAAATTTTATTATTTTTATCGGAATGTGTGATAATACGCCTGGTCCTAGTTCGGGTTCATTTACAAAACCAAGATGGAGGAGAACCAGGTATGATATAGAAGTTAATATATTTACAAATCCTGTAAGAGTAAAAGTAATAGTAATAATAAGAACGTAATGTGATATTTTATGGTTTTCAGACTGACATCAGTAGAATTACTAGCAGCAGCGGAAGAAGCATTAGAAGAAGAGCCATTTATTGCTTCGGATGAAGACGAATACATTCCGGAAATCGAATCTGAAGAATCTGATGCAGAAATAGAACCTGTAATCGAACAATAGGAACCTTATTCAGATGAAATTAGTGATGAAGAAGAAACGCCTGCACAGCCTACTGTTTTAGTTGTTAAAGATGGAACTCATTGGACTAATACTCCATTACCACAAGCGCAGACAATTAGCCGAAATATCTTGCGCGAAAAATGTGGCGCACCTAGTTTTAGTGCATTATATACTGCTAAAGAAACTTTTAAATCTATCATGTCCAATGAAATTTGTACCATAATTTTAAGGGAAACTAACAGAAAAGGCACAAGTAACTTCTAGATTATAATGAAAAACAAGCTCAAAATTACAAAGATTCTAGGCGGAAACCACCACCACGAAAGGTTTTCAAGGCATTTACTGAAGAGGAATTGGATGCATTTTTAGGAATCCTAATTGCAGCTGGTGTACATAAATCTAATAAGGAACATATATCTGAAATGCGGAAACTTGAATCCTTACCTCTTATTCGTGCGGCTGTCTCGTGATCGCTTCAAAATGTTTTCACGATTTATTCGTTTTGATAATCAGAATACACGTGCTGAACGATCTAAAAGTGACAAAGCTGCTCCAATTCGTGATATATGGATAATGCTAAATAGTAATTTAGAAAACAACTATAAGCCCTCTGAATGCATAACGGTCGATGAGAAATTATTTCCTTATAGAGGACATACAAAATTTACCCAATACATTCCTTCAAAACCGGCAAAGTATGGGATAAAAAATTTTTGGGCATGTGATGCGGCAAATGCTTATCCTTTACAAGGTAAAATTTATACTGGAAAACCACCAGACGGTGAACGGCAAGTGAATATTGGAGAGCGTACAGTTCTAGATTTAGTTACTAAATGTAAAGGTTCTGGAAGAAATATAACGACAGACAACTTTTTCACAAGTTTACAGTTGGCTCATAACCTAAATTCTTGGAACTTAACTTTAGTAGGAACCGTTCGAAAAAATAAAACTTTTCTTCCTTCCAATATGCAATCCAATAAAAGTAGAGTTATAAATTCCACTAATTTTGCATTTACTAAAAGAGCAACTATATGTTCGTATGTTCCCAAAAAGAACAAATCTGTCATCCTATTATCATAAATGCATACAACAGGCAAAGTAGAACATACTGGTACTGCAAAACCCGAAATTATTAAATATTATAATAAAACCAAAGGAGGCGTCGACACGATGTATAAAATGTTATCAGAGTATACAGTAAAGCGTAGAACAAATCGTTGGTCCCTAGCATTTTTTTTACAATATGGTCGACCTTGCTGCACTGAGTGCATACATAATTTACACGGAGCACAATCCTAGGCTTACATCAACCGACAGACGACGAAGATTTTTGAAAGATCTTGCAAACGAGTTATGCATGTCTGCTATACTTACTCGATGCAGTATTCCAAGAGTTTTGGGCAATAATTTTACACGTACATCACTAGAAATGGTTCTAAGACGACAAATTACACAACCAGTCGTTACAACAGTCAGAGATCAATAATCTCGGGATACTTCTGGGCGTATTTTGGTAGTTGGAAAATGTTACATTTGCTGGAATTTGAATCACAGACAAAGAAAAACGCGAAAAGCATGTAATTCTTGTTCAAAACCAGTTTGTAATGAGCATTCTGTTATTAAGGCCGTATGCAATACCTATAACCAACAGGCAGTTTAATCCTATTATTATTTATTTTCGTTCTTTTTATACATCTTTTTTATAACATATATAAATAAAAAAATGTAAAAATGCTACTTTTGTTCTTTCACATCCATCCATATGTAATTTTAAATGGAGGTACCCGGGTACCCATACCGTCTTAGAGGTTGTAATAATTTCGGATGCAATTTTTTCGTTAAAAATTAAATCTAAATAACGAAGTATATATAATAAAATGTAATATAAAACAAGTTTAGAGATGTCGCAGAATTTCCAAGCTCAGCAAGTTCAAAGACAAAAAATATTAATATTTAAATCTGAAAAAGGCACCCGGGTACCCTTCCAGTCACATAAAGGTTAATAACCAAACGCAACTTACTTCACAAATCACCACAGCATGTACAACAAAATACATAGAAAAAGCAAATAAAACTAAAGTTAAAATAAATTTAAATAAAAAATTATATTTATTCGGACATATTGAACTTGGAAAACGTATTTGTAGAAAATCGATATTATTTAACTGCGACCTTCACTACGTAGCAATATTCAAATGCGCTAATAAAATTTGATTCCCCATAATTGTTGTTTGTATATCAAAATGAATTGTCCCATCAAGTAACGAGTGGATTTACAGTTCAATTTCGATTTGAATCACTACAATATTTAAAACAATATTAAACGTCATTTGGTTGGTGCCAAGTGGCATACAATAATATGGCTTTCCACAAATGAAAGGATCAAGTAGTTTTTGTTACATATACGAAAAATAGCAATCTATTTTGGCTTTCTAAATATATTCTACTTCTTTTGTAATGAGAAACAGAAAATTGATTTTTATGTAAAGGCTGTGACGATAAATTCTAAAAATTTTAAACTGGCTCTTAATTTTCTTTTCTCTCTCATAGTTAGGCGAGTGAAGTACTATTTTATTACTTAATCTCATGAATATTTTATACCGAAAATAAAATTGCTCTCCGAGGAGTAGTTTGCACCTAACTGACGTACTTGGCACCACTTTTTCGCAGAGAACACATTTTATATTGTTTAATAAGCATGGGTTAGTTATTTTTTTTTTTAATAATTTTGTAAGTTTTAATGGAATATGTTAAATTAACTTGATATCCTTAAAGATACTTTTAAATCAGTGCATGAAGGAAATATACAGACTGATTCATTTTCGATCCTCACCATGGGGATGTTATTATTGGAGATAGAGGGTAGGCTTAAATTTGGCAAAGTTGCTAAATTTTGTGTATATTATGAACCCGAAGAGAAAACGGACCTGTGTCAAATGACTAATTTCGTTCTTTACCTACAGCACCTTTATTTTGGGGTGCAGAGGAAAACTGAAAACAGATGCTCGAGGCCACTTTTGGTTTACTATGTAATGGTAAACCCGAAACTTCTATATGACGTTTCGGTTCTCTCTGGTCATCATCTAGTTTCTTATTTCTTATGGGCTCTATGTTTGATTTTAATACTGTTAGAATTTTTTTTATGATTTCAACCCATGTATGACAGGTTGACACAAGTTTTTTATATTATGCTTTAATTCACGAGGAATACATTTTAAGATTTAGTAAGGTAGCCATGAAATTTCAATTTGTCAAATATTTCAATTATCGTACACCGTACAAGACAGGTCTGTCTATTTCCAAGACAGGTCTATCTCTGAAACAAACAGGTCTGTCTTGGAAATCGACAGACCTGTCTCTGAAACAGACAGACCTGTTTCTGAAACAGACAGACTTGTCTTGGAAATAGACCTGTTTCTGAAACAGACAGATTTGTCTCTGAAACAGACAGACCTGTCTGTGAAACACGCAGGTCTATCTCTGAAACGTTGGGGGTGTTGGCGCAATGACGTCTCACCCCAAGAAATGTGAAATGAACCTCCATAAGAAAATACGTGGAATTTTGTTTTAGAACCGGCATAGCTTATCTACTATGGTGAATGGTTTTATTCTATCAGGGATGCATGTCAGGACTTTTTAGAATAATTTCCAGATATTGCTATCCATCATATTGCATATGATCAGTTTTCCACATGCATTCGCCGTTTAGTGCAATTATATTATTCAGGTAAACAGGAAACATGGATCGGAATAAGAGCACTGGAAAGCTAACAGTTAGAAATGAGGAAGATGTTAAAGCGGTAAGGCAATTGGTAGAACAACGTCCTCAGCTTTCTGTGCGACATTTACACCAAGAATTAGGTCTTTATTATAGCATTTGCAGACGTATCCTTAAACGTGATCTACATTTACACTCCTACTGCTTACAAGCGACTAATGAAATATTACCTGTGGACAAACCGAAACGACAGGAATTTTGTCAAAGATTTATTAAACATTTTATTGTTAACGATGGAGGCATTGAAAAGGTTATGTTTACTGATGAATCCTGGTTTCATTTCTCTGGCTACGTAAATTCTGAGAACATGAGGACGTGGAGCGCAAATAAACTGCACTTTTTTGTACAAGCACCACTGCATCCACAGAAACTTATAGTATGTTTGTCAGGGAAGGATTATTAGACCTATTTTTTTTTACTGCACTCAAAAAAAAAAAAATTGTATGTTCTCATACATTTCAACAATCAAAACTTTCAAATAACCGTCTTTTCTCTAAAATTCAATTTTCCCGTAGACATAAATTTTAGCTTAATGAATGCCACTTGGCAACTGGTAGTACAAAATGTAGGTTAAATCACTTAATCTAAGACATAACTGATTTAACCCACGACCTACTCTGAAAATTTTTTTTGTGGCTCACTATTTATGTCAGACATGAGTTTGGCAGGAATTAGGTCTACTCGGGACTACTCTGAAGACAACAGTAGATTTACTGCCGAAACGTCGGATTATTCAAATCTTACAAACGATGGAAATAGCCCATATAACTAACAACTCAATTAACCATCCATCGTCAACAACTTCTTGTCACGAGCATATGATTTGGTCTGAACATTTAGAATATTCATTATATAAAACAAAAACGAAAAATTCGTAAAAACCACATCCATCCTGGAATGTTTGGAAACATTTCCCACTTATTGGAGCTTGTCAACACACAGTATCTCGGACAGACATGACTTTTCACTTCTATATTTTGTGTATATACAGGCTGATTCATTTTCGGCCCTCACCATGGGTATCTCTCTTATTATTGGAGAAAGAGTATAGCTTTAAATTTGGCAAAGTTGTTAAATTTTGTGTTTGTTATAAATCCGTAAAGAAAATAGACCTGAAACAAATGACCTTCATTATTTAAAAAAAAACGCGAAAACCCCATTATCTTCTTTTACCTGTAGCACCGACATTTGGCCTTGTATAGAAAAAATAAAAACACATCCTCGAGGCCATTTCTAAACCTCTATCCAGTGGTGCACTCTAAATTTTTATACGACGTTTCGTTTCCTTCTGGCCATCATCAAATATCTAATTTCTTATAGGCGCCATATTGGATTTAGACATCTTCAGAAAGAGTTTTTTTTTCTGATTTCAACCATGTACCACATGCTGACTATAGTTTTTGACATTAGGTTTTATTTGAAAGAATAAATTATAAGATTAAATAAGGTAGCCTTTGGAATTTCAATCTGTCAAACATTTCATTTATTGTTCATTAATAATACAAAAATGTCATACACTAACGAAGAGAAACGAGATATGATAAGTATTTTTTATTATTCGAAACGAAATTCAACAGTAGCGAGTACAAGATAACAAAAACATTAATAAAAATACATAGAAAAGCAAACAATAAACAATTACAGTAAATGTTCAATTATCTGGCCATCTTCGGTAATGCACAATTGAGCACGCCTTCTGGCATTTTGTACTGCCCTTTGTATAGTTCTTCTAGGAACTGCATCGAAGGCAGTTGAGTGAAGTCTGTCTCGTAATTCTTCAATGTTTTGTGGCGCATCTACTTTATAAATATTATTTTTAACATATCCCCATAAAAGAAAATCTAGCGGACTTAAATCAGGTGATGTCGCAGGCCATTCAACAACTCCCCTATTTCCAATCCAACGGTTTGCACACTCTTGATTTAAGAAATTTCTAACAACAGCTGCATTGTGTGCTGGTGCGCCATCTTGTTGCCACCATAAATATTGTAATTGATTTAATGGGATATTGTCGTCAAGATAGTCAGATACGTATGTACGTAAAATGTTTAAATATCTTTCTCCATTTAAATGTTCTTCATACATAACTGGTCCTAAGAGACGATTTGCCAAAATACCCATCCAAACGTTTATTCCAAAATGATATTGTGGTCTTCTAGCCCTGTTTTGTCGGGGATTTTGTACTGCCCAATAGTGCTCCGTATTTCTGTTGAATATTCCAGAATTTGTAAATTTTGTTTCATATGACCAGATGATTTTGCTTAAAAAATGTTCGTCATTTTCTATCCTTCTCATTAACCAATTACAATATTCTAGCCTTCTCAAATTATCTCCAGGCAGTAAAGAGTGACTAACATGGATCCTGTATGGTTTAAACCTACTTTTATGTAAAGTTCTCCAAACTCTGGACTGGCACAAATTTAATTCTGACGCTATTTCGCGTGTAGAAGTTGATGGATTATTATTTATGTATAAAAATACAAGATTAACATGAAATTTGAAAACACGCTTTTAATTTACCATTTGTAAAATATCTTGTCGATTTTCATTTAAATTCCTGTTGTCTTGACCATTACGCGGCTTAGTAAACGATCCATTCTCGACCAAATTTCTGTCGAGATCTAGAAAAATGGTACGATGAGGCTGTTGTCGTTCTGGATATAATTGTAGATATCTTGTACTCGCTACTGTTGTATTTCGGTGTGAAGAATAAAAAATAAATATCATATCTCGTTTCTCTTCGTTAGTGTATGACATTTTTGTATTATTAATGAACAATAAATGAAATGTTTGACAGATTGAAATTCCACGGCTACCTTATTTAATCTTATAATTAATTCTTTCAAATAAAACCTAATGTCAAAAACTTTAGTCAGCATGCGGTACATGGTTGAAATCAGAAAAAAAAAACTCTTTCTGAGTATGTCTAAGTCCAATATGGCGCCGATAAGAAATTAGATAGTTGTTGATGGCCAGAAAGAAACAAAACGTCGTATAAAAAATTAGAGTACACCACTGGATAGAGATTTAGAAATGGCCACAAGGATGTGTTTTTATATTTTCTCTACAAGGCTAAATGTCGGTGCTACAGGTAAAAGAAGAAAATGGGGTTTTCGCGTTTTTTTTTTTAAATAACGAAGGTCATTTGTCACAGGTCTATTTTCTTTACGGATTCATAACAAACACAAAATTTAACAACTTTGCCAAATTTAAACCTATACTCTATCTCCAATAATAAGCGAGATCACCATGGTGAGGGCCGAAAATGAATCAGCCTGTATATATATATATATATATATATATATATATATATACATACAGTAATTTCATTGCCAGATATATATATATATATATATATATATATATATATATATATATATATATCTGGCAATGAAATTACTGTAAGTGAGAACTAATGTGTATTGAATCTCACTTTACATGTAAATATCCCCTAATGTGCTGCGTTAAGTTCGATATTTTGACACACTAAATTTGTACCTATTAGGCAATATTTACATGTAATGTGAGATTTAAAACTCGTTAGTTTTCATTTAGAGAAATTCCATTATACTAACTATATAAAAGCGAAGTACAGAAGTAAAAAGTCATGTCTATCCGGGATACACTGTTTGTTGTCAAGCTCCAATAAGAACGAAATGCATCCACACAAGTGGCGTCGCTTCGTGTTGCGTTTCTGCATACTGATACAAACTTAATTTGTCTAAATCTAGAAATTAACGTAGCACATTTGCATGTAATGTAAGACCCAGAACTCATTAGTTCTCATTTACAGTAATTTCATTATAAAACAAAGACGTTTTCAATAATATCGAAATATTTTAAAAAATCGCGTGTGCAAAGCACAGCACAAGTTAATATTTTGTGAAAATTGCTATCCAGATATGGAGACACGTGTTTCGTCTTGTTATAGACTCGTCAGTACATGATGCTGGGGTACATATAATTCACTAGAAAAACTCCCTTGTTGCATACAATCGAGTCACAAGGAACAAGTTGGAATAACATTTAGGGTCGCTCATTGACTAATGTCAACATTACGAGCACCAATTCAACCATTTTCGTCCATATGACAAGTGTAATACAAAGAAAGCAGTTTCTATCTGACAGTCACAGCTCTAACTGACGGAAACTTTATTAACACGCCTACGTTATCAGTCGAATATCTTCGACAGATCGTATTACGGTGTTACGATCTATTTCGATAACTTTTTTTCTTTATTAATATTCTCTAAATGGAATTGTGTTACTCTTCTTTATAAATAAATAAACGAATAAACTTCATCGAAGATTACCTTTTGTGACACAGAAATTCAAGAAATATTTACTTTTCAGATGCCTAAATTTCAAAATTTACATATTTATGAATTAATTGTGATTAACATGTGATCAAATAGACTTGAAACATTAAAACTTTAGTGTTCTTTTTAGCAACTGTGTGTGCACGGTAACAAAAATTACAGTTATACAAATTTCCTTATTCGTAAAATATTACGCTGTTAATTAATAACGTAATCATATCAAAACTCGTAACCATTATAAACTCTTCGACTGACTTATGGAATGGTGAATTAAAATAAACGAGTTGTTATCATGCACAGCTCAGAAAATGTTCGCCCCGTCTTTACCTGACCTAAATACAACGTCGGTTCTAATTTTACTCACCGAAGAAAACCATCAACTTCAGAATTGTAGAACTATTCTCGTTTTGAAAACTTTGTCTCACGCCGCTGGTATATAACTACATCTAATTAAGGCAAAAATATTTATTTGATCTATTTTTATGCGAAAAAATGAACAACGTTTTCTTTAGTGTCTTGACTTTGTTTTGAGTGCAAAAATATTGTGAAAAATTATTGAATTAACAATAAGAAAACACACTTGGTTATAAAGTAAAATATTTTATAAATTAAGCAGTTCCTACAGTTAATTTTCTAAGAGCAATTATAAACGGGGCGTGACTGGAAGATCCTTAATGGTTTTCTTATGTCTATTTTGCTTTACAAAAATTTCGTCTTCTCTTCTTGTCTACTTTATCAGAGCTTGCAATTTGTCTCTCTTATTACAAATTATAAGGTAATCTCTAGCATTTCTCTGTATTCTTAAGTATACGTATTACTGCGAGGCTTCACTTGAATTGTGAAAAATATAAAATGTTGTATGGGCTGTCACTCACGGATATACCTTTCTAGACTCTTGTGTTTTGTTTCTTTTAACTAGGCAAAGCATTCTATATGTAAACTTTAAAAGAAATGATACAAGCCGTTTGTTGTTTAAGGTAATATGGCGTTATTCCAGAGGTTCCATCATACAGTTTGAATATTGCCTGGTGGATCACTTTCGCAACATTGTTGTGGCGTCTGGTGTATTGTTTTGGGGCTAAAATGGAGCATCCGCTGAGGATATGTTCTATGGTTTCCGGTCTCTCGCCACATACTCTGCATGACGTTGATGCGATGTTTTCTTTTAGTATGTGTTTCTTGTAGGTGCGAGTTGCTATCACTTGATCTTGTATAGCCATCATAAAGCCCTCTGTTTCGACAAATAAGTTCGTGTTACATAGCCATTGTAGTGTCGCTTCTTTATCGATGCACTCATTGTATGCAGCGTGTATGTACCTACCGTGTAGTTCTTTGCTTCTCCACGCATCAATTTTTTCGTTGTCGTGTACAATTTTTTCTTGAATATTGTTTTGCGTGTCCTGTTAGTTGAGTGGAGTGAAACGGTCATCATTGTTGCACACAACTCTGTGGATGTTTGATGTTTGTGCCTTTACTGTGAAGAATTCTCTGAGGTCATGTATCTGCTCATAGTAGATGTATTTAATATCAATTATACCTCTGCCTCCTTTCTTCCTAGGAAGGTGGAATCTCTCGTTCGAACTTCTGGGGTGGTGGGCCCGGTGTTTAGAGAATGTCACCGGTACTAGTCTGTTTATTTCCTCTAATTCTGTTGCGGTCCATCGCACTATACCGAACGTGTACATTAGCACTGGTTGTGCGTACGTGTTTACTACGGTGGCCATATTTCGACCTGAAAGTTTTGTCTTTAGGATCAGATTAATTCGGCTTTTGACCTCTTGAGTTGTTTGTTCTTTTGTGCGGTTCTTGTCTATCCCTCTGCTCTGTTCGAAGCCAAGGTATTTGTATGTGTCTTGATTGTCTGTATAAATTCTTGTGCGTCTAGTGTGTGTTATAATGTATAGTTCTCCGAATCAATCCAGATGCCTTTGGTCATCGCGTTTATGCGACATTTGTCTAGGCCAAAGTTCATTTTTATGTCATGACTGAAAGTTTCTGTTGTTCTGAATAGCTTTTCGAGATCTTTTCTTGTTGTTGAGTAAAGTTTCAAGTCATCCCTATAGAACAGATGGGATATTTGCAGCCCACTTCCCATAATTTCATAGCCTCTCCCGTCCGCATTGAGCAAAGTTGATAGAGGGTTATATAGATAGAGGGTTATTATTATTATTATTATTATTATTTTTATTATTACACTATTTCCTGTTGGTGCTAATAGCCAGTTCTACTAATCACGTTATAAATAGTGGTGTCTAAATATTTAATTGTTAATTAAAAGGTGGAAGCTAAACGGTTGTAATGTCAATGAAATCAATATCATTAAAAGATTCCTTTTGAAAAAATACTTTAAAATGATACTACACGCAATTTTTTTTTAGATGAAGTTTACAATAGTGAATTAACGCGGCTATAAAATTGTGTCAATTACTACGCAGCCGGCATGTGGAAAATCTAAGTTAATAATAAGTAAAATTACTAATTAAGCTATAATTAAAATATAAATGCATGTAATTAACGATTAAATTAATATTTGCATTATAAATTCGATAGGAAATTTCCAAAATATTACATGGTTTGTCTGCAGGTAATTTCGTTTCTTTTATGTTATTTAAATGAAGAGGGCTTTTCCTTGTAAATATGAATAATATTCGATAAAGTATCTTAGTATTTTTAAATATGATTTATTTACCAATAAAATTTGAAACTGGATTAGAAAAATTCTGGAGACATGCGAACTGTAACACTATTTAAACATAATAATGTTTGTTTGTACAGCAGCTCCAACAGAGTAAAGTATAATATTGTGAAACTAATAATATTTTCAGATTAAAATGCAATAAGAAGAACAGAAAATAGAAAAAGAACAACTACGACCGCATACCTTATTCTACGTGAGTGTTCGCTTGAAGCAATGAAATCGTGACAGCAATAGCACGGAAACAGTAAAACGAAATGGGTGGTAGTTTCTCGCACCGCATCGGCATTACCACCACAATAATAATAACATTACTTTCAATATTATCGGTTGTTTTGGCCGATTACGATTTCGGATCTAATCCGAACCTGCAGAAGTTTACGCGAAAGATTACCTTGAAACAGGGCTCTCTGAGAGGCATTGTAGTGAAGACTAGACTGAGGGGAGGCTACGTCCCTGTGGAACAATATCTGGGAATCCCCTATGCTGCGCCTCCTGTGGGACATCTTAGGTTCATGCCGCCGCAGGCGCCGCATTGGAAAGGAGACAAAATCGCTGACAGCTTCGAATCCGTTTGCCCCCAGGATCTTCCCGATAGCATGAATATGGAGCCGAATCGGAAAGACTATTTCAAACGTTTGAAACAGGAGTATCTTCAGAATGAAGCGGAGGATTGCTTGTATTTAAATATCTACGTTCCATATCAAGGTATTTTATAGTTTAGTTATATTAAATATTAAATTTCCACTTGTCCATTTTAGTTTTCTGTTGCGGTCCTAGATTCAATAGTTAAATAATTATTGAAAGTTGAACTAGATTTACATTTGTAAGAATACAGTTTTTAAGTACTGACATGTAGAACAGCATATACAACAGCAAATCTTGTATAAGAAACAATAAAAGCAACAGACTGCAGTTTACAATCCCACGACGTTAGATTAACCTATGTTATATTTCAAAAAGAGAGAGACAAAATTCTGAACAGACCCCCAGCCCTAATTACAATCAATACATTAACTTTAAGCGGTAAATTTAAATTTGAAAATCTGTCTGAAATATGAAATCGTAGCAAATTAAATTGTATATGGATTTTTCGGAGATAAATCCACAGTTAAGACAGCGGAATGGTAAATGTAGTAATTACAGCACATAAAGCTAAGTAAATTTGTCCAAAAAACACATGTTATTTCATTTATTTGTTTAAAAAAAAAGTCAAATAGTACCTGTCCCTTACTGATAAAAGCTCTCATTAGATCTATGCCATTAGTACTCTAGGACTCAGGCCAACGTTACTTTCTTGTGATCACCAAACTTGTTTAGGAAACAAGCACAATTCCGTCCAAGTTTTGACTTTACTTGCACTGAATCCAGTGTCTTTATCATCCGTTAGCTGTCGGAGAAGATGATCATGATGTGATTCATTTCTGCACCGCATTGATACAGCTCTTGGAACTTCCGCTTGAAATATTATAGTATGTCTGCTTAAGTTTACATGGATCATCGTGCATTCGTTGAGGCCATATATTCCGGCTCCTACACCTTTTTCTGTTTTAGAGCTGTCAGTGTACCAGATAGATTATGTCTGGATGGGAGCTCTTTTTTTCAACTCCCCCTATCTGATGTGACTACTTTATGTATTTTGTCAAAGTTTGTTTCGGAACAACATAATTTGAAACATACTTGAGTGGGTACAACCCAACAATTTTGTATAATACAAAAGTATTTTTAATTTAAAAAATTTAAAAAAATTTTGCTTCGGCTCTTGTTATGCAGACAGCGGTGAATATTCCTTCACGCTCTGTCTGAATAATTTCAGCTAGATAGTAACGTAGTTATGTTTGTTTGGATGTGTCTTCTCCAACAGGGGCGTATTGACAATCATGTAGAAATGTGAAATACGTATCTACGTCTTTGGAGAAGATACATTCAAAAATACATAAAAGAACTTGTATTGTGTTCTTCACACCCCATTTTTAATAATATTTTTTATATTATTAAAAATACTTTTGTATTGTTTCGGAACCATGGCGCCGATTAGTTTCCGTGTAATAGGATCTGCTTTTGCTCTTCTATCAGCTTGAAGGCCACTGACCTCCCATGAGTACGGATGTTTAGAGGAAGTCAATTTAGTGTCACCACCAGGGCTATCAATAGGAATTCTTCCATGGCCCCTGTAATAATTAAATATTATAGTCTTTGTATGGCCTTTAGCCGTTTATTAATTCCTTTTAGTTTAGTCTTCGGCAACCATACGACTGGTTCATAGCTTATCGTCGATCTAATTAGCCTTGGTCATAATCATATAGTCATTTGCGGATAAGCTGCTATTAACATAAATATAAAAGGAAATTTTGTTACGAGGATTTTTGAGAAAATTTCTGGAATATAGCTAGCACTTTAAGTGGTGATTTCGTCTTTCAATTCTCGTAATAATAAGTCAGATGACAGTTTGTAATTAAGTAAATTTTGTCTATCCCAGCATCCTACACTGACGAGTGTAGTGCAAGACGAAACACATTGTTTGCCTGTCTGAATAGTAATTTCCAAAAAAATATATACTTGTATAGTGTACTCCAAGCCCGATTTGTAGTAACATTTTTTATATATATATATATATATATATAATCTAAATTCCCTTCTACAATATCATGGTGTCGGGATGAAACTGTATTTTTATTCTAGGCGTCTACAAATTCCTTCCGTCCTTTTCTTTCTTCCGCCATTTTTTTTTGCTTCTGTCCATGTTCTTTCCTTTTTCTTCAGTATTTTCGCTATTACTCCATCCCATTGCGTTTTTGGCCTACCCCTCCTTTTGTTTTTCAGTATTTTTGCCTCCCACTCTTTTAGCTGGTCTTACTCCGTCCATTCTTTAGAAGTGACCCCACCAACCCAGCTGTCTCTTGTCTATGAATTTGAGTGTTGGATCTATTTCTAGTACTTGCTCGTATTTTCGCGATTCTAATTTTATGAAGTTTATTAACTCCTCGGACTCTTCTCAGGTATTTCATCTCGTCAGCCTGTAACTTGCTTTTTTGCCTCTCGCTTAAAACCCAAGATTCGCAGCCAAATGTTAGTATGGGTCTAAATATCGCTTTAAATATTTTCATTTTTGTGACTCGCGAAACTTCTTTATTGTTTATGAATTTCTTGTTCATCATATAATAGAGCTGTAACGTTTATTTTTTATTAACTCTATTCTCTGGTTGATTTCTACTTCTTGTGTTTCCTTTCCGTCTATTGGCACTCCAAGATATTCTTCACTTGCTTTTTTTTACCCCGTCGATTTCTATATTTATATTTTTTGGTAAATCTCCTATCGTTATCACTTTTATTTTACTTCTGCTTATTCTCATTCTATGGTTTTCCAGCTCTATGTTCCATATTTCTAGGTTTTGTTGTAGTTCTTTTTCACTTTTAGCGATATAACGACATCATCTGCGAAAGCTCCCTCCGAGATATCTACTTTTTGTAGTTGTAAGTATCCAACGTTAACTTTTTAGTTCTAGTTTTTGTGGTACATTTCTTTATTAATACAAAGGTATTTTTAATAATATAAAATATTATTAAAAATCTGCTATGAAGAACACAAATATAGGTTCACTATTAATATGTTTTGTGAACGTGTCCGAACATATCCCTCCCCAGAGACGTAGATACGTATTTCGCCTTTCTACAAGCTCATCGGTACGCCCCTGCTGGAGAAAGGATATCTTCAGACACATTCACAAAAAAGAACAACATCGTCATATCACAGAAATTATCCAGACCGAGCGTACAAGTAAATTCAGAACTGCCTGTTGTCAGACAGCCGAAGTACCTCGCCCTGTCCACATAACCAATGCGAACCAATGACGGCCTTCCAATGGCACAGCCATCTCTCTAGAAACTGTATTTTGTTTGTGTCTTCAATCATACTACGGACTAATCGCATGTGTAATGTATCAGAATAATTGAAACATAGGTACATGAGTAGGTAAACCCCACCAGTTTTGTATAATTCAAACGAATTTTTAATAATATAAAATATTATTAAAAATCTGGTGTGAAGATCACAAATACAGGTTCACTATTAATATATTTTGTGAACGTGTCCGAACATATCCCTCTCCAGAGACGTAGATACGTATTTCGCCTTTCTACATGCTCATCGGTACACCCCTGTTGGACAAAGGATATGTTCAGACACATTCACAAAGAAAAACCACATCGTCATGTCAAAGAAATTATCCAGACCGAGCGTAGAAGTAAATTCAGCGCTGCCTGTTGCCAGGCAGCCGAAGTACCTCGCCTTTGTATTATACAAAACTGGTGGGGTTTACCTACTCATGTATGCTTCAATTATTCTGATACATTTCTTTATTATTTCATTCATATATGTTACGAAAAGCGTTGAGCTTAAACTGCCTCCTTGTCTCAGACCGGTTTAAGTTGTAAATGTTTCCGATTCTGTATTATTATTTAACGTTGTTACTGTAAATTTTTCGTACCAATCTCCTCTTTCTTTCAAAATATTTATTACTTTTCCCCTCGGTGTTTTGTCGAACGCTTTCTGCAGGTATATAAACGCTAGAAATACGGTTTTTTTATCGCAAATGGCTTTCTAGGTTATCTGTTTCAACGTGAAAACGTGATCTTGCGCAATTCTCCCTTTTCTGAATCCACTTTGCGCCTCATTTAATGTACTCTCCACTATATTTCTAATTTTTCCATCTACAATTTTCTCAATCATCTTCATGGCGGTACTCAGTAGTGTTATGCCCCTGTAGTTGTTACATCCTCCTGCCTCCTTTTTTATATATTGATGCTATTAAGGCCCTGCGCCAGTTTTCTGGGAAGTTCCCTTCTTTCCATATTTTATTATGAATTTTCAAGAACAACCCCAGCAACTTAGTTGCTATTAACATAAATAAAAAAAGGAAGTTTTGTTAGGAGGATTATTGAGAAAATTTCTGGAATCTAGCTAGCAGCTTAAGTGGTGATTTCGTCTTCAATTCTCGTAATAATAAGTCAGATAACAGTTTGCAATTAAGTAAATTTTGTTTATCCCAGCATTCTACACTGACGAGTCTAAAGCAGGACGAAATACATGTTTGCATGTCTGGATAGCAATTTCCAAAATAATATGTACTTGTTTTGTGTACTCTATGCCCGATTTGTAATAACATTTTTGATATTATTAAAA
Organism: Melolontha melolontha; assembly: GCA_935421215.2. Taxonomy (NCBI): domain Eukaryota; kingdom Metazoa; phylum Arthropoda; class Insecta; order Coleoptera; family Scarabaeidae; genus Melolontha; species Melolontha melolontha. The sequence goes on along the minus strand of OW285237.1, from coordinate 17,629,838 downwards.
AACATTTTTAATAATTTTATACAAAAGCCAACCGGCTGTTGAAATTGTTTTTTGCGAATTATATTTGTTCCAGGATCTTGCGGCGTTTGCTATACAGGCTGATTCATTTTCGGACCTCACCATGGGGAACTCGCTTATTATTGGAGATAGTGTATAGGTTCAAATTTGGCAAAGTTGTTAAATTTTATGTTTGTTATAAATCCGTAAAGGAAATAGACCTGTGACAAATGACCTTCGTTATTTAAAATAAAAACGCGAAAACCTCATTTTCTTCTTTTACCTGTAGCACCGACATTTGGCCTTGTAGAGAAAAAATAAAAACACGTCCTTGTGGCCATTTCTAAACCTCTATCCAGTGGTGTACTCTAAATTTTTATATGACGTTTCGTTTCTTTCTGGCCATCATCAACTATATAATTTCTTATAGGCGCCATATTGGATTTAGACATCTTCAGAAAGAATTTTTTTTTCTGATTTCAGCCATGTACCATATGCTGACTAAGGTTTTTGACATTAGGTTTTATTTGAAAGAATAGATTATAAGATTAAATAAGGTAGCCATGGAATTTCAATCTGTCAAACATTTCATTTATTGTTCATTAATAACACAAAAATGTCATATACTAACGAATTATATCCAGAACGACAACAGCCTCATCGTACCATTTTTCTAGATCTCGACAGAAGTTTGGTCGAGAATGGATCGTTTACTAAGCCGCGTAATGGTCAAGACAACAGGAATTTAAATGAAAATCGACAAGATATTTTACAAATGGTAAATTAAAAGCGTGTTTCATGCATGTTGATGTTAATTTTGTATTTTTATAGATAAATAATAATCCATCAATTTCTACACGCGAAGTAGCGTCAGAATTAAATTTGTGCCAGTCCAGAGTTTGGAGAACTTTACATAAAAGTAGGTTTAAACCATACAGGATCCATGTTAGTCACTCTTTACTGCCTGGAGATAATTTGAGAAGGCTAGAATATTGTAATTGGTTAATGGGAAGGATAGATAATGACGAAAATTTTTTAAGCAAAATCATCTGGTCAGATGAAACAAAATTTTCAAATTCTAGAATGTTCAACAGAAATACGGAGCACTATTGGGCAGTACAAAATCCCCCGACAAAACAGGGCTAGAAGACCACAACATCATTTTGGAATAAGCGTTTGGATGGGTATTTTGGCAAATCGCCTCTTAGGACCAGTTATGTATGAAGAACATTTAAATGGAGAAAGATATTTAAACATTTTACGTACTTACGTATCTGACTATCTTGACGACAATATCCCATTAAATCAATTACAATATTTATGGTGGCAACAAGATGGCGCACCAGCACACAATGCAGCTGTTGTTATAAATTTCTTAAATCAAGAGTTTGCAAACCGTTGGATTGGAAATAGGGGAGTTGTTGAATGGCCTGCGAGATCACCTGATTTAAGTCCGCTAGATTTTTCTTTTATGGGGATATGTTAAAAATAATTTTTATAAAGTAGATGCGCCACAAAACATTGAAGAATTCCGAGACAGACTTCAGAATGCCTTCGATGCAGTTCCTAGAAGAACTATACAAAGGGCAGTACAAAATGCCAGAAGGCGTGCCCAATTGTGCATTAACGAAGATGACCAGATAATTGAACATTTACTGTAATTGTTTATTGTTTACTTTTCTATGTATTTTTATTAATGTTTTTGTTATCTTGTACTCGCTACTGTTGAATTACGTTTCGAAGAATAAAAAATACTTATCATATCTCGTTTCTCTTCGTTAGTGTATGACATTTTTGTATTATTAATGAACAATAAATGAAATGTTTGACAGATTAAAATTCCAAAGGCAACCTTATTTAATCCTATAATTTATTCTTTCAAATAAAACCTAATGTCAAAAACTATAGTCAGCATATGGTACATGGTTGAAATCAGAAAAAAAAATTCTTTCTGAAGATGTCTAAATCCAATATGGCGCCTATAAGAAATTAGATAGTTTATGATGGCCAGAAAGAAACGAAACGTCGTATAAAAATTTTAAAGTACACCACTGGATAGAGGTTTAGAAATGGCCACAAGGATGTGTTTTTATTTTTGCTCTACAAGGCCAATTGTCGGTGCTACAGGTAAAAGAAGGAAATGGGGTTTTCGCGTTTTTTTTTTAATAACGAAGGTCATTTGTCACAGGTCTATTTTCTTTACGGATTTATAACAAACACAAAATTTAACAACTTTGCCAAATTTAAACCTATACTCTATCTCCAATAATAAGAGAGATCCCCATGGTGAGGGCCGAAAATGAATCAGCCTGTATATATACTTCCGCAACATACGTTTATGTAAATACATCTGAAAGTAAAAGTACATTTTGTTAACATGAGTCATTTTTTGGCACACCTAAAAATATACGGGCTAAAGAAGTAAAGCCAGTGATTTGATTTGCTTCTCAAACTGCTTATTACTCAATTAAATAAATTTTAAATTACACGGTACGTATTTTAATATTACCACTTTTTCAACTGATGTGTTGATATAACTTCAACCTCAATCTTAACTGTTTCCACAGACGAATAATAAAATTTACGAGATTTACGTTTCTAGACGTGTAATGGAGCATGTTCTTCTGAATCTAGTTAATTTCTGGGATTAATTTGTCTTATTGTTGAGGTAACAGACTATAAAACTTTTCCTAGTGAAGTAATTAAAAGACGTAGGATATCCTATTATAAAATATATGTAAGAAAACTATAAAATACTGCTTGCTACATACTATAACTTCCATACGAGTCGTTATTGTAAATAATTTATGAATACCAAAAAAGATATAGCATATCAATGCGTAAAATATCAAGTGTATGTATATAAATAATGCGAGGGGGATTTATGTTATGTATAGCAAGCGCCAAATAACGAGCGGTGGGGATGCGCTGTAGTCCTTTTTAAGTCGTTTTTAACCTTTATGTGACTGGAAGGGTACCCTGGTGCCTTTTTCAGATTTAAATATTAATATTTTTTGTGTTTGAACTTGCTGAGCTTGGAAATTCTGTGACACCTCTAAACTTGTTTTATATTACATTTTATTATATATACTTCGTTATTTAGATTTAATTTTTAACGAATAAATGGCATCCGAAATTATTACAACCTCTAAGACCGGTATGGGTACCCGGGTACCTCCAAACTTCCTGTTGGTTACAGGTATCGCATACGGCCTTAGTAACAGAATGCTCATTACAAACTGGTTTTGAACAAGAATAACATGTTTTTCGTGTTTTTCTTTGTCTGTGATTCAGTTCCCGGCAAATGTAACATTTTCCAACTAGCAAAATACGCCCAGAAGTATCTCGAGATGATTGATCTCTGACTGCTGTAACGACTGGTTGTGTAATTTGGCGTTCTAGAACCATTCCTAGTGATGTTCGTGTAAAATGATTGGCAAAAACTCTTGGAATACTGCTTCGAGTTAGTACAGCAGACATGCATAACTCGTTTGCAAGATTTTTCAAAAATCTCCGTCGTCGGTCGGTTGATGTAAGCCTAGCATTGGGCTCCGTGTAAATTATGTATGCACTCAGTGCAGCAGGGTCGACCATATTGTAAAAAAATGCTAGGGGCCAACGATTTGTTATACGCTTTACTGTATACTCTGATAACATTTTATCCATCGTGTCGACGCCGCCTTTGGTTTTATTATAATATTTAATAATTTCGGGTTTTGAAGTACCAGTATGTTCTACTATGCCTATTGTATGCATTGATGATAATAGGATGACAGATTTGTTCTTTTTGGGAACGTACGAACATATAGTTGCTCTTTTAGTAAATGCAAAATTAGTGGAGTTTTTATAACTCTACTTTTATTGGATTGCATATTGGAAGGAAGAAAAGTTTTATTTTTTCGAACGGTTCCTACTAAAGTTAAGTTCCAAGAATTTAGGTTATGAGCCAACTGTAAACTTGTGAAAAAGTTGTCTGGCATTATATTTCTTCCAGAACCTTTATATTTAGTAACTAAATCTAGAACTGTACGCTCTCAAATATTCACTTGCCGTTCACCGTCTGGTGGTTTTCCAGTATAAATTTTACCTTGTAAAGGATTAAGCATTTGCCGCATCACAAGCACAAAAATTTTTTATCCCATACTTTGCCGGTTTTGAAGGAATGTGTTGGGTAAATTTTTTATGTCCTCTATAAGGAAATAATTGCTCATCGACCGTTATGCATTCAGACGGCTTATAGTTTTTTTCTAAATTACTATTTAGCATTATCCATATATCACGAATTGGAGAAGCTTTGTCACTTTTAGATCGTTCAGCGCGTATATTCTGATTATCAAAAGGAATAAATCGTGAAAACATTTTGAAGGGATCACGAGACATAGCCGCACGAATAAGAGGTAAGGATTCAAGTTTCCACATTTGAGATATATGTTCCTTATTAGATTTATGTACACCAGCTGCAATTAGGATTCCTAAAAATGCATCTAATTCCTCTTCAGTAAATACCTTGAAAACCTTTCGTGGTGGTGGTTGCCACTTAGAATATTTGTACTTTTGAGCTTGTTTTTCATTATAATCTCCAGTTACTTGTGTGCCTCTTCTGTTAGTTTCCCTTAAAATTATGGTACAAATTTCATTGGACATGATAGATTTAAAAGTTTCTTTAGCAGTATATAATGCACTAAAACTAGGTGCGCCACATTTTTCGCGCAAGATATTTCGGCTAATTGTCTGCGCTTGTGGTAATGGAGTATTAGTGCAATGAGTTCCATCTTCAGCAACTAAAGCAGTAGGCTGGGCAGGCGTTTCTTCTTCATCACTAATTTCATCTAAATAAGTTTCCTCTTGTTCGATTACAGGTTCTATTTCTGCATCAGATTCTTCAGATTCGATTTCCGGAATCTATTCGTCTTCATCTGAAGCAGTAAATGGCTCTTCTTCTAATGCTTCTTCAGTTGCTGCTAGTAATTCTACTGATGTCAGTCTGAAAACAATAAAATATCACATTACGTACTTATTATTACTATTACTTTTACTCTTACAGGATTTGTAATTATATTAACTTCTATATCATACCTGGTTCTCCTCCATCTTGGTTTTGTAAATGAACCCGAACTAAGACCAGACGCATTATCACACATTCCGATAAAAATAATAAAATTTGCACTTGTTATTACCAAACACACTAAAAATATTTAGTATGTACTGTAGCGAACAAATTATATTCGAGCACTTCGAAAAATGAACGGTTACTGATTTTCAGACATGTCTAATCTTGTTCATAACAGCGCAGTTTATGTCTCCCAACCACTGTCTCCCGTATATGTATAGCTGCAACGTATATACAACGTGGGGTACCCGGGTATAGCAAACGTCAATTAAGTTCGCGCGAGGAGGGGGTGCGCAGAAGCCGTTTTTAAAAACGTCCTCCCCCACTACTCAAGTATTTGTCAGAATACATTTGTCATTGACGTTTGACGGAAGATAATATCTTTGCTAGGGTATCATAAAGTGATACACGCTGAGAGGTTAGAATTATCTGACATTTGATGTAAAACCAAATACAAATCTCCCCACTACGTCTAATCCTGCGCGAACTTACCCCTCCTCGCGCCAACTTAATTGGCGTTTGCTATACCTACGTCGTCATTAGAAGGTGTTATTTTTCCCAGTCACATAAAAGTTAAAAACGCGCACGCCCATTTCCCACTTACTTGCAACTTTATGTACAACCAAATACAAAGTTTCCCACTACATATTTCTAAAACTGCGCGGAACTTATCCCCACCGCTCGCCATCTTATTTGGGGCTTGCTATACCTAGCTGTAAAAGAAACATTTTTACAGATATATGTATGTATTATTGGTATACATTTTTGATAGGTTATCCGCAAATATAAAATCGGTAAAAGCACTCTATTTGTAAGTGTTTATATGAACTGAGTATCTTTAAATTGTTTGTAATATCTTGTTATCACATTAAAGCAAAGCAATCATTTTGCTTATGTTGTTTTCAATTATTTTAGTTCTCCTATATTATTCTTTCCATTAGGTGTCTAAGTATATCATAAATTTGTCAAGCAATTTACATTAGACAAATTGCTTGACAAAAAGGATATGTATGCCATCTATTTATATTCGACTACCTACTAGTTACTAAAATACAATATGACATTGTATTTTAACAACGAAAACATTAAAGAAACATCGTCGATTTTAATAAAAATACGCATTAATTTAATGGGGCTATGATTACATACATTAAGCTTAATATATGTCTTTATTTATGTTTTGTAAATAAGTTTCAAATAACGAGTAACAGGTACTGTTTGTATTTTAAAATTGTAAATATAATTTTTAGTATATTTCGTAGTATCACTACTAATATGCTACTATTTTATTATTCTGATTCTCATTGAAATAAAAAGTTAGCATATGAAAAATGGAAAGATTAATAAAAATATTGTGTCTCAAACATCCTGGAAATTGTACAAGGTGGTGACGCAATGGCTATTGACAGTTTTTAAGATGCTGTGATAGGCATAATAATAAAAATATAAAATCCAGAGAAACATTTATTTATTATACATGTAATGCAGTTTTATTTTTTAAAAATAACAATAGACATTCCTCAAGACGTGTTCGAAAATTCTGCATGATTCTCTCTAACATAGCCTGGTCTATCGAATTAACTTCTTGGACAATGTTGTCCTTTAAATCTTGTAGTGTGCGGGGTTTGTTTACATACACCTTAGACTTTGAATATCCCCATAGGAAAAAATCAGGGATTCATAATTCTGGTGATCTCGACGGTCAATTAATATCACCAAATCTTGAAATGAGTTGTCCAAGAAACATGGATCTTAGCGTTGTCATGCCATTTCGTGTAGTATGTCTCGTAGATCCATCTGTTTGGAACCATAAATCGTTATTTTCTATTCTAAGTCGTCGCAGCTCAACAGGTAAAAATTTCTGAATCAGATTGAAATATCGTCTGTTCAAAAAAATTTGGACTCAGTATCCCAATTGCAGTCACACTGCTTGGAGAGTTAGAACTAACCAATGAAGAGATGTATCTAGGCGTAACACTTAATGCGAAACTGAATTGGAGCAGATTCCTAGTCGAAGTGGCAGACAGGGCGACGCAACTCTTCTGGAGATGTAGAAGAGCTGTTCGCCAGACCTGGGGACTAAAACCAAATGTAGTACACTGGTTGTACACAGTAGTAGTAATACAAACGATTACCTATGGGGCAGTTGTCTGGTGGAGGAGGACGGAGCTGTCATCTTGCTAATTTCGTGCAGTATAGCTCGTAGCTCCATCTTTTTGGAATCATAAATCGTTATTTTCTATTCTAGGTCGTCGCAGCTCAACAGGTAAAAATTTCTGAATCAGATTGAAATATTGTCTGGAAGTTACAATAACCGTGCGTTGATTTTCTTAAAAAAAATTTGGACTCAGTATCCCAATTGCAGTCACACTGCTTGGAGAGTTAGAACTAACCAATGAAGAGAAGTATCTAGGCATAACACTTGATGCGAAACTGAATTGGAGCAGACACCTAGTCAAAGTGTCAGATAGGGCGACGCAAATCTTCTGAAGATGTAGAAGAGCTGTTGGCAAGAGCTAGGAACTAAAACCAAGTGTAGTACACTACTGGTTGTACACAGCAGTAGTAAGACCAACGATTAGATATGGGGCAGTTGTCTAGTGGAGAATCAACCAATGAAGTGAAGTATCTAGGCATAACACTTGATGCGAAATTGAATTGAAACAGACACCTAGTCCAAATGACAAGGCGACGCAGGTTTTCTGAAGATGTAAAAGAGCTGCTGACAAAACCTGGTACTAAAACCAATCGTAGTATACTAGTTGCACACAGCAGTAGTAAAACTAACGATTACCTATAAGGCAGTTGTCTGGTGGAGGAGGATGGGGTTGACATCGTCAACGACTTTCCAGCGGCAGGCTCTGCATGAACAATACGGGAACCGCCTCCATGAAGGCCGTTGTGGGTCTCCCTCCGCTGTAACTATTTGTAAAAGCGGAGGCCATTGCTGCGAGCCTGAGGCTGAAGGCCAATAATGTATGGTGTCCTAATAAGGTTGTAGGATGCCATACATATCACAGGAACTATGGAACTGGAAGAGCCAATATTTCAAATGCCGGCGGCCAGTATGGCACCTGAGATTATGTTTACAGCTACGCCGAACATATTTATACCGACCAGGGAACAGGCAAAAAGTCGTTCGAGCGATCGTGGTGCCAGCACCTGGTATACGAATGTATCACAATCCAAACAGGGGACACGTGCAGGCATATGCGGGATGTGCCATAGGAGGAAGACATCGATACGACTGGGAAAAGGTACGACGGTTTTTTAGGCCGAATTGTTTGCAATCGCAGCCTACGCCGAGGAAATTCGGGAAGCCGGTTGCGCAAGTAAAAAAATCAACATAACGACTGATAGTCAGGCAAATATTAAAGCCATTATGAATTCAACTACTAGGTCTAAACTGGTGAAACATTGTAAACAGGCTCTCAATAGACTGGCAGAAGAGAAGATTGTGCCACTGATATGGATGCCAGAACGTGAGGACATTAAATGAAATAGCAATGAGATAGTCGACGAACTGGCCAAGGAAGATACTAAGAGGAACTTCATAAAACCAGAACCTGTAAGCGGAATCGCCAAGGATTCAACTAAAAGGGAGATCTGGTTATGGCTAGAATAAGAACATAAAAACAAATGGAGGTTAACTAAGAGCCAACTCCATACTAAAACACTACTAAGGGAGCTGAACGGAAGGTTTCCAGCTAACCTAATTCGTAGTAACAAAAAAGAAATTAAAATAATTACCGGCTTATTAACCGGTCATTGTCCTTTAAGGAAGCTTCTGTACAGCATGAGCTTGGTTAGCGAGCCATGGTGTAGGAGATGTGAAAAACAGGAGGAAACAAGCCTTCTTGTAATATACACATATGAGGAGCTGAAGGGACAGAAACACTTCGGAAGAGATCGATTGGATCCTACGAAAGTTCTCTTAAAATTTGCTATACTGTTTTGTTTAATTTTTGGATTTTGTTTAATTATTCAGCTATTTTCCGGCTACCGGTATTAGATTTACTTTAATTTCATTTAAAACAGCTTCTTCAATTTTTACTGTTTTAACCGTTAAAAATCGAAAGTTGTTATCAGAAGGCCTGTATTCCGATCACAACCTTCGATATTTTTAAATTGCCGGTTTTTAGAAAGTTATGCATGAAGACTTCCAAAAATTCTTCCGCCAGGCACTACACGTTAAGGAAAACTTTGATGATAAACACGTCTTGCACCACTAGAGCCATTGCACTTGCACTTGAGCCATTCCATAATAGAAATGCAGATCTGCCATTTCACTGTTACTATACTGAACCATATTCAACAAAAAATACTTTATAAGAAATTGAAATAAATACCTCGTACATAAATAATTTGACAACTGTCAAGTCGTTTACCAAATACTGGAATTATTTTCTAATGTCAACCTTCCATTTGCGGACGATGTTCATATGAACATTGCATCTTAAAATCACTTAAAGAATCGACTCTTAAAGTTATTGCATGTACTTAATTAACACACTGTATATGTCGTTCTGACCTATATATGCCATTTATATTTATTTTGTAATATAAACATACAGTCATACATACAACCATTAGTCATATGTAAGTAGTGACATTATCGATATCCTCTAATGCGCGTTACTGTCGTACATTCGCTTGTAACTCCTGTAACGAGACACTACACACATTTCATATATGATGGACAGCCATTATTCACGAATACCTAACCTTTTCAATAGCAATGACAGTGACAAACAACGAACTATAGAAAAGCGAGATCACGGTCGAACGCTAAAATAATAAATGAAAGGGTAGAAAAAAAGTAATTACATATTCTTTTAATAATGCCGCAAAATTCATCATCTCAATGGCTTTAATATCATAAGTTGGCTGAAATTCAAGAAAATCGTTGTTGTGCATGTATCCTATGCGTGTAATGGAGTTTAATCGTTGGATGCAATACTCAGTTTCGGTGTAGTAATTTTAGATGAAAGGCATTTAACAATACGTGGTATTCTAATACGAAAAGTTAGTTTAGATAGTTGTATATTCAGCGAACGTTGAGTCTTATCATAGAATTACCATATTCTTAATGTGGTACCATTAGCAATATCAATTAAAAATTCAGTGCAAATGTTTTAATTAAATTTCTGTTCATCATAGAAATTATTTTTGAGATTGAAACTTTTAACGTATTATTTAATTGTTATTAGAGTGAAAATGGATTTAAACTTTAGATAGTCAGATTAAACTATCGGATAGAAACTTTAGGAAATGTGGTTATTCATACTCCATGAAAATCACAAATTTCTCGTTCTTAGGATCGTTTTTATTTATTATTTACTTACTGCTGGTTTACTTGAACACCTTTTCGTGAAGTATTTTGTCAAAACTTTGAAAAGAAATTTCCATGGCCTTCCTAGACTTAAGCATACAATTAGATAAAAAGCCCAAAAGTGTATTAAGCATTAGTAGAGCTAAGATTACAATGGAAACTTTTAAAAGTGATAATTTATCACATTTCAAGGTTAACTTTATCACTAGAGCAGGCCAATTTCCATTCTCGCCATGAGCGCCGGTATGGGAGTGTAATTCGTAATATATTAGAATATGCGATAGAATAGGGACGCAACATGAGCTTGTTACCGTTATAAGTATAGAAGTAGAGACATTTATTCTATCAGAAATAATTAAATATACATTTGGTTTTCTGCTATTAAAGTAATATGCATAGACACACGAAAAATAAGAATAGTACATATTATAGCAGCGTTGTATGTACCTATAAATACTCGTAAAATGGAAAATGTATGAAATCAGTGATTGTGTGCACGACAGAGGATTTAAAAAAACCCTTACCGTTTTAAGCGTCTTCCAAGGATTGAGAAACTGGAGAAATTCGATTGTATATTTTCAACATCAGGTGCGTTTATAAGGTTATTTCTGAAAAACATGTCCGCCGTGAGGAAAAAATATGTTTACATTCGGAAAACGAGCGTTCTACATCTAGTGATGTTATATTCGCATAATCAAAATACTTTTTTAAGCAACTTAACGCATCTGTAGACGTGCCCTCACAAATACGTGTTAAGGTGTCAAAATCAGCATTTCTATCTAAAACACTTTCAAATTTAATTAGAAAACTTTCACTTTTTGCGTCTTCTACAGCACACAGTTGTGCGTGAACATCTTTAACGATTTGCAGTGATTCCTCTAACGACAGCGACGAATTTTCTAATTTTGTTATTGCTTCTTCTAGTCCCAAGTAATTCTCACGAATACTTCGTAAATCCATTTTAATCTGGGCATCTTGAATTTTTTTCTGGCTTGTATTGATAGCTGTACTTTCTTTAGGATCGAATGATAAAACCACGTCCTTAATTTTTTCAAAATGTTCATGATAGTAAAACCCCGCCCGTAACCATGTACGCCAACGTGTCAGAATCGGCCGTGGTGGCTCAGGGGTATGGGGACACAATTCGTGAAATTTCCGAATACGTTTTGGAGATTTCAGGAATACTGCCTTTGTACTCGATATTAAAGCATCTACCTCTGGATAACAGCTACGAACCTGTTCTGCCACAAGGTGTAGAGCAAGGAGTTTACAAGTAATATGTAACAAGTTAGGACAATATTTTCTAAGAGACCGGCCTACAGAACACATGGTTGCGGCACATCGGTCATATATATTAATACTTAGTCTTTCGAAAGTTTAAATTTTTCCAAAGTATCTAATAGCACCTCTGAAATTTTTTCGGCATTACATTGTTCTAGTCGTCTGGATACTAATAAAATTGAAGACGTTTATTGATGTGGTTCCATATTACGCGCCATCACATTAACTACAGATTGTTTTTTGCTGTCAGTTGTTTCGTCCACACATAACCACCGTTTTTTATTTTTCAGTTCGATTTTGATTTTATGTTCAACCTGTTTACGCACCGATGGTAAATTCCTTCGTAACATTGTCGTGCTCGGTAATGTTTGATTCACGTATTTATTCCAAAATGAAATAAATGAATCATTACTTAACAAGTTAAACGGCAGTGTACACACAATCATAGTTACACATAGTTCATGTATAAACTGTTGTCGATTAATTTTGTTATTATTGTGTTTCGAACTGCTTACGTGTTCTTTACAATGTGTTTTTGACCAACACATTAGATATGTATTGCACACTAAACATTTAATTTTTGAGCCATCGTATATTAAGTCCGGGAAATCCTTAATAAACTTACTCACTTCGTCTGACAACGGTCATTTTCTCGATTTATGTGTCGACGACATTTTATTACGTATGCTTACACTTACATGCAGTCTAAGCAAGTACCAAACACATACTGATTGCTTTTTATTAGTTTTGATGCAATACAATCATCCTCACATCGGCGCACATGGCGCGCACGGAAATTGGTCTGTTCTATTTATCACTGATAAAACTAACAAAAGCAATTTAAAACATCTTGAGTAGGTAAAACCACCATTTTTATAAAAAAAACACATACTTAATAATATTAAAAATATTGTTAAAAATCGGGGGCGGAAAACACAATAAATGTTCGTTATTTTGTTCTATCTTGACCTGTCACTCACAGGGCTTAGATAGGTTCCGTATAAAAAGTTTTCTTAATGCATTTGGTGGCAATTGTATTGAAACTTGGATTTGCTTTTTCAGTGTTTATTTAATAAAGAATACCTATTTTCGTGCACATTTGGCAATAAATAAAATCCTGTTTCACCAGGATAACGCTCGGGTTCACACGTGCATGGTTGCAGGCCAAAATTAAACGAATTAAAGTTGGAATTGCTTTAGCATCCACCCTATTCGTCAGATCTAGCTTCCAGCGTCTTTTCCTCTAACCTAATTTGAAAAAAATTTCGGTCGAAAAAGTTATGGGTCAAATGCTGAGGTTGAAGAAGTTGTAAATCAGTATTTTTCAGCTTTGGACAATCAATTTTTTATGACGGTTTGCAGGAATGGAAAATACGTTGGACTAAATGTATCGAGTTGCAGGGAGACTACGTCGAAATAATTATTTATCGATCAAGGGCGTAAAACAGGTGTTTATGAACCGCGACGTGTAAATAACACGCCAAAGTCCCTAAACGATATTTACGCCATAAATACATTCAAAATTTTATGCACTACCGATTTAATAATCCTTTCGTAAATAATAATTCTGATCGATTCTACATACTGTCAATTAAGTGGAAATTGACACGTCTATTATTGTCTGTCATCTTTTCTATATAAAATTTTACATCGTAGGTATCAAATAGTCTTAAAAAAAATGAATAAAATGCAATATTTCTCTGACAATATTGTTAACAAAGCTAGAATAAGTAATCGCCATTATTATTGCTAATTTCTTGTAATTGTAAGTCAAGAAGTTTTCGTCTATAATGAAACGTAGTGACGAAGATACAGTTTACAGTGAACCACCAGAACTATCTAAAGCAGAAGATGAAGTAAGATTAAGCTATTACCTATAAAATCAAACAAGATGTACGACAAGATCTACGATGAATTTATTACGTGGTGCAATATACAGAATGCAAAAGCAGTAACTATACGGAAAATGTAATTCCATATTTTCTGAAAAAATCTAAATGTCCTCATCTATGTGGTCATACTATTCAATATTGAAGGCAACTGTAAATTTTCATAATAATATACATATCAGTAAACATTCTAGAAAATCAGATGGTTATATACATAAAAAAATCTAAAATTCTAGCCAAAGAAGGAATAGAACTATTTTTAAACGATATTCCAGATAATTTATATCTTAGGGTAGAAGTAAGTTACACTATTTGCCCTTGTTTAAGTTTAAACCAATATGTTAATCGGAGTATATTATAGGTTGCATTAATTTTGGGTATTGGTGGAGCGTGTCGTCGAGAGGAATTAGCAAATATTACAACGGACGACATTTAAGATATAGGAACAACCTTATTAATAACTATACGAGCATCGAAAGCTCAGATTGATCGTATTTTCAGTGTGATCGACAAAAAGCAGACGTCATTAAGTTATCTCGATATTTATAGAAGATACGCTTCACTACGCCCTAAAAGTAGATAAAAAAATCACAGACGCGTTTTGTGTATTATAATAATAGAAAATGTTCCAGTCAAGTAGTTGGAAAGAATAAATTTGATCAAATACCTATTAAAATAGCAACCTATCTAAAACTATCCACTCCGAAAGAGTACACTGGCCACTGTTTTAGACGTTCCTCAGCAACTCTGTTAGTTGATATAGGCGAGGATATCCTTAACATAAAACGACATGCTGTAACAAATACGATAAAAATTGCAAAAAATATTGTAAATAGCAATATGCTCTCCTGCTCGCTTCAGTGAATCTGAAGTGCCAATTATAAAAATGAATTTTAGAATGTGAGTACTGATTCTATTGAATATATACCTTCCAGCAGTAAAACAAATCGTAAGGAGTTATTGAAAGTTTGTAGCCAATTACCACAAGACGAGACAGCAAATCCTACCGCTTCCAGAAAGAATTGTTCAAATTGTATTATTAGTATAAAATTGTAAGTGGAAAAATTATATAATTTATGTAATTTGTGTTGTCTGGAGTGTTCTAATTTATCTGTTAAATACTTTACATTATTATACGTAATAAATCTATTTTTACTAATATATAAAATTTTTATTTATTGTAAACGGTGAAAATCTAGTTTATCGCCCGCAAATCTAGTTTACCGCCCACAGGCGCTAAAGAGTAGTCCGAGGGCGATAATGTGACACTTTTCGCCCGCCAATGTGATTCATAAACGGTACTTTATAGCTCGGTAGTAGATAAAATATATTTTGTTTTGCTCCGAAATATGTCTATGTTAAACAGGCCGTAAACATTTCAATTTTCGAATTTTTAAATACGAAGTGTGTATTTCAAAATTCGATTTGTAAACCCGTAAACCGAATAATCAAGAAAATATTTCGAAATTTACCAATACTTCTGAAACTGTCTGAGTAACTTAACGGGCGGATCTTGGCAGTATGTTTAGAAGATATTTGAATAAGCCTCAATCAGAGTGATTAATTCATTTAATTATGTGATTGAATAATAAAACGGTTCGGGGCGCCGATAGGTTAAAATACAAACCAAATAACTTAATACAATCCTCGTTTTGCGAGCAATTAATTCAATTCAGAGAAAAAATACGTCAATACAGATTACAAAAAGCCAGCCTGAGTGTTTAACAAAAGGTCATTCAGAACGAAATAAAAGCGAGTAAACTCGTTTTTACTCCGTGTAATACTTTATCAGCCATTCCGAGCTCGTTCCGCTCAAATCGTTCATTTTTAAGTAGTAGTACCAGGAACAGCGGGCTTTCTGCGTCTAAGGTGTATTTAATTATTGTGGTTTTACTTCGGATTAGACCGCATTACATCGCATTGTACTCTTTTGTCAACTTGTGCACTTTGAATATAAATACGTAAACACTTTCTTGTAACGATCAGCGAAGCGTAGTTCCACTAGTTCATTTTTATTAGTAGTTTTAATCGTTATTGAAACTTTAATGTTCTAAGTATAGTATTTGTCACAATCTAAGAAAATAGCTTTGTGCCGGTTAAATACTTGAATAGGGCACCATGTCCGTGCGGTGAGGGTCTAAGCAAATACAAACGCTGATTATAATATCGGCATGGAAGCCAGATGAGTATTAAGTAATTTTTATTCTGTACGACTGACAATAAGTGTTCCTTACTTCATTTTCATAAAATAGAAACTGAATATATAGTATTTTATATAATAATTTGTTTAATTAATACATACATACATAATCTTTACTTCCATATACCGGTTATACCAGTGTTGGATGATAAATTTTATATATTATGCATCCTACAGCATACTCTATACAATACTAATATAAATCTAAACTAATATTATAAAGAGGAAACATTTGTGTTTTTGTATGTATGTTTGTAATGTGTTCACACAAAAACTACTGGACCGATTTCAAAAATTCTTTCACCATTAGAAAGCTGCATTTTCACTGAGTGACATAGGCTATATTACAGTTTCAAAAAAAAAGGGATCCCCAATAAAAATGCATTAATGTAACCCAAGGTGTGAAAAAATTAGTCACAAAAAATCTGTCATCGCGTACGCTGCGGAAACTATTGTTGATAGAACAAAAAAATGTCCTATAGTATTATAGAACGTATTAATATCTACAAAAAACTCCGCGAAACCATATGTCCAACTACTGTAGTTATGCCACTATAACTACTTTTTTACATTTTAAAAGTTAATAAAAGTGCCGACAATAATAAAACCATATTATCCATACCTCTGTATTATTCCTTATCCTATTAAATGATATTTTATTAAAGACCATTTCAATACCAGTAAAATACTTTTTAAATTATTAAAATCGGACATTCCATTCAAAAGATATAACGAATTTAAAAATGTCAATCTAAAGAAAATAATGTTATAATATAATGTAGTAGTACAGCGATGGCCATATTCATTTTGTTTGTAATAAATTGACAAGCGAAAAATTATAATTGGAATAAGAATAGTATTGGCAGAAGGAATTTAATAACAAGTTCAATGAGAATGAAAAGTAATAGGAAACAGGCACAGAGAAGCTGTTATAGAAAGAAGTTAAACATAAAGTGATATAAAATCCAAAAATTAAGGATCACAAGAAAGGAAGATTAAATATTTAAGAGAATACACTCACTATTGTATTTATTCAAGGTAGGATCGAAGAAAAGAGAACATATACGATACAAATTTTATTAAAAGAATTTAAATAACACTGAGATATTTGAAAGGTGACGTTTTTGAAGTAATATCAACAATGTGTCAAAAGCCAAGTGACAGGAACATTATTAAAATAGCGGGTTACATTGTTTATAAGTTATGTTAAATAACTAAATGGACTAAACAAAAAATGTAATCAATTCATCAGCTTTACAATTAAAAAAATATTTTTTTTGTCAAAAACATTTTTTTCCTTTAACTTCACATAGCCACAGCAACGCAATTGGATGATTTGTTTTCCAAGTGAATTTATATTTACTATAATACATTTACCTCTTTTCTCATTCATTTCATTTCAGATTGAGTCACAGCGAAACGTGGTCGGGATTAGCTAGTTTTATATAATACAGATGTGCTTATAAACCTACTATATCGACTCCAATATTTTCTCTAAATTGGGGGCTCTAATTTACGTCTTCCATATATGTCCTTTTCCATCTCTTTCTGTCACCAGCTATCCGTATCGCCTCTGTCCATTCTAAGTTTCTCTTCCTTAAATTTTCGTTTATATGATTGTTCCATGTTTTTTTGGGTCTACCTCTTGCTCTCCTTCCTATAGGTTTACTGCTTCAAATTTTTTCGCCATTCTGCTCCGCTCCATTCTTATCAGATACCCGAACCATCTCAATTGCGACTGCCCAATCGCTACGTTTAACGAAGTTACACGGCTTCTTCGTCTTATCTCGACGTTTCGTATTCTATCCAACCTTGTCACATCCTCTATTCTACGTAGATACTTCATTTCAATTGCTTGTAGTCGAGTGTAGTTTATGGTCCAAGATTCGCAGCTATAAGTTAAAGTTGGTACATATATAGTTTTATAAACCTGTAGCTTGGTATTTTTGGATATTTCTTTTCTGTGAATCATTACTTTCTCTAACGCAAAATAAATCTTCTCCGTATTTCTTATTCTTTTGGCGATTTCCTTATCCATTTACCTGTATTACCGCACCCAGATAATTGAAGCTATCTACTTGTAACACTCTTTTATTTTTTGTTACTATATTTAACTGTTCTTGATGTTGGGAGATTACCATCGCTTTGGATTTGTTTACGTCTATATTTAAATCTCTCTTGTGCAAAGCATCGTCCCATAGGTTGATATTATAATTTAGGGCGGTTTCTGATGGTGCGAAAATTACTAGGTCATCGGCATATGTAAGGGTTTTAATTACAATTTTCTGTAAATTATAGTATCCCACTTCCCACGGTCTCATAAGTAGGTGGCGTTCCTTCATAATATCATCCATTGCCAAAACAAAAAGAAGGGGCTCAGGATGCTACCCTGTTGCACTCCTCTCTTACTTTCAAAGAACTCTGAGTTGTTGTTATTTTGGTTAATGATATTTAGAGTCTGTCTGTATAAACTTTTAACTCCGCTTATGATATTACTTGCTATATTTCTGCTCTCCATTGCTTTCCTACTTATCTTATCAAAAGCACTTTCTAAATCGATGAACGCCAAATACGTCTTTCTCCCGTATGCCAACGTCTTTCCAATTATCTGTCAGATGGTAAAAATTTGATCTTGCGTACCTCTGCATGGACGAAATCCTCCCTGCTCGTCTTCTATTTCCCCTTCGACGTACCTTCTCAATCTATTTTCAAGTACTTTTTCATAGACTTTACATGCAACACATAATAACAAGATTCCTCTATAATTTTCGCAGCTTCTAGGGTCACCTTTCTTATAAATTGGTAGCAGTATGGCTGTCCATATCTGTCCAATCATAGGGTACTTCTTTTGTTTTAATTAATAATTGAAATTAATTAATTAAATTAAAAATTTAGATAAAAAGTATATAAACAATTTAAAAGAACATTATGTAGTCAATATAGATAGATATTGTTTTATTGGTTGAAAATCAAAATCGAAATAATATTTCATATAGATATAAATTTTTATCATTACACATAATATCTATTTAATCAACCTTAGGACAAACGTCATAATCGTGCAAGACGAGTTACGTTACTGTTTGAATATAACCCAACTCCTTTTAACACCAATATTGGAACATATGAACAAAATTCCGTTAGTCTGCTAGACAAAGAATCACAAAATATCAATTTGTTCGTATGATAGACAAGGACAGAAAGCGCACTACTGCCCTAATCAAATTGTCTTACAGTTACCATTACGGAGTATTTTTTTGAGAAAGTATATGGACAATTTGATGTCAAATTCGCCAGAGCGAGTTGTATATCTGGATGAAACATGGATTTATTCCAAGCGTGTTAGGGAAAAATCTTGGCAAGACGAGTCTATAAAAAGTGTACGAAAGCTTGTAGGTTATGATGGCAAATATTATGTCATTGTCTATGCTGGTAGTGACAAGGCCCAGAAAACTGTAGACTATCATGTTGAAATTAATAGCAAAAAATTTGATGAATGGGTTTTAGCTCAATTTATGCCAAACATACCTAAAAATTTAATATTATAATGGATAACGCCCCATATCATAGTGTCGTTATTAATAAAGTCCCAAATACGTCACCAAGAAAGCAAGATATTATAGATTGGTTAACAAACAATAAGATAATCCCTCGAAATAATTTGATGAAATATGAACTTTCAGATTTAGTTAAACGGAATAAGCCTGATAAAAAATATGCCATTGATGAAATATTACAGAAAAGGGCCATGAAGTGTTGAGACTACCTCTATATCATTGTAATTTTAATGCAATTGAACTAATTTGGGCCTCAACGAATAGGTATTACAATAAAAATATTGGCCGGGATGGTTATGGGGATGAGAAAGTCTTAGCTATGTGGGGTGAATCATTAGAACCGTGTGATACAAGTACTTGGGAAAACTGTGTAAGGCATACTAATAACCTGATTAAAACTTAAAACGAATGAGAGATACACATAATAGATGTTGAAGTCGAACCAATTAATGCTAAGAAATAAGTAATTAAACTTTTAGTTTCAAGTTTTTACAATCTTAAATTTAGTAGAGGGGAGTTGTTTAAATCTAGTTGGTCATTTAAAGCTAATCCTAAACTATTGTATCTATTAATTTCTAAGTTTTCTAACATGTTAAGCTTTTTACTTTTTTCTTAAATGTGTAAAATTTTGAAATCTATATTAAATCTATGATTAATTTCTAAACAATGATTTGCGAAAGTTGAATCTGTTTTCTTTTCTTTATGGCGTCTCTCGTGTTCTTCCATCCTAATTTTGAATTTCCTCCCCGTTTGTCCTACGTATACCTTATTACAATCTTCGCATGTTAACTTATATACACCATAGTTTGATTCTTTGTCTATTTTACCTTTTTGTTTTTAATAATGTTCTGTATAGTATTATCCGTTTTAAATGATATATGTTCGTTAATAATGTTTTTGAATGAAAGACCAATTTTTTTCGAAATTTTTCCTACGTAAGTGATTGAATTATAGGAATTAATTATCTTGTATTTTAATTTTGGGTAAACTAAGGAAAGGGTTTTAGATTTTTGTTGGCTATTCAGGATGTTATTGATAATATTTATAGAGTAACCATTGTTTAATGCTATTGTGTATATTCTATTTAGTTCAAGATCGAAATTACTTTTACTCATAGGTGCATGAATTAGTCTATATACCATTGATTTGTATGCTGATAATTTGTGTATTATAGGATGAAAGGAATTAGCGTGTATTGTGGTATCTGTATGTGTTGGTTTATGGTATAGAGCGAACTCGTGTTTATTAGTTTTGTGTGATATGGTTAAATCTAGAAAATTAATGCTTTTATTTATTTCTGTTTCTAAAGTAAAATTTATTTTGGAGTGAATAGTTAATTAAGAATTTCTGAAAAAAACAAGTCAATCAACGGGAAACGTACAGACGGCGTTTCGTTCTGGTTGGAACTTTTCAATGCACGGCATTCCTCGAAGACGGACATTGCTTTTCATTTCTATACTTTCTGTATATATAGTTAACATTTGGAACTTACTGCAAGTGAGAATTAATGAAAATTAAATCTCATTCTTACATGTAAATGTCGACTTATGTGATGCGTTCGTAACTACAATCCGACAAACTAAGTTTGTACCAGTATGCAGAACACACCCTTTCGCGACAACGAACTTCCTGGTAATTAGGTTAATTAAGAATTGCTGAAAAAAACAGAAAAACAAAACCAGAACGAAACGCCGTCTGTACGTTTCTCTCTTAATTAACATAATTACCAGGAAGTTCGTTGTCGCGAAAGGGTGTGTTCTGCATACTGGTACAAACTTAGTTTGTTGGATTGTAGTTACGAACGCATCACATAAGTCGACATTTACATGTAAGAATGAGATTTAATATTCATTAATTCTCACTTGCAGTAAGTTCCAAATGTTAACTATATATACAGAAAGTATAGAAATGAAAAGCAATGTCCGTCTTCGAGGAATGCCGTGCATTGAAAAGTTCCAACCAGAACGAAACGCCGTCTGTACGTTTCCCGTTGATTGACTTGTTTTTTTCAGCAATTCTTAATTAACCTAATTACCAGGAAGTTCGTTGTCGCGAAAGGATTTGTTCTGCATACTGGTACAAACTTAGTTTGTCGGATTGTAGTTACGAACGCATCACATAAGTCGACATTTACATGTAAGAATGAGATTTAATATTCATTAATTCTCACTTGCAGTAAGTTCCAAATGTTAACTATATATACAGAAAGTATAGAAATGAAAAGCAATGTCCGTCTTCGAGGAATGCCGTGCATTGAAAAGTTCCAACCAGAACGAAACGCCGTCTGTACGTTTCCCGTTGATTGACTTGTTTTTTTCAGCAATTCTTAATTAACCTAATTACCAGGAAGTTCGTTGTCGCGAAAGGGTGTGTTCTGCATACTGGTACAAACTTAGTTTGTCGGATTGTAGTTACGAACGCATCACATAAGTCGACATTTACATGTAAGAATGAGATTTAATATTCATTAATTCTCACTTGCAGTAAGTTCCAAATGTTAACTATATATACAGAAAGTATGGAAATGAAAAGCAATGTCCGTCTTCGAGGAATGCCGTGCATTGAAAAGTTCCAACCAGAACGAAACGCCGTCTGTACGTTTCCCGTTGATTGACTTGTTTTTTTCAGCAATTCTTAATTAACCTAATTACCAGGAAGTTCGTTGTCGCAAAAGGGTGTGTTCTGCATACTGGTACAAACTTAGTTTGTCGGATTGTAGTTACGAACGCATCACATAAGTCGACATTTACATGTAAGAATGAGATTTAATATTCATTAATTCTCACTTGCAGTAAGTTCCAAAGGGTGAATAGTGTTGATATAATTATGTAAAGTTCAATAAAATCTTGAATAGCCAACAAAAATCTAAAACCCTTTCCTTAGTTTACCCAAAATTAAAATACAAGATAATTAATTCCTACAATTCAATCACTTACTCAGGAAAATTTTCGGAAAAAAAAAATTGGTACGTTCATTAAAAAACTTTATAACGAATATATATCATTTAAAACAGACAATACTATACAGAATATTATTAAAAACAACAAAGATAAAATAGACAAAGAATCAAATTCTGGTGTATATAAGTTAACATGCGAAGATTGTAATAAGGTATACATAGGACAAACGGGGAGGAAATTTAAAATTAGGATGAAAGAACACGAGAGAAGCCATAAAGAAAAGAAAACAGATTGTTTAGAAATTAATCATAGATTTAATATAGATTTCAAAATTTTACACATTCAAGAAAAAAGTAAAAAACTTAACCTGTTAGATAACTTAGAAATTAATAGATACAATAGTTTAGGATTAGCTTTAAATGACCAACAAGATTTAATCAACTCCCCTCTACTAAATTTAAGATTGTAAAAAAATTTTTTCCACCACCATTCCCCAATAATTTTGACATAAATATTCAAACTTGTATTGTACATATTCAATATTTCATCCACCTGATGAAGCAACAATATTGTAAAAAACAAACGAAACAATATTGTAGTGTATTTACAATAAAAGAATTTTAGAAACTAGAAGTTTAATTACTTATTTCTTAGCGTTATAATGAAGTTTCAACAAGTAACTCCTTCGTTAATTAACCATTCGAACCAATTATTATAAATCCAAATGATTTATCCAGTTCATTGGAAGAATCGGATAATTAAGTAACAATCAGCAGTAAAATTAATATTGAAATTAACCAATACCTGTTTGTTTATTGTCAAATACTATGTTTTCAAATATTAAATATATTACCAAAACAGACATGTATTTTTTTAGGAAATTAGCCTGCTATTTCCTCATAAATATTTTATTAGCGCGTACATGGTAACTTCGCAAAAACCATAATCGATCACGAATAG
Source organism: Melolontha melolontha (assembly GCA_935421215.2). Lineage (NCBI taxonomy): Eukaryota > Metazoa > Arthropoda > Insecta > Coleoptera > Scarabaeidae > Melolontha > Melolontha melolontha. The sequence goes on along the minus strand of OW285237.1, from coordinate 17,606,612 downwards.
AACTTATAAAATCAAATTATAAACTTGGTAAACTACGTAATGAATTATGCTTAAAGTTAGCGAACATCTGTTGCGACTATTAGTTATTTATAGTGAACGATACGTCTTGGTCAAACTTTTTTGCTTGTATGATGGTAACTTGATATGAAATTAATATATGTCCAAGATGACGCCTCTGTCACCAATACAAAAACTATGTTCTAGAAACAGAAAGGATATCTTATTTCAACGACTTTGACAACAAAATTTTTAATATTTATATATACAGTTGGTATTTCGTCTTACAAATAAAATACATAATTAGTTTTCAAGATTTTATTTTGTTTATTTTATTAATCAAAGTAAATATTATATAAATACACATATTTCTGTGAGTTTTGCTTTGAATATTGATTTAATATAAAGTAAGTGATTGTGTGTGCAGTTACTCAGGAATATTTTTATTGAGACTCTGTATAATATTTGGGTATCATAGGACGATCTTTTTGGGTTATGTGTAGCTAGATCTAGCGTCGAGAAGTAAATGTAAAGAAATAATACAACAAAAAATAACTAATAATTCTTTTATTGTCTGTTTGTATGTTCACATTTCATTTTGTTTCAACTGAAGATACTTCATTCTTAACTTATTAATGAAATTTCTAAACAAATATTACATTGTGAATCACACGTATAGTCTTGCAGTTTTGATTTCGAATTCAATTGAATCCCATAAGCAATGACTTTTGAATATTTTACTCACAAAAGGAGATATTTACCTTCCTCTGTGTTGAGATTAGTATTCAAAGCCTATATCTACCCGAAATGTGGATCTATGTCTTCTACTGATATTTCTTTACAATTCTAGTGTATTATTTAGCGTCTATTTAAGTGAACAACAAGTTCCTACAGAATAGTACGTTTATCATCACATCGCATAAGTATTTTCTTATTTTCCACGACTATTGTTGAACGTTTTAATTTTGAAATTTCAATGGCACAAACATTTCGAGAGTATTTGTGGAATCCCTACTTCCTACTCATTGGTCTCTAATATCTGGCCTAAGATACACATTAATCGTGTATTTATGACTAATTAATTATTTAAACTAACAATTCACGTGTATTTTTCTGATTTAATTAACTCTATGTCCTCCAATTCTATCGTATGCACAGTTCTTACTTACTCGTAGATAAGTTCAGCATACAAGTTCTCAAATTCCTCCCGGTACATTATTAACCTTTTAGTTATTTCACAAATGAAACAGACATGTAATATACACATCTGTAACTGCACAACATGGACAATACACCTCGTATTTTACAGCACTTACTTCTGCTTAAGACACGTGTTTCTGCCATCTATAGGCGTCATCAGTCAAGCTAGTGAAGCAATGTATACAAAATAATACAAATCTATTTAAAAAACAGATTTGTATCTGTATATACACTTAAGCTTAAATCGCCCACAAGACATAGCAAATTTCGCCCTATCAGGTGGCACCATATAATAAGTGACATCTGACGGACGAAGAAAAAGGCAACCCTTCCCTTGACCGACTAAGTCGGTCTTATTTGTATTTCACAATGTTTGTTTGTTTCTTGTCACTAATATTTTCGTTGTTTTTAGATTTCCCCGTTGCTGTTCTTGTCGTTTGGATGGCTGTGTGGAAATTGTAAAATACTCAAACGTCAAAATAGTTTTGCTACCTTCCTCTCTGCACAATTCTCATTTTTTAATGCTAATCTCTTATTTTGTATAGCGGGGTAATAAAGACCTGTTTCGTCAACATTGTAGACATATCGGGGAGAATAATTTCTTAAAATCAAAAGTAACTTGGTTTCACAGTTGTCTGTATCATTCAAATTAATCTTCGCGGACTCACCACAAATTGATTTAAATGTTATACTGTATGGACGGCAGAAACTTTCCAACCATCCATTTGATGCGGCGAGATTTTCTATCGTTAAACTGCTTGCTGTCTTCAGTAGTTTTTGTTTAAGTAACAACCCAGATATTGGAATTGCTTTATTTCTGGCTTGCAAACTCAATTTTGGACGACTTATTCCACTGCCAATCCTTCCGACTTCGGAAATTTTTGTTTTTGCTCTAAGTTAACTCCTTCCTAAACCATCTTTTATCGTTAATTTGTCTTTTTCCAGTCCCATATTTTTCGGCTAACTTTCGCAAGCTTACTGCATACTTTTCACTTTCCGCGAATAAATAATTATTTTGTTTTATAGCGACAAACATTTTCTTTTTAGCAACATACGTAATTAATAATAATAAATAAAAGTAACCGAAAGAAACTTTCACATATGGAGAGGATTTTAAACTAACCGGGTAACTGAAAGACCACATTATGGACAAACTTGTAGAAATAAAAACGATTTCTGTTTGATCAAACATAAACATGTACGCATTGCGCCGACAATTTGCTTTCGGAACGTGTTCGGGATTGAGATCGCATTCATTTCTACAAGTTTAATTTAATTATGTGTACATATTAGGAATACATAATTACGGGCAATTTCGGACAAAACGAAATAATATTGGGTATTTCTACTACTGCATCTTTTGGTGGAGGTTAAATTATGATATACGGTGACAAATGTTTGGGGGCACGCACAGAGTTAGTGGTGATTGATGACGGAGCGTTAACTGCAGATAGGTGCATCAGAGGTATTCTCCAAGACCATGTGGTACCTTTTGCCCCGTATGTGCCCTGTGCCAAGTGTGCGTACATTTGTTTCACACGAAAAAATTACAATATTGTCCCTTTCACTGTTCACAAAAATAAAATTTTCACTTTTGTTTGTCACTACATTGATATTCGCGAGGATTTTGTGCACTTCACTAATGTTTCTTGGTAAAGCGGGGCGTATCCTTCTTTGGGCATTGTACATAGCATGCCTTATATACTCTACGTTCGTTGTTGTTAAGCTTGCTGGAAGAAATTCTTGCGTCTCCTGTCTGAGTATTTTTGCTGGTTTTTCAGCAAGGTCCTCCATCGCTTTCCTTTTGCACGAGTTAGATAAAATTTGTCGGTTCAATTTTGCTATATTTGCCTCATGACAATGAACTCCACTGCACTTCGTTACTACAATATTCTCTGTCGAACAAAGGGTGTGAGCTGTTGCTTTGCACTGTCGATTGATACACTTCCAAAACTTTTCGTTAGTGGACTTAATAACTTTATTAAAATTAAATTTAAAATCTTTAATAACCAACATTTGTTTGCCACGATTGCTTAAAATCACTTTAGCTTCCATCACTGCAAAAATCTCAATACTTACTCAAAGAAATGATACTGTACTACTAACTACATATCTTTGCTCTGTAGGTATATACGTACATACATTAGATACCCCCATTCTCTCAATTACCTTAATAACCCTATTACACTAATAACCTTATATTTATAGTTCTAAGTTCTAATACATCGATAATATTACCTCTTACGTAGATAGATGTATATATACATACCTATTATATCTATGTAATAACCTGGGGAAACCCGGCCCTCCTAAGTACCTCGTAATAGCCCGTTGCTTAAAGGAGTAATCCGTAATTAAGCACTTTGGCGACGAAAATGTATGTGTCATAAATGCCCCAACTATTGGGCACGGTTTATCTACCTGGTCGGTGACGAAAATGCATCTACCCGAATTGACCGCTCGAACATATGCGGTATTGCTAGGTATAAAACTTAGACCAAGAATTCCTGCTGCTCAAAACAGAGAAATAGTAAAATTTGCATAGAAGAGATTGCCTCAAAAACTAATTTATGCCTTCATCAGAAGTATGGAAAGACGAATGACTGCCGTTGTAAGGTCTCGTGGGGCAACACACGTTATTGAAGAAAAAGAAAAACATTAATTGGTTAACTATGTTCAAAATGTACAGTAAAGTTATTCTGATTAAAATAATATTTTGTTCGAGTCTGACATCTTCTAGTTTTCTCCTCTTCAGCGAGTTTCACATAATCCAAACTTTGTAAAACAAATTTCAATTACACCACCTAAGTTCATATTAGCAGATTACCTAAGAAATTTAACGACTTGTATACTACAGAGAGTATAATAAATTTGCCGGTGTGTGTGTGTATTATAACTATTATTATTACAAAGATTGTTTTGGCAAGTATTACCAATTATCTATAGAAGAGCAAACAATGCAAATTTTGGAATCGATAAGGCTTTAATGACGAAGACTATCGAATTAATTAATATTAGTTTTAGATACATAAATATATCTATAGTTTTCTTAGCCTGCAAAAGTCGAAAGAGGACACACAAATATTCGAACGTACCCAGATGCGTATATTTAAAGTTATTTTCGTAACAAAATAAATAATTTTTCTGGAGAAAAATTATTCGTGAGATCGTTGGCAGCACTCAATACACATACACAACATAAACTTCGTTCGTGAATCAGTGCCAAATATTTTGCGGTGCACTGACGCTCCACTTAAACTGATCTGTTTTACCTATTTTTCAGGGTTACTCTAAGTACATCATATGAAAATTTGAAATATAGGTATTTTTAAGTGGCGCCAATTCGTTAATACAATTTATGCTGCTGTTCAGTAAGATAGGAAATTTTTATTCACGACATTAAATTAGTGGTCTAATTAGAGTCAAACACACATACGTGAATTATTATTCGAATTAAAATGCATTTCGCAGAACGGCTTTTAACACTGGAAAAAGATTTATTCGCGTCAAAGTACAGCTAATAACCGAAACAAAGACTAAAAATATAAAATACTGTGGTTACAAAGTAAGAAAAGATCACATGTAAAAATTGATATTTCGAGATAAGCATAATAAACTAAATCGTTGATTGATGAAGGCGATACTTGTTGAAACTTCATTATAACGATATGAAATAACTACCTAACTTTCAGTTTAAATTTTCTTTTTATTGTAAGTCCACTACAATATTGTTTCGCTATACAATGACTTCATCAGGTGGATGAAAAACTGAATATTAAAATACAAGTTTGAATGTTTATGTTCAAATTGTTGGGAAGAAATTCTGGTGGAAAAAATGTTTACAATCTTAAATTTAGTAGAGGAGAGCTGCTTAAATTTAATTGGTCATTTAAAGCTAATCCTAAATTATTGGCATGTTCGCAAAATGGGAAGCCATCTGCTCTGTTTGTTTATGCATCACATGGAATATCTAAGAATATTGTGTTTCCAAAGGCATTGGAGTGATAGATTGATTATAATAAAATATCATTGATTCGTTGTTTAACTAGAGAATAAACAAAAATTTTATGGTAGTTAACACAAAGGAAGTGTTAATTTTTCTATAGGGCTACGGGTAGTAAAGCATTTAATCATCAAACGATTTTTATTTTGTGTGTTAAAAATATATTTAAAAATCGAGTGTCCGGTTAATTTTGCACCTCAGTTTGGTTTCTCCTTTCTCTTCTTTCAGCTTTCAGCTAGTTGTTTAATTGTTTTCCAAATATCAATATTAAATAAATTGTTGCTTTTCAAATTTGACAATTGTCTATTATATTTAAAAAAAATAACATCTTCCTGATATTTGCATCTAACCTATACACATTACTTTAAGTGTTCATATAAAGCAATTCATTAAAGATTAAATCAAAGTTCTTTTCCTTTTTAATAATATGTAAGCGTAAATAGAGTATATGATTAGCAAAAATTAACTAGTAATAAAAAAGTAATACCAAATGAAGTATTTTTGAGCCACTTATGTCGAAGCGCACCAAAGATTTCATGTCAAAATGTTAAGCCAATCGACCGATTACTTTTCGAATTTTTCAAGCACAAACATACGCGGTCTGAATTTATATATATATATATATATATATATATATATATATATATATATATATATATAACATTTGATAAATTATTGTTTTTCGGCTTTTTAATATGAAATATTTACAAATATTAAATTAGAATGTACGTAATTGCAGAGTAAGTGGGGATGTAAACATTGCTGTTTACAAATTACAAAGCAAATCATACGAAATTTTTTTATTTGAAAAATATGGTCTACGTTGGGACTCGAACCCAAGTCTACAGCTATCCGGGCTGTCGCCTTTACAACTAGGCCACAATAGACCCAGGTTCAAGCCATATAGAAAAGCATTATAAAGTAACAGTGTTAATGAATCAGATGTCAGTTATTGACATCAGGCGACAGCCCGGATAGCTGTAGACTTGGGTTCGACTCCCAACGTAGACCATATTTTTCAAATAAAAAAATTTCGTATGATTTGCTTTGTAATTTGTAGACAGCAATGTTTACATCCCCACTTGCTCTGCAATTACATACATTCTAATTTAATATTTGTAAATATTTCATATAAAAAAGCCGAAAAACCCCAATAATTTATCAAATGTTATATGTTATATATAAATAAATGTTATATATTTAATGAACGGCTAAGAAATTATCTAAACACTATATATATACATATATATATATATATATATATATATATATATGGAGATTTTCATAATTATAAAAGTCAATTTGATAAGAAAAATTAGAATATACTAAAATTTATGATGTTTTTTGTTACTTTTATCGTATTTTACTACGCAAATGGCATTGTCCTCTGTTCTGGTTTCGCGCCAAGTTATTGAAATGAGGTATGTTTGTTGAACAAGTGCTGAACACTTGTATTTTTTTTTATTTTAAGTTTGATTAAAGTTCCAACTTTATACAACGTAATACATTAACCAAATATGTTTTTTTTTTTGGTAAGTTGTAACATTAACCGATATTAGCACATTGTGAATGTCAACAAAACTCAATTTTGAGTAATATGCGAAACCAATTGCTTTACTATTTATTTATTGAATTTACGTTTTGAAATATTTTCAAGTTTTTTTTTGTATCTAAGAATAGAAATACGCGATCTGTAAAGCGGGGATATTTAGACAGCTTGCATGAGCGACGAGCGAAGTTGTTATGGATATTTTCACCGGTCTAAGCCGTCACTGACTTATATCAGGCCTTGCCATGTTAAAAACGTATACATCGCGAGACATACAGAAGGCGTACAATAAATACCGCAATGCACCATGAATTAATAGTAATAAGTAATACACTTTATGTCATTATTAAAAAAGTCATTCGTTTTTTGAGTTATTTCCATCGCTTATTGAATTTAGGTAACCCGACGTTTCGGCAATTAATCTACTGCCGTCTTCAAGGTAGCCCTGAGAAGGGCTGTTCCTTGCCAAACTTATAATCTGACATATATGCCTCTCTAAAAATTTTTTAGCGAATTGTACTCGATTCAAATCTGGTCCGTAAATTCAAACTTTTTCCTAATCGAGAACACTAACCACTGAGCGATCGGGGAGGTGGAATATTGTTTCTTAAAACTTGTATTTAAGCTACATGTACCTGCGCAGAATATGATGTGCAGTAGGATGAAATGTTTCTGCGCGGTGTCGTATGCACTATGTGGTTATTCTGTTTATTCTACCTCCGTTTCCGAGGTTATTGTTCTTCTGTGTACATTTTCTCTAATCAAGGATAGCCAGACGTTCTTGATTTTCAAGCTTGGTGTACTTACGGCGTTCGGTCTTGGAAGCATATATGCTGTCTCCTCTGGCTTTCTATTTGTTTAGTGGTCTTCTTTTTCCAGAATTGCTATATCAGTCCATGTCATCCTATCAGCTTCTTCCCAGGCATGTTGAGCCAGGCGCTAGTTCTTTGTTCTTTGATTTTCGTTGTCTGGTTTAGTTCTGGTCAGAGCCGATCTATCTCATGGTGTTTGTTGTCCTTATGGCTGTTCTGAAGTTTTAGTTATTGCCTATTCTTCTGAACTTTTCCGAGAGGCCTTTGACATATAGTATTGCCGTAGTGTACACAGTTGTTTGCTGTTCTTGTTCTAGGGCTATTTTTGTCTCTCTTTCTTTCGCAAACGTCTTTTTCGTATATTTCTTTAGTTTCAGTGTGTTGGTTACGTTATTTAATTCCTCTTCTCTATCTCTTTCATCCGGGCAGATATTCTTCTTGCCTCCATCATATAGGCATCTCGCCGCACCAACTTTTACATTTTGTGGGTGGTTGGATTTGAAATTCAGGTATTGTACTTTGTATGTCGGCTTTATGCACACCTTGGTCTTGAGTGTCCCGTTGATATTCTTATGTACTACAACGTCCAGGAAAGTGATCTAATCTTCCGTTTTTACTTCCATAATTAATTTTGTGGATACTTCTATGCTATTGGGATGTTCTAGGAATCCACTTAGTGCCTCCACACTGTATTTCCATATGACGAAGTCATCTACAAACTGCAGCCACATTTTTTGTTTTTAGGTGTACATACTCATTGCCTCCTGTTCAATTCCTCCATGTATATGTTGCTTAGTATGGGTAAAGGAGGACAATCCATTACCATGAATAATTCTTGTTGATAGAACTTGTGCTCCACCTGGAAGTATGCAGTATTTCCACAGATGACCAATAGTTCGATGATGGCATCCACACTTAACGATGTTCTTTCTCCTAATGCAGCGTCTCTGGAGATTGTGTCTTTTACAATTGCTAGGGTAGGGTATGTAGCTACATTCGTGAACAGACTAGTGACATCAAAGGTAACCAGTTTAACTTGTTCTTCCAGCTTCAGGTCTTTGATTTTTCTTACGAAGTCTTCCGTGTTAGTAATTGTTGACGCTATTTTGCCGGATATAGGTGTAACGATGTCCATTAGGAATTCAGCTAGAGAATAACATGAAGGGTTTCTGGAGCTGACAATAAGTCGTAGAGCGATGTATAGTTTGTGGATCTTCGGTAGTCCGTATAGATGTGGTGGCTTTTTGTAATGTGGTGTAAGTCTATATCTCATGAATTGGTTTTAGAAGGCCGCACTATGTTTATGTAGTTTTCTGTATATTTCGGACTCCATGGATGAGGTAGGGTCTTTCGATATTTCCTTGTATTTTTCCGTTTTTAAGACATCTTGTATTTTGTTGTTATACACTGATGGAAAAAAGTGACGAGCACACCCTGTATAATCTGAACGTGTCAAGATAAATGCGTAGATTTGGCGGAGCTTTAATGTTTCCTCTAGACGAGTTTGCGCAGCGAGTTTTGACTTTTTCTATGGCTGCATTTTTTACTGAGTGCCTCCGACAGCTGCAATAAGTTGTATCCATGGGGCCGATGCGGGGAGAGAGAAACCGGTTATTGTTAGTGTTGTGGAAGCGGGGTAGTTGTAATCGTACTTTGTGCGTGATGGATGGCCTTGGATGGTTGGATATTCTTCCCGCTACCATGCAACGACTTATTGACTCCATGCCTCGCCGTGTATCGATGGTACGCGCCTTTCGTGGGGGATACTCCCGCTATTAATGAATCCATTGCCAGCAGGGCTGCTAGGTTATGCTACGTTAGTACTACTTCCATACCAAATTTCATTGCGTTAGAACCACTTCTTCAGATTATACAGGGTGTGCTCGCCGCTCTTTTCCAACAGTCTACGTTTCCACATATACGAGTATTGTCAACAATATCTCGTCATGAATTAAAAAAAAAATGTCGCTCGTCGTGTATTGATAGGAATAATAGAATAAAACATTGCGGAACTTGTTAAGTATTTTCTATCATTTTCATTAAACATATTTAAATGCAATATTTCACCATGAACCTTTTGTAACATCCATTAGCATGTATTTTTGCTTGAAATTGAGGTTAATCGTCATTATACAAAGGTCGGCATGAGTCAGGCAACGCTGTCGAAAAAGATTAAAACGAAGCATGTTCGTGCTTCAGACAGTTGTCTCGGTGTCATGATAACACGTGCTCGTCGAGTAGACGCGTTTTCAGAATGAATAACCGATACAAGTTCACGCTTCAAGAAAGAGTTTTTTTTGTTACGTCGTATCTTCGTACGAACGCGGATTACGAAACTATGTTTACCGAATTTCAACAACAATTTCCGAACTCGCCGCTACCAAATCGTTCAACAGTGTGGAAGATGTACCAGAAATTCTTAAAACCGGGCTCTGTTGCCGACGCGCCGCGTTCTGGACGACCGGTATCTGTAACAACTAACGAAAATATGGAAACAGTGCCGCTGGCGTTTGTCGAGCAGCCGAACCAATCTGCAATGCGGCTATCGGGAGAACTTCAAATATCCGATCGTTCTTTACGACGAATGCTGAAACGCATGCACTATCGAGTTTACCTTCCATGTCTCCTCCACGCAACTCACGAGGATGATTTCGATCGCAGATTGGAATTTTGCGAGTGGTACCTCGGATGCAGTCAGGATGATCCGCAGTTCCAGCGTTCCATTTTGTGGTCGGATGAAGCAACCTTCAAGCTGAACGGTACGGTCAATCGGCATAACTGCGTGTACTGGAACGACCAGAATCCTCACGTCTCCATTGAAGAAGAATTAAACCTGCCTGGGGTGTGTGTGTGGGCAGGTATCCATGCGGGAGGTCTCGTGGGTCGGTACTTTTTTGAGGGTAACGTGACGGGCAAAGTTATCTGGAAATGCTCGAAGATTTACGTGGGCAAATGGACAACGATCCAACACTCGCGAACATCTGTCATTTCATGCGGGATGGAGCTTCGCCGCACTACGCGTTATGTGTGCGGGAGTACCTTAATGTTCATTTTGGAGAATGGATAGGCAGACGAGGAATCGTTGAGTGGCCCGCATGGTCATGTGACCTGACACCCTGTGATTTCTTCCTGCTGGGCCTTCTCAAGGACCGCGTTTTTGCAAGGGGACCACGTACCCTTCCCGGCCTCCGAACTGCAATTGAAGAAGAATTTGAAAATCTTCGCGGACAGCTTCGCCGGACCTGCTTCACCGTTGAGAAACGTTGCAGTAAATGCATTGATCAAGATGGCCATCAATTTGAACACTTACAGTAACCCTTTTTCGAATCCCTTTTGTAATTTCTTTGAATAAATTTATTTTGAAGCTGCATTTTTTTCTTTTAATGCAAATTTGTTGCCTGACTTATGCCGACCCCTGTATTTATCTATTTTATAAACACCTTGTATATCGAATAATAAACTCGCTATTATTAGATACTTACTTAATTATCTAATAGTAAGCGAACTGATTTTCTGATAGCGGTTTTTTTGTTGTTGTCTTTATTTGTTTAATAGACCAAAAAATAAGAATACATAAAAACATTTTAGTAGACACGCATTTCAGATTATCCTTAATCTAAAATAAGATACGCTTAGCCAAACATCATCCAGTTCTCGGATAATTAAAACATCGCACCCATAAATCTCGATAATTATATTTGCTTTAAAGCATTTAATTTCTTAAATTCGATCGTGCTCCGCTTTTACCAAAACACCATTACGTTCAGTAAACCAAACCATTTACATTTGCTGTAATTCTGGCAACGCTCTAAAAAATGTTTCAAAATTGGTCTGTTGCCTATTACTTCAGGCGTGCGGGTAAATGTTTGTAAAAACAAGAGGTATTTATTTACAATATTCTTCATTACTTACAATAATATGAATGTGTGGTTATGTATTTACAGTTACATTTCCTTCCCGTGTATAATTAAAACTTGCGTAAGGAAAAACAGGAAATCCTTATTTTAATTAATTCGTTATTAGGTACATTTATCTAATTTGTTCATCTATACTCAACAAATATTTCAATTAATGTTGTTTCTTTCGAAAGAAAAATACGTATATTATTTTATGTGCATTTGTAGATGGTGTAAGGATTACGAGGTGGTATTGATATCTAGCTAGTCTAGGCCACTTTCCTTAAACAAAACAAAATCTTGTTTTAATGGTAAGAAACAATAAAATAGCTTTAAAATTTTTTTAAAGTCTATGTACTTATACATCGACCTAATATATAAAATTACATATTCGAAAACGAAAGCATAAACTGACAGTAATTCATAATAATAAACGCGTAAAGAAATTAAAAGATTTGATTCTAATATTGCGATTATATCATATTTTCCAGGTAAGAATAGAATCTAATAAAAGAATCTAATACATTTATTAGATTTAGTTTACCGCATATTACCTTTATAATTGTACTTTGGCTTGGTGTTATATTTACGCACATATTACTTGCCAAAATTCTTTCCAAGGCTGTTGAATTCAATTCAGTACAGCGAAATAATTTTTATTTGTCAAAAGATACGACCATTTTCGCCTCAAATTATTATCTTAGTAGGTGATATGTCGGGTCGGAAAAACCCCGGTGTTCTAAAAGCAATCATAACTTGAGAAATATTTAATAAAAAAAAATTAAAAACATTAATTGGGACATAAAAATAAGACACAATGTTAACTTACTCAGATGAGTTCTGTATTAGTTTTAGCTCGGGCAGTTGTCTTTTTCTTAGAGCTAAATCATTTTTTCCTATTCTTAATATTAACTTGGAGACATTATTGTACGTACACAGTAGGCTGGGTATGTATGGAGAAAAAACAATTTTTTTTATGGGCGCGGTGACAAAAAGATGCCAAATTATAAGTGTTATTAGGTTACGAAGTTTGGTAGCAATCGGAGTTAATCTTCTGCCTCCGGTTTAATGTTGAATCTTTCAAAAATGTACTTAAAAAAGAACTTAAAGCATGATATATAAAATTACTCTAATTAAGTTTATTTATTTGGAAAAGTTAGAAATCAATTGTAATTATATTTATTTAGAGAAAAAAAGCATGACAAACTTTTTTTCACAAAAGTGCAAGAAAGGATAATCATAAAAATAATGAATATAATGAGTTTATTTTGTTACAAACTCCTTTTTGCTATCGAATTTCGGCATTAATTTTCTTGATTCTATCTGCGTTTTGATGAAACCTTCTCTTGTTGTTTTGTTGCACAAATATGATGATGCTTCACTCACAGCTTTGACTGCTCTTTCTACCGCTTGGGTGTGACAGAGAAGGTGTAATAGCTCAATTCCTCCATTCTTCTTCAGTAAACAGTCGAAGATTTTCTTCATTTACAGATTTTAATATAGGATGTGATAGTTTCTTCCCAATTCAAAAGGTCAAAATATGATGATGCATTAAAGTTTATCGTTGGCATCTGAAAAACCGTAATTGCTTTGATGTTGCTGATCTACTTTTCAAAATTCGATGGACAGCTAATTTACGAATCTGTTGCTGGGGATCTGTCAACATTGCAAGTAATAAGTTTTCAGGGTGTGCAAAATAACTGTTTCTTTGAATTACTGGGTCAACAACGGCTTTCAAAGTTGTTGGTAAATATCTGCTTAGTTTAATTAGTTTAAAAAGGTGTCGTGGCCCGTATTTACAGCTGGGGAGAGTTTTTATAGAAAACCACACTGGAGCGTAAACCTTGACAATATATATTGCAAGAGTGGCAAGGTTTGCAGAAGGGTTCTCAACTTAAATATATAGACGAAGAATTCTGTTAGCACGTGTTAGCGTCTGATCTGCACTTATATCTTCAACACAAAGCTCTGGTAAGTTCGTGGGAATTGGTTGAAACTTCACTATAGGTCTTTTTTCACAGTTTTGAAGTGCCTTGCCTATTTTTACCAAAAATGTCTGTGGTCCTGATGTACCACCAACAACATGTTGAAACAGGTGTCTGAATGGCAGTTCATTCATATGCGACATACAAATGGGTCTACCCAATCTTTTTTCCAGTATACGTATAATACCCCCAGATTTGCCAACATTAACATTTGTGCCATCACAACCAATTGCAATCAAAAAATCCATCGATATATCCGATATATATATCCGATTAAAAAGGTGTCGTGGCCCGTATTTACAGCTGGGGAGAGTTTTTATAGAAAACCACACTGGAGCGTAAACCTTGACAATATATATTGCAAGAGTGGCAAGGTTTGCAGAAGGGTTCTCAACTTAAATATATAGACGAAGAATTCTGTTAGCACGTGTTAGCGTCTGATCTGCACTTATATCTTCAACACAAAGCTCTGGTAAGTTCGTGGGAATTGGTTGAAACTTCACTATAGGTCTTTTTTCACAGTTTTGAAGTGCCTTGCCTATTTTTACCAAAAATGTCTGTGGTCCTGATGTACCACCAACAACATGTTGAAACAGGTGTCTGAATGGCAGTTCATTCATATGCGACATACAAATGGGTCTACCCAATCTTTTTTCTAGTATACGTATAATACCCCCAGATTTGCCAACATTAACATTTGTGCCATCACAACCAATTGCAATCAAAAAATCCATCGATATATCCGCATTCAAGAAAAAGTTGAATATTTCTTGTTCTATGCACTTTGCAGTGCCTGAAGAAGGTGAAACATATCCTAAAAACTTCGAGTTAGGTTCTTTAATTAATGAAATATGCTCCTCTAGTATACATTGCCTGTACTTCTTTCCATATTTTTCAGATATAATTGAAGTTCGGTCTTTTCTTCCATCGAAATATAAAGCGGGTATTTGTGAAACACTTTGTTGTAAAGTTATATTTTCTCTGTTTTTTTTTTCTTTCTCGGCGAAGTTTATTTTTGACTATATCTACTGAGCTGGAAGTGTGCAGAGCTGCAGATGATAGCAGCTCCTGCCGTGTCTGATACTCCAAATCTATAGCATGTTTTTGATAATAAGCTAAAATCAATTGCCCCTTTTTTAGTTTCAGTTTTTGAAGGACGCAATTGAAAATGTCGTGTTTCTTCACAATCCGACTGAACACATTCGGTTTCAGATGCACTACTCAATTTAACTGTAGGTATTTCGGCCATTTTTTGTTGCTTTAGAGTAGATTTTTCTCGTAACAACTTTCTTTTTAACTTTCTAATCTGTATTGTTGTTCCAACACCTACACTACTTATAGCCATTTGGTCTAACCGTTCTTTGATCTATTATAAAAGTTCGCTCTCTTTCAGGTATTTTTTTGTTTTTAATGCAAGCACATTTAAGAAAATCTCTGCACTTACATGCCGAAATATCAAACAAAATCTTACTTTCACAAAGAAATTTTTCCAACTTGTTTTTAGGAATTTTTGGGTCAGACTTCAAAAGATTTTTAGATTTTAAATGATATGTTTGTAGCATTACCTTCATTCGTTTAACCTCTACTGTAGGTATAGACGATTTCTCCCATATTTCCATTATTCTTGCAACTACAGTGGCTTCTATTTCCTTATATGTTGGCTCCTTTTTAGTTTCCCTCTCATATTTTAAGCTATGACGGGTCCACTCATAAAATTTCATAACATCTTCATAAGTTGGTAATATATTATCTTTCAAATCACATAAAACACCAAACAAAGGACACCTCCAACTATTTCTGGTACGCTCCATTTCTCAAATGATAAAATAAACAAATAAATGACAGGCACTTTACAACGCAACAGTAATTATTTTAACGATCGCGGCACACTTGTCTCATCTAACTCGGTGTTGTAAGAAATAAAGATTGTACGGGGATTTCCATATTTTGTTTTTGCCTTGAACCGTTTAGATAACATATACAAAAGCAGCAAGTTTTTTAGTTTTTGTAATATATAAAAAAGCAGAATTTTATATTATTGTTCCTTTTAATGACTTATTTGTCCGTATTAAGGTTCAATTAGACGTGCCATAGCCGTAACCATAGCCGTAACCAAAATTAATATCTACGGTTACGTCTATGGCGTTACCGCATGTTACCAAAATCGAAAACATTGTAGCACATACGATTGGTTTTATATGGTTACGGCTGTAGCACGTCTAATTGAACCTTTAGACTGATTCAGTGCTGTATATCGCTACCTTAATATAGAAATGCCCTAACTCATTTTTTTTAAATCGAGGTTTTCGCATGTTTCGATAGATGATCTTCTAATATATCGAAATATCAAAAAAAAAAACTCGATTTGTAAAAAATTGAGTTAGGGACTTTCTACATTAAGGTAGCGATATGTAAATGCGTGTTCTGGGGAAATTTAACAGTGTGAATCCATAAACTTGTATAGATATGTAAGTTAAAAAGTATTATTAAAGTGATGTCAAAAATCTACTTTTTCTGAAATTTCTATCGCTATCCGGAGGTAGTAAAACTTTAAATAATGCAATAAAATTTTATATGCAGATTAGCTATACCATTTAGCACCTTTTTATCACTGAGCCTCTCAAGAAATGATGAAAAAAAATTTTTGACACAGCCTAGTACACAGTTACAATGTGGGTAAAAGCAGTGATGTTATGGACGAGCTAAAAGTAGAGGCAGAAATGTTATTAAACATTCGACAACTAAATACCTACTTTTTGTTACAAATGATACACATATGCGTACACATATCTGTATCTGTACACATGGACATACACCTCGTATTTTACCAACGTTCACTTCAGTCAAAGGCATATTGCTGTGCAATTCTCTTTGGAAAGATAATAAAAATTTGATTTAATAACGTATAAATAAATTAAACATAACTGGATAAGCGGAAACAAATTAAAAAAGAAATCAATCGAAGTTGTGTATTTTAAATGCACCCCGTATATCATATGTTACAGTAATATTGAAACTTTAGACGTATATTTCCAAGAATTAATAGGTAAACAAGTAGCGTTATGTCAATAAATTTTAGGGTAGTTTGATTATTAAATGCTTAGAATGTAAGTAAATTAATAAAACAGGCTATACGCACCAGTAATATTATAAAAAGGATATAAAAGAATCTTATCTTTGTACAGTAATAACGTTAGTAACCATATTTAATTTCAATTCTTTATATTTTTGTAAATAACCTTGTCAAAATGAATGCATTAACATAAGACGTCCAAGTCAATTTTAAAATAAGAAAAAATCATTATATAACCTATGCAAACGGCAAATCCCGACCGTAAAATCTAAAATAACAAGAAAATCAGTAACAAGAAGTAAACAAACATTGTAAAATACAGATAAAGCAATTAATGCAGTAATATTACGATGTTAACAAAAGCATATCAAAACACGCATGCCTAATGAATGCATCGAAGAAACGTGCGAATGGAAGCAAAGGACAAGACGACACCATATGAACAAACCCAAGGGAAGAAAGAGATAGAAAATACTACGGGAGAATGAAGATACTGCGTAGACATGGATTCCGGGTAGAAGTTGCAGGCGTGAACGTAAAATTGAAGCTGTTCTGTGAAGAATGAGATTAAAAGTTCACTATTCTACAATAAAATTTAGAAATATTAACATTACTACAAAAAGGAAAAATATATAAACAGGAAGACAACGTATAGAGATGGAAAAATTAAAATTACCCACGATCGGTACAAACACACAGGAGTGAAAATATTAAATAAATATGAAAATGAGAAAAAACAGAAATAAATGATTTGGTGTAGGAACGAAATTGTAAGAAAAAAGGAACGCTGGGTATAAAAGCGAAAATCACTGCAAAATGAGAGATTCATCAATATAACTTCGACGTTTACAAAGATTCACTGACTCATTGTGCTACTTTCATTTAAAAATTTTTATTTTAGATATAGTCAATAATCTCTAAAATTTTGAGCCTGTTGGCATTCTATTTAGTTAAGAATAAATAAAAGTATAATTTCATTTTAATTATTAATATAGTTATCATTATTATTCTCATCATTATTACAAAAGTTTGATAATATACCAGGAGTTCAAAAACTTTTGTATGCACGATTGAACTTTGAGTAAGTAAAACTTTATACACGATAAAATTGGAGTATATAGTGTTAGTTAAATATATAGGTGCATGTGGATCATTATTGTAAATAATTAATTAGTCATAAATACAACGATTAAAGTGTCTCTTAGGCCAGATATCCGAGTTTGATGGAAAGGAAGTAGTGTTTAACGGCTAAAATATCACATAAATTGATGCCTAATAATTAGTTAAACTGTTGAAAGGATTCGTAAAATAATTACATGGGAACAATAAAAATAAGTATAATTTATCTGAGCTAACTTTTGCTTCTAAATTAATAGCTGTGGTTTCTCATGTCATGTGCTTTACAATTTGCATATTTACATATAAGTCATTACTTGATATATTTTGTTTGCTACATATTTTATTGCTACATGTTTTAGGATGATTTATAAAGTTTATATTAATAATTTACATCTAAACATTAACGTATTATCTTTGATCTCTACATTGCATATCAACACAATTTTGTAAAACCAATTTCAATATTTATAAATAGTCAAGCCGGAGCATATTTTACACGAATATATTTAAACTTATACATGGAATTTGAATTTCTTGACACAACAGTATATTTTATAAATTTAGAATATATACGACGTCCATTCAAAAAGTTTTTACAGATCTCTTTATTCACATAAAAATCTATATTTTGTTGGCGACTGTTTGTCTTTGCAATAAACATTTAATTTAAATGTAGAAAAAGTGTTACCGGAAGAATGCATACCGATGTTTAACTAACATCAAATGTAAAATATAGTAATACAAAAATGTTAAAAACGTATCTGTACACATGGATATACTCAACGCATACACTTTGCATTTGTTACTTTTACGTACCGACAGGTATTTCGAACTGATTCTAGTTCTCGTCGGTTTGCGTGGAGAAACACACCAATACCTTACATTGTTGCTGAATAATACGCGTGCCTATAGGTGGAAGTAGTCAATGCATAAAATATGCGGTGTATATATCCATGTGCACATACACAAATGGGGATTTTAAACATTTTGATATTACTATATACCACTGAAAGCTTTTTGAATTATATGAAATATAGGTAAAAATGATTGTTTAAGTCATAGTGATGTATTTGTGTGGTCTTGACGGTTAAAAAACAGTGGCAAGTTAGAATAATATATTTTCAAATGTTATCGAAGCAAATTATAAGCCCATTGTCAGGGTAGGAAGAATTTATACCATCTTGTATGATATTCATCGCAAAAGAAGTTACATATTTCATTTCATACACGTCAAATGATTTGCGGAAAGAGCTTTGCGTGGTATATGTACCATAATACCAACATTTCGTCGAATAGGCAGATGCCCATGAAGGTTTTGTAAGGAGAAATACATTCAACTGAATTTGTGCTGGATTTTCCACTTCTGCAAAGTACGAATTTTAAATCTGTTGGATGATTCATAGGTTGCAAGTCCGTACAAAGTTATACGAGGTGCTACACAGAAATTCCTGAAATTTGAATGTGGCACGCTAAGGGATGATAGTACAACTATATAGCACTAGATGGTGCAAGCTACGTCTATACAAAGTTAGTCTGTCAAACGGTATTTTGCTAGGTGGTGACAAACAGTTATGTGTTTATATTTGTTGAGCTTTGTTTGAATTATTTTGCGACAAGATAACGTCTGGGTGGAAAAGCAAAAAACGTGCATCAAATTTTGCTTTAAACTTCGTAAGGCATTGTCGGCATTATCGGCTTACTGCATGGCGTTTGTTCTCAACAGCATTAAATGAAAACGGTACCGTACTGATGCATGCGCTGAGCTGAGAAACTGCCGAAAGGGATGCGAATTTCAGTACCAGAATTATTACTGGCAAAGAATCATGGGTGTACGGGAAGCGACATTTTAGAAGCTAGTGTACTTGTGTAATAGAAATGTTTCTATTGGCTGTTGGGGATATTTGGTAGCTGATTTGTTATTGCACTCATGTAAATTTACTCATTCCGCTGGTGATGCCCGCGCCCATGGAACAACTTTAGATGCTTAGCTGTCCTCATTCACCTTATACAAGACGGAAAGCCACGAAAACTTTCTTAGTTAACCGAGCCCCGAATCCGATCCTTAGACACCGGCATGATTTCCGGCTATCAACCGGAAAATGTCGGTTCCTACTCAATAGAATCCTATCATGTGGACAGAAAAGTTCTTCGTACGAGAAGCCACGTTCACGATACTCATCAGTTATTATATTAGAATTTATTTTTCGACAAAGCACTCACTAACATTCAAATGTAGTTTATTGAGACGTGACCAGGAAATCATAAAATTAATAGCTGGTTGTAATTTATCACAATCTGCGGACATATGTGTACAATTGTACATGTGTGTATAATTTAATTTCAGTGGTATAGGCAAGATACAAGCAAGGTAAGGCATCTAAGAGATATTTAATAAATAAAGGAAAAGTTGAGGACCTAGGTTTGAGCCTTGAGGCATACTGGAAGCTTAACAGAAATCAAAGAATCTAAAACCATTATAAGAAACATAGTCACTTCAGTTATTTACCAGAGACATCGATTTAACCAGAGAAGAAGGAAGTCCATAAAAATCTAATTTCTATAAGAGCCGGTGGTTTTTAGAATCGAAGACCTTAGAAAAGTCAGTGTTTATAAAATCAATTTGAACAAAATAGTTTACGACGCCTTGTTTTTGTGGAGGATGTGCAGGTGATAAAGGGCATTTAGGTATCTGTTGGTATGTGATAAATGGTACGTCCTAATAAATCATCAAGCCGACGATTCACTAAGGTGTCCAGGAAAGGAAGGGAAGCTTTCTACTCAGCTTCCATAGTTTAATGAACGGAACCCTGTTAGGAATTAAGGAACTTAAGTATTATATTTAAACCAATACTTCAGTTTTTGAGTATAGGAACAAAAGTTTTGTTTTCGAATGCTTCCATAAAGATGTTGCCGACGAAAGGAGAGAGAGGGGATACCATGGCTGCACCAGAGACTTGTTTATAGTTATAGTCACGAAACTAAAACAACGTAAAGTTTGGATAAGTTTCGACTATGTTATTTGATAGTGTCAGGTATAGGTAGTGAACAGGGATTTGGAATCAAAATTTATCAGCAAATCCTGAAGATGCAGCGCCAGTTATTTCAACCTTTGCGCCAGGTGCTTGAAATTTTGAATAAATGAGTCACGGTTGCGAGAGATGTCTTTAGTGTTGCATGTAGCCTCATAGAGATAAAACATCAGGTGTCAAAATCAATTTTAATCTTTCGCTAGCCGAAATCTAAAGTTTCATTAAGATATGGCAAATGATTTAAACATACTGGACTTCTAAAGTTTATAAATTGGGCAAAAAATGGAAATGCGTAGAAAATATTCGTGCAATAATTTTGCACAACTTTCGGAGAAGATTAACTCAACAACAATGTCTCGCTGAGTTTATTTATGTTTTTGAAGATGAAGCATCACATCGATCGACAATTTCACGTCGGTAGTGTGAATCCAAGGGGACGCACCAGTATTAGGGACGATTCCAAGACAGGTCCGCCAAGAATAGATATCGTGGTATAGTGAAATTGTGGCATCCATTGGTATTTCAAAGACCTCAATCCAAATAATCCTAGATAATGAACTGGGTGTGAGAAAATTAGTTTCTCGTTGGATTGCCCATCTTTTAATCAAGGAGCAAAAGTTGCTTCGCGTTAATTGGTACCGCAAAACTTGAGCTGGTTCAATAACGGAAATTCAAAAAACATCTATGGCATCGTGAGTGGCGATAAATCCATGGATTTATTTCTATGAAGCCTAAAATAACCGTCAGTCCTCCGTTTGCGTGTTTGGGCAACAAACGTTATCCGTTCCCGAATTGTGTAGACAAAGATGGTCGCAACATTTGTCTCAAATTCAAGTTATGTATCTACATTTCTTTTGTAATATCCAAGAACGGCTAATGCGGATTGGTACACAACCGTTTGTTTATCAGAAATAATCGCCGTTCTCTGAGAAACCAACCCAACAGTGAATCATCCTGCATCATGACAATGAGTTCGCATGCAGCTCGAAAGATAATACAGGCCTGCATTTTTCAACTCTTTGAATGTTGACTTAAAAATTTTAACTGTTTTCTAGTAATTGAGTAGCGCTGATTATATATATGTGAAGAACCAGCCTATTGAGAGAGTAAGACAATACAAATACCTGGGCACGATTATTAATGAGAACAATGACAGCTCCCAAGAAATACGAGTCAGAATAGAACAGGCGAGAAGCACCTTTACAAGGATGAAAAGACTTTTCTGCTGCCGAGATTTAAACCTTGACTTAAAAATACGACTGATGAGATGCTATGTGCTGTCTATACTATACTATGGGATGGAGGCCTGGACGCTGAAGGTAACCGACATGAGGAGACTGGAGGCATTTGAGATGTGGGTATACCGGAGAATATTGAAGATCTCATGGGTAGAGAGAAAAACCAACGTACAAGTGATGAGACGTATGCATAAGGAGAGACAAGTGATTCCGACAATTAAGAAAAGAAAACTGCTGTACATGGGACATGTCATGAGGGGAGAAAACTATCAAATACTACAAATAATTATGCATGGAAAAATCCCGGGCAAGAGATCTATAGGAAGAAGACGGAATTCATAGCTGAAGAACCTTAGGGACTGGTTTGGATGCAATAATAATGAACTGTTTAGAGCTGCGGTGTCAAAAGTAAGAATTGCTATGATAATTGCCAACCTTCGAAGCGGAGACGGCAACTAAAGAAGAAGAAAATTTTAAATCTGCTTTTATTTTTTTGTATCACGTAAGGTTATTTTTCAAACCAATAAAATCAAAAAATTTAGAAAGTATTAGAAATAGTTATTTATTCTTTATGCTTCTTAAAAAAACGTTTTCATTTTTCAGAAAAGCTTCGTTTGGTTGTTTTTGTGTCATATTCAGCTAAAGGTAGTTTCTGGGGCAAGCAAATATTTTGTTTCAACCTAGACCCCAGTACTTCAGAAAGATCTTTTGAAAGTCCAAAATCTCTTACTAAATCATTCATTGTGAAAATAGCTGAGGTTGGTTTTGACCTGAGGTTGATGGTTCAAAATCACTATCCATCTGTACGGAGCCGGAAGTTGAAGAGGTTTTAATATCTTCTCGTAGTACTTTGGGGGGTATAGGTATAGGTACATGATCACTGTGAGGAACTGGCCTGATAGCTGATTTAATATTGTTTGGGTACAAAATATGTTTCAAAGTTTTTCTATTATGCCCCTTAATATCACAAAGACAAAAGTAGCAATCTTCATGATGATTTTGCGGTTCTCTCCAAACCATCGGTATTCCAAAAGGAAGGCTTTTCCATTACCTTTGGTCCTATGTCTTAAACCTTCTTCACATACCTTACAAACAAGGTGCGGTGCCCAATCTTTATCTTGATCTTCTAATTTGATTTTGAAATAAGCATAATATGCATTTTTCACAAATTCACCAATTGGTCTCTTAAACTTTTTCAAGACGAAATATCCACAAATATAACAGAAATCATCTGGTTTGTTTTTGCAACACCGGCTAGACATATTTTTAAGCAATGTTTATTTATCAAATACCACGCACAACACTAAAGACAAATTAATTTTACTTGTTTACTGATCGACAATCAGAGCTATAATGAAGTAAATGACATTAAAATATACATTTTGTTTGGAGTGATAAACTTGAAATCCTTCTTCGCAGTACTAATAAAGTGAAAACATAATAAATAGGATTTAGCAGGTAAAAATTCCCGGAAATCTTGTCCAAAATTAATACATGTAATAAAAGATTTACATGAGGTAATGAGAGCCTATTTAACAAATTTCTTTAAAACCACAACAGAAAATCATTTTTGGGTTAATACCTTGAATTTGAAGTAGTAGGTACATTCATTTTAAAATGTATTAAAACGCCTATTATAAGATTTTTTTTATATTTTTTTCTTTTTATTTTGAGCAAAAAAAAATCTGTGGGTGGTAGAGACCAACTGTATTTTAATTAGTTATTGCTATATAAAAACTGAGCTTAACAAACAAAAATCACGTCATCACAAATTTTATGCAGGCCTGTGTAATTTTATTGAATTTTTGGAGCAGCAAAATATCGAATTATTAGATTATCCTCCGTATAGTCCCGACTTAAATCGCAAAGATTTTTTTACGTTCCTAAAGATCAATAATAGAATCCGTGATCGTGTAAATCCCTTCAAAACGGCAATTTTAACTGTCCCAACTGAAGACCTGAATAACTGCTTTAACAATTGGTGTGAACTAATGCAGCCGTGTATCAATTTTTATGGAAAATGTTTTGCAAACCAATAAAGCACTTTGAGTCGGTCCACTGTTTGATTTTATGGCTATATGCAACACTAAAAGCCTTCGTACCAGTGTAAGGAGTGAGAAAATTGGTAAGGTATTTGGAGAGTTTATAAGTGGGGTTATTTACTATGCTATCAATGGCTGAACTTTTTGAATGCGCTGTGTATTTACTCATTTCGAATCGTTTTATGTATTACAAACCATAATTGCAATTTCAATGATTATTTCCTCCCAAGAATGAATTTTATTATCGTTAATACTAGAAATTTCTATTTCCGAAATCGATATTATTCAACAGGATTTACATAAACTTGGCCAATGTGTATCTTTGGAACTACCTATAAAACGCTTTGAAGTTATATTTAGCTTTAACGATCTGATTAAAAATACATTTATGTAGACTTTTCTTATCTGTGTATTCAAATTCACTTTAATGCACAAAACTTTTTCTTGTTTATCCTCCAACGCTCTTTGTTAAAAGCGTACAGTTTAATTTTGTTAGTCAAATTACCTCATAATGACGGTATAACAATAAAACTGAACAAACTAAATTAACTTTCTCGCAAAACATGGTACCTAACACCAACAAGTCAGCGTTGTGAAAGCGCACCAATTTAACACGCCATCCTTACTAATTAGAAGTAGGCCCCTGAAAAGAATAACTTATATGGGAATAATAAAATATTTGAAAGCAGAAAAGTTTGGAAAATAAATCACGTTTTGAAAGAAAATTGCTGCCAGGGTTTGAATTTTTTAAACTTTACGGAGGGAAGTTTGTTGTTTATAACAACTCCAAGGAATACTCAATATAATTTCAGTAAAATTTTATGCAAGTAAATCGTTGACGCACAAATTTGCATCGAATTTATTGAATTCGAAATTTATTAATTTTTACCAAACAAAACGTATAGCTAATTAAAGACATACTCTTCTCCATTATTTACGATTATTTCGCCACAATTTGGTAGACTTCAGATTCACGACTTTTAGTTTTTTTGTTAATTGTGAAATAAAACAGGGCAAATTGCATTGTATCTAATAACATCGATAATTTTTTTAAATTCTTGTATATACAAGATTGGCCGTTCTATCAAAGTGGCCGTAAATGTCAAGTTTTTCGTCTTATAAATAAAATACATAATTTGTTTTTAAATTTTTTTTCTTTATTTTATTAATTAAAGTAAATACAGTCGACACTGTTTATAGTGAAAATCTATATAGTGAAAAACTCTTTATAGTGAAATTTTTTCAAGCCCTAGAATATTTTAATGAAATTTCATGTAAAAAGCCCTACATATAGTGAATCTGTAAAATAGTAACACTATATAATAAAATATTTACCGGAATTTCATGTATAAATTTTTATGCATTTATTGAGATTTGGCCACTTCGGGTTTCCCATTTCTACCTAACATTAACACGAACTCCATTTTTATGACGCACTGTTTTGAAAAGGTTCTTAACGCGTTCATAATGCTAAATCAGGTACAATAGATTTCTGTGAGAATCCCGGGGAAAACCCCTTATTATATATATATATATATGTAATCGAGGCCTAGATTACATATTGCAGAGGATTTTTCCCCGCAAACATTTAGAAAAACATTATTTTATATTGAACTAATATTTTTGATGCCAGTGTATAATTTGTGAAATTATTTTATAAATACTGATTTTATTTTCATTTATATTTTTATATTTGACTAGTGTTGTTAGTCCGCCGATTGGCCATGCTATTTTCTTCAGACACGTCTTGTTACCCGAGTAAGAGAGTTACATATTAGAAGATAAAACTCTTTATTTTTTATTTCAAGTAATTTCGGTTTTTGTTTTTGTATTAATAGTGCTTTGTGATTGCTGAAGTCATTACCGAATTTATACGAGTTTGTATACCTCGTAATTTTGATTTTTATCTCTTACTTAACGTGGCTCGAGTATTATAAAAGAAAATAAAAACTACGTAAGTTTTATTTTATATTATATTATATTATTATAATTTGAATGCATTTATTATTGTATTTTTGATTGTATGAATTTCTATATATTCTTATATTAGTTAATATAAATGGTAAAGATAATTTTTTCGTTTCAAGTAATTTTTTATAACGTTAAAATTTTGCACGTTGGAGTTCAAGGGCAGAGTTTTTATTGCGTGTTTTTGCGCATGTATTAGAGATTTCGGTCTGCCAGATTTATCTGTTTATTTTTTGAAGTTGTTTATTAGGGGTGAAATTTAAAGACATCTTTGGAATTTATTTAGTTTTAATTTAGTTCGCGATTCATTAGAGGACGTTTGAATTAGCTTTACGGTCAATACCAGCAAATTATTTTACGTCTAAGTGTAGGCTTGTATTACACTATTCTTTATATTTTATAACGAATTTTTTCTTTTTTCTTTTTTTTTTTAAATTAAAAGATTCATTTGAGAATTGCGATTTTTATTTATATTTAACACTTTCGTTTATACTCTTTACTGGGTATATATGTTGTAGGAGTATTTATACCACGTTTTCCTATTGGAAACCCGGAAAGGAAAGCTGTCTCATTAAAGAAGTTAACTGAATGAGCATCAAAGTTGGACAGTGTCGTGGTGAATAGTGGTTCATTTTCATTCTAACCCACTATTCATAGCAATATGTAATTCGGAAACAGGTTCAGTTTGTTTTTGTTTAAGAATCGGTTAAGATGTCCAAGCGAGTGCGTTTAAGTTTAGCTGAGAAAATTAAAGTTTTGAAGGAAGTTGATAAAGGCTGCAAAAAAATTGATGTTGCTGCAAAATTCGGTGTTTCTCCAAGTTGCATCTCTCTGATAATAAGAAGTCGCGAAAGTATCATCAAGAAAACGAATGTTCCAAACAGTCGAACACGAGTACGGGTGTTCTTACGAGAATGTAAATGAAGCAGTTTTATGATGGTTTCAAGTGGCCCATACGCAACAAAACGTACCAATATCGAGAAATTTAATAAACCATAAGGCTCTACAATTTGCTAAAGAATTTAACTGCGTTAACTTTCAAGCTAGTGAAGAGTGGTTGAGTGCTTGAAAGACTCGCAATGCAATTGTTTTCAAGACGGTTTCCGGCGAGAGTGCAAGCGTTAGTCAGGAGGACTCTGACATTTGGACTGCAATTGTTTTAAAAAGTGTATTGAAAAAGTACGAACCAAAAAATGTTTTCAATTGTGATGAAACCGGTTTGTTTTTTAAATGTTTACGAAACAAAACTTTTGCTTTTAAAAGTGATAAATGTTTTGGTGTTAAAACAAGTAAAGAAAAAGTGACACTGATGGTTGGAACAAACATCAATGGCTCAGAAAAACTGAAAGTACTGCTGATAGGTAAAAGCAAAAATCCCCATTGTTTAGAAGGAGTTAAATCTCTGGAGTTAGATTACGCCAGTAATAACAAGGCATGGATGACTTCTGAGATTTTTGAAATATGGATCAAAGAACTGGACACGATAATGAAAAGCCAAATGCGAAAAATGCGATGTTTATAGACAATTGTCCTGCACATCCAGTTAATTGTAAGTAAAAAATTAACAAATATTGAACTAATCTTTTTTCCACCAAACACCACCTCCAAATTGCAACCTTTGGACCAGGGCATTATAAAAAACATCATTACCAAAACAGAATTGTCCACAAAATTGTTAACGCGATTGATAACAACCTTCCAGTCCAAAAATTGATTACGCTTAAAGAGTGTATAACCGAAGTCGCTAAAGTATGGAGTGAAAATGTTTCTCAGAAAACAATCAAAAACTGCTTTTCTAAAGCAGGTTTTACTAAAAAAATTGACGAATGGGAAGAAGAAGACGAAATGGATCTCGCTGCCTTAAGAAAACAATGGGGTATTCTACAAAAAACTGCTACCGTCGACGCAGATTTTTTACTTGAAGATTTCTTAGAAATTGACAATGATGTTGACACGAAAGATCTCCCAACTGACCAAGACATAATTGACGATATAAAAAGGATAGAAGATCATGAAGAAGAAACTGAAACCGGGGATTGTCCTTCTAAATTTAGTGAAAATGAAATTGACATTGTGCGAACTACTCGCAGGGGCCAGGAAAGTGTACCTGATCAAATCTTTATGCATTTGAATAAATGCGAGAATTTTGTTGACCAACAATTATTTTACAGAAGTAATGTTCAAAAGAAAATAACTGATTATTTTTCCTAGTACATAATATGTATGTACATACATGTGTTATTCAGCAATTTCTCAAGACTACACAAATTTTAAATGTACATACATCATATGTATGTATTAACAGAATTTGTATTATGTATTCTTTTTATTTCGTATGTAGTATTTAGCCCTGTACATACATATGTAATGTGTACAGTATGTACGTTATGTACATGCTATGTATTTAAACTTTCCAATGTTTAATAAAATCTTTTCTAATAATTCAATTTTGTGCCCCTTACCACAATTATTAATCGTATCCTACATACGTATTTCGACAACTAAGTTGTCATCATCAATAGGTAAAACCACTAATCAAGGTGTCGCACGTGGGGCACAGTAAAGCTAGAACACCGCTTACGCAACAACTACTTTACACGGCGTCCACGTATAGACTCTTCAGTCTAAGACTTTCCCGACGATTCGAAACTTCAGTCCTTAGTAGCTTAATTGTAGAGCAATGGTTCTGAAACCAATGGACAGAGGCGAGAATTTTTTTTCAATAAAAAAAAATTCAAATAATTAGCGTCGTAAATGTAGAACGCTTTTAATTCACTCACATTACTTCGCGAAAATGCAATTGATTGGTACTAATATGATAATGTTACATTTTGTGTGTTTCTTCATAAATACAAGTTATGAAATTAGATCACCCATTATTTACATTCCATTTAATATCGAACGAAAACAATCTGAAATATACAGGCCGAGTTGTGATTTGCCTCCAGCATCATGCACCGATAAGTCAATAGTAAGACAAAACATGTGTCTACATGCCTGAAAGATCATTTTCACACAAATATGTACGAATTGTGTTTTCTTATTTTCTCCTTTTTCTTATTAAAATATAGAAACGAAAGTATTTTTGTAGAACGCCACGCAATACAATAAAATTTAAACGATAAATTTGAAACCACGAAACAAGATTGGAAAAGTTCATTATCTCTACATAATTTATTACGAAAGGTAGAACCTTATCTGACGGAATTAATCTAGAATTTACGTATCAAATGCTACGCATTTAATTCAAAGAAGAGATTCGTCAGACGAACAAATTACTCTCTGTTATTTAATAAATAACATTTAGTTGTTGTCCCGATTCTAATTCCCGCTTAATCTTTTCGCATTGTGTTGAGAATCTTTTTAATCTCGGCCTTAATTTTCTTTATTTTACACCGAGGCGACCAAAAACAGTGTCCCCAAAGTTTGCCGGAATTCGTCGTTAGATATTACTCGGATACCGGAGAGTTTAGCTCGGGGTGCACCAAAGAAGAATAAGAAGAGACGGAGGAAAATGAGACTAAATTTTTAATTAATAATTAAAACAACGAGAACTTAATTATATTTTGTGCAGATTTTGACCCTGGTAATATTTACTTTTTGAATTATTCTCGAAAAACCTACTCAAAGCTGCCGTTGAAAAATCCACGGCCTCATGAATAATAATGAAAGAATATATACTGAAAGAGCTACTAACATTTTACTTTATTATTGCTTGATTAGACGATACATAAATTTCAAGTGCTTCTTTCATCATTACTACTGAACCGCTTTAATGTACTCCATAAAGTTGGGTACACTGTTAAAAACAAATAAGAAGTTAAACACGAAACCTGACTGTGTGATTTTCAAAATATTTTTTGTAAAACAGATGAATCGCGTGATAAACAGTTACATAACAGGGTTGAAAAATCTACATTGCTTTGAG
Organism: Melolontha melolontha; assembly: GCA_935421215.2. Classification (NCBI taxonomy): domain Eukaryota; kingdom Metazoa; phylum Arthropoda; class Insecta; order Coleoptera; family Scarabaeidae; genus Melolontha; species Melolontha melolontha. The sequence goes on along the minus strand of OW285237.1, from coordinate 17,576,773 downwards.
TCAACTTTTGGTAAATAACACAGGCCTACAAAAAAATTTTTTTTTTTGTGCATCTCTGTTTGTGAATTGTCGATAAAGTAGGTAATGTACAGTATATTGACATACGTCATTTTAACTCATCAGCTCTAGTTTACCTACTACCCTCACTGTGAATTGTTGTCGGTCTTGTTATGGTCTTGTTCGTAACTAGTCATTATTACAATATCATCGATAAAGTTTGTGTTACTATTTCATTATGGCTAGTACGTCCAGACGTTGTGTTAACGATCCTGATATATTTTGTTATGTTTGTGGTGAATACATACTGAAAAATCAGCGTAAATCGATTACAAACACAGTGCGTCGTTTGTATTTTGCTTACTTCGGTATTGAAATTCTACACCAAGATAAAGTGTGGGTGCCTCAAAGTGTATGTAAAATATGCGTTGAACATTTGCAACAATGGGAGAGAGGGAAACGTAAGTCTTTGAAGTTTGGAGTGCCTATGATATGGCGAGAACAAAAAAATCATTATGACGACTGTTACTTTTGTATGATTAATATAGTGGGCATCAACAAAAACAATCGCCATAAATGGAAATACCCCAATATTTCTTCAGTACAAAGACCTGTTCCTCATTCAGAAAATGCTCCAATACCAACTTTTCACCAGGTAGTGCAGCAATCTCAGGAGGATGAAGCTGAAATACCTATTTCTTCCCAAGTAAATGATGACTTTCAATACTGCGGAATAACATCAGATCCTAAGCCATTTTCGCAGAATGAGCTTAGTGACCTCATCAGAGACTTAGATCTTTCGAAGGAACGTGCTGAGTTACTAGCGTCAAGATTAAAAGAAAAAAATTGTCTTTCCTCAGATGTTCGAGTGTCTACATATCGCACGAGAGAGGAAAAGTTATTGAAGTTTTTTTCATCTGATGAAAATTTTGTGTATTGCTGTAATGTGAGTGGTTTGCTGGCTTTCATGGGTTTAACGATCTATCAGCCCAATGAATGGCGTCTCTTTATTGACAGTAGCAAACGAAGTCTAAAAGCAGTTCTTCTACATAATGGAAATAAATATGCTCCCGTTCCAATTGCTCACTCAACATGTGTAAAAGAAGAATATGAGGTAATTTCAAATCTTTTACAAAAAATAAAATATATTGAACATAACTGGGTGATCTGCGTCGACTTGAAGATGGTTAATTTTTTATTGGGTCAACAGAGTGGTTATAATAAATACCCATGTTTTATTTGTCTCTGGGACAGTCGAGCTAAATCACGTCATTGGACTGCAAAAAATTGGCCTGTGAGAGATGCTCTTGTTGTTGGGGAAAGAAATGTTATAAATGAACCCTTAGTTTCAAGAGAAAAAATCATTCTTCCACCATTGCATATAAAATTAGGGCTAATGAAGCAATTTGTTAAGGCCCTCGATAGAAATGGTCACTGTTTCCAGTTTATTTCTCACTAATTTCCTGGTTTAAGTACTGAAAAACTAAAAGCAGGTATCTTTGATGGACCTCAAATACGTAAATTGATGAAAGACACAACTAATTTTGAGACTTGTATGAATGATGTGGAGAGGCTTGCCTGGCAATCTTTTGTAGCAGTTGCACAAAATTTCCTCGGAAATCATAAGGCTGACAACTATGTGGAACTAGTAGAGGAAATGCTGGTGCGATTCAAAGATTTAGGCTGTAATATGAGTATAAAATTACACTATCTCAATAGTCATCTACATCATTTCCAAAACAATTTAGAAGATCTAAGCGAAGAACGAGGGGAACGTTTCCACCAAGACCTAAAAAAAATGGAGAATAGATACCAAGGAAGGTCAGTAATATGATGGCTGACTATTGCTGGGGAATCATGCGAGATTGCCCGAGTCAGTTTCATTCTAGAAAATCACTCAAAAGACAATTTCTTGACGTTTAATGTCAATAAAATATATATTTTTTCGTGAATTGTGTTTTTTTTTCTCGGGAACTAGAGCTGACAGAAGAAAACGGGTAACATTTTTGATATCGCCATGTAAGACATACTTAAAATCGGGTCTAAAATCTCCAGCACCAAAATATTTGTAGGCCAGTGTAATCAATGAGCTTAGGTTTATGTTGTCATTTTAAAATATTAACAACTCCTATTAATATACTTTAATTTATTATATTATTTTATATTATATATACAAAAATAATGTACAAGCGATCTATATACCTATTAGAGATTAAAGGGCTTGTAACATGTAACAGATTGCTGTGTTCTTTTCTAAGCGAGATAAATTGAAAAATTAGAAAGAGCTGAAAACAACAATGAAAAATTTAAAACGGGTAAACTTTGAATATGTATGCGCATCGATATAACAAATCCAATGTTTATTTTATGTAGAGTTTCTCGTTATTCTCCGTAAAAAGATTTAATATACAGCAATACAGATCGTCTTAAGAAAAACACATCTGGTATATTTAGTGAATTTATTTTGAATGTTAAATGTCATGTAGATTATTATATCTCTTTACGTTTTAGTTTATAAATGTTATAACTTAAAATTTAAGTCATGCTATACCTAGCAATTTAAATAAAAGTATATTTAAAATACTATAGTAAGTTTCATAATCAACACTTGAATTTTGCAAATTTCTTAAATACTTAAACGTTGCTTATTGTGACAGCTGCGATGTGCGTGAAATTTCAAGCAAAAAACCTCCATTAAGGTCTTAAAATATCAAATATCAAATATATATATTATTATTTGAAATAGTTAATTGACGAAGGAGATACTTGTTGAAACTTCATTATAACGCCCAGAAATAAGTAATTAAACTTCTAGTTTCAATAATTCTTTTATTGTAAATACCACTACAATATTTCATCCACCTGATGAAGCCATTGTATGGCGAAACAATATTGTAGTAGTATTTACAATAAAAGAATTTTTGAAACTAGGAGTTTAATTACTTATTTCTTAGCGTTATTATTATTTGATATGCGCCACAAATCAGAATAACCTAAAAAGACGATAACAACGTTGTAATAAACTAACTATACATGATAGAATATGCATTTTAAAATTGACATTTTTAATACTGATCTATAAGAACAAGCATACCATTCGTTTAAACTGTGTATTATTAATCTATATAGACAACGCGAAAAGTTTTATAGTACACAGAATAGAGTCTCAAATGATATTTCTCCATCGATTAGAGATAAATGTATTTATGCTGCTGTTAATTAAGTCCAGAACCACAGGTTAGATGTGTTTGAAGTTACTATAGAACATATCAAACGGAAGATAAGAAAGGATAATCAATTGATTAAAAGGAGAAGGAAGATATAACGTATAAATCTTTAGTATGGAAACGTGAATAATAAAGAAGACATTATAGCGTCGGACGATAGAGAATGACAGAATAAATGAAAAGAAAACAGATAACATACGGTTTAAAAAAAAAGGAACACTTGTAAATTAAAATAAGAACTTATTTAAAATATTACAAACTGTTAGAAAGAAATATTAAGAAAAAGTAAACATATATAAGAAACATGGAATATCTTTTAGAAGAGTATTATAACTTACAAAATGTATTTGAAAAAGGATTGGCTTCGCAGGTCGTATATATAGAAAATTTCTCAGGAAGAGGACACTTACCGAAAAATCGTCTTAAAGCTGTGGTCACAAACTAAAAATTTGGATTGTAAATCTTATTGAATTTAATTCGTCATTAGAATTTTTATATTTTTAATTAAAAAAAATTATTATTTTACTTAGTTTAATATAATAATAAATTCGACAGGTCAATAGTGTAATAAAGGCATTCAAGATTTTGAAGTTCATTGTAACAAATTTTAAAAGATCATTTGTTTATATGGATATTTGATTGTTCGGGAATAATTTAAGTTTCTGTTTTAAAAACAAAACATATAACACAGATATCTCTTAAATTGTAAGTAGAGTAATTTCTCACGAACATTTAAAGGATATCTGGTTTTTGAACTCGCAATTAAAACATTCTTTAAATATTTGAAATATTGAATTAAATAAATTGTGTGCTATTGAGTCTCTTATGTGGTAGGGTAAAGTCTCGTCACATGAATATGAAATAACACATTTCTCTTTAGAAATTTTATCATTCTATAATACTACTAAATCGATAAACTTTAGAATTTATCAATATAAATAAAAAACACTGTCATACTTTAGTATTTCGTAGAATATTAGATTCACTGTTGTATTTTGGAAGATTTATTGAAATCTAACAAAGATTTTCAAAGTCATATTTTTAGATATACAGGCTGATTCAAATTAAGTGCGCATCATTGCTATCTCTGTTATTATTAATTCTAGAAAGTAGGTTAAACTAGCAAAGTATTAGTGTTTTCAACACTGATTAGCATGCAGTTCATGAAAAAAAATTGAATAACGCATTTTCGAGAAATTTTGAAATTTATAATTTTTTTAAATGGAACAGCCTGTATATTTTTGGAAATTCTGAATGCTAATGTTCTTTGTAATATGAAAGTTTCAATACACTATTGTCCTAAAACGAATAATAAAGTAGTTATAGCAGTTTCTATTTCCTTCTAAATGTTGTCATTGCTCCGCTAACTTTTGACAAAACAGATACATATTTTGTATTTTGTATGTTTATTTTAACATATTACAGCTTACAAAATTAAATTAAAAAGAAGAAAGTACATGTATAATTTATAAATATTGCTCAAAGGTGTCATCTTCCTGCTCAATACATTTTCGGGCCCGCTTCAGTACACTCTAGGTGGCTCTAAAGATTGTCCTTCTATCTAATTGACGAAAAATTTCTCTGACCTTGTCGTATCGCGTTTTGTACACCTCATTTTTTAAGTATCTCCAATGAAAAAAGTCTAAAGGTGAGAGGTCAGGGGAGCGTGCTGGCCATTGTATTGGACCATATGTACCAATCCACTTTTCGGCAAAGATGGTGTCAAGGTAGGTTTGCACTAGGTGATAGTTGTATGCACGAGCACCGTCCTGCTGAAAGTATAAATTCTGGCGAATCAGGTAATTGGCGTTATCAAGAAAATCCTCTAGAACGTTACGAATAAATTCCAGATATCTGTTTCCTGTCAACGTACCATTGTAGAACAGCGGACCAACGACTATCGAACCAATTAATCCGCACCAAACGTTAAAACTAAATTTGTGTAGCATGTGGAGAAACTATTAATAAATTTGCTTGAGACCAGTAGTGACCATTTTTCTTATTAAACATGCTTCTATTTGAAAAATTTGTTTCGTTGCTCCTTAAAATACACCGTGCTCCATTCAAATTTTCATCACAAAAACTATCAAACCAATGACAGAAAGCTAATCTCCTGGCGGAATCTCCTGGCGGTAATGTTTGAGAGATTCTGAACTTAAAGGGGATATACTTATGCTTTTTCAAAATTCTTTGAACTGACGAATAACTTAATGCCAATTCCTTAGTAGCATCCCTAATGGAAAATTCGCGATGGGCTTCAAAATATGTTAACACTGTAATTTCTACTTCTTCGTTGACGACGATATTTGACTTTGTTCTTTTCTTTCTAAATAAGCAATCACGCAGTCTAAACTGATTGTAAAATTTTTGGAAAGTAACGTCGATCTGGCTGCTGTCTTAAAGGATAGTGTTCAGCATAATATTCGCTAGTCCTTATTGAATTTTTACGACATAAAATTTATGCTTCCAACATATCGGATTTCTCCAAATGAGGAAATACGATTGTGAAATATTGTCAAACACTAAGCAACGAAAATAAAACCAAAATGTTTAGAAAAATAAATAGAGAACTAATGAACACAACACAAAATTTAAAAAAATAAATTTTTAATAACTAACCGTGCGAAAGATTTATATCCAGTACGTTATTGACATTTACAAAGGGCATACTATTTGTTCTGTTTAAAGTGAAAGAAGCCTACTACTGATTTTACAGAATGAATGAGCATCTTTGACATCAACTAAATTCCTCCGTAAATACTTTATTATTCGTTTTAGGACAATAGTGTATTGAAACTTTTATATTACAAAGAACATTATCATTCAGAATTTTAAAAAATATACAGCCTGTTCCATTTATAAAAATTATAAATTCAAAAATTTCTTGAAAATGCATTAAATTTTTTTTTTCATGAACTGCATGCTAGTCAATGTTAAAAACACTAATACTTTGCTAATTTAGCCTACTTTCTAAAATCAATAATAATAGAGATAGCAATAGTGCGCACTTAATTTGAATCAGCCTGTATAGATATGAGTATATTTTGACTAAGATATAAAGATTTACATACCATGTTTTATTGAGAAAGAAAAATACAGTTGATGATATTTGACACATTTGAAAATTAATATATGTTTTTGCAAAGTGTAAATAATAAATGTATTAAACTTAACAGGCTATCGTATTATTTTTATCCTTATTACATTTGGTGCTAGGCCTAGTTGCAAGGAACCTCTTTTTGAAAACAAAAAATTGTTTTCTTGGTTAACCTTAATATAAAAAATAATATTCTTTATTATTTAATTTATCCTAAAAATATTACAAATGAAACAGACATGCAATATACATATCTGTAACTGTACACATGGACAATACACCTCGTATTTTCAGCATTTACTTCTGCTTAAGACACGTGTTTCTGCCATCTATAGGCGTCATCAGTCAAGCTAGTGAAGCAATGTAATACAAATGATACAAATCTTTTTAAAAAACAGATTTGTATCTGTATATACATTTACGCTGAAATCGCCTACAAGATATAGCAAATTTCGTCCTATAAGGTGGCACTATTTAATAAGTGACATCTGACGGACGAAAGAGACTATGTGTCGAAAAAGGCGACCTTTCACTTGACCTGCTAAGCTGGTACATAAGCGAAAAAATACGTATAGGTGTAGTCCATTAACACGAGCCAGATGGCGGTAAATATACAAAAAGGTTTAAGTATATCAATTATGCACGTATTACGCATTTGTTACAAATGAAACAGACATGCAATATACATATCTGTAACTGTACACATGGACAATACACCTCGTATTTTCAGCATTTACTTCTGCTTAAGACACGTGCTTCTGCCATCTATAGGCGTCATCAGTCAAGCTAATGAAGCAATGTAATACAAATGATACAAATCTTTTTAAAAAACAGATTTGTATCTGTATATACATTTACGCTGAAATCGCCTAAAAGATGTAGCAAATTTCGTCCTTTTTCGGCATAGTCTCTTTCGTCCGTCAGATGTCACTTATTAAATAGTGCCACCTTATAGGACGAAATTTGCTATATCTTGTAGGCGATTTCAGCGTAAATGTATATACAGATACAAATCTGTTTTTTAAACAGATTTGTATCATTTGTATTACATTGCTTCACTAGCTTGACTGATGACGCCTATAGATGGCAGAAACACGTGTCTTAAGCAGAAGTAAATGCTGAAAATACGAGGTGTATTGTTCATGTGTACAGTTACAGATATGTATATTGCATGTCTGTTTCATTTGTAACAAATGCGTAATACGTGCATAACGTATTGATATACTTAAACCTTTTTGTATATCCTAAATTTAGTTTGATTTTTTTAACATTATATCATTTAATCGTTGTGCCAAAGCTGATTATGCACTTTACTGGTACATATTAATAACACTGAACTAAATCACAAGTCGACACGGGTTATCATTCTTAGATCAAGGTAATTTATTTTTTGTGGCTTCTTGGGTCATTTCGAAACTTTTTAGCGGGTATGCGCAAAAAAAATGACGTCAAAAAATAAGGGATACCCTACTGTACTGCCCTTATTTCTCTGTTGCTTTTCCATGTTCCACCGTTTCGTGCTTGCTCGAGTGACACGTTTTATGTTCGTTTCCATCGAACTGAATATGGTAAACATAACCCCATGGACCGAGTTTTATTAGAACTGAATCTTTTATCTGGAGTCGATTTGCACAATATTACAAACCACGCCTCTCTGCAATTCCTAAAAAATTTGCGGTTTCCTTGATTCTTCTTTATTTATAACATTTATAACTAAAATTTATACAAGCTTGTACACGTTTTATTTTGTATTATGCAATTGCACTATGTATTTGAAATTTTTTTCTTGTAATGTACAATAAATAAATAAATAAATTTTGTAAACAATTGATTTGGGAACCAATGTGTATTAAGACTTTTACCTTATTTCCGAGCGTACTTCACGCCCTTAATGTTTTTAACTGCTCTTTTATTACACCCTGTATAGTTAAAAATGTTCGTACCAACAATAGTTGTTCACGGTTCTGTCAAATATTCCTCGTCTGTGTGTGGGAGTTGGTGTGTAGAAGCGATTGTTACTAATGAACATACAATATAATACGCACGTTACTATATTATATAATCACACGTATGTTCAAGTACAGCATCTTAATTGACATTTTATTAATTTAAGTAATAATTTGATTCTGAATATAAACTGCGTCGTAGTCGTTCACAATTCCAGCTTCTTCTAGCTTATAGACAGTTCGTAGCAACAACGTGTCTGTGTGTTTGCGCATACATGAGAGACTAAATTACCCCTAAACAAGACCAACCACATCCCACTTAAGGGTTAATAATAGAATTTATAACGGTGCGAGTTTCTGGACTGTTAACAGGAGGTCGCCATAATTACAAAGCAAGATTAAACCTGCTCGTCGCTGTTGCCTTTAGCGCTTATGCACGACAAAATATTTTCTGGTGCTTATCGTGTTTCTCGGACTAGTATCTGTAAATATTTACCGTTACATTAAACCCAGAACGCTACCGAGTTTTCAAAGACAACTTTTAATAACTTCTTGTAGTTCCTATTCCACTTTTTTTTTTGTTTTATTTGCACATTTTCTTATTTCCTTTTTCGTGCAAGATCACGTTGAACGTCGTTTTGTTTATGTTTATTTTGAGTCCCGTCTTTTTCGCTCGCTTTTTTTTTTCTTGCGCTGAGGTAGCGTTGTCGACGTTTAATTTATTTTCTGTGTCTAAGTTGTCGGCAGTGTAACGTGTTTACCGTCAATTGGTTTAGTTTGAAGTGAAAGTAAAATCAATTAGTTGTGAGTGTGATAGAGGTTAAAATCTCTATCACAATCTTTTTTCTACGAATTAAAATATTTTGGTGATACTGGGATAAAAAGTTTCGAACGGAAACATAATAAGTAGGTACAAGATTTTAAATAGATGATTTGTAAAAATATGTAGGCATCGAAACAGATTAGATTAGATTATCGCTTTATTCAGTATTACTCTCAAAAGAAAGACTTCTGTTTATCTTTTATGAACTTGTGTTCTCCACAAAAGATTTTAACAATACGCGATATTATTAAAAATGTTTTTGTTTTACACAAAATATGGTGAGGTTTTACTTATTCAAGTTGGTTTTAAATTATTTTGGAAACAGGTAGATTATTACCTAATTACGAAGGTTGCGGACCAACACAATCTCAATATTTTATATTTCTTACTTCTCGTAACAAAAAAAAATTCACGTAATACACATGCAATGAAGCTGATAGAGGTCAGTTCTAAAAGTCTCCGTCCACAAATTATTTTTGGTATGATTTTTAAAATTGATTTGTAAATTAATGCTAAGTTTGTGTAATATAGTATTTATTTACAGCAAAAAGAAACTAGTGAAACTGAACTAAATAATAAAATAATCTCACGAAAGTAATCGTACAGCTGAAAAACGTTAAATGCCCATAGAGCACATTTTAATTTTTATGCATTCAATTGAATGTACAATAAAAGAATAAACAGCTGATTTCGTACTTAAATATATATATATATATATATATATATATATATATATATATATATATTATTATACTTCCGGGCTGCGTTGATGTAATAAAAGGATTGTTAATTATTGATTAACATAAAATAATCTGAATATAATGCGTCTAATACGTTTCTTAGTTTAATATATAGAATAAAATGTTGATAAATAAAATTGTATGTTACGTACGGTGAAAATAAAATGAATGAATGTCATAAAAACGTGTAAAATTCAATCGGGCTCGTCTATACTTATCTATTTTGGTGTCTTCGGCTAGCTTCTCTCTCTCTCTTCAGGGCTACGGTAGGTTCACTTCTTTCCACTGTTACTTTCTTTACGTAATTGATTAAGTAGGAACGGAACAATATCTCAAGTATATTACAAAAAAAAGACAAAGTAAAATATTGACAATTAACTTTATTAGGGATAAACGTATTTTCAAAGTTTGTAGAATTTATATTTATATTTTCGTGACACACAAGTAATATTAAGCGAGACACTCTCTACGGTTGGTATTCGTACAGTTTAATAATCTGGCGTAAGACAGGTGCAATAATGTTTTGTCTTAATAAAATCGTTTATAGCAGTGACATGGCATCAGGTTTTACAAATACAAATAGTAGATGCCAATATTTAAATGATTTGACTAAAATTGCAGTGATAAAATATAAGTAAAAGTAATATAAATAGTTAGTTATGGAATAACACGTAAAGTTCTAGAAATGTACAGGCAAGTAAAAATGGCGCGGGAGCGTGTGTTAAGATTAGCAAAAACCTGAATCTTCGTATATGGTCTCCGTTGCGTCTTGTGCCTGTGTTCTGGATACGTCTTCACAACGGGAAACGGGAGAATGCTTCTGCTATGGTCCCTCGGGATAACTTGAGATTTATTGAAGTTTCCAAGTCCGACGGCGTCTATATAGTATGACCGATTTCGATCATCAACGGCGGCGTTCAAGCTACGGTGAGTTTTGTTATGGCGGTAAAAATCTTCAAAAATTCATAAGTCTCGGACTGTTTGGTCGGCGGCTGTGAAATTTTGTCCACGGGTGGTTGGTAGGCAGGTGTAACGTTTGGTGATATTTAAAAACTCTTGCACTTGATAATTTTTCTTAATTATGCTAATTGTTACGGAGCACAAAAAAACGTGACCTTTCACTGCGACAACTAATAACCGACGCTTGTTTTGTTCACTTGTTTTTAATTGCATAACTTTCCGCTAAATCGCCCCATTCTTCACTTGCAATAAATTAGTTAATATTATAAAATTAGACAATTTTATCGTGTAAAATAGTAAAATAAATTATAATTCGATTTATAAGATAATTTTAGATGCATAACATATGTTTTCTGTGTTTACAAATACTCCGTCAATATTGGTTTTTTTTCGGGTCGTTGCACCGTTGACATTGTGGGCGGGGCTTTATCGTTTAAATGCATTTGAAAATAAATACGTTACATTTGTTTGAATAAACACGCGTTAAATAAGAATTTGAAAGAAAATGAATATAAACATTAGAATAAAAAGAATTAGAAAAATAAGTTAATTAATTCAAGGTGAATTGGTCGTCAAAATAACGTATTTATTCTTTAAATCGATCTTTCCCCTTCTTAATATTAATGTACAAAGTAGATATAAATATTCTGGTATAAACATTATGGTTACATATTTTCTTTGTTTCTTTCAGAGAGCGACTCCTTCTTGCAATACCACATTTTCCCCCTTGATTTAAAAGATAGAGACTTATCGAGAGCTTTTAATCAACCTTAATTAGGAGTACGGCAGCAATATATAAATGCAGCATAGTGATCAGTGAAAATTGAATGCATGTGTGTGTTCACGTTAAAAATATTTCAAATTTTATAAGTCGTTTTTTTTTTTTGTATTATTTTAGTTACTAATTCCCTATTCAGTAATTGTCATTAAATTGTTAAAGTTAATTGTTTTATTTAGTTTGTTCGGGTTCTTTTGTTTTAAAACCCCCTTTTAATATTAAGTAGTCAATTTTCTTCTTTCCTTTTTGTTTTGTTTCTTATTTCTTATTTAATAATAATATGATTAATTTACTTAGCCTAGTCTAAATGTACTTGTGATTAATATAGATTATATAATACAGTAATATAATACTTGTTATTGTTTTACGAACTATAACATGCTTGGCGAGTTTGTTCTGGAAGTTGTTTCGGTTTGTTATGTACATATATTTATATAAAAAAATTCTTTATTATTTTAAGTGTGGTAGTCTTGTAACATAGTTATGTGGTATCTACCTTTTATATAATTTGTTTCGGGTTCAAAAAGTTCGTAGGTGTTGTTTCCAATGATTCTCTTAATCGTATAGGGACCTTGGTAAGCTTTCAGTAGCTTTCCCACTAAGCATATTCTTAATGATAGGTCCTTCTTTTGAACTATTACAATGGGATTAATAAAATATGTGTTCGATCTCTCAATAATTCCGGATTGTTCTAATCTCTCTAATTCTAAACTAACTTTCTGTTGGTAGTAGTACGGGATCGGGTAATTCTTACTTACTAATGGGCAGTCATTGTCAATATTAATAGGATGTTCATATCCTTTTGCGAAAACAATATCGTCATTTATTAAAGTGATGTTTTCGTTTAAAATGTTAATTAATTGCGGTACGACGTTTGTATAAGGTATTTCTTGTTTATCAATTATATTCGTTATATCATTTTTATTATTTATACTGTCAGTTGTCTGTAAATCCTCCTTAACCTTTACTTCTCCTTCGCCCTCGTAACTATCTCTCGTTCCTAACAAATCTGGCCTATTATTCATTCCTCTATATTCATTATCTATAATATTCTCATTTCCAACTCTATCAATAAACCTTTCTTCAGCTCTTCTATAGTACGGTACATTATATTCTAGTAAATTATTTATTACAACTGCTAAAACTTCTTTCTTATACGTATTATATTCTTGCACTTCCTCTACGGACAAATGTTTGTTAAATGTTAAATTATTCTTTCCAATTGATAAGATACCTTTTTCAAAATTCAATATCATTTTCAACCTGTTGATATTATCTATACCCAATATGCAGTCATATTGTAACTTCTCTATTACGTAACAGTGAATTAAATAACTGATTTCGTTTATTCTTATTTCAGTATTGAGTTGTTTGGTGACAGTTCCCATTTTTCGTCCGTTTGCAGTAACTATGTCGGTACCCTTGGTTTGAACAACGTGTTGTTCGTATCCCTTGATTTGTTTTGCGAGATCTTCTCTAACTAATGTAATCTCGGCTCCGGTGTCGATTAAACAATTTAACTTTACGTTGCTGAATTGTAAAATAATAATGGGTAGAGAATATACTTCATTTACGGCGTCCCCTGTGTCTTCTATGTCTAAGAATTCCTCCGGTGATTGGTAGAATTTTATGTTTTGTAACTTCCAGAGCATGTTATAGTCGTTGTCATTATTTAGTTTTGTTGGTTTGACGGTCCGGGTGCAGGGTTCAGATAGGGATCGTCTTGTAAAATTGACGTTTTTTTTTGTAGCCCCTCTAGGTTCGTTCGGTCAGGTGATAACGATCGATATCGCCGGTAAGCATTATTACCTCGACCTCTTCCTCTGCTTGTATAATGATTAATTCCGCGTCTCGATTGGTGAGTTTGCGTGCGCTGCGTGTTATAAGTATCGTTATTGTCGGGTCGGTTGTTGTTATAGTTATTATTGGCCGAGTTATTCTGATAATGGTTCGGATAGGGTCGGTTGTACGTATGTTGAGTATTCGGTCGATTCGGATTGTTATAATTGTTATGAGGACGATTGTTGTAATTGTTGTTAGGAATATTGTTCGGGTTGTATGGTCGAGAGGTTGCTGGTGGATAGCGATTGTCTTGAGCATAATTATTCGTGTGGTTATTGTTCGAATAGTTGTTAAAACGTGGTATGGGGTTGGGAGTGTAGTTCGGTGCTTGTAGGTTCCTCGTGTTGTTCGTCCGATTATTAGGCTGCTGGTGTTGGTTGGTTTCGGCGAAGTCGTCCAGTCTTCGGAGTATCTCGATGAGGGAGTCCATGTCAGTGACCTTCTGGCAGATAATCGCCTGAGTATCCGTGAAAATAAAATGATTTAATAATAGGCGCGCGATCATTGATTCACTCGTGTCGCTGATGTGTTTGCACTGGTTGTATACGCGAGACGCATACATTTCCCTCGTCGCTTGTCCCAATCTAAATTTCCCTGTTAATAAACGAACTTTGGCCCGGTTCTGCTGGTTTTCGTCCCAGTAGTTCCTCGTAAATAACACAACAAATTGATCTAATGTATGGCAATGTTCCTCTATCCTTTGGAACCATTCTTGTGCGCTATTCCGCAATGTTGCTCGTACTACTTCGATCCGGTGTTTCTCGTCCATCACGTCCTCTAAATATCGCAGTATCCCATTTAAATACGCCATGGGGTGTACTTTGGTCATATCTCCGTCAAAATGTTGCAAGTTTTCGATTTTTATCATCGAATTACCTGTATTTATGTTATGTATAGGTACTGTGTACGTTCTAAGTTTGTTTTCTAATTTATGTAAGTTGTGCTGCGTTTCATTATAATTTTCTGTTTGTACGGTTTTCATGTTATCTAGATTTAAGTTCACCGCCTGTATTTCTTGATTATATATTTCTTTATTTTCATTAATCTGTGTATTAAGTTCTCGTCTTAATAATTGGGTCTGTTCTTCATTTATTTGGTTATATGTTGTTAATTTTGTATCTAACGTACAATTATTTTCGAGTATTATTTTATTTAAATCTTTGTGAAGTTCTTTGTTCGCGGTATTAATTTTCGATTCGGTTATTTCGTAAATTTGCGTGGTTGAAGTTTCTAGTTGTTGTGCCCACTGTAAATTTTGCGCTTTAACGGTCTCATCTAGTTTTAGGAGATACTTCAATTCATTTTGTTCCATGGCCTTTTGTGTTGCGGTGATTTCTGCAATTTGTACGTCGATGTCCCCCTTAAATGTATTAAGTTTCGTTTCTATGTTAGCGTTGTTTAATTCTATTTTTTCATTTATGTTAAAGAGGTTAACTTCTAATCTCGTTGTAAGTTCGTAATTTAAGTTATTTAAATTTTGTTTTAATTCTTGGCTGTTGTTGTCTAATTTGGCATTTAAATCTTTATTTGAATTGTTTATGTCTTGATTATTAATATCTAATTTGTTATTTAAATCTTTGTTGTTGGTGTCCAATTTGTTATTTATATCTTGTTTCATTTCTTGCATCTGTGCCATTAACATATTGAACATGTCCATGAATTTACTGTCAGGCGAAATACTGGCTTCCCCGGAAACGGATGGTTGCGGTATTGTAATGTCCCCCTGGTCACTCCGGTCTTCTTCTACTGCGTCTTTCGGGGTCTTAGCTCTGTGTCTAGTATCCATTTTAGAGTATAGTTAATTAGTTTGTAAATTATATTAGTATTTGTACAGGTAGTTGTAATTATATTATTAATATTTTGGTTTTAAAATATTGTTGTTTATAGTGTTATTGGATTTAATGTACACACGTAAATGCAATGACAAATAACAAAATATATGTATATAAAAGAAAGATGAATCTGCACTTTAATATTTCCCTGCAACAACCTTTTAAATATCTTACCGATGGTCTCGAATACAGCAATCCCCTGAAATGCAAAACTGTGTTCTCTCTCTGAAGTTCCACAAAGACAAAACAACAAACACATAAACAAATAGTATAATATGGTAAATGCGAATACAACGGTTCTCCTTGTTTTTGTTTTTATTTTTATGGTTTATTTATTTATTCCTTGTGCCACGAAACTTTACTACTTGAGAAAATGTTCCTTCTTACTAACCTTGACAATAGAGTGACTTTTTATTAACGTGTGGAGTAGAAGTACGCCCCAAAAGTTAGGGCGCCATTTATTATACTTCCGGGCTGCGTTGATGTAATAAAAGGATTGTTAATTATTGATTAACATAAAATAATCTGAATATAATGCGTCTAATACGTTTCTTAGTTTAATATATAGAATAAAATGTTGATAAATAAAATTGTATGTTACGTACGGTGAAAATAAAATGAATGAATGTCATAAAAACGTGTAAAATTCAATCGGGCTCGTCTATACTTATCTATTTTGGTGTCTTCGGCTAGCTTCTCTCTCTCTCTTCAGGGCTACGGTAGGTTCACTTCTTTCCACTGTTACTTTCTTTACGTAATTGATTAAGTAGGAACGGAACAATATCTCAAGTATATTACAAAAAAAAGACAAAGTAAAATATTGACAATTAACTTTATTAGGGATAAACGTATTTTCAAAGTTTGTAGAATTTATATTTATATTTTCGTGACACACAAGTAATATTAAGCGAGACACTCTCTACGGTTGGTATTCGTACAGTTTAATAATCTGGCGTAAGACAGGTGCAATAATGTTTTGTCTTAATAAAATCGTTTATAGCAGTGACATGGCATCAGGTTTTACAAATACAAATAGTAGATGCCAATATTTAAATGATTTGACTAAAATTGCAGTGATAAAATATAAGTAAAAGTAATATAAATAGTTAGTTATGGAATAACACGTAAAGTTCTAGAAATGTACAGGCAAGTAAAAATGGCGCGGGAGCGTGTGTTAAGATTAGCAAAAACCTGAATCTTCGTATATGGTCTCCGTTGCGTCTTGTGCCTGTGTTCTGGATACGTCTTCACAACGGGAAACGGGAGAATGCTTCTGCTATGGTCCCTCGGGATAACTTGAGATTTATTGAAGTTTCCAAGTCCGACGGCGTCTATATAGTATGACCGATTTCGATCATCAACGGCGGCGTTCAAGCTACGGTGAGTTTTGTTATGGCGGTAAAAATCTTCAAAAATTCATAAGTCTCGGACTGTTTGGTCGGCGGCTGTGAAATTTTGTCCACGGGTGGTTGGTAGGCAGGTGTAACGTTTGGTGATATTTAAAAACTCTTGCACTTGATAATTTTTCTTAATTATGCTAATTGTTACGGAGCACAAAAAAACGTGACCTTTCACTGCGACAACTAATAACCGACGCTTGTTTTGTTCACTTGTTTTTAATTGCATAACTTTCCGCTAAATCGCCCCATTCTTCACTTGCAATAAATTAGTTAATATTATAAAATTAGACAATTTTATCGTGTAAAATAGTAAAATAAATTATAATTCGATTTATAAGATAATTTTAGATGCATAACATATGTTTTCTGTGTTTACAAATACTCCGTCAATATTGGTTTTTTTTCGGGTCGTTGCACCGTTGACATTGTGGGCGGGGCTTTATCGTTTAAATGCATTTGAAAATAAATACGTTACATTTGTTTGAATAAACACGCGTTAAATAAGAATTTGAAAGAAAATGAATATAAACATTAGAATAAAAAGAATTAGAAAAATAAGTTAATTAATTCAAGGTGAATTGGTCGTCAAAATAACGTATTTATTCTTTAAATCGATCTTTCCCCTTCTTAATATTAATGTACAAAGTAGATATAAATATTCTGGTATAAACATTATGGTTACATATTTTCTTTGTTTCTTTCAGAGAGCGACTCCTTCTTGCAATACCACAATATATATATTATCAGTACCTTATTTACCGTTAGGTGTTAAGGTTAAATTCAAAAATCAAACAATTCCTTAAAGTTACAGTACATTAAATCAGTAAGTGCAGCCTATCAGAATCTATCATTATTATTTTATTCTAATTTCGTTCCGTATATCATCCTTGCCCATTCTTTCTTGTTGATTGCCATTCTTTTCGCCTCTCTCCCTGACATTCCCTTGGCTCTCAATATGTCTTCCACTTGGCTGTCCCACGAATTCCTAGGTCTACCCCTTGGTCTTCTCTGATATCTTCTTGCTTGCCATACTTTTCTTATTGTTCTCTACTCTCCCATTCTTGTCAAGTGTCCAAGCCATCTTAATTGATTTCGTTGTATATCTTCCATCAGCGTCCGTACTTTAAGTTCTTCCCTTGTTTTGCTATTTCTTACTCTGTCTCTCTTAGTAATTCCCATTATTCCTCTTAAAAACCCCATCTCCATTGCTTGTATTTTATTTTCCATTCGTTTCGTCAATGTCCAACTTTCGCTTCCGTATATCAATACGTACGTAAATATATTGAGGTAATTGAATCTTTGCATACAACAACACAACAATATTGTAGTTTTTATAACATCAACAGCTGTTACGAATGTAGCAAACACACATACGCTGTAGCGTATGTTTGAATGTAAGTTCAATTGTGGTATTTAATATTTATAGACATTTTGAATTCATAGGCGGCACATAATACAATTTTCGGGAGGTTTTTAATTGTGGGCTTCGTATCATAATTGACTCACAATTTTTTGTATTTATATTCTACATAATTTTTCTTTACATTTTTCATACGTTATCTGTTTCTTTCAAGGCCCCACTATATATTAAATACAACGAAACTCATTTCCAAATACAGGCTGATTCATTTTCGGCCCTCACCATGGAGATCTCGCTTATTATTGGAGATAGAGTATAGGCTTAAATTTGGCAAAGTTGTTAAATTTTGTGTTTGTTATAAATCCGTAAAGAAAATAGATCTGTGACAAATGACCTTCGTTATCTAAAAAAAAAAACGCGAAAACCCCATTTTCTTCTTTTACCTGTAGCACCGACATTTGGCCTTGTAGAGAAAATATAAAAACACATCCTTGTGGCCATTTCTAAACCTCTATCCAGTGGTGTACTCTAAATGTTTATACGACGTTTCGTTTCATTCTTCCCATCATCATCTATCTAATTTCTTATAGGCGCCATATTGGATTTAGACATCTTCAGAAAGAGTTTCTCTTTCTGATTTCAACCATGTACAACATGCTGAGTAAAGTTTTTAACATTAGGTTTTATTTGAAAGAATAAATTATAAGATTAAATAAGGTAGCCATGGAATTTCAATCTGTCAAACATTTCATTTATTGTTCATTAATAATACAAAAATGTCATACACTAACGAAGAGAAACGAGATATGATAAGTACTTTTTATTCTTCGAACCGAAATTCAACAGTAGCGAGTACAAGATATCTACAATTATATCCAGAACGACAACAGCCTCATCGTACCATTTTTCTAGATTTCGACAGAAATTTGGTTGAGAATGGATCGTTTACTAAGTCGCGTAATGGTCAAGACAACAGGAATTTAAATGAAAATCGACAAGATATTTTACAAATGGTAAATTAAAAGCGTGTTTTCAAATTTCATGTTAATCTTGTATTTTTATAGATAAATAATAATCCATCAATTTCTACACGCGAAGTAGCGTCAGAATTAAATTTTTGCCAGTCAAGAGTTTGGAGAACTTTACATAGAAGTAGGTTTAAACCATACAGGATCCATGTTAGTCACTCTTTACTGCCTGGAGATAATTTTAGAAGGCTAGAATATTGTAATTGGTTAATGGGAAGGATAGAAAATGACGAAAATTTTTTAAGCAAAATCATCTGGTCAGATGAAACAAAATTTACAAATTCTGGAATGTTCAACAGAAATACGGAGCACTATTGGGCAGTACAAAATCCCCGACAAAACAGGGCTAGAAGACCACAACATCGTTTTGGAATAAACGTTTGGATGGGTATTTTGGCAAATCGTCTCTTAGGACCAGTTATGTATGAAGAACATTTAAATGGAGAAATATATTTAAACATTTTACGTACATACGTATCTGACTATCTTGACGACTATATCCCATTAAATCAATTACAATATTTATGGTGGCAACAAGATGGCGCACCAGCACACAATGCAGTTGTTGTTAGAAATTTCTTAAATCAAGAGTTTGCAAACCGTTGGATTGGAAATAGGGGAGTTGTTGAATGGCCTGCGAGATCACCTGATTTAAGTACGCTAGATTTTTTTTTATGGGGATATGTTAAAAATAATATTTATAAAGTAGATGCGCCACAAAACATTGAAGAATTACGAGACAGACTTCATAATACCTTCGATGCAGTTCCTAGAAGAACTATACAAAGGGCAGTACAAGATGCCATAAGGCGTGCCCAATTGTGCATTATCGAAGATGGCCAGATAATTGAACAATACTGTAATTGTTTATTGTTAACTTTTCTATGTATTTTTATTAATGTTTGTGTTATCTTGTACTCGCTACTGAACAATAAATGAAATGTTTGACAGATTGAAATTCCAAAGGCTACCTTATTTAATCTTATAATTTATTCTTTCAAATAAAACCTAATGTTAAAAACTATAGTCAGCCTGTGGTACATGGTTGAAATCAGAAAAAAAAACTCTTTCTGGTGATGTCTAAATCCAATATGGCGCCTATAAGAAATTAGATAGTTGATGATGGCCAGAAAGAAACGAAACGTCGTATAAAAATTTAGAGTCTACCACTGGATAGAGGTTTAGAGATGGTCACAAGGATGTGTTTTTATTATTTCTCTACAAGGCCAAATGTCGGTGCTACAGGTAAAAGAAGAAAATGGGGTTTTCGCGTTTTTTTTTTTAAATAACGAAGGTCATTTGTCACAGGTCTATTTTCTTTACGGATTTATAACAAACACAAAATTTAACAACTTTGCCAAATTTAAACCTATACTCTATCTCCAATAATAAGAGAGATCCCCATGATGAGGGCCGAAAATGAATCAGCCTGTATAATAATTTCGTAGAAACCAGTGACAAATTTATTTCTTTTCGTATTGTAGCCTTACATTCGAGTATTCCGAAAGATATCACGTTAAATATGCTTAAAAATTTACTCTATTTCAATTCGATTCCGCCTGAATTAACGAATCAATATAAAAAAACTGTAAAAATTATACATGGATGAATTTTTTTTTCGTCAATTCGAATATTTTAACAGTAGATTCTATAAGCAAACAGGTGTCTCCGTTTTTAGCTAGCCTATTTCAAATAATTTTTAAAACAAAGTTAAATCTACACTACTTGTACGATTGCGGCCCTTGAAAACTCATATACTAGATTTCGACGTGAATGTCAAAAATTTAAAATTTTGAAATGTGTAAATCAAATTTTCATCAGTCATTTTGATTACATTGTCACATTGGCAAATCCATAGTCTCTGATAATCATCGCATCGTCTGTAAATCCAAACTGTGTGGAAAACACTTGACGATTTTTTGTATCAATAAATGAAGATGGCAATTCAGGCTTATTTTTACAGATTGTACCAAGTAATGTTATCTTTTTTGATAACAAATACTTTCCAAGATTGCACGAAGTAAAGAAATTTTCGCAGGTGACATTCCTTCCAGAGTTTTCAATTTCATCTACTAAACATTTTACAACCTTTTCGCCTTGATTCTTCTCTATTTCCTCTCCCTGCTTTCCAGGATAAATTTCCAGTTTCCATGCATAGGTTGTTACACTATCACAAATGGCCTAAAAAATTTTTCTATATCGTCCAGGTTTTGATGGAATATATTCTCTAAAGGGACATCTGCCTCTAAAAGTTAACAAGCTGTTCATTAACCGTTATATACCCATTAAGTACATGCGCATCTCGCAAATAAGTATTGCATAACTCAAAGCATTCCCGTATTGGTGCTATTTTGTCGCCACTCATTTTTCTTCGTCATTCCGCTGCATCGTCGAATATAAGTACACGAAGTATATTTTGAAATCTATTTCGAGCGATAATATTACCAAAGATTTGTTGTGTTACGCCCTCGTTATAAGATTTGTATACACCTCCGAAATTGGTGGAGTTGTCGCTTGTAATCTGAAACAGAAATAAGAAAAACACCCTAACCAAAATATACATCAATAAATACTATATACGTATTTCGGCTGATGCGTATTCTACTGAAGATGGCAACTTAGTTGCCGAAATACGTATATAGTATTTATTGATATATATTGTGTAGAATAACCTTAAAAACTGAAAAATGTTAAACGTAGAGTTTTTGGCTAAGGTAAACCTTTGTGTGTTATCCCACTGGCGATTTGGTGAAGAGCATATCTTCTAAGGTTTACCTTAGCCAAAAACGCTACGTTTAACATTTTTCAGTTTTTAAGGTTATTCTACTGAAAATGGCAACTTAGTTGCCGAAATACGTATATATATTTATTGATATATATTGTGGTTAGGATGTTTCTCTTATTTCTGTTTGTATACACCTATTAGTATCAAACCTCCAATGAATTTCTTCAATTCTTGGACATCCATTTTTATCCAATTTTTGCCGAAAACAATCTCTCCTTCTTCATTCGTGCACTTTAGGATAATTTCAAGAAGAGGTTTACGAAAATAAATTAAAACATAAGAAGCAGGTGTATCGATCTTGCGATTTCCAAAACGTGTTGGCCCTGAAAGTTCTCGTAAAATATTGTGTTGTAGTTGTCTTCTGTGACGAGGTAAAATTGGATCTTGGTACCAAACAACTTGTTTGTTCATTGATATAAATGAATTAGCTCCTGCCGGATTTCTGTTCGCTGCTCTCAGCAGATTATTCGCTATCTGATTCTTCTGCTGTGCTTGTATCACCTCCATCGATGAGGCCTTCGACTGCAACTACCTCGCCATTGTCGTCTGAAGCTTCATATACGCTATTGTATTCAAAGTCACGCATTTCGGCTACTATCGCCTATAGCTGGTGTTGTGTAAGATATTCCTTATTTCTGCGATCTGTTTTCCATAATGAATAAAACGCCAAGTAGAAAATAGCCGCAATCAAAGATTCAGAAATAACTACCTGATAATTGATTAAAAATGATGCTAAAATATCAAATCGCACATCTCAACTGACCAAAACATAAATTTTGTCTTATTCACAATAACAAAGTAACACTACACAGGTTCGATAACTACTAATGCATTGTTCACGACGTGCGGCTATAAATATGCTGAAATACGTAAAGTCCCCAAAATCCGCATGAAAATGGGATTTCCTATTTCTGTATACATCTGGGAATGCCAAGAAAGGTTTATCAGCAGCGGGGAAGTTCGAAATTTATAAGGGAACCACTATCATTGTAAAACACACTCGCTTTACCTACATTTATACAGTAAACAACATATTGCAGTGAATTGTGATGTTGATTGCTTATTTTAATTGGCTCACAATACACAGTAGCTTGGCCGGACTAGCTCAAATCGGGTTCGCCTTCCAGGAGCTCTTGGATCTTCAAGTTTACCCTCAACGGGTCGGCAGTAAAGAAATAAAACTAGCATTAACACCACAAACATTTATTAAAAAAAAAAGAAAAATTCTACCTTATCAAGTATAAGGTAGTGTTGAACCACCTAATGTGCCTCAATTGTGAGGAAAACTTGAATAAATATGACTGATTCAAGGGGAAAAACCTCACTAATGAACCCCGAGCAAATTATAAATTAAATATTTAGAAAAACTGTCGACTTATCAAATTACGTTATCCCAATTTTAAACGTCAAACAGCAAAACTATCTGTAAGCGCACGCAACAAACTTTTAATTCAAGCGCACATTGAACATGAAACAAATAAGATATTTCCCACCAAATCTCACCTTCTAGAATATTTTACTCATAAAAAAAAACTTTAAAAGAAATCTGAAAATTTTCCTCAATATTCCTCTGATTACAAAATATTTTATAAACTAAAATATTACTGACTTTATTGAGCTCAACTATCTTACTAAATTATTTCTAAATACATAAATATAATTGCAAAAATATACGTACATTAATTAATGTATACGTCACTTCGCAAAAAAATTAGAGATTTCAGATAGGTCCCATAAATCAAAATTACAAGTTTACAGACTCGTAATAATCGCAAATTAATTTTAACACATGAAATAAAAGCACAACTAAAACGCAAACCGATTTTAACTAAAATTTCTGGATAAAAAAGAAGTTTCTATTCAGCGACAAGAACTTGGACCTATCTGTTCGATGGCTGGTTAATCTCTGCCTCTTCCCCTCCCGGAAATGGAAAATATCAGCATGCCTAACATAAATCAATAGACCTGCAATTGCAATATTCTTCCGCTAGACCCGGACTGCATACATCAATACAATGTTCGAACAATCTACAGTCGTGGATAAAAATACACATTATAATAAATTTTGAAATAAATATTAAATATTCTTAAATATTTTTCTGGAATAAAATACACATAAATATATAGTCTTTTATAGTTTCTTTACAATTTTTCTTCGGGGAAAAATTCACTGCAATATGTTGGGGTTGGTAAATCGCGAAAGTATTTTTATATTGCCAAAACCATTCTTTCTAAAATAAATTTTTTCTCAAAATTTTAAAGCTATAACTCGTATTTAAAACGTCTATTAATACCAGTAAATTACTTCAACCATAAGTACGATAAAACAATGGTTAGACATCGTTTCGGGTCCATTGGACCCGCTCGGTGGTCCTAGGGTTAATATAAAATTTCTACTAAATTTCTTAATTTTTTAATTTATAACAAATACAAGTTAAAAACCTTAACCTGGCATGAATAGAGAAATATAACTCTTAAGTGATACTGAAGAGATAAAGTTGGCACAAAGCACTTCACATAAAATATCAAGCAATGTAATACCGCCAATACGAGTATGATAAATGATATAGGTAACCATTCGGCCAGCAATCATAAAATTTTACGGTAATAGATTACCAATATCAATTGCCGTATTCACATATTATAATGCTTGTTTAAGGGATACCTTACATTCCAATATAATCGCATAAACACGTATGTGTACATAGAGACAGAGCGAGAGAGAAAGAAACTTTTACAGAGATATATTCTCAAGCACAGTCAGTCACTGTGTAACGTTCCAATGGGGTGACCTATTGTTCAATTACACACCGTGGTCCATTGTGTTCCAACATCCGTGCTATCGATTCGATCAACATAGGCCGTGATGTGGTCATTTATAACGCCGCAAGATGGCGCGCGAGCGAAGCGGAAGCTCAATTAGCCCTGTTTCACTTTTTCTCTCGTTTTCGGTCCCTCTGCGCCTTTTTATTTATGTCGCTTTGAACTTTTACCGACACAGAAGCGCCCCTTCTTCGAATTGGCGTCCAACGTGAGACAGCGGCAGTAAACTTCGGCTCAACGACAGGATAGTCGTGGCGAAGTTGAGTTATGTATATTTTTTTTTTTTGGGTGGGAAATCGAACTTATTGACGGAGGAACTTTTTGCATACCTCTTTCTTTTTCCTTCAATTTTTAGGATCGCTCTGGCGAATGACAAATTTTCTTAATTGGAAAGAATTTATTTCCACTGGCGTCTAAATTATGCCCTTCGTTAGTTAAAATAGTTTTATGGAACGGAATGTAATATGGCAACTTTTAATTGTAAAAATTCTCGATAATAATTCTTATAGGGAGTAGCACTAATTAATATAATTATACTAGTAAGAAGAACAATAGATAAAGCAACTATACCGGGTGTCCACACGAAGATTTAATATTGAATTATTCCTGGTGTTTTTGAAGACAGAAACTTGAAATTTTGGGTCCTTGTTTAAAATATAAGGGGACAATGAACAGTATATATCATACCGCCTCGTCGGGTCACCCGCCGCCCCTAACCAACCCTACGCCAAGATTTTAAATGTACTCTTTACTCTTTTTGATAGATTTTGAAAGAAAATAATTTTCTTGATATTGCTATGTGAAAAAACTAGTCACTTACATAATAAAATTTAGGAGATATTTAAAGTTAAAAGTTTCAGATATCAGAAATTATTAACTCCGAAATTCATAAGTTAGTCATGGTAATAGTCATGGCCATGCAACAGGACCACCTCGACCAATCCATCTTGGATAATTGACGTTAACCCAATTTCGGCCAGCAATTCCGAAATGTGGTGGTGCCCCATCCATGTGAAACCACATGTCTCGTCGAACATTCAGTGGGACATCCTCTAAAAGACCTGGCAGTTCGCCAATAAAAAATTGAAGGTAATTGTCCGCATTTAACCTTCCCAAAAGAACGACAGGACCAATAAACATGACATCGATTAGGGCCGCCCAAACGTTAATATAAAATTCATGTTGGAATTTAGATGGACGTATAGCTTTGGGATTTTCTAATGACCACCTGTGCAGGTTCCTCAGATTTGTAACACCACTTCTCGTGAATGTAGATTCTTCTGTCAAGAGGACTGTTCTGCAGAAATTAAAATGAAGACTGTCTTAATATCCAGGTAAAATAAACTAGACGAGCATAGTGGTCTGAATCAAGCAAACCGTGTCCCCTGCGATAGTGATATGGATATAAGCCCTCACCTTTTAAAATTCGCCAAACTTTCGTTCGCGGCACTCCTAGTTGTCATACGATTCGACGAACATTGAGAGTTGGATCCCTTGTAACAATAGCTACTGCTTCTTCCTCCGAGTCTGCTGGCAAGTTTACTCCTCAGTCGAAAAGATAATCACGCAGTACGCATTCCCGAAGTTGTATGTGTACTTCCAGAAACGTTCTGTAATGAGGAATGCGCCTATCGGGAAGCCGATGTCGGTCTTCAATAACTGCTTGACGCGCACTGCCGTTACAGTAGCCATACACAACATGCATGTCCGCATACTCTTGAGAAGAAAACTGGTAAGGCATTTTGAATAAAGAAAACGTGTCCACACACTAATAAGCTGTTGTATGAACTGAAACGTAATGTAAACCTTTATTAAAAAATGCAACGTTAACAGTCATCTGAACATTTGTTTATTATATAATATGCATGGTTCAGCACTTACGAAATAAGTAAGAACCTTCTTTATCATAAATCAATTTCCAGTACTCTTTTTTGTAGATCTCCAAGAAATTACTGTATGCACTACGACACGTGTTTATTTATTTTAAGATAACATTTTATTATGCGACGTTAACAATCACAGGCCTGTTATTGAATGGAATAACTTTTTTTGAATAAAATCAGTTTGTATTGACTTTAGGATTACATTTTTTTCATGATCCGACAATCACATTCATAGATCTGTAACTTTGAAACAAATAAAAAAGCATATACAAGTTTTGCATTTGTGTTACATGAAATGAAGTCTACTTTACACTCCTAAAATTTGAACATAACGATACGGGCACTTGTATAAATAAACTATTGATTGTGGCGGTGCCTTATAAACAACAGACTTCAAATATCTCCACAAAAAGAAATCTATGGAAGTTAAATCTGGGGACCGAGCTGGCCATTAATAGAGCCCCTACCTCCTATTCAATGTCCTGGATAAACATTATCCAAATAATTCATAACTTCTAAACTGTAAGGTGGCCCAGCTCCATTTTGTTGGAAGTATAATTGCTCCTCGTCTATTTCATTCAAGTTTACTTCTAGACACTGTATGATATCAGGATGTATTAGCCCTTCCAAAAACTGTAGGTACTTAGGTCCAGTTAAATTTTCCTGGAGGAATATAGGGCCAATATGCTTTATACATTTTACGATGCTAATTATTCGATTTTATTAATAGAATCAAAAAATTCCCTTAAGCAGAATTCGAACCCACGTCCACGGCTTGCCGGACCATTGCTTTAACCACTAAGCTATAAAAGACTGTGCTTAGCGGTTAAAGCAATTGTCCGGAAACTCATGGACGTGGGTTCGAATCCTGCGTCGTAAAATGTAGAAAGCATATTTACATTTACATTACATCGCAAAAATGCAATAAATTTGAATCTACATAAGAACTTAAAGAAAATCTAATCTTCGCTGAAATGCAGGAAAATTATTGCAAACGAGTGTAGAACTCATGTGACTTTTAGTTCAAAGGAAAAGGAACTTGCTCTGAGATTACACTAAATGTAAATTGTAATGCAACAGTAGAAAAAATATTACACTCGAACCACTAGCACACAGTTTTCACAAGCAAAACATATCGTTATATCGCCCATGTGTTAAAAGTAGTATCAATGCGTCGTACTGGTGTTAGTTGTCGAAATACTTACGCAGGTATTACATTTTATTATAGTAGAGCTATTTTAAATTAAATTAAATAAATTAATTCTTAAATAAAGCCGTACATGTATTAAAGTTAACTTATAATTAATTTAAATTTAATATTATTTTTATTTTCTGTAATTTTAGTTCTACTTTCCTCAATTAAATAAATTTAATAGAATGCTTCCTATATGGCAGATATACATCAGGCACATATATTCTGGCAATATCCCAAACTTATTGTATGTATATGCATATGTAGGAACAAGAATTACTAGAAAGCTATTTACAGATGGACGGATACAATAGATTTTCCAAGTTATACAAAAGTATTCCTACGAAATATTTCGTATCGTTTCCTTTGTTTGAATAACTATGTTTGACAAATAAATGTTGAGCAATTTGATTTTACATGGTATTTTTAACTGGCTTAAATTCCATTGATTATAATTACTGTAACAGTAGCGCTACAGAAACACTAAGACCTCAGATCTGTTGGTGTTAATTAAATATTAATGCTACAAAAATTATTTCTGAAAATTACAAGGTAAGCGTCAATATATGCCTCTCGGCTCAACAGCTTTTGACATATTAAACGCATTGAAAGTGTGTTGAGTTATAGTTATATATATATGCTAAGCCTAGGTTACAAACAATAAGTCCTACGAACAATAGTTATGAATAAAGTTCGTATTATATACATGTAAAAATATTTAAATATGCGTACGTATATACACATATTTGGACAAAAACAACAAAATATTGATAAATCTGCTCTAATATACAAAAATATGCATCAATATGCTAAATTTTTGATAACATTCTAACAAAAATTAGATTACATCAAACACAACTTTATTTTATATTTATGTGTTACATTACAGTAATAAGTCGTTTTACGCGATTCCGTTATGCGCGGTTTCGCTTTAACGCGAATTTCAAATTTCGCGTTAAAATGCCTCCTTTTACGCGAATTGCTTTGTACATAAGAATAATGTGTGTTCATTTGAAAAGTCAATTTAGGTTACTTTGCAATTTTGATAGAATAAGACGCAAATATATTAGTATGTGTTTGTTGTTCCGTAAACGTAAATCCAAATGACATTTGATAATGTCAATCACAAATATCAGTTAGTGCCTAAAATAATCGTGCGTCGATTCTGGTTTAAATAAATTGCTTCTCAGGTTTAAAGTAATAATACCTATAGCTATTTGTTTAATAAATCGTCAATTACAGATATAACTATTCATAACACTTCTTGCTACCCGATACAACACAAATTAGCGGCTTATCGCAGTCTTATACATATATTAATCAATACTCCGTTGAACCAAACAAATTTCGAGAAAGAATTAAATTTAATTAAATAAATAGCTGTCAGCAATCGATATAAAAGTAATATAGTAGAGAATATTTTAAATAAAAAACTCCTTACAAAAGCCATATCACAAGTTTACCCAATATTAAATAATAATAACACCCAAAAATTTAAAATGATCACGTTTATAGGCTCTTCAAGCACAAAAGTTGTAAATATTTAGGAAAGTTTGACATTAATACAGCGTATAGAACTAACAACAATTTATGCAAATTTATAAAAAACAATAAAGATTTAACAAACAACAATAAAAAGTCAGGAGTCTATGAGTTAACCTGCGGTAGTTGCCCTATGACGTAAATCGGACAGACAGGCAGATCGTTTGAAATACGCATCAAAGAACATTTTTCTTCATTTAGAAATAATAAAAGTGACTGTTCATATGCGTCTCATATTAACTCAACGAACTACAATTTTAACAAAGAATTTAAAATATTACACGTAGAAAATAAGGGCAAAAAACTTACTTATTAGAGTCACTTGAAATTTCATTCCTCAAACATGCATTTAAAAACCATATATTCTGTGTCGATATTCTATTTCGTAACATAAGTTTGAAATACCAAAGGGCCAAAAAGCTAGTATTAGCTTCTTTAAAATATATGATTGTTTCGGCCTTTACTTGATGAAATTATTAGTCTGAGTTATATGTCTGACGAAGCCCAAGTTGGTGCGAAACGACTCGTTACAGTGATAATTAAAAAGTGAAATTCATAAAATTTGTTTTATTTTATCTTAATAGTTATAATGGAATTTCATTAAGTAAAGGCTGAACAATCATATATTTTAAAGAAGCTAATACTAGCTTTTTGGCCCTTTGGTATTTCAAACTTATGTTACGAAATAGAATATCGTCAATTGAAATTAATAAATTAAAGAAAACCGACAAGATCCTAAATGATCAATTAGAAACAAATAATTCACCCTTACTCAATTTATTTATTTGATATTCAGACAGTCACATATTGTATTTTTCCATAGAATTTCTTTACCTCCCTGTAACATAATGTAAACCCCTAGTTTTATTACTTAAGAACAGTATTGTATAAACCGTGGTGAAAGTTTTGTGCATAGACATTTTAGTAATAAAAAGTACCCACTCCTTCAACTATTTAAAATAAAACATGTGTTTGTTACGGTATACTTGTGTTAAAAAAATTTGTACATAAGTTAATTATATGTCTGATGAAGCTCAGGTTGGACCGAAACGATCGTTACAGTGTAAATTAAAAAGTGAAATTCATTAAAATTTGTTTTATTTTATCCTGATAATAGTAATAATGTAATATATTTTACAACCAGAAGTGCGAATATGCCTTGTGAAAACTGTTCCGTCGTTACATTTATATTTTATCGATTTTAAATTTACATATAATTATACGGAGTCGAAACGATTTTCTCGTGACCGAAACCCGACATTTTTAAACGTGAGTATTTCGTTATTTAGTAATTTATCACGACGCCGGCGGTCGACGAAAAATTTGCTGAAGTAGTGCGATATTACGACAGCGTCGCGAAGGGGTAACTTGCGAGCAGTCAGACTAGTGACGAAGCAAAGTCAGATTAGAAAATTAAGCGCAGAATGCTGGGAGAGAGAGAGCAAATAAGAAACATTCAGTCGGGGCAATCGTTATAGCTGATGAAACCTTGTAATTAAATCACTCGGACGTCTAATATTTATTTTTCCCTCGAAGTGATTTTGTTTCAATTACGAACAAATATAATTCTCCAGTTGTATTCCGAACCAGTTGTTCGATCGAATTTTATTGAGATAAACGCGACTTGATATTTTCGGAGATCTGTATTTAATATTTATGTGAAATAAAAAAAAAAGCGGAATCTTCTAATAGGCTGTGTACTAATTACATTTCATTCAAGAGCTATGTTTTATTATCATTCACTTAAGCTTATTAGGGCAATTCAAATTTAACCTGCATTTTATCTTTTCTTAAGACAATTGTTGCGTCTACATTCTACGACAGGGGTAATCTTGTCAGATTGTAGAATGAACGCAACGAATTAACCCTTTTTCGGGCAGAATTATTTTAGTATCTTTTTTGCAATTTTAGTTACGTAAGAAAATGATAATTTAGAAACACAATATCTTTCATAAGGGCTTCAGGATGTGGTTAATTTAGCTAACCACAGAACGTTTAGGATTGTGACAAAATGTGTGAGGGTTGTTGTTAATATATTGAGTGCCATATCAAAAAAGTTTATTCCCAAAACTAAAGCGATTTATTTATAAAATATTAACAATATTATGAGCTTTTATGTGCTGCATCGGCATATACTGTTTGAGTAAAGACGGCCCTTTAAAATCTACCATGCTCTCATCCACTGCTACGTTTCTAGATGGCACAAAGGAATTATTAATTTTTTCCTGCAAATGAGAAACCAGTGGTCTTACTTTGTAAAGTCTGTCAAACGTATGAGAATTTCTCTTCGGCATTTTAGAATTGTCATTCAGATGTACGCAGTACTTTTAGAAATCTGTTTTGGGTTATGATACTAGCAATCTTGTGCATACGAAAATTTTCATTAGCTGACCAATACAATCTTAGTTATAAGTAATTGATGAAAGCCCACAATGAGAAGAATGCTTAGAAATGGTTTGAGCTCTAATACATTCAAATTTAGAAAATATCCGTATTGAGTAGCTTATTTATTAGAAGCATGATTGACCTATTGCAGCGGTTTCAATGGCGGCACTGTATATGGGTGCGTTATTCTGATGCAACAGAACACCTTTGCGAAATTTCGCCCGACGTTTTTCCTTTTATCGAGTTACGTTATTTGGGAGTTAAATTGGCATAATAAACACCTGTAATTATGTCTCCTTCCGCAGGAAATCTACTAAAACTACGCCTTCAGCATCCCAAAATACAAATAGCATGATCAACCCTGCTGAAGGTTACATTATGAATGTTTCGAAGGTGGTAAATCTCGATGTGTCCTCTACTTACTCTGTATTTTGGTCTCTACATCATAATGATGGATCTAGGACTCATCCATTGTCACTAATCTTGCAAGTAAATTTTCTTTGTCGTGTCTATACTGCGTTAAAAGGCAACAATCCCTCTTCAAATTTCCTTGTGTACACCTCTTAATATTCGTGGTATAAACAATTCTAATTTTGTTAATAATCTAGGAGTTTAAGGAATGAATCAAGACAAATAAAATGAATGAAAAATTACTGTGAACGATACTAATGTATTTACAACATTATTAGAAATATTAGAAATTATTTAGCATTTAGGAAAAAAGGGGTTAAATTAATGTTCCTTTATCGTACTGTAGGTGACGATATAGCTGGTAATATTTATAGCATAATTGCAAGTTTTTTTGTAATATATATAATCAGACGAATTTATAGCATAATTGCTAGGTTTT
Source organism: Melolontha melolontha (assembly GCA_935421215.2). Lineage (NCBI taxonomy): Eukaryota > Metazoa > Arthropoda > Insecta > Coleoptera > Scarabaeidae > Melolontha > Melolontha melolontha. The sequence goes on along the minus strand of OW285237.1, from coordinate 17,544,283 downwards.
AATTATTATATATATATATATATATATATATATATATATATATATATATATATAATCCAACGCGAGAGAGTAATTAGTGACAGATCTACTTTACAGCTTGCTGAAATTGCTCGGAAAACCAGCAGCAATGGAGTCGTTTTTGTTGCACACGTGGTCCTCGATGCGATTTCTGGTCCACGTGGCATAAGTCATTCCTTCAAACAGATTCTTTATTTCCGAAGATTTTAGCCTTGAACGGCCAATCTCAACATCAAATATTTATAAAACCAATACTAGGAATCGGGCACAAAAATCTTACAGATGGTAATTATATGCAGTAGAATTAGTGAAACAAGGATATCGGGGCACAAAAATGTCACAAAGAAAATTAGCTGGAAAAAACACTCACCTGCAGATGTTCGAGGGTATAATTTAACGATCGATAAAGACAACAGCGCCAAATTAAGCAATGATGTTCATTAAATAATAAATCTCTCCAAATAAACCACCTATTTCGGTGTGAATTTTCTCGATACAAAAAAAACACAGCGACAAACAATCGAATACAGGAAATCTAGCCGAGGCTCTAATCTATAATTTTCGAAGTCACACGGAAACATACAACCTATCTTGAACGCATGACTATTAAGATAGCAAAGCAGCTATGGGTATACATCACTCACCAAAAAACTTGTAACAACCTGCATGTTCGTCTGCACACGGCTGTCCACCACATTTGAACTCACAACACCACCTTTTAATTATATCACATGATACTGCAGATTCTCCTAATGTATCCACTAAATCTTGATGAATTTGAGATGGGGTTATCTCCTTTAAACGTAAGTATTTAATCACCGCTCCTTGCTAGACACGATCTATTTTGATACTGATATGTGACTCTCTCGACCTCGAGTATCTACTGTAGGTACGCTTTAACAGGTTCAGTTATATGTTTCTAGCTTTAGTCTATACATAGCAGGTTACAATGCGACGTGAACATAAATAATTGGTTGGTTTATTAACGGGTCCAGGGGTGGAGCAAAAGAATTAGCTCTCGTATGTTCGTATGTTAGTAATCATTTGTCCATATTCTTCTCCTATCAATAATAATTATAAAGGCAAACTCGAAAAAAATGGTAAAAAGTTGGAACATAAGGGTATGTAATATGTACGTCATTAGTTTTGACTAAACAAAGTGGTTAATGAAAATTAGAACACGGATTTTATTTTAAAGGAATAAGTTATTTTATAATATTAAAATGATAAATGATTCCATTTGTGGAAGGAATGGAATCAATCTTTTTATTACGGAGATTTTTCGCGTATACATAAACAATATTTTAAGACGATATGAAACAATCTAATAAAAAAGAAATCTTACCGTAAACATACATCAATTTAATAGCTCAATATGTCAAAAGTTAAGGCAGAAACACGACAGTGCACCTGCTTATTTCATTTATTATCCACCTTTTTTCCTACCTCATAGCCCCGGTAACATTATATAATACCACCAACAGAGAATGATGTCAACTTAATAAATTCATTAAACACATTGACGAATTGAGTTTTCCGCAAAACCATACCAAAATAAAAAATATATACATACACAAGGTGAAATGAAAATAAAATGAGTAGAAAGAGACGGAAATAAACTGTTTGGCTTTTGCGATGGTATTATGATATTCTTCTTTCACGGGATTCGCAGAAATTTTCAAATTTATTACGGCTGTCGCACCTCTAATTTATAACGTTTTCGTGATCCAATATTTCGGTAATGTATTTTCCTGTGATAGGCGTGCGGGTTGTAGGGATTTTGTACGGGATTTTTCCTTACAAAAACGCCGATGGGGAAGCTTCGGAATCGGTTTGTGGTGGTCTATGTGTTTCGTGGAAATGGAAAATGTGTATACGAGAAGAATCTCACTAATCCTGCTAAGTGTGGGTGTAAATCTGTCGATAGTGACAGGTCGGTAGAAACCTTGGCCACGGGGATCCCAGGTGGCTATGTCTCGACTTTGCAGGGTCACACAAAAGTGTAAAGTTCGTTTCTTCTCGACGGCCGGGGACGGAGCTCAAGTTTTTATTGGTTTTGTTGTTATTGATGCACTGTTCGTTTACTTTTTTTTTTATTTCGTCTTTTCCATGTCGGAGAAGAAAATTCAATCAGTCGAGCAGCAATCCCTTTCGGTTGCTACTTTATTTAACTAGATCACATAAAACAAATATGTTTTTGTAAAATACTTTCCTATATAACAATATTGGAATTTTGGTGTTTTAAGCGCTTTACATTTAACTTTGTTGACTTCAATTTATCAGAAAATTTAAATGTATAAAATTCCGTGAAAAGATTTATACTCAAGAAATTTTATATTTAAAGAATTGCAATTTTAAAATTACAGATTTCAAGTTGTATTATATACATAATTATGTAAGATTTACAATAATGTATTCCTGGTCCTCGATTTTGATTTTCCTTTAAATTGGTTTTCTTTTTAATAGTAATAATTAGAGCAGACCAATTTCCGTGCGCGCCATGAGCGCCGATGTGAGGATGATTGTATTGCATTAGAACTAATAAAAAGCATTCAGTATGTGTTTGGTACTTGCTTAGACTGCATGTAAGTCTAAGCACATGTAATAAAATGTCGGCGACACATAAATCGTGAAAACGACCGTTGTCAGACGAAGTGAATAAATTTATTATGGATTTCCCGGACTTAATATACGATGGCTCAAAAATTAAATGTTTAGTGTGCAATACATACCTAATACGAAGGAATTTACTATCGGTGCGTAAACAGGTTAAAAATAAAATCAAAGCCGAACTGAAAAATAAAAAACTGTGGCTATGTGTGGACGAAACAACAGCAAAAAACAATCTGTAGTTAATGTGATGGCGCGTAATATGGAACCACATCAACCAACGTCTTCATTTTATTAGCATCCAGACGACTAGAACAATGTAATGCCGAAAATATTTCAGATACTTTGGAAAAATTTAAACTTTCGAATGACCTAGTATTAATGTTTATGACCGATGGTGCCGCAACAATGTGTTTTGTAGACCGGTCTCTTAGAAAATATTGTCCTAACTTGTTACATTTTACTTCTAAACTCCATGCTCTACACGTTGTGGCAGAACAGGTTCGTAGATGTTATCCAGAGGTAGATGCTTTAATATCGAGTACAAAGGCAGTATTCCTGAAATCTCCAAAACGTATTCGGAAATTTCACGAATTGTGTCCCCATACCCCTGAGCCACCACAGCCGGTTCTGATACGTTGGGGTTACGGGCGGGGTTTTACTATCATGAACATTTTGAAAAATATAACGACGTGGTTTTATCATTCAATCCGAAAGAAAGTGTAGCTATCAATACAAGCCAGAAAAAAATTCAAGATGTCCAGATTAAAATGGATTTACAAAGTATTCGTGAGACTTAGTTGGGACTAGAAGAAGCAATAACAAAATTAGAAAATTCGTCGCTGTCGTTAAAGGAGTCACTGCAAATCGTTAAAGATGTTCACGCACAACTGTGTGCTGTGGAAGACGCAAAAAGTGAAAGTGTTATAATTAAATTTGAAAGTGTTTTAGACAGAAATGCAGATTTTGACACCTTAACACTTATTTGTGAGGGCACGTCTACAGATGCGTTAAGTTGCTTAAAAAAGTATTTTGATTATGCGAATATAACATCACTAGATGTAGAACGCTCGTTTTCCGAATATAAACATATTATTTCCTCACGGCGGACATGTTTTTCAGAAATAACCTTAGAAACGCACCTGATGTTGAAAATATACAATCGAGTTTCTCCAGTTTGTCAATCCTTGGAAGACGCTTAAAACGGTAAGTGTTTTTCTAAATACTCTGCCGTGCACACAATCACTGATTTCATACATTTTCCATTTTATTTATAGGTACATACAACGCTGCTATAATATGTACTATTCTTATTTTTCGTGTGTTTATGCATATTACTTTTAACAGCAGAAAACCAAATGTATATTTAATTATTTCTGATAGAATAAATGTCTCTACTTCTAGACTTATATCGGTAACAAGCTCATGTTGCGTCCCTATATAAAATATAAATGAGAAAAGAATAAAATAACAATAAAAGGTAAAAACACATTAAAACTGATGATTTAAAAAATGTTTATCAAGTAAAGACACCTTCAGTAATATGTCTTTAGCTTTCCTTTGAAAATTTCCACTGTATAGGTCTTTCATTCCATTGGGAATTTTGTCTTAAATTTTTAGGACTAAATAATTTTTACCCAATTGGCTCTTCTGTTAACGATAATAAGGTAAAGAGTGAGACACAAAAAAACTTTTCAGAGTTTGCCATTGATTAAATAGTTATATATTAGATTGATTAGGTGATTTAACCTACATGTCGTACTATTAGTAACAGGTTAAATCGTCAAATAAGAACTGCCAAATGACATTCATTAAGCTAACCTAATATTTAAGTCTACGGAAAAATTGAATTTCCGGGGATTTGGAAGTTTTTGTTGTTGAAATGTGTAAATTACAATGATTTATTGTAAAAATATGCCTAATTTCTTTTGGAATGCTATCTGTTTTAAAATAAAAAATAGCGAAATACCAAATTTTAAAACTAACATAAAAAAACAAATCAGATTAAACAACATTATGTCTGTAAAATCCCATAGTATTCAGAATAAATGTAATTAAATTAAGTTACAAAAATAGAATTTTTTAAGTACGACCATAAAATGAAATCGCACAGCGGTAAATCGCAGGAATGAGGTGGCCAAATTGTGTTTGTATTTGAACTAATAATTCGACCTTCAAAAATTCTATCAGAAAAACAAAGTTTTCATTGGTTGTATGTATACGAGCTCCATGTTGTTGGAAATAGCCTTCCTGTAATTCATTATCGTGTAACATATTTACAAATGGTTTCAATATTTCCAGTCTGTAACGAGCAGCATTTAATATTCCTTAAAGGTGTAAGCATTTTTGGCTACTGTTTAAAATTTTGTATTTTTAATCGACATACCTCAAAAAATATAGGTTTAATAACACAGGTCTACAAAATTAAACTTTTTGACAGATGTTTTTATTTTGAAAACTGATTTTATATAATTTTGGTAGGCTGCTTTCAAAAATTCTATGCATTTATTTGTATCACGTAAGGTTTTTTTGCAAATATTAAATGAAAAAAAACGATATTTCTAAAAAAAATGTATTTGCTTATTGACTAAAAAGGTGGAATACAAGTTAAAAAAGTGGAAAAAATACTTTACTCAGTCTTTTTTAAGTGAAATCTTTGTCTTTTTGCCAGAAAGCTGCGTTTTCCGGTCATCCGGTTGTATATTTTTAAGGGCATATCCCGTTTTAACATCCAGCAGTAGTCCGCCATCATCGTTATGCTCCATCTGCCTTGGTATCGCCGTTCCATTTCCTTAATGTCTCGGTGAAACCTCTCTCCCTGTTCTTCGCTAACTGCTCCAAGATTTTCAGGAAAATAGTTCAAGTGTGAAAATAGGAAATGCACTTTCAAACTCATATTACAACCTAGACGATGAAAGTGTTGTAACATATTTTTAACAATATTTTCTTAGTTTTCGTCCTTAGAGTTCCCAAGAAACTTATCAATTACTTCTTTAAATGAAACCCAGGTGTTTTTCTCGATATTGGTCATTGTGTTTTGAAAATCCTTGTTTTTGCATAATGTTCTTATCTGCGGCCCAACAAAAATACCTTCTTTTAACTTGGCATCGGATAAGGCTGGAAATGTCTCGCACAAATATTTAAAACACTGTCCATTTTTGTCTAGGGCTTTAACAAACTGCTTCATCAAGCCAAGTTTGATATGGAGAGGAGGCAGTAAAACTTTTTTGGGGTCAACCAAGCTATCTCTTAATACATTTTTGCTACCAGATGTAAGGCTTGTTCTAGAGTGCCATTCTATTTGAGTCAAATGTCTATCCCTTGCTCGACTATCCCACTCACAAGTAAAGCATGGAAATTTTGTATAACCTTCTTGTTGTCCTGGTAGCATGCACAGCACCTTAAGGTCGCCACAAAGCATCCACTGATGTTCTTGTTAGTTTATTTTCTTTAAAAGAAGTTCAAAATTTTCATACGTTTCCATTAAATGTACCGAATGGGCAACGGGAACCGAGGCCAGCTCGTTACCATTGTGCAATAAAACGCTTTTTAAACTAGTCTTACTTGAGTCAATAAACAGGCGCTATTCTTCTTTTACATACGGCACATTTCCTAATTTTGAAATTAAGTCAGGAATATTGTTGCGATACACTAGCCTTGAGTAAAATATTAACATAACTCTTTTTCGCGATCCCGGTAAAAGCTTGATGTGACACCAGGTGCCAGTAAATGTTTCTCACGAAGTCGGGAGGCTAACAATTCGGATGCATCCATTGGAAGGTGCAAATCTCTAATTAAATCATTAAGTTCACTCTGGTTAAACACTTCGTGCGCTCTGAAATCTGGTGTGAAATCTGAGTCACCTGGGTCGCAATTAGATTCCTCTGATTCTGACGATATGACATTTTCTAGTGCTTTTGGGGCGGTAGGTATCGGTACATCTGGTCCATGAGGAACTGGTCGTATAGCAGAGTCAAGATTGGGATACACAATTTGTTTCTTATTTTTTCTGTTGAATCCTTGAACATTACACGAACAAAAATAACAATCATCACTGTGATTTCTAGGCTCTCGCCAAACCATAGGAACACCAAACCTGGAGGAACACCTGCTTTACTATGACATAACTACCACAGATATGACAAAAGTTATTCGGATTGTTCACACAATGTCTTCTTTCCATATTTATACGTTCTAGAACACTTAAAATACGCAACAACGAAGACAACAAGCGCGCGGACACAGTAGCACGACGACTAACATAACCAAACTGCACATAAGCAGGTTTCAACGTTGTATTGACGCTTCTTCGCCGACTCTGTTGCTTTGCTGAGAAATCTAATATTAACCAGTGTTGCCAAATCACATTTAATTTCATAAAAATCAATTCATTTAAAAATCATGCCTAACATGGAACAAACATATTCTTGTCATAGGTATGTATATTAATAAATTAACATTTTTAGGATATAGAGCGCTATAAAAAAAATTTACGTGATATAGCAAAAATATGGCGTTTTTTTGGAATAAGGGCCCCCAAACATATACAAATTAGCAAACAGCTTTCAAACATCAAAATCACTGTAAACCTGTGTAATTCGATCTTCAAAAAATTCTATCATAAAAACAAAGTTTTCATTGGTTGTATGTATACGAGCTCCAAGTTGTTGGAAGTAGCCTTCCTGTAATTCATTATCGTGTAACATATTTACAAATGGTTTCAAGATTTCCAGTCTGTAACGAGCAGCATTTAATATTCCTAAAAGGTGTAAGCATTTTTGGCTACTATTTAAAATTTTATATTTTTAATCGACATACCTCTAAAAATATAGGTTCAATAATCCTTCTCTGACAAACAGGTGCACAAACTCCAATTTTCTACTAATGCAGTGGTGCTTCCACAGAAAAGTGCGGATTAGTTACGTTCCACAACTTCATGTTTTAGAATTTACGTAGCCAGATAGAGGAAACCAGGATTCATCAGTAAACATAACCTTTGCAATGCCTCCGTCATTAACAACAAAATGGTCAATAAATCTTTAACAAAATTCCTATCGTTTCGGTCTATCCACAGGTTTAATGAGTCGCTTGCAATCAGTAGGGTTGTAAATGTAGATCATGCTTAAAGATACGTGTGCAAGTGCTATAAGAAAGATCTAATTCTTGGTGTAAATGTCTCATTGAAAGTTGAGGACGTTCTTCTACCAATTACTTTACCGCTTCAATATTTCCCTAATTTCTAACTGTTGGCCTGCGACTGCCCTTTTTGCGATCCACGCTTCTTGTTTCCCTAAATAATTGCACAAAACAATGTACAAAACTGATCATATGGAATAGCAATATCTGAAAATTCTCCTAAAAAATTGTGATATGCATCCCTGATAGTATAAATCCATTCATCAATAATTTTACTACCATTTCTAAAATAAATTTAAACCATTTGCGGTTTCTGTTGTTCGTTAAATACAAAAGCCATTATTAAATAGCTAATAAATTGTAAAGATTTCTTCCAACTTGCCAATTTGACATGATTATTTACAATGACACTTCCTCAATTCCCTAAGCTCAGACTTATATGTGACTTATATGTCTATCTCAGTCGCTCTTGGCCTACCTGGGATACAAATTTTGAGGCTCGCTTGATACCACTATATTATTTCGATTTCTGATGCTGTAATTATTAAGATCACTATTTAAGGACTTTTTAAGTGTACTGTGGACATAGTCAAGATAGGTAAGTATATATAACGTGTATATAAATTGTCGCAAAAGCTACACGCAGCGACGTTCTTCGTTTGGTTCTGAATAAAAAATCTTAATGTTAAAATGTCGTATCATGCTTCGTTTGTTTTCACGGGGTTCTTGAAGTTCAGACTTTTAGTGAGTAACTAACTTTTGCTCTTCGATATCTGTTAATAGAGATAGATGCAATTTAGTTTAAAGAAAAAAATTTTACTAGTATTATTTCGTAAACGTTTTCTTTTTGATTTAAAAGCTTGTTTTAAACATTTATTCATTAACGTACTTTCACGAAAAACACATTTGGCAACGTTGTAGAACAATAAGTTTGTATTTCAAAGTGAGTTCAATCAAAATCATTACTGTCAAATTTTGACATTTACGAATTTACGAAGCATGATACGACATTTTAACATTAAGATTTTTTATTCAGAACCGAACGAAGAATGTCGCTATGTGTAGCTTTTGCGACAATTTATACACACCTTGTATAAGGATGGCAAGGTATGTATATTATGTGTTTCAAATACTCTACAACTGGTTTTGTTCTACATATTACTAAGAGCCATAATGACAAGTCTTTGCATTTTAAACACAGACCCAATTACACCCGACCCACCCCATATTAGGATACCATATTTAGTTCTACTCTGAAAATTGGAAAAGTAAGTCATTCCAGTTGCTTCGTATTTTGCTACCCCTTTTATCCTTCGAAGGGAATACACAGCTGCATTAAGTAAGTTAATGTAATTGGAAAGTTGTTGGTCCAGTAATTTAATGCTTTCTTTGTTCTCATTTAAAATTATTTTTGTGGTAAGTGCTAACTGTTGTGTTTTATCTTGATTGAGTTTCAGGAGATTACTGTCAAACAATTCACCTGCTGCCAATAATATCTCCTCCAAATAAACCCACCCATCTCCCATTTGCTGGGCTCGTACCAAAATGAATATATCATCCGCAAACTTGGTAACTTTTCCTGGTGATAAGGCAGATTATTCACGTAAATTTAAAAAAGCTGAGGACCTAATATTGACCCCCGTAGAACCCCTCGATTTATCGATAATGTATTCGAATATTGCTTATTCCAGTAAACTACCTGTTTTCTATTCGATAAATAGGAGTGAATAATTTAGTTTGTACATCCTCGTACGTGGTATCTTTACAGTTTGTATTGTATGGTCCATGAAATCGAAGACCTTACTTAGATTGCAACAACCAAGAATCACCCAATTCCCTACGATCAAAAGCATATGCAACATAATCCAAGACCTCTGATATTACTGTGCTAGTAGATCTGCCTTTTAAGTAGCTATATTAAAAGTGTGTGTGTTTCAAAATAATTGAATAATCTTTTTCTAATGATAGTCCAAAATTTCTGGCATGATAGGATATTATGAAAAAATCACAGATGAAATAACCTCCGATACTAGGATGGGGTTTGGAACAAGCAAATGCAAAACACCGCACATTGAAGCAGGAAAATGGAAAAAGCCTGCTACAAAAGAAATATTAAACAATATTTCAGAACAGGGTTAAAACAACAGTATATCCGTGGACTAATCGACATTCTCAAATCCTATCTAAATTCTACAAATTAATTTTCGAAATAACCACTTTAACATACTCATTTTGAACAATTAGATAGACACAAACAGACCTTAATAATGTTAGTTCCACAACACGCTCATTTTTGCGAAAATACAAAAAACTACACCCAAAAACCCTTGCGTTGAAATATCAAACAGAATTTTTGATCTAAGCCATTGGAATAATTGGTAAAGTAGAATAAAAGAGTAGTTGTTAAAACAAAGAGAAATCAGATGATATTGCTATAAGAAGAGGATGACAGGAGAATACATTGCAAGGAGAATATACGAAGCTAGACCAAATAGAAAGCAAATAGACCAAGGCAGCACGGAGTCAGAAATACGGTTTGGATGTGGTGGAACAGATAATGCCAGGTGGAAAGAAAAAGGAGCTTAACCTCAACATCACACACCAATAATTGTACAATGGGCGAAAAAATCAAACAAATATTAAACGCAAATTTTTCAGCGCAATCCTAGCATTAGAAATAAACAAACAGAATTTTAATGAATTCTGACTACCAGTATTTCAATTATCATTAGTCATAATTAAACACTTAATACTATAATTTGTAAGGTTCACTTACAAATAAAGAAAGCTTAAATGTACCCTAATGAAATACCTTTCTTTATCGTTTTAATACGTCAATAATGTAGAATTTATAAATCATCTTTCCTTTCATGTCTGTCGATACGACATGCGTCTTTTTGTTCAGTTCAACCTCGGCAAAACTTATTGATTGATTGATGCTAGGTCAAATGAATCACGGTAGAAAGAAAATGATATAACGTTCTCGAAACAAAGAAATGTTACGAAAAATAATAACCAACAAAAATACGCATGTATACAAGGTTCCTTCAAGATATTTTCTATTGTTATCAGTAATTTTCGAGCTAGAATGTAAATAAATGTGGTTATGTTGAATAAACTCAAGCAGTATCTCCTAGAGAAAAATATGAGAGATTTTATGTTGCCTTTAGGGGGAGGAATTTCTATCTAAGCCGAAGACAATAAGAACTTTTTGAATGAGGGAATAATAACATCATAAGGAAAATTGTATTACATACATAATGCGTACTTAACGTATTAATGAACTCAAATTTCTTTGAAAATTGTATTACTAATTCTATATATATTCTTTGGATGAAGGCAAACTAAAGTTCTGGTAAAAGTAAAACGTAAGTAGACAATAATGGTTAATTAAAGAGAATTAAAGGCCATTGAGCACAAGGAACTAAAAATGAGAAATTAATAATGTAAACCTAAGAGTAGCTTCTGAAAATGTAGGAAGGTACAATTTCTAAAATGGTAGAATTTTACTTGCTAAGAAGTATATTCTTTACAGTGGCTATTCGTCAACCGATTATATAGCTACTTCCGGTGTACTGCAAGGCTCCAATTTGGCCCATTGTTGAACACCCTTCCTTTAAATTGGCGCAAGTGCAAAGTAATGTCTTTCACCAGAAGATCTGAGAGCATTGTTTCTAATTACCAATTATAATATTAACTTTTCGTCCCTACAAGCAGTTAATCAAAGCATTTCCAAATATTTTCATAAGTTTATTTAGTTTAGCTGATATTGTGCCTATTTTTTCGTTCTTATTTTTTTTCTATTTTCCTTTTATTTCTATATATGTATAACTGTCAATTCTATGCTCTTCACACTACCTATTATTATTATTTTCTTCGTGATTGTGCATCAATATTTGCTAAGCCTCTTTACAAGATATTTAATTTATCGCTGCAAACATCTGTTTTTCTTGTTACCTGGAAGGTCGCCAGTATACGTTCTGTACAGAAAAAAGAGATAACTATGATATTAATAATTACAGGCCCATATCAATCCTACCCAACTTTGCAAAAGTGTATGTGGCTATAAATATTAAATCATTTCTGTCCCAATATCAACATGGTTTTATGCCTAAAATGTGTACCACTTAAAACCTCGCCTTTTATCTCAGGCTGTACGTGAAACACTTGACAGTGGAGAGCAGATGGACGTTATTTATACTGACTTTCCTCGTGCGTTCGATACAGGCGCGGCTCATGATGACGTATTTGGGGGTGCACTTACAATGATGCGAGTGCTTCGTGTATACTCCTTTACTAACTGTAGCGTTTTCTTAGTAAACACCGAAAACACACGAGGCACTCGTATCATTGTACGTGCACCTCCAAATACGTCATCACGAGCCGCGCCTGGTTCGATACCATTGACCATGCTGCTCTCCTGGGTAAAATGCGTTTATTTGGCTTCGGCAACTCACTAATAATGCTCCTTCCTTCTTACCTTACTGATAGGAGGAATTTTATATACTATGGCTACAAATCTAGAACGTAACTTTAAACTTCCGGAGTGCTCCAGGGTTCCAATCTTGGACCCTTATTATTTAACATCTTTGTTAATGATTTAGTAAGCTCTATTAGTTGTCGTGTTTTGGCTTACGTGGACGATTAAAAAATTTTTCACCGAATTGGTGGTGCCTAATATGCTTACCTTCTTCAAGAGAACCCCGATCGTCCCACAAATTCGTGCTCTTCAAACAAATTAAATTTAAACATCGACAAATGCTGTTTCAGAAAACCCAATAGATATATTTCCGATTATTCTATTGAAAATATCGCAATCAACCGAAAAACGCATGTTAATGATCTTGTAGTTACTTTTGAAGAAAAGCTGACCTTCGCTGATTATGTTTCCCAAGTCACTGCGTCAGCATATCGATCGTTGGGTTTCATTATCCGCACGTGTAAGGACTTTGACAAAAAAGCTTCACTCAAGTCACTTTTTAATGCGCTTGTTGTTAGCAAGTTAGAATATGCCGCTTCAATATATGATTGCTATATTAATGCAGCTGAATCCATACAGCGCAAGTTTCTAAAGTAATTAAGTTATAAACTTGATGAAGCGTACACTCCTCATAGTTTGGACTACAGGTTGCTCTTGGATTGGCAAAACGACACCTAATTTGCTCAAACTTTATTAAAAATATAATTCTTCATAAGATCGACTCAGCTTATTTACGTGCAGAAGTGAATTTTCGACTACCTCGTCCACACTCAAGAGTGAATAAAGCGCTCCTACTTCCAACGTCTAGAACAAATATTTTGCTTAGGGCTCTGTAATGTTAGAAGTGTGATGGCAGGATCGCCATGTAATGTCAGATGATGGGATGGCAGGATCACCATGTAATACCTGATCATCTAACTAAAGCTAGGATCGCCATGTAATATCAGACTTGGGTAGGATCGCCATGTAATATCACCTGGTCCCGGAGGTAACATTGTTGCCGAGGCAGTTCCATTTATACAGCAGGTTTATCAGTGTGATAAATAATATGCAGGACAACGATGAAATAATAACATATAATTCAATAACGATAACTACAACGATAACAACTGTAAATACATTATAAATATGATGCACTAAACTTGTAGTGACTGACTCTGACTCTAACTCTGACTCTAACTCCGACTCTAACTTTGACTCTAACTCTGACTCTAACTCTGACTCTAACTCTGACTCTAACTCTGACTCTAACTCTGACTCTAACTGTGACTCTAACTCTGACTCTATCTTTGACTCTAACTCTGACTCTAACTCTGACTCCAACTCTGACTCTAACCCTGACTCTAACTCTGACTCTAACTCTAACTCTGACTCTAACTCTGACTCTGACTCTAACTCTGACTCTAACTCTGACTCTAACTCCAACTGTCTGACCGTAGAGACCTCTGAGTGTCTCGTTATATATTATAGTGTATTCCCTTAGCCTAGTGACCTGGTTACAAGATGATAACAATGTGGTGTAAGATCATAATTCAACGAGGTCGTGTTGACGAAATGGATATTTTGAATACATGATCTGGTTTAGCTATTACAGCTCCCATGGTGCATTCTGCCAAGAATTTTAATAGTTTAAATAATTTTTATAGAGAGATTCATTAATTTATGTTTTTGTTCAATGTTTTTTTCTTGTCTTTCCCTATTATTTTATATTTCGGTAGTTTGATTATTTTATTGAATTATACTTTACAAAGGTATTTTTAATAATACAAAATATTATTAAAAATCTGGTGTGAAGAACACAAATACAGGTTCACTATTAATATTTTTTGTGAATGTGACCTCCCCAGAGACGCAGATACGTATTTCGCCTTTCTACAGGCTCATCGGTACGCCCCAGCTGGAGAAAGGATATCTTCAGACACATTCACAAAACCTGTATTTGTGTTCTTCACACCAGATTTTTAATAATATTTTGTATTATTAAAAATACCTTTGTATTATACAAAACTGGTGGGGTTTTACCCACTCATGTATGTTTCAATTATTCTAAACTATACTTTGTTGTTAAATTTTTTTTCACATATGTATTATATTTATTATCTGTTTATATTATCTGTATTAGGGTGACCTGTTGGACAATTTAATAAATATTATTATTATTATTATTATTATTAATATACGTTACTTTGTCCTGTAATTAAAACTTATTCTGTTGGACAATAAAGATTATCACTTTCTATCTATGTCGCCTTCCGTGTAGTAATTCACGTAAGTTAACATGGTTTCTTGTCTGTCCGTAGCACACAAACAAACCTATTACAAATTTGCTGCTATATAAGTGACACATTGGTGAGAGGATCTCAAGTAGATACTGTTGTCCAAAATTAATCTTGTCCAAAATTAATACATGTAATAAAAGATTTACATCAGGTAATGAGAGCCTATTTAACAAATTTCTTTAAAACCACAACAGAAAATAATTTTTGGGTTAATACCTAGAATTTGAAGTAGTACATTCATTTTAAAATGTATTAAAACGCCTATTATAAGTTTTTTTTTATATTTTTTTCTTTTTCTTTTGTGCAAAAAAAATCTGTGTGTAGAGACCAACTGTATTTTAATTAGTTATTGCTATATAAAAACTGAGCTTAACAAACAAAAATCACGTCATCACAAATTTTATGCAGGCCTGTGTTATCTGCAAATATAAATATGCGCCTATTACATCAGTAAACTTTTCAGCATACAAGCTATTATTGACGGATCGCAGAAGATCATTTTTAGTTGAGAATTTAGAAAAGCATTTAATTATAAATGTTTACAGTACTATACAAAGGCAAATATAAATACAAAGAGTTACATTGTGTAGCTTACTTATTCGTATAATTATTATAATTTCGAACAAAATATTGATATAGTAGGTACATATTTGTTGTATCTATAAATTTATGTTGTTAATATTTTGACAATAATTTAGTTGTGCAACTATCACTTAAACTTAACAAATTTTTGCATACTTTAATAAAAGTTCTACATATTGTCATCGAATTTTGGAAACATATATGCGCATATAATACAGTATGCGTGTGCATATAATTCCCAGCTTTAATTATATGTATACAATTTCTAGGCACATAAACACTTACAGAATTGTAATTTACGTATAATATAGGTATTATAAAGCTTACACCTCTTAGACAAATAAGTTCACAACAGAGTCAATCGCTGCAAACGGAATAAATCTTTCCGTCTTGGATCACTTTCACAGACAGTAAAATGAAATGTCTTAAAGCTAGGAACATCGGCGAAACAGAAAATAATTTCCAAAGAGGAATGTATCTACGTGTATAGCTTAAAGAGAAGTTCTCCCTTCGGATTCGTGTGTTTCGCTAGAGTTCCTGTTTAAATTGAAATGCGAAATCCGGCCTACCCGTTATTTATTTTATGATGGATGTTTATGAAATAAACTCGGTGTCTTGGGATTAAAATGAGCTATAAAACACTCGTAACTAATAAACTAGCGTAAGCATGGATTATACATTCGCGTAATCGTTGAAAATACTCGGCTACCTGTTTATTATACATGTAATAATGTAAATATGAGCATCATATAAATATTATATGATAAATCTTGATTAGGAAACCTGTGGAAGAATACAGCAAATAATAAAAAATTTATAGTTTTAGTAATAAATGAAAATATAGAAGTTCCTAGATATAAATAATTTAAGTAAACTTACTTTCTGCGTTGGTAAAATAAATTTAAAATATACTTAACCCTAGAACACAAATCTTCTTAATAACGCGACCGCCATATTACTTATTCGCGAATATAACCGAAATTTGTCGATCAATGCATCTGCTGTTTAACGACTTTTCGTTATTCAGTAAACCAATACAGTAGGTCGAATATATCACTGGTGGTGTATCTAGAATAATAATTATATTAGCCTTATAGTCGTAAAATTTACGAAGAGTTTGTGATCATGTAAGTATTTTTGTTAAACAAATATTACAGTATAGTATTCCGATAATATTTTTGAAGCAAAATGGCGTCTGAGTGGGAAAGGCGACGTCCACTATCAGACGCAGAATTAGAAAGACTGTTGTATGAAGATGATGACGGTGAATTCAATAAAAATACTAGCGAAATCGATGATGGTGAAGAACAAGAACTAATGGAAGATACAAATAGTGATAGTGAAGATGATTGTTTACACAATGCGTTTGATAAAATAAGTGATAACGACAATGGAACCAAAGACAATAACTCTCCAAGGAATTTCAATAATATTACTGATATGATACTACCAATAATAATGAGGAAAATTTTATAGACGAAGAAGATAACATACCATTAGCTCAACTTGTGCAAATAAATTCCAATATAGTTGTACCTTCTAAAATAAGTTTGAGAGGTAAGAATGGCCACTGTTGGACGTCTGAATGCAAGTCAACGCGTGGAAGAAAACCTGCAAGAAATATAATACATATTTTCCATTCAACACAAAATGAGGCGACAAAAACGGATGCACCTATAGATGCATTTTCTTGTCTGTTTACTGATTCCATTATGGAAAAAATAGTTTATTTTACCAACATGGAAATGAGAGTGAAAGTAGTCAATTACAAAATACAAAAAGCTACTGTGGCTGAAACATGCACAGATGAGCTGAAGGCATTATTAGGTTTAGTTGTATTGTCAGCGGTAATGAAAAACAACCATTTACATACAAGAGTAATGTTTGACTCGACTTTATGTGGCAGTATATACAAATCAGTTATGAGTTCTGAACGGTTCGATTTTTTATTATCTTGTCTTCGATTCGATGATAAGCAAACTAGATTTCTGCGTAAAAAAATGGATGCATTTGATGCAATACGTGAAATATGTAACGAATTTATACAAAACTGCACAAGGTCCTATTAACCCTTTTGTGCATGACAGGCTAATGCGTACGTAACCACATATGTGGGGTCCTGTCGAGACCCATTTTTTTTTAGATTTAAGGTACTTTAAGACAAATTAAAATTTAAAAAAGTCTTAAAATTGAATTTGATCGAAGTTACATATAATATGATGGTTGTACAATTATTTTTATATTAGAACAAAACAAAAATGTGTTAAAAAAACATTAGATTTGACAATGCTTTGAAATTACATATAACTTTAAAAAAGAAAATTTAATGGAAAACATTATTTTAATGAAAGGCATGGAAGACAAACCGTCACTGTCTCTTTCTTTCTATGTGCGTCACAAACAAATTTGTGACAGTCCTTACATTTTATGTTAACCTTCTTGTCTTGTTCTCTTGGACATTTATAGCATCTACCCCTTTTTGTCGAAGTGGTTCTTTCTTTATCTCTCTGTGAATCTAAATTTGTTTCTGCTAAGGCAATACCACAATCTTGGAGTGCTGTTTTTACAAATTTTGGAAGTTTTCTATTTTGAGCCCGTTTTTCCATGTTTCCACGAGTTAATTTGTCTCCCAGTTGTAACAAGAACAACCTACGTCTGGCTTTATTTTGTTTTTTCCATTCGGGGTGTTTTTCATTGAATATTACAAATGTATTCATGGTACATATATCTAGAATATTCATGAATAGGTCTATAAGACCATCGTAGTGTTCTATGAGCGCATGAAAATTCTCGAATCAATTTATCTGCGTTGTTAACTGCACCTTTAGTTTCGTTGTAGTCTAGTATCCTAATAGGGTTATTTTCGCTTTCAGGAGACACGTTATCGCCTTGATGTTGTGTAGACAACAAATGAACCATTCTGCCCTTTTTTGGAATGTACGATACCATGCTTACATCCATTGTGAAAGCGAACATGGATGAATGAACTGGTCTTGAGATTACATTGAGTTGAGGTGGCGTATCAGTTTTATTTTTTCGAACCGTTCCAAGCAATGTAAGTCCTTTGCTCAACAAATAATTCGCTAAAGGTACACTTATAAAGAAATTATCTGTAGTTATGCCTCTCCAGCTACCGAAATATGGTTCAACCATATCTTTTACTACACGCATTCCTTGTTCTTTTTCCCTCACTCCACTTGGAAGACGACAAAAGTAAACCTGAAGATTACATAAATAGGAAGTCTTTACGACAGCAAGTGCCCAGACTTTTATGCCGTAACGACCAGGCTTTGATTTTATGTATTGTCTAAAGGGACATCTGCCCCTAAAACATACTAGTTGTTCATCCACTGTAAGAGATTCGTGAGGTTCAAACATTATTTTGAAATTTCTTACAAATAAGTCCCAAATCTCTCTAATAGCCGCCAGTTTATCTTCCTTCTTTCTGTCAATTCTTGTAGTCTTATCGTCAAATCTTAAGAATCTTGATATTTCTTCAAATCTGTTGACAGACATAGTTGCACAAAAAAATGGGCGGCGTATAGAGGAATCTCTTGTCCAAATTTCACGCGTGGATTCTTTCCTGCATCTCAATCCACCTGCTTTTATAAGTACACCGAAGAAGCAATCTAGTTCACCCTTTTCTAAATCTATCCAATTCATTGGTAAATTAGGTTTTTTTTTTATTCCATTCTGCATAATTCTTCTTTGCTTCTTCATTTGTATAACGACATATAATATCTTTCATTTGTAATGAATAAATTGAAAATATCTATAGAATCATTCGCTTCTTCGGTAAACGGCGTCGGCCCAGGACGTGCATTTACTAAATTTCGCGCAGTGGCGTTTTACTACTGCGAAAAGGTAAACTATTCCACTTCAAACCTGACTTGGCAACGTACTGAGTACAATTAAATTCTTCAGTATTACTTTCATCTGGTAATTCATCGGAATCTTCTTCGCTCTGACTTTCGAGGTTATCTTCGGACTCAGAAAGAATTTCTTGAAAATCGACATCATATTCATCTTCTATATCCGACAAATCTTCGATATTTTCAGCAAGATGGGTCAACTCTGTGCTAGTCAATGGACGGCGACGATCTAAGCGACTCATTCTTTTCAAAAACTAGAAAAAACAGGTGTATATTAAAAAGTTATATTTAGTACGCAAAAGCACAGATGGGGTCCTTTACAGACCCCACTTACCTAATTTAACTTTAAGTAGAACAGGGAAAAACTTATCGTCAAACTACCACTGCACAACATAACCTCAAACTGCAAATGACAAATAGATGGACGGCCAAACGCCTACTAATTCAGGGTAGGCAACTGTGAAGAAAAATGTGGTGCTGGGGTCGCCAAAGGACCCTGGTCATTCAGACAAGGGTTAACCTGGATCGCATGTCACAATAGATGAGCAATTACTTGCATTTAGAGGGCGCTGTCCATTTCAAATGTACATCCCAAATAAACCGGCGAAGTACGGTATAAAAATAGTGATGCTCTGTGATACTACAATAAAGTATATGATAAATGTTTCTTCATATGTAGGAAAATCAACAAATACAAAATGGTCAACCATTGGCAGACTACTATGTGACAGAACTGACACGAAGTATTCATGGTAGTAAACGCAAAATAACCGTGGACAATTGATTTACTTCTGTGCCATTGGCAGAAAAATTATTCAAAATTATTAAATTAACTCTCGTGGGCACATTGAGGAAGAATAAAAGGGAGATTCCACCCGAATTCCTAGATACAAAAAATCGTAAAACTGGCACATCAATGTTCTGTTTCTACCAAGAAAAAACTCTCGTTTGGTATGTGCCGAAGAGAAACAAAAATGTGATACTGCTATCCACGACCCACAATCAACCGGAAATATCAACGCGTACCTACTTTGAAACCACAAATAATAATTGCATAATTCCACGAAAGCAGGAGTAGACACTTTTGACCAAATGTGTTCGAACATGAATTGCAGTTGGAAAACCAAAAGATGGCCGCTGTGTATCTTTTATGGAATGATAAATATAGCGACAATCAATATATGTCATCTACAGTTGTAACAATCACAAACAAAACAATAAACCGCTGTCTAGACGCGACTTTCTGATGAACTTGCATTCATCATTGGTGCGTACATGGTTAGAACAACGTAACACATTACCAACTTTATCGAAGTCGATTCGGGAATCCGTTGGTACTACTTTACAAAACAGTACGAATAGGGCATTAACTACACTTGCCGAGATAGGAAAACGCACAATATGCGCCTTTTGTCCATCTAAAATGAGAAGAATGACCACTAACGTAAAAACACCGTTCAAAAAAATGTTCCGATTGTTGAAATTTAATGCTGACTTGTTCATATATTTGCATTGTATGCATATTATATGTATATTAAAAGTTACTCAATAAAAATTTGGAAAAAAGTCAAAATTATTCCATTTTTGATTTAAGTCGTAATCTTACGAAGGTTTGTGTTAACGTTTTTTTAAAATCAGATTTGTGTTCTAGGGTTAATATAAAGGATCAAAAAATACTTGATAAGATCCACTGTATTACTAAGGTCAGTCGGAAAATTTCGGGAAAAGCTAGATAGAAAACTTTCAATACCCAAATAAATGTCTTTATTATTTTTCGAAATATCACTAAATCTATGCACTTTTTCATTCGTTCGAACCAATTATTAAAACATTTAGGCCATTCTTTACTTGGCGTACTCAAAATATCTTACTTAAATGCATCGATGACTTCTTCTGGACAGGGAAAACATTAGATCGATGGTTGACTGAAAGAGCTGATATTTGTTGAAACTCCATTTTAAAGTAATGAATAAAACCAGAGTAATTTCAAAGTGTTTTATTGTTCACTACAATTCTGTTTCGTCAAACTTTGCCTTTATCAGATGATGATAAACTGAGAGTTAAGTAACCCCACAAGAAGTCCAACTGGATTAAACCTGGCGATCTAGTTGGCCATTTAATTACCCCTCTTCTTCCAATCCATCTGCTAGGAAATGTATTATTGAAATATTGCCTTCCTGGTAGCGTATAGTGCGGAGGAGCACCATCCATTTGATACCAAATTCTACGATCTGGCACATGTGGATCCTCATTATTTTGAAAAAGAACCGCTAAAACGGGTACCAATTCATTCCTCAAAAAATTCAAGTATATTTCCCCAGTCAAGTTTCCATCAACGAAAAACGGTCCCACAATGCGATCGCCGATAATCCCTGCCCATACATTTAGTTTTTGCGGGTATTGGGTATGTGTCTCTTGCATCCAATGAGGATTATCAGTCGACCAAAATTGGCAATTTTTGTCTATTCACAGTGCCAATGTGAAAGTAGCTTCGTCAAAAAACAAAATGTTGAAGAGTAATACGGGGTCATTATCACAAATTTGCATCAACCCTTCACAATATTCCAAACGCCGATCAAAATCGTCCTCAGACAACACTTGAACTAAATTCATTTTATATATATATTTATGATACTTTGATTTATGGAAAAGTTTCTCAACTCTACCCCCTTGCTACGTCAAATTATCGACTAAGTTGCTGTGTGCTTGTGTGAGGACGTTCTTCAACTGTAAACAAAATGTTAACTTGAGTGTCTAGGGCCGTTGATGGACGTCCACTTTTTGGTATATCTCGAACGAATTCTTTTCCAAAAATTTTCCGTGGATTTTACTTACAGTTGAGAAACCGGTAGGGTACCAGTTCAGGATGCGTTTCATTAAACAACTCCGTGACTTCCCTAACATTTCGACGTCTATCTCCAAACCCAATCATCCCGGGCACCTCAATGCGTTCCCGTTCAGATAAATGCATCTCAGAGAATGAATAATTAAAACACTTTACACCAACAATTAGGATTAAATAAAAATGTTGTGGTTCGTATTATTTACAATCTGTCAAAAAAATTACCTTGTCACTTTGGGAATGACAGAAAGTTGAAAAATGATTATTGAAAAATTTTCTAATGTAACATACCAAAATTTTAAGATCGTCGAATAAAGATTTGTAAAAGCTGTCAAAATCAGTAAAAAAAATGGGGTTGTCATTTAAAAAAATATATAAATGACGTCACAACTTATTCAAGGTCGAAGAAAAAAACAAATCTAAATATAGCTAATAAAAAACATTAATAGATCTGTGTTTGCATTTTGTCAAATATTGCACAATAACGTTACTACGGGCTTGTGTCCATACTTTATGGACTCTTTGTATATAAATCTCTAAATGGTTTTATGTACATATAACAGATGCGCCTGCAACCAAATCCCCTTCCACTGCGTTTGGTATCAAATGGAGACCCTTAATTAGAACGTCGTGGTATCGGTCATGAACACAGAAACTTTCTAAACGATTTACCGAAAAAACTGGTGATACCCTATATGGCAAGAAAATGGACTCACCCTAACACACAAAATACCATTGTGGAGGGTACGAAAAAAATTATTAATATCTCTGATCCACCTACAGATCAAACATATGAAACTTTAAGAGAAAAAGATCCTCAGTGTGACCAGTGTAGACAGTGTATGAATATGCACTATTTGTTACTCTAATCTACCGCCTCATTCCGAGCAAACGCAACGATCCGAATGCATGAATATTTCTCCCGCTCCGAATATAAATCCCCTGAATGCTGTAGGCGCGTCAACATCGATGTCATATGTCATACATACTTACACAGTATGGAGCCGCGTAAGAAAAATTATCTGATTACCAAATTACTATTAAAGGACTATAAATTGTTTAGTCCTGTGTTATGGTAATGAGTAAATTTCAATACGTTATATTGACGATGGTCACACAAAGCGTAATGAAATTATTAATAAGCGGTTAAGAAAATTGCAAATAAGGCATCAAGATATTTAATAAAAATAAATTAAATTTTAATAATATAGGTCACAAAAGCTATTCATAGTAAACTAAATAAACTTCAGAAATAAATAAAAACTAAATTAAATTCTAGTAATTTAAAGAAAATTTTACTCTTTCAAATAATAAAATAAGTTGTTCAAAATGAGAAATTATAATTATATATAATTTGTTATAATTTGTTATAATCTGTTATAATTGTTCATTATGAACAATTTATTTAACAACCATTTAATTTTAGTATGCGGTTAACGGAAGGGCAGCATATGCCTAAATCGTTGGAAATATCGCTAAGTGTCAAATTTGAATTTAGTTCTATTGCAGCGCATACTAAAATGGACGTATCATTAGGAACTCTGCGATTTGGGAATAATGGTTTTAAATTTTGCACAGAACCAGTAATGTCTATTATCTTTTTAAGTCTACAAATTGTAGCTTTGTTCGGGATGGGCCTGTCGGGATACCTTCCGGCAAATAAGTCACATACTCTTTGATAAGAATTATCAGCGTGGTACCATTTCATCATTTCCGCTTTCTCATCTAGTGTATAACGCGGCATGATCACTATTCAAACGCTTAAGTGACTCCGTATAGGGTGACAGTGGTAGAGTAAAATTACTTTCGGATGAGACTGGCGCAGAAACACATTTTAGTAATTAGAAAGAGAGCCACCTCATAAATGAGAGAAACAGCTAGTAGTATAAATCCGTGTACTATACGAGCCACAAACGTTTATCGATTATTTGTCAGTCGATATCAGGCGTTTGATCTGTGTGTTTCGTAGTGGTCTTGTACGTACATTGCTCCAGCTGCCGACTGCTGCGACTACTCAATGTTTTTAAGGTGTTCAGTATTTTTGTAATGTCATCGCGCATCTCCAGTCTCATCCGAAAGTAATTTTACTCTAACACTAATTTGTGACATTAATTGTCAAATGGTTGCGCGACACACTCTTTTGTGATTGGCTATAAGGGTTCAGGTGATTTATATTCGGAGCGGGAGAAATATACATGCATTCGGATCGTTGCGTTTGCTCAGAATGAAGCGGTATAAACAATTTTTGTTATTTAATATCTATATGCATTTTATGAAATAATCTCTTTAATTTATTTCGATAAATTTGTGTTGTTGCATTTTATAATGAGTTTTAGTAAGCGGGGTTTTGATGCCCAATTTATGTAAGAGCAGATATTATTAGTGTTAAAATTAATGATATGGAATTGTTGTTTGATTCAGAAATAAATCTAGGTGTGAGTATTCATGTATTTTATCTGTTAAAAAAATTATAATTTTTGGGTTAATAAATTTATATTTATTATCCAGCCCAACCAATATTTATTTTGATTTGCTAGTTGAAAAAAAAATTTAATATCGCGCAAAGTTTTAGAGAAGGCAGAGAGCGGATAGTTAAACAGCGTGTGAAGTTTTCTTAAGAAAATCTGTGATGAAGCTACCAGCACGATGATTGAAATTTCAAGATATACTTTTACTAAATTCAAATGAAGATTTTTTAATGGTAAATCGATGCTGACGCATGTTGTAATGAGAAATAACATCCTTTAGAGTTATTAGGTTATCAGGTTAAGGTTATTAGGGAATTTAATCTCTTTTCGAGTTACTTTTGGTCAAATTATGTAATTATTAATGTAGAATGTACTTTTCGTATAGTTTAAAGTAACAATATATTTTGGCAATTATTGGATACAGTATCAGATTATTTCAGAATATGTAGAAAGTACACGGATGCGCATGTTCTGATTCAATAAACATAGTGGAAAGATAATTATTGTCGGTTATTTATTCACTAATCGATACTAATATACGCTATATGCATTATTGTGAGAAAGTTTTCCAGTTTATTGTCTTTTAGCCCAAATAAATGTCTTTATTATTTTTCGAAATATTAATCACTAAATTCTATGCACTTTTTCATTCGTTCGAACCAATTATTGAAACATTTAGGCCATTCTATACTTGGCGAACTCAAAATATCTTACTTCAGTGCATTGATGACTTCTTCTGGACAGGGAAAACATTAATTCTATGGTTGACTGAACGGGCTGATATTTGTTGAAACTCCATTTTAAAGAAATTAAATAATCCAGAGTAGTTTAAAAGTGTTTTATTGTTCACTACAATTCTGTTTCGCCAAACTTTGGCTTCATTAGGTTATGATAAACTGACAGTTTATCATCAACTGATGAAGCAAAAGTTCAGTCTTTGAAAATTATATTTGAAAGAAAATTTGGATTGGTATTAATTTTTTTCATTATAACAAAATTCAATCCTACGATAAAAATCATCTTGACTTAATTCTTGCAATAATTGTATTTTGTATGGGTAAAAACCTTTTCTTCATTATTAAACTGATCGTCTACACATGTTATGATTTAACCCTTAACCGGCGCGGCCGGAAATTTTAACAATCAATCCCTGGAACTCCAAAATAAAAATACCGTGTTTTTGTCGTAATTTTAATGTAAAATAGTTTTTCTTGTATAAATAATCAAAGACATAAAATGGGACAAAACTTTATATTTACTAGTAATAAACAAGACAAAAAAGTATAAAACTAGAAACAATAACTTTTTTTATTACAAATAAAGACTGTGTTTCTTTGATTTTTATTTTACAAAAAAAAAAATAGTAAAAGTAAAAAAAAAGTAAAAACTTTTCGTATTGAAAACATGTATCGTAAGGTCTAAACTGCAAAAAAAGAGAATACATTTATTTCTAAATTAAAATTGCTAAAAATTGACAACGGCCTAAAACCGCATAGAGAAAAACAATATTTAGGACTCTTCTAGGTTTTGAATGCATGAGACACACAATTTTTTAGAACATTGCAAACATATTGGTTGCTTACATTCAACACATAAATAACCAGCTTTTCTTTTTAATTTTGGATCGAAAACAGAACAGTACTTCCTCTGAGTTCTGGGCAAAACGTCTTGAGCATCATTTGGTGCCTCATGTGTCATTTTCAAAATTCTGAAAATACTGGCTTTTAGCTCTCTTGGTAAATGTGCTTTCTGTGATCGTTCACGAAGTAGTGGTTCATACAATTGTTTGGCCAATAATTTAATAAAATCGAGTCTATCTACTTTGGCACAAGATTGGTGGATGATATATGCATTTACTGAACACATATCTACGATCTTGTAAAATATAGCCATAGGCCAGCGTCGCGTTCTTCTGCTACAGGAATACTTAGTGGTCTTTTCATCAAGACCATCAACTCCAGATTTAGTTTTATTATATAATGCATTAATTTCTGGCAAGCCGTTATCATCCTGTTTGGAGTAATGCATCGACGAAATAGCACAACACATTTATTTTTCGTTGGTACTCTGGAAATTAATGTTTTGTTTCTTGTAAAACCATATACTGTTGATCCCACCTGTCTTAATTTAGAGGGTAGAAATTTTTGGGGTATTTCGCGTTTGCTTTTTTTTCAAAGTTCCAACGTAAATAAGTTTATTTTTGAAAAGATTGTCTGTTAGCTCTAAGAGTACCAATTATCACCAGTAATATTCCTATTGCTTCCAAATATTGGCTTAGAAAGACGAATAACAGCTTGCGTTGATATAGAAAATCTTTTTTCATCGTCGGTGACATCTTTTAAGGTATCAGTGCCTTTACCGCAATAAATATACGTATTGTATATATAATGGGTGCGAGCATCAACTAAGCATTGGGCTTTCAAACCATATTTTACGGGTTTGCTTGTTAGATACATTTTGAATTTGCACCTGCCTCTAAAGCCAATCAGCATTTCAGCAACAGTTGCATTGGCTCCCAAACAGTAAGCTGCTTGTGTATTTTTGTTAAATTTATCAAGGATATGTGAGATCGCAGCAGCAGGATCAGTATTTACTCTTTGCATTCTCTCCTCTTGTGTGTCAAATCTAAGGCAAGTCAATAAGACAGCGAACCTTTTGGCTGATATTTCCAGTCGAAAAATTTCTCGGCCAGTCCCATCTGTTGAAAAGATTGATTCAATGGCCTCGTTATTAGACTTAAAAGCAGCAGTTAATAACAAAAGTCCCAGTAAGCCATTAATTTCAACAACGTTTGTGTCTCTGTATTCTGTGCGATTCTGATTGTGTGCCTTTTTACGAAATTCTTGAATTTCTAAATTTGTATAATACACAATGATATCTAGTACATCTTGTGAGAAAATTTGCTGCCATGCTTTCAGCGCTTCAATTGTTGGCAAAGCGTTTTTATTTTCTGGCAACTTTAATATATTGTGGGTTGGCGTTCTTACATTTCGGGTTGGTTCAGTGGCAGCGCATCTGTATCTGTTTTTACCGTAGAAATATTTTTTACCTGGATCGCTTATATCACTGTCCTCTTCGGTTTCAATCACTTGCATCTCATCTTTGTCATCAGATTCATTGCCAGACAACTCACTCGCTGTTTTGTGATCACTTGCCAT
The DNA here is from genome assembly GCA_935421215.2 of Melolontha melolontha. NCBI lineage: Eukaryota > Metazoa > Arthropoda > Insecta > Coleoptera > Scarabaeidae > Melolontha > Melolontha melolontha. The sequence continues at coordinate 17,516,838 of OW285237.1, read as the reverse complement.
AGCATTTCGATAGAAATGTTGCTCTCAGAATCGCCATCTAGGTCTGAAACTCTATGTCACTTTCTTCAAACTATCTTAGCACACATTCCTCAAAGTTGGGATCTGTCACTTTAACTGTTTTACAATTCCCGGACATTCTTGATAAATTGAAAATATTACACTAACTGCGTCAGAGAGTCCCACGGACTCTAGGGTTGTTGTTATACCTATTTGACTTGATAATAGACTGATGTCGTTTGCGCATGCGATGGGTCGTCCCACCATTCAAAGCCACAGAACAACTCGCGTTACCTGCACTAAATGTATGAAAGTTATTAAATACTTCATACTTCCTAGAGTCCCAAAGACTCCGCCACGCCAGTTATGGGTTAAATTGTTGGACAGAAGCCTTACCATTATATATTACATCAATAAAGACATTCAATGAATTTTTGTCATGAGTTTTTGTCTTCCTAATTTGGACGATTGTTAACGCTGCCTGTAACTATGTATCTTTTCAGCATTTTTGAAATTGTTGGTGTTTCCATTTAGATGTACTTCATTAAATAATCGACAGTTCAGTTCTGTCGCCGTATCCAACCATTGCTATTAGGTATTATAATTCTTTCTTCTTCAGTTAAATACTTTTTAATTCGGTTTGATAATTAAAACAAATCTGAAACTCACAGATTGACATTGGCGGTTGTTAAGTGTAATTAAATACTTGATCCGTCATCCGTAGTTTCATACCCTAAACGAAAAATGTATTTACCCCAAAAGAAACGGAACCAGTTTTTATCCATTTTTTTTTAATTATTTTGGAAAAAATATACTATATTTACATCATTGAATTCAGAAAAAAATTATCTTTCCAACAATGCCAAATTCACTTTTGCCATTTAAAGAAAAGTCAAGTAAGCCTTGGATTTATATAGGATACGAAAGAAAAATGAAAATACAGCCAAAAGGATTCAAACATTTCCTTATATCCGTATACAAAGTTTCATTTACATATCTCAAACCATTTTCGATATATTTGACCGTTTTCATACCTATTAACGACCCTGTATACAAGAATCTATTTAACAATGTAGTCGCTCTTACACATGCAAGTGACGACAAGTAGAATAAAGAAAATAGGCATTTGAGCATTTTAATAGCAAGAAAGGAGAAAAAAGATCAATTCGATTCTACAGGCTACACAAAGAACGTAAAATAAATGTTTTGGGAAGCAAACGTGACAAAGTGCATATAAAGGCACAAAGAATCGTTGCAACTTTAAGTTCTTTAATCTCGGGTAAAACGAATGTGAGCGTTTTCCGGTGTGAGCGGTTTAAAGAAGTTGAAGACATGAAAATACTATTAAAGAGTTAAACATATACGGAATGTACATTTATATTTAATAATATACTCCATTGCATAATTATTGTCTTGCCAATGATAGTATTGAGGGGAAGTTGCGTACAGTTGTAACAATTTGTAAAGATTGTTTTTGAAGGTATGTTATAAATATTCCAAATCCTAAATATACTTTAAAATACAGCTAAAAGCAAAAATTATAATATTGATGTTTATCACTTTAATAACAAAGGGGAAAAAATATGAATGCTGGGACGCAGAATGTTAAGCCTTGTATACACTGCAGCCACAACCTGCAGTGCAACCTGTAATGTAATGCAACGTGGACGGCTTGAAGTAGACAGCGCAACGTTGAGAGCTCGCAACCTACTTTCAACGCGTTTCTAATTGTTTCCATTGGTTCGCGAGCACTGTAGCAGCATGGAGTGTTCCTTTAGTTATAATTATTATTGTCATCCTCCAGCCGTAACGTGCGGAGCTTATATGTTAATACATGAATTAACCACTGATAGGAATCCACGAAGATGGTGGAGAACCAATCTATTTTGTCTTTTTCGCGCCTACACGATGATAAGAGACCAATCATTTTATTTTTTACAAATCTCTCCCGTCGTACTCATGCGCAGTGATGGGCGGCGTAGACTACATGCCGTAGACAATGTAATTGTCGACAATGATGTCGACGTAGACAAATTTTTTCACATCTGCCCATGTAGACAATGTAAACAATAGCAAAATTAATTTTACACTTTTTTATTTAAATGAATCTTACACATTTTTAGATAATATAGATAAATTATAAAGTTATATATTTTATCGTACAGCATCTCTTCTTCTTCATCTTCAGTGAAATTATATTCACTATGTTCAGCCGTTTCGGCCTTTAAAGTAAAATAAATATGAATTAGCTTTTTGGAGTTTTCAAATGTCAACCTGTTTCTTAATAGCGTGTGAATGTGTCCCCAATTTGAAAAAAGTCGTTCAATCTGTGCGGATGATGCCGGTATTTTAAGCAGTTTAACTGCTAAAGCAGCTAAGTCGGGGCACTCCATTTTTGCCAGTCTCAAAAAAACTAAAGGTTTTTTGACATCTTTTTCGTGTAGAATTTGAAATATACCTTAAATTTAAAAAATATTACATTAATAAATATCATATATGAATAAACAAATTACATACCTGTTTTTGTATTAAATTTATCCCATTCTTCTAGTCCCTGGCTGTCAAGTTGTTGTAATAGTAATGAATTTATTATATTTTTATGTTTTGCAGAAAGCTTACTGATATTATATGCTGGGTGAAAATAAAATGCTGATAATGCATATACATTTAGAGCCATTTCCTGTCGAGTTTTCAATTGCCCATGAAATTTTTCTGGCAATTTTAAGTCTAGCCAGAGATTTGTCGAATCTGCAATAGAAGTATCTGAGTTTTGACACATATTGATTAATTCACAAACTGGATTGTGTGTTTCTAAATTTTGTCGAACCTCATTGACAAAATCCTCACTAAAAACTAATTCGATAACTTTGGATTAAATTTTCTTTTTCGTAGACGCAATAATTTGTTTCATGTGATCGACATTTTCCAAGAGGTTCTTGAAGGAATCTCGGTAAGAGCACCATCTTGTTTCGGCTGGAAGTTTGATTCGATGGCCTCCTTTCATAACTATTATTTTCTCTAAATCTGGTTGTTTAAATTCTTTTAGTACCAGTTTCACATTTTCGACCAACTTTTTATCCAATATATCTTTTGCGAGCAAGTTGCCCGTGTGGCTACTGCATGTACTATACCACATAGAGTGCTTCAGAAGAGCCCCCATTTTAGTCATAGCGCTAGCATTATCAGAAACGATACCATACACATTCACATCATATTTTTTTTTGGCAATATCAGCAGATTTTGTAATTATTTCAGCAAGTTTATCACCAGTTTCAGACTCCATAGTCAAATCCCAGGCCTCAAGAAAAGCATTTGCACCATCTGTACTATGAAGCATTGTCACCACTATCTTAGAATTGCTTGCAGCATTTTTCCAACCGTCACATAAAATAACTGCTTCTTCTTTTACATGTCGTTTCGTTTTAATTATGCAATCATCATAACATTTATTTAAAAATGTTGTGCTTAGCTTCTTTCGACTGGGAATCTTATCTAAATAAGCCGGTCGAATGGATTTAATAAAGTCTTTGAATAAGGGAGATTCAACAATATTAAATGGTAGATTGCAGCCAAATATAAACCTAGACAAAGCTTCATTAATTTTTTTTTCTTCTTCTTCCTTTAAAATATCAAAATAACTGCAAATTGTTTTAGGTCGTTTAAAGGTTCCACTTGGTGTACTAGCAGATAAGTTTCTTTTAAAACTCCCGGAAGAGTTTGCTGTCGGTGTAGTAATATCGACAATAGCAATCGGGTTAGTTGTTGCATCCATTGGCATGAGTGTTCCTTCCTCTGAAACCACATATGTATGCATAACCTCTAAATCAGCGGTTTCTTGTTCGCACTAAAATAATAGAATATAAATAATAAATGAAATATGGACTTTATAATGCAACAACTATACGTACTTGTTTACTATTGTCAGCAGTTCTTGATTCTTCAATACGTTTGACGGTTGACTGGGTCTCACTTTTAGCAATGCATATATTCCTAAAAAGCCAAAAAAAATATTTTCAATGTTTTAATACAGCATAGAATAAACCTCACATATATGTTTATATAAACAACATACCATGCAATGAGATCAGCATTTATAAGGAAGAAAGAGATATCAAGAAAAACCAAGATGACGGTATACAGAACAATATTCAGACCAATACTAACATACGGAAGCGAATCATGGGTACTATCAAACAGAAATAAAAGCAGAATACAGACAATTGAGATGAAATTTCTGAGGGGAGTGAAAGGCATAACAAGAAATGACAGAGTGAGAAATATTGACGTACGAGAAGAGCTACAAATAGAACCCATAATGGAATATATAGAAAAGAAACAATTAGGATGGTGGGGACATCTACAGCGTATGAGGGAATGTACACAAACTAAAAGAGTATGGACGTCTAAAATAATAGTCAAACGAAGACCTGGGAGGCCGAAGCAAACATGGGAAAAGGAGGTAGCCAAATTGATAGAGAACAGAGGAGAAACAGTACTGAATGCAAGAGAAATTGCCAAAGATAGAAAAAAGTGGAAAAACTTTATACAAAATACTGACAATACACATTAGTTAAGAGATAAATATGTAAAATCCCTACACCGAAAGGTAGAAAGGGAACTTAGATTATATATATAAACAACAATTAGGTACTCACTACTTACTACTCACCTATGAGATTGTAACCTATTTGCAGCTGTGTTTTTTTAAGTGTTTGTACAAACAAGGCACTTGGCGGCATATCTTCCGCCCACTTTAATTAATTCAAATTCTAATTTTACAAAATTATTATTTCGTTTGCGTCCACTCATATTGTTATAACACAAAACCTAGCGCCAAAAATGAGTATCCTCGCTTAGGAGCAGAACAAACATTAAAATATAACCTCACAATTTTTATTTACTTGAGATAGTCTACATTGTCGACGTGTACATTTATTGTCTACGCATTGTCGACGCGTAGATGTAATCTATTAAAGTCGACGCGTAAACGCCCATCCCTGCTCATGCGTTGGACGATATGATTCCACGCATCCGCTTTTAGGTTACTTAGTTTATAATTTATATTTGAGGTATTCCATAAAAGTCCCTTCTGCTTATACCGTGTGTAAACGAGGTAAGAAAACAACACTGCTATATAAGCCGCTGTAACTTGTGCGACGTATGTGGAGGAAAAGATAAAAGCAGCTAAACGGATCTGATAGATACAAAACGAACATTTGTTATTGAAGAAGAAACGTCTCAACGAAGTTCCGATGGATTCGGTTCTGCATCCCTTACTGATCCTCGTGTACGCATTATACCGTCTGTCTGACCGTTTGTATACTGATTCAGAGACAGATTTTGATCCGCTAAGCTTAACATTGTACATCATTTAAGCTTCTATGACACAACGAGAAGACTTTAACTTCGGAGTGCAAAAAATTCCTCTGCGTATTAGATGATGTACACTGTAATAACAACAAACTGTTTTCTATTCGTCATTACAAATGTCCCAATTTTTTTGTACCTATTCGTTTATTTTGTTAAACATTACTGAATTAATAAAGTACTCCGCAGAATGTTGGGTATTTATTTTGTGTTCAAGTATTTTTCAATTCATACTAAATAGAGTAATTAATTTATATAGTCGCGCGAGAGTTCTTAGTAATAAAATTTATATTTGAGGGATTCCATAAAAGTCCCTTCTGTTTATACCGTGTGTAAACGAGGTAAGAAAACGACACTGCTATATAAGACGCTGTAACTTGTGCGACGTATGTGGAGGAAAAGATAAAAGCACTATTCCATTTTTCTTACAAAAACCAATATATAATTATGGTATAATAATAATAATAATAATAATAATAATAATAATAATAATAATTGTTTATTTGCCGAACAGGTTCATACCCAGTAATAGGGCAAAAACTGTGTAATACATACATGCATAGATATGACAAAACAGAAAAAAGAAAAATATGGTAAAAGTTAATTTAGAGATAGACATAAATAAACAAAAAAGTGTACATTAATAAATTGTGTGACAGTCACGAAATACTTAGGAACACATACGTAAACTCATGTAATGATTTCACCAGTAAATATATCGCTGTAGATTACATCAGAATTCCGTATCATGTCGTAAACAGGTGACAGGTGATTTCGTCAGTAAGTTGGTCCTCGGGGTGCTCTAGTTGAATGTACTCGTATAGCGAGTATTAATTGAAGGTATATTAAATCGAACAGCAGCTAATATCCCAGCGCATCAATACTATTGGTGACAAGTTTAAATAAGTAACGAGCACTTTGTTCAATCCTCCGATCAGTGAGTGTCTGGAACTCAAAACGTAGCCTTAGTTCATCATAGGAAACATTTCTGTGTGGGTACACTCCAGTATTTTTGAAAATCAAGAATTTAAAAAAGCGTCGCTGTACACGCTCGATGGGAAGTTGCTGCGATATATAATGAGGGAACCAAATGACAGACCCATATTCCAATTTAGGAAACAAGAGCAAAATATAAAAACTCCAGAACCGCAACATCATTGAAATATTTACAAGTTCTAATAGTAAATCCCAACATTCTTGAGGCAAACGAACAAATTTTTTGAATGTGACTGTTAAACGATAAAAATGAATCAAATGACACACCAAGATTCTTAATTTCACTCATGCTGGTGAGTGTAACATCATAAATGAATAGGAGGACAAGTATGGACGGTTTTTCCTAGTGAAAGTTATAGTATAACATTTATTAACATTCAAAACAAGCTTATTTCTTTCAGACCAATTGGCCAATACACTCAAGTTATCCTGAATCATGTCTACATGGCGTTGGTTATGTATGCAATAAAAGAGCTTAACGTCATCCGCATATGCTAATACTTGACAAGACATCAATGGAAATTGATGTATGTATTAAAAAGTAAAGGTCCCAAACTCGATCCTTGTGGAACTCGAGATAATGCAACAAATTCCAATGACTTGAAATCATTATAGAAAACATATCCATATCTGTTGGACAGGTAAGAGTTGATTAACTTACAAAAAGCAATATTCGGACCAAAACAATTAAGTTTCTGTATAAGAAGTTTTTGATTAATTGTATCAAAAGCCTTGGAGAAATCTGTATTAATAACGTCAACCTGTCCCTGGCAATCCAACTCTTCATTTACGTATTGGGTAAAACTCACAAGATTAGTAGTAGTCGAGCGTTCTGTCATAAAACTATGTTGAACAGGTGATATATGGGAACGAACAAAAGGATAAATTGAATTATATATAACTTGCTGAAAAATTTTGGCAAAATTTGGAAGTATGGATATAGGTCTGTAATTACCTACATCCGTAATCTTACCCTTTTTGCCTAGTATAATCTGGTTAAGCAGTTTATTGCTTTAGAATGTTTAATTTATGGGAAGGTCTGTAGGGTATTATCTTCATCACAAATAGCTTCACTAAGAGTGAATGTGTGGTCTTCTACTTTTCGTTTTCTGTCAGCGAAACCAATTTTCCGAAAATTCAAAACTGTTCTTTTCAGCTGCCTAGCAAATTGATAACTATTAATTGCAGCGTTCGGAAATTGCAACCTGAATTGTTGCATGCATATTACGGAAGAATATTGCCATACTCTATCCATTAATCTTCCACTTCAAATATAACTTTCCACCATAAATGCTTTTTGATTACGTTAACTAACCAAATTCTATTTCGAATTAAGTAAGTAGAATTAAGTAAAGACGTATCCTTTATAATCTAAAGCAAGTGATATTTGGGGTGTTTATAATCACTCTTTTAGTAACTAATCTAAGAAACATAGACTTAATAGAAAATTAATTCATTATACCATGAGTTTACAACCTTAAAAAGGTCAAAATGATAAGTTTGTTTATCGTATCAGACGGGCAAAAGACGGGGAAAAGTTGACGTTCTGACAGCAAGGTTAATTATTTTGGTAAGCGGCTGTGAAAGAACGGAGCGAAAATCTCTAACTACGAAGCTTAGAATTTGATCATCACCAGCAGTGAATTTGTTTGGAAATGCAGACATAATAGTTTCAATACTTTCCTGTGTTACAGGGTAGATGGCAAGCGACTCAAATAGTGTAAAAGTATCAGGTACAGTCTCAATATCCGCACCCGAATAGGCTACGGAGAAATGTGATACAAAACAATCGACGATGTCTTGAGGTGAATCAGTCCAAGTTCCATTGTAAAGTAATTTACCAGGAATCCGTGAAGTACCCTGCCTTGCACGTACAAAAGACCAAATTTCTCTAGAATTTTCTTTGATAGAAGTTTCTATGCCATTAAAATATTCTTTATAACTACTGGAAATTTGTAACTTCGTCGAGCTTCTCATTCTTTTGTACTCACTAAGATAAAAGGGGTCCTTATTTAATCTCCATTTACGCCGGTAATATTGTTTCGTTTTTAAATTGCGCTTAAGTTCCAAAGTAAACCAAGATGGGTAAGATGAAAGACGAGCAGACCGTAAAGGAACAGAGGACTCAAAGGTATTATTTAAAATGTTATAGAAACAGTTTAGAAAGTAGCTAACGTCAGCGTAGCTAATATCATCCAAAAATGACCAGTCAAGTTGCTGCAAAACAAATCATAAAGCTGATGATAGTTCGCCTTTCTGAAATTATAAGAACTGCTCCCAGACGTAGGAAAGTTTACTGCGTCAGGAGATGATGCAATTTTCATATTAATCGATAAAGCTGTGTGACGTGCATCTTCAGGAACAAAAGGCAAATCATCGTGGGATATTCGAAGATTATAATTGAAGTTACAAAACACAAGATCCAGAAGTCGATTGTCAGTATTTAAGATTGTATTATATTGTCTCAGTTCTAGCAAGTTACAAAAAAAAAAGAAACTTCCGTTATCCAATAATAGCAAAACTTTTTTTTTGAGGCGAGGATTTGACATGTTTTTCAATGTGATTCATGAAAATCCAAAGAGTTTCTTCATTTACCTAGCATTAAGGAGGTCCGCTTCGCATAAAATGCGCTTGAAACTTTTTTCGAGGAAAGAGAAATAATGATGACATAATATTTTCCACAGCCCTTATAGCTGTGCAAACAGTCAACAAAATCCCTCGTTCTACACCTACTTGTGTCGAACCTTTTATAGCGACGACATTGTTTGGCTCTTGCACGGTATTCATATTAAAAATGGATGTTTTTGGCTATGTTGCAATTCACTATTTTATCTACCAAATGTGAAATAACAATATCTGCTTGTAAAGGGCTCAGAGGAGATCCCAAAGCCATGCCACTATTTTAAGTAAACAATTAATTGTTAAAAGTCTTTCTTTGGAGACTATGGCTAAGTAAAGGCTTAAAAAAATTGTATATAACTCCTTACCACAATTACTAATCGTATACTAATTACGTATTTCGATGACTAAGTTGTCAGTATCAGTGGGTAAAGCCACTAATTAAAGTGTCGCACATGGGGCACCGCAAAGCCAGCACATCTGATCACGTCCCAACTTTACACGGCGTCCACTTATACACTGACTTAAGAATACAAATATATCGACTAAAAATTACCTCTCTTAAGGAAACGGCAACCACATGTGTTTATTCTGTCTCTGTGTCTACAAGGATTAGGAGAAAATAATGGCGTTAGTATTTTGCTTTGTTTTTAACAGAATATTCAGGGTGATGGGTTTTTCTATTTACAGTTACATTTCTAAATGTGTATCAACTCCAACGATAATGAAAAATCTGCGAAAGCCAGAATATCTATAAGTGGAGAATGTACAAATGGTTTCGTCTACAGCGTGAAAGAATTGTCACTATCATAACCAATATTTTATGAGAAAAAGCTCTTAAAATTTACCCCAAATATTACAATGGCAATTTCGTTGCAATCAGGAAATAAGTGAGAAGGTTTATAAAAATTCGTGGAATTCGTCGTTTGAAGGTGGTTGGAGAGAACTGTCCAGTGATTCATCTGGCATGCACCCATTTTTTACAAAAAATCGCTAGAAAAATTAACCAGATGGAGCTCCTACCAAGACATACACAATGAATCTAATTATTCTGAAAACTTCTACCTGATCGAACAATGGTGCATGCCAAAGAAGTAACTGTTGTGCCCCTGCTTCTGTTCATAAAATGTTTCTTCTACTTGGAAACAATTTTGCGTCGTGCACAGATTTGTCAATCTCATGTATTGTTTTACTTTTAAAGGTTCAATGTTATTCTTATGGAGCAAGCCTTCTAAATATTTCATAGTTTCTGAAATAGGTACCGAAGGAAATTCTGACGTGATAGCGAATGAAACTAAAATTTCCCCGTCTTCCATTAGTAATTAGAAATAAACATAAAATAGAAATCGATATTTTCCGTTAATAGATTCATCATCGCGAATTCAAATCAAAGTTTTCAACATAAGACGGCTTCTTTTAATTTCTCAGTCAATCGGTTACTAAATTTTCTGTTAACAAAAGAAAGATCTGAAATAGAACTAAATTTCATTAAAAACATCACGAAGTATACCTAATGGTTTTGACATAGAAATAATCAATAAATTAATTAGAAAAACGAAATTAAAAAAGACAATCTGCAAATTCACAATTTTGGTATCTCAAAGTAGCCAGGAGAAAAGTACATGTGTTTACCATCCTATCACGAAAAACATTAACAGAGTTGTTAAAGAACAAGATCTCCAAGTTGCCTTTCGGTCCGAAAATACCATCGAAAGTCTCCTAGGGCACACCAAAGATAAAGTTAATTGGAATTTTGAAATCTATATATCCGACATATACGAAATTAATTGCAATGATTTTAATTTGAAATATATAGGCCAAACGAAACGATCAATAATAACTAGGTTTAACGAACACATATCACATATTAAATTCAATAGACCAGAAAAATCAACGTTGCCAATCACTCTTTAAATACACAACACAATATGTCGATTAAAGGGTTAAAACTTGTCAAAGCCATCAATAATCCCCAAGATCTTGACGCATATGAAAGCATTCATATCGTTAAAATTTAATAAAACACCATCAATGTAGAAAACGGTCCCATTCCATATAGTTGTCTCTTTTCATTCTTAGAAAAGAGGTGGAAAGGTTGTAGACGCGCAGAGAGAGAATAAACACATGTGGTTGCCGTTTCCTCAGGAGAGGTAATTTTGTCGTAATTTTTAGTCGACATATTTGTATTTTTAAGTCAGTATATACGTAGACGCCGTGTAAAGTTGTTGCGTGATCGAATGTGCTCGATATATATATATTGCATATCGACTATTGTAAATATCCTTCGGGTGAAGAAAATATCATATGTCCGTGAATTTTGTTTGAAGAATTTGTTAGATTAATGTTACTAAAAATATATTTTATTTTATTCTATTACATTTGTTATCAGATACAAATTTACGAATCTCATTTATGTTTATAAGATATTACGAGAATAAATATAGAGAGTAAACTTACATTTTTTTTTGTTATTGTTATCCAATGCGTTTTTCTTAATATACACAAAAAAACGACCCCACAGCTTGAGAATAACACTCACACGTGTTAGAAAAGAAAAATAGATATAATATCTCGTCCAAAATAACTTAATAAAGATTTACCGAACTCTTTCAACTACGATTATAACTACCCGTAATTGTGTAAGAAACTCACGATGCTTTCAGTTTAACATTTATAGTCGTTAGTTTCAAATAAATTTTAATTGTGACTTTTGGTTTCTGTATCGAACTGACAGATTCAAAATTCTCCTGTTGATGCAAAGGATCGACAGAGCCGCCACGATATATTTTTGAATTACCGATTCATGTACACTCACTGACATAAGTTTTGTCTTTGGTATTTTAATTCACTTACTAAGAAGTGAAAGTTAATATTATACTTAATATATTTATTTATGCCGACTCCGATTAAAGTACAAAGCAAACGATAAATAGATCATGTTGATTTATTAAGTAGTTAGTAAGATATTTTGATTCTAATTAGTTATAATTAACCGACAGTGAGAGATACAAACCGACCCCGTTTCAATTTGATGTTCTTGAGCTGGAACAGATAGAAACTGGTAAACTTTTGTAACTGGTAAACGTGCCCAATCATACCAAGTAAGAAACCTCGTCACAGTATTTATTTCCTTTGTCGCTTTCTGGAAATAGTGCGGCGGCATCTATGGCGATTCTTTCAAATGGGCTTCCCACATTGTATTGGCGCATGGGTGCACGGCGGCGGCTCTGGGAACCATTACTTCCGGCGCAATTAGCACACTTTCGGCACCATTCTTTCACATCTTGTGAACAATTCATCCAGTAAAATCTCTAGCGCACCTTCTCTAGTGTTTTATGGACACCAAAATGTCTCCCAGAAGCACCAATGTGAAGTTCTCGCAATACCTCTGATATTATTTTCTTGGGAACCACCATTTGCATCTTTCGCTCGCTTCCATCGTGATTTTCAACCCCACGTCCTAGGAGTTCGGCTTCCATGGTTAAGGAATTCCATTGTGCCCAGTATGACTTCAATTCTCGTGAATAGGGAGCGATTTCTTGCCAGGTCGGTCTTTACCCATTTCTCTTCCAAGCCCTGAAGACTGCAAGTTTGGGATCAGCTTCTTGATCTGCACGCAAATGATCAGGTTGCCATTGGTCATCAACCACGGTGGTTCGAAGAGCGTTGGCCGATTTGTCTTCGATTCGGTTTCAATGTCGACAGTCTTACGGACAGGGCCTTCTGGAAAGAGCATCTGCATTTCGCTTTACTGTGCCCCATGTATGACACTTTGATTAGTGGTTGACCTACTGATGATGGCAGCTTAGTTGTCGAAGCACGTATTTAGGATACGATCAGTAATTTTAGTAAGGGGTTATATACCTTTTTTTTAATTAATTTGGTAAACTGACAGTAATTCTGGTTTAGTCACTAAGCAAAAGCAAGTTCGCATTCTGCCTGAAAGTGCAGTAATGGTATCTATTATAACTTATAACAAAGTGAAAAAATCAAAGGAATAGTTTTTCTTATGTATCAATATATCAGTCACAAAATAACCGCTTACACAATCAATTTTCAAAATTTTTAATTCATTTATTAAACGCCGTACGTGTTGAATACAATTTGTTTCTATCAATATTAAAATAAATTTTATAAATAAGAAATTGAAGGGAATTTGATAGAAGAAAACAACTAACAATTTATTTAATAGTTTTAGAATACATGTGAAATAAAACGTTTGCCACAACACCATCTACATCATTGTAACTGTCCGAATGTTAGCGGCTAAACGGATCTGATAGATACAAACCGAACATTTGTTATTGAAGAAGAAACGTCTCAACGAAGTCCCGATGGATTCGGTTCTGCATCCCTTACTGATCCTCGTGTACGCATTATACCGTCTGTCTGACCGTTTGTATACTGATTCAGAGACAGATTTTGATCCGTTAAGCTTAACATTGTACATCATTTAAGCTTCTATGACACAAGAAGAAGACTTCAACTTCGGAGTGCAAAAAATTCCTCTGCGTATTAGATGATGTACACTGTAATAACAACAAACTGTTTCCTATTCGTCATTACTAATCCTAAATTTTTAGTACTTATTCGTTATTAGTAATAAAATTTCGATTTTCTGTTACCTATAAAAAACAAATTGTTATTTATTAAATAATGCATTATTTTATCTAAGCAAATAATTGAAAAAAGATTACAACAAGGAAAAAAGGAATATTTTGCATTTATCGACTTGGAAAAAGCGTTTGATAAAGTGCCCAGACAGGAAATATGGAACAGTCTAGAGGAAAGAGGAATTAACAAAAAAATAATTAGATATATTCAAAGGTTATATAAAAATAATGTAAATTATGTAATTAGAAGTAACATGAGATCCGAAGGATTCGTAACACAGGAAGGATTAAGACAGGGTGGAGGATTAAGTCCTGTGCTGTTCACCGTATTTATGGACTGTGTTATAAAACAATGCTCTAAGCAGATGAGGAAAATGAAAATAGGGTACAGAAATCTAGAATGGATACAAATAGCGGAGGCAGCATTCGCGGACGATATAGTACTGATGGCTGAGAAAGAAAAGGATTTGCAAGATAATGTAGATATATGGAATAAAACATTGAAGGAAAAGGGTATGAATATAAATAAAAACAAAACGAAAGTAATGACTATAGGAGACGATCAACTAAAAATTAAAATTGAAGGAGTAGACATACAACACTAAACCAGTTCCACTATTTGGGTGTCGCAATAGAAAACACAGGGAAAAACGAAGCAGAAATTAACGAGAGAATTTAAAAAACAACAAAACTGTATTACGCTATGAATAGGAATTTTATAAATAAAAAGGAAATAACACGAAATACCAAACTAAAAGTCTATAAAACAGTCTACAGAGCAGTTATGACATATGGATGTGAGTCATGGCTCCTAAATAATAAGCAAAAGAGTAAAAGTCAAGCGGCGGAAATGAGATATCTGAGAAGAGTGAGGGGCGTGACAAGAAGGGACAAAATGAGGAATGCACAAATAAGAGAGGAACTTGGGGTACTATCAATAATGGATTTCATTGAGCAGAGACAATTAAGCTGGTGGGGACATCTTCAACGGATGGAGAACACTAGACCGGTAAAGTTGGTATATGAAGCAAAGATTCAATATAAGAGGAAAAGAGGATGACCGCGACAAGGTAGGGAGTACTTAATTGGACAATTTATTCAGAACAGAGGAAAGACATGGAGAGAAGCGAAAACACTGGCCACTGATAGAAAGTCATGGAAGAAATTTGTCTATAATCTATAATTTTTTGCTATTGTAGTTGGTGTTATAGAATACTCTGTAATTTAAAGTTTAAAATTGGAATATTTATAAATTAGTTCTAAGAATGTAAACACCCGACACCCTAAGGGTATAAGGGTTTTCTGATAATATATATATTATTTTATCTGTCAAAAGCAGTTTAGTTTGTGCAATTCGGTTGAATAGTGTCTGAGAAAGAACATATAGACTATGCGTCTGTTATCTAAAAAATGGAATTGTCACGAGATAACTTTCGGATAATGATTTACTATGATTTCAAGAAAGGCTTAAGCGCGTATGCCAACGTTTCGTCCACTGTTTCAAGGGACATCTTCAGGGCTGTACGTAGATGTTCGTCGTTTTGCAGTAGCTTGAAGAATGCTATGACAGAGACCGGCACAATTTATATACGAGGGAAAGTCAGTAATTAGGTCACAAAAAGGTATTATAAAAATAATTAGAGAAATAGTTAGCCAAAAACAAGTTTTATTTTTCAACAAAGTCTCCATCTACATTAATACACTTATCCCAGAGCTTTATCAATGCCCCAATGCCTGCTGCATAAAAGTGTTTGGGCTCGCATCTGAACCACGTGCGTACCTTTTGTTGAACATCGTTGTCACCCTTGAAATATTTGCCGCCAAGATGCTTTTTGAGTGGACCGAACAGATGATAGTCGCTTGGGGCCAGGTCGGGACTTTAAGCCGGATGTTCAAGAAGTTCCCACTCTAATTGCGCAATTCTCGTCTGGGTCAAGTGGGCCGAATGGGGCCTGGCATTATTGTGATGCAGCAATATTCCTCTCGTCAGTAGGCCTGGACGTTTTCATCGAATTGCATCCCGAAGCAACAACAAAGCTCTACAGTATGATTCAGCAGTCACGTTCTCTTTTTTGTTCTGGATATGGGCTAGGAGCACTCCCTGAGAATCCCAGAACACGGTAAGCATAACCTTACCAGCTGAGGGCACAACCTTAAATTTCTTTGTTGACAGCGAAGAAGGATGTTTCCATTGCATTGAAGCACGCTTTATTTCGGGTTCGTAGTGGTGCACCCATGACTCCTCACCAGTAACAATCCTGTTAAGCATGTTCTCCCTTTCAACTGTGTATCGAGAGAGGTGTTGCAAGGACAAGCCCATTCGAATTCTTCTGTGTTCCTCGGTCAGTTGTCTAGGTACCCACAATGCGCAAACTTTTCGGAAATTCAAACGATCGTGCATCAGTTCGTAGGCTAAACCATGAGAACACCCTATTGCAGTTGCTATACTGTCTATTGTTACCCGCCTGTCAGTTCGAATCATCTCTTCCACCCGTCGAAGTGTTGCATCTGTCGAAATCTGAACGGGGCGGCCACTTCGCTGATCGTCAACAACTTTTAACCGTCCTTGAGAGAATTTCTCGACCCAGTTATATACGGCTTTACGCGACAAACACTTTTCACCGTAAACAGGAGACAATTCCTTATGAATATCATTTGCAGAAAGTCCATTTGCCCAGAAAAAACGCACAATAGCACGTTGCTCTTCCACAGTACAATCTTCGAGCACGGTCGCCATTTTAACACTGCCTGTATTCGCACCAACTGTCACTTGAGAATTATAAAGCTGGATTGTGGTGACACCTATTGACAAATAGGGAAACAACTCACTCCTATTTTCAGCTTTCCTACAGCAGTTTGTGACTTATTTAATGACTTTACCTCGTAGCTATGTAAGTTATATAAGTTGTGTCTGTCTCTGTCATAGCATTCTTCAAGCTATTGCGAAACGACGAACATCGAAGATAAACAAACAGTTAATGCTGACTAGCATATATCAATTTCGTTTGCCGGAAGTTATCGATGAAGTCAGAAATGAAACCGACGTATCATTATTCATCAGGACAATGCAAGCGCTCACACAGCACGACAAGCTGTCGAGTTTTTGACCAACAGGAACATCGAATTAATAACGGTTTTCAACGCCTGAAGAGGCTGTTGAAGAATTTAAATCACTGGCTTTGGAGATACCTCGCTCAGAATCGAAAAAGTGCTTTGAACATTGGTTTTATAGGATGCAAAAGTGTATATATCTTAAAGGGGAGTATTTTGAGAAACAGTAAAGCGATATTCATAGCGTAATTTGTTTTATTTCACAATTTTCCGCGAATTTTAGCAGTGGCCCTCGTATAAGGGACAAATATATACTCGCAAATGGGATGTATTAACGCATTTCTGAGAAAATGTGTCTTAATAACTACCTAAATGAAACACAAAAAAAGTGTTTTCATTAATTTTACAAAAATAATGTCGACCTGGTAATCAATAATAGTAAAACTTTGAATGTTTTAGTAATGCTTAACTTAATTAGCCATGGCCATATCCGGGATTCTTAAGATAAATAATATTAAATTAACTATTGATTCGGTCCTAAATAGCTTCTTCTTTACCAACATGTATCCTTCAGCTATATTGTTTGACCTTAAAAAGAAACCTGATCCATCGTTCCGTTCCAACATTATAAAACACGGCACCTCACCCTGTTCAATTTATGACGTCCGAAGGATGCAAGAGAACCGGTTCGTCGAATACATGAGTGAGGTGAGTCCATGTTCTGTACGAGGTCGTTTTGTCACTGTCGAGATTTTAACAGCCTCCTCTCGGGCTCTATTAGTGTTTCAAGTGGCCCAGACCCTTTTATCTAATTGTCCTAGTTCAGCGCCCTAACCTAGTCCTGCGGCTGTCTCTCTCCCTCGTTCCGTTCCTTTGCATCAAGCTATCATTTTTTCATTATATCACGCCACTTAAGCGGGAGAAGGATGGACGCGGTTTGGCAAGGTGATGATGTAATTTCGTTTTGTAATTTCAAAATTATCGTTAGTAAGCTGTTAACACCCCTATTTATACGTAAGATTTAATAATTTTAAAGTCATATATCTGTATTAAAGCCGCAGGGTACGTGTTACCGTATGTTCATTTATCATTCCCTAAAATTGAGCAGTTATCCTACGTCCGTAACTACAGGGAAGTAATGTTGAAGACAAATTTCTTATTTAAGGTTTTGGTCATATTGTAACTGAGTAAATTTTTGTGTCAATGTAGATCGAATGTAAATTACTGTACTAGTTACTACACAGGCCTGCAATGGTTTTTCCCGTTAAAGTAATGCTCCCGATAATTTTTAGTGCGCTGATTGCGAGAAAAATAGTCGAAAGAATCCATAACAAGAAGGCATACATTATACTCACATTATTGGTATCAGATCTGAAATTCATAGAGTCTATGTTCTTACTATTATTATGTGTGGCATCGCATTTAAAAATGGACATGTGATTTGTGCAAAGTGCTCTTTAATTTTCGATGCATCATTCAATCACGTGACTCTTCGACCGTGAAAGTTGGCAATCTGATTATCGATATGTCATCTAATTTTCCTCATAATTGACATTTCGCCATTTAACTTTCCAATCGATTACGATAAACATGTGGGACAAAGAATTGGATTGACATCTGTTTTACTTTTTGTTGTTTGTATAAGATTTTAAATGTGATGTCCAACATTTATATTATTTTATCTGCAGTCATCGTTTTATTATCAAAGTATTTTATACATGGTATTAATATAATGTATAGAATCCACGGTTGGCTCTTGGTGAAACATAATGAATAATTTACTAAAGAAAACACTCGGTATGTTTGTTTCACAAAATATATTTATTTAATCTCTAACATATGTTTCGACTTTTCAGTCATTATCAAAGAGTTTTTAAAAACTAAAATAAAAAGTACACTTCCACCACTATTTATGAGTTTTTAAGGGACTTTATTATGGCATCAATAGTCGGGGTGTTGAAAAAATCCAGCTGCGTGTTTGTTACATGTCTATTAAGATTTATGGCTTTTTTAATTTCTAATATTTCGAGGAAGTCAAGTCTCTTTCCTTTATTGCAAGTATGTAAAAGTTTAAAATTACTGGTATTGAACAAATGTGTATTTTCAATGCAACGTTCGGACATGGTATTAGTGTTGAACATCATGTTCCTATAGAGTAGATTATGAATTTAGTAATTGTATCCATAAATATGGTTCATATTTGTAAATATTTAAGATCACGCCCTTGCCTTTTTATAATGTGACTAAATGTATTAATTTCTTGAAGTAACCCTGATGAAGCATATATACCATATGCGAAATATTGGAGCGAAAAAATAAACAACTAACTTATAAAGATATTGCTTTTGCTGGATTCAAGTTAATTTTTTTATATTAGTACGTTTTATTGTAGAAACTTTTAATTTACTATTGAACATCCCGTAACATTAAAACTTTAAAACATACATTCATCTGAATTTTAATGATAACAACAACCCTAGGAATCAGCGCATAAAGTTTTTCGCATATTTTTAGAATCACCCTGTATATACATATATGAAGAAAACACAACATCGATACCATTTTTACAGCACACAGAAAAATAGCAAATATAATCGTTAACGCTAAAGACAATCCCATTCAAAGATCAGGGCGTCTATGAAGTACCATGATCGGACTGTGAACAATCCTATGTGGGCCAGACAAACAGGCGAATAAACAAAGACAAATTGCAGTCGTTAAAAAAATAGTAACATCATCCCTAGCACAACATCGGCTGCTAACGGGTCATACTATCGACTTCGATAATACTAAGATTTTAGCGAAGAGAGAAAACTTATCCGTAAAAATTGTGAGAGAAGCGATAGAAATAGAAAAAAGACCAAACAGTTTTAATAAACGCGACGAAGGCCGACACCTGCCATATACATGAAAACCCCTTCTAGTTCACCTTCATATCAACACTGAACTTAAACACAGCACACCGCTATGTCAACCGAACCGTCCACAGAGCACATTAAGATCCGGACTAATCACAAGAAGCCGTTAGCGCGCGACACCGACAAGGCCAAACCCTCTCCGAGGCAGCAGTATATAAGCAGAGGCAGCTCATAACAACGGAATATATTTTGAAGTATCTAGGTGTCATGCTAGATACCAGGCTCACCTGGAAATACCATGTTAGAAAAGGTCGAAAACCACGCGACTGGAGTGATCACGCAGCTATACTCCATGCTGCATGGTCACAACAAGCTGGACTTTAACATGAAGATTCTCCTCCTCAAGGCCGTCATCAAGCCAATCGTGACGTACGCAGCATCAGCCTGAGTACATACAGCGAAGACCCACATTAACCAGCTCCAGGTCGCCTCACCAAACTTTTGTGCATCATCAAGCAAGCCCAATTGTATGTGAGAAAGGACACCATCTGTCGAGATCTCGACTTTCCAACCATCTGGGAAACCATCGTAGAGATCGCAAGGAAGTACTTCGATACTGTTCCATAGCATTAAAACGCACTGTTTTCCGAAATGGAAGTACACCTCCACTTCGGGAACCATCGACGACCCCAAGACGTCCTCCTTGATGACCCTCCTTGAAGCAACTTTCCAACAACAATCATTATGCTCCATCTCTCACTCTAAAACTCCTACTCTCCAAACACCGGTTATTTTAACACCTATCTTCCCATTTAAAATTTTTCATTCAAAACCCGAGAGGCGATGAACCGCGGCATACTGCAACTCAAACCCAAACTCGGCAAAAGTATCATGAAGAACATTTAGCAAATAACGGCACTAAACGTGTTAAAATTCGTCAAATTTAACATGTTTAGTGCCGTTATTTGCTAAATTTTAACTCTGAATTACACTCCTGATGAAGTAACCAATGCGTTCTGAAATATAAAGTGGAATAAAGGAGTTTTATTTTTACTTGACAGACCGCTCACCCGTTAATGAAATTTTTACTTATACAGTATAGTCGATAATACTTAATAGTCTATATATATATATATATATATATATGTACCGGGTGTTATTGAAATAAAAAGACAAAGTATGGAAAATGGAAAGATATAATTATATAGAATATAAATCCAAAAGATTTTCCCAAAATTCCTTCTCATAAACGAGAAAAAAATGACAAAGGTTTTTAAAAAAAATTGGCACGCCACTGTGCGAACGACTATATCATAAAAGACGATATCTAACAGTTGACCGAAAATAATAGTTTTGTTACTGATCATCTCATTCAGCTGTTGCGTATGTGAATATACGCTTTAGCTTATGTGTATGTGAGGTATTTATTATTTATATATATTCTGAGTACTTTTAATTCATAGACGTCACGAAATGCAATTTTTGGGGATTTTAATTTAGAGGTTTGCGTTGTAATTGACTCACAATATTTTATATTTATGTTCTATATAATTGCTAATCTATTAATCATACGTTGTCTCTTTCTTTCCAGAACAGCCTATATATATATATATATATGTATATAAATACATAATATTTTCGTGACCTTGGTATGATATGGTAAACTTAATAAGTCGGCGATTAAAGGTCTGGTTTATTACTTCAAAGTATATATATTTAAAACAACCCTACATGTTTCGGCAATGATGCCTTTGTCAAGGATATAAAAAATATATATATACAGTTCATAAAGTATAAGTTTTCAGTTCGTACTGCCCAAGTGTGAACCGCAAATTGTACTTTATCTCTTTCTAACACACATGAACACGCGCTGTAATACTACAGACGTTTGTCATTTTGAGTTAAGACGTACGTCTTTGAAATATTATATTAAATAAAAAGGGTAGGTTGTCTAGGAGATAGTCTTATGATATTCGACTTGTCAAATTATTTCAATATTGTTGTTTATTGACTTTGTTTCCGGTATTCTGACTTCTAGGTTAAGCATTCTTCCAATTTGAATATTTAGTTTATCAAAAATTACAAAATCTGGTTTTTTGAGAACAATACTGATAATAAATAGTAATATCAATTAGTGGCAATAAGTACGAAATTGTTTGATTATTACTTTGACATTTCTAACCTATTTATTTTACAGAAAATTTCTTAGATGCCAAGTAAACCTCTTGGTTCTCAAGCGAAACAGCTTGTATTAAATGAGGTAATTCACATAATCAGTTAGATAAGGCGGTATTATGAAATAAGTTTTATTTTAGAGGGTAGCAGAAGCCCTTAATATTTCTAGTAGAACGGTCTACACTATTAAACATCGTAACATTCAGAATCCAGTCTTATCGTCTCCTAGCAAAAAAAGGTCTTGTAAGAAGCCAAAAACTAAGGACTTAGCAGAAGCAACTAAAATGGAAGTTCGAAATACTGTTTATGACATGTATAAATAAAGTATGTTTTTAATATATTGTAAATATTTATTACATGTTAAAATTTTTCAAAAAAACATCTTACCTTAAAAAATTTAAGCAATGTTTTGGCGATGAAAGAATTTGTTCATACATGTACAACTACTTTAGCAATATTGCTTAAAGATATTGGTTTTAAATATAAGAAAGGAGTGTAACAGGAGAGCGCTCACAGAGAAATTAAACATAGTCTGAATGAGAAATGTATTTTTAAGGGAATATATGAATAACTTAAATTCAACTTTATGTCAGTTTATGTTCCTTGATGAAATTTGAATCTTTTCGAAAGAGAATAGAATGAAATCCTGGCAAAATGATAATATAAAAAGTGTTAGGAAACCCAAAGACTATGATGGTAAACGGTATATTATTATACATATTGGCACAGAAAATGGTTTCATTAAAGGAGTTAGTCTGATTTTTCCATCAAAAACAATCACTGGTGATTACCATGGAGAAATGAATGGTGACTTCTTTAAGCAATGAGTAAATGATCAGCTTATACCAAATCTTGAGGTGCCATCACTTATAATAATAGATATAATGCTCCTTATCATAGCGCTAGTCAAAATAAACAACCAAATACCTCCTCAAAAAAACAAAAATTATGGAATGGTTGAGAAAAAAAGATGGAAGCTATTCACCTGCAATGACTAAGAATGAATTAATTCAATTAGTAAAATATCATAAAGAAGACAAGATATTTATTATAAGTGAAATAATGTGAGTGTACATGAAGTTTTAAGATTACCTCTGTACCATTGTGACTTGAACGCAATTGAAATGATTTGGACTAAGGTTAAAAACTATTATAATTCAAATATTGGAAGAAATGGTTATTCAGATGAAAGAGTTAAAGAAATGTGGAATGAAGCTTTGCAACAGTGTGATGAAATTACTTGGTATAATTGTGCTAGGCATACGGAAAATTTAATTAAAAAATGGCATGAGAAGAAGCAATTTCTTGATAGGGCAGAGATTGCTCCAATAATAATGTAAATGACTCAAGTTTTGAGACAGAATCAAAAACTGACTAGTTTTCATTCATTTTTGTAATATATCCTCCATTTACATTAAAAATAACATACCTATTGCAAATAATACAAGTAATATTTTTGAGGTTTTATTTGGATGAAACAGGGAAGTTTACTTCTATAAAAGTTCACTAAACATTAATAAGCAGGTAACTATCTTATTTTAACAAAATATTTTTGTATTTATATTTTGTAGAAGTTTAATATGGTTACATTAATACTGCCATAAAAATCGTCAATGTGTATCATTTGCATGCACATAATATAAAGCAGCGAAGAAATTACTGCCACTGGTTCAACGAAACATTACATGATAAAGATCTCGTGGCAAAGTTTTATATGAATGAAGTTTGTTTTTTTCTTATTGGTAGTGTACTAACCTGCAAAATTATCAAATGTAGTTATCAGAAAATCCTCATGTGTTTGTTAAATATTATCTTCATCTAATAAAGAATAATATGGATTAGGATTGTATTATTATACCATTATTTTCTTAAGAAACAATAAAATATTAAATGTAGACTATGTAAATGTTTATTTTATGTATAATTTTATAAATGTAATTTGACAACATATATTTACAACTTTCAAAAGGTTTTAATTCTTTTTCAAAGAGTTACGAACATAACTTTTACATTCTTTTCTAATATATTTAAATTTATTTAAAATATAAACAATATATATAAATTAAGTAGAAATCTAAATTATTCATCAAATTAATACATTCCCAATCTTCTTAACCCAGATATAGTGCAAGAAAATGATTTTGGTAGGTATGTCATTCTTAATAATGCAAACATTTTTAACACTAAAGATCTTTTCAATACCTCATTTCACTATTGATATGACTTGAAATATTTCTTTTTAAATAAATTTTTGATGGAATATTTTTCTGAGTTTATAATTATAAATAACATTTAAAATAATTTGTTCAAATATTAAAGTAATAATTTCGGCATAGTTTTCTTGGATAGAATATATTTATACAGAACTAGAAAAGAAACAATACTTTTGAACTATTAATGTTCCCACTTTACTCATTATTATTATTTTGACATGTAGGTTATGTATATGCTTTCTTTGCTTATATTGCAAGTAACATACTAAAATTTTGACAATATTGAAACATGACGTTTATATTTTATGATGACAAACGGTTGTTTCCGCGATTGAATACTGACTTCATTTGACTCTGCAGTACTGATTTGAATCATATGCTTCGAATTTGACCTTGAACTGAAAACTTATACTTTATGAACTATATATATATTTGGGTATATATATATATATATATATATACCCAAATTAAATGTGTTAAACTTATAAATGGATACACATACATATCAAATTTGTTTTGGAGATTATCAATTTACGGGGACACGTTTCGGGATGCCTTGCCCTCATCAGCCTACCAGATGAAATTTTAATTCCCTGACTCGATTTGCCACATATGCCAAACTTACGCGACATATGCCAATGAGAGAAACATCTCATGGCATTTGTCGGCTACGAGCGGCAATGCATGCCGACTTTGTGCATACTGGGTTACCGCTGAATAGTGCCGAAGCTGTGCGAATTCGAAAAATATGTATAAATATCTAACTGCAAATCAAAAAAGGAATATCTTTGTAATTTACTAAAAATTTCCAAATTTTTACGGTCAAGATGTAGTTAAAGTCGGTCCATATCTTTATTTATTCTATATTTACCAAAATACATTATACAGTAATTGTTAATATTTTCACATCAAAATAATCATGCCCACACATATGGTGCTCTTATCATATGTTTTTTTTGTGGACATCAATAATAACTTTTACGTCGAATATGTCAACAAACCTATGCTAATTAATGGGATTAAAATTAAATAAACATCAAAGTTCATTTAAAATAAAATTATTATGTTAATAATAAAACAATAATCGTCATAAAACAGCAAAAAAAGCTTTACATAGCGTGTCCATGGCTTATCCAATGGGATAGATACCCGGTTTTTATTATTTGTATGGTATTATTTACGTATAATATGCTTTTCTTTAAATTTGTGTGTAGTACTGACAAAAACCGATAGAACAATAGAATTAGCCGGTAAAGAGAATTACTGATGAACCAGAGGTGGAAGCCCGTATTGTCGCCCCTATATTTAATTGCTACAGGACCGGACTCGAATGAAGAAAATTATTTTATCGTTACTAAGTGAACATTGGAATGCGATATTTTGTATGGAGGAATTACTCAGATATACCCTCCACTCCTTTCCTTCCTTGTCGCTGTACACAACTAGCATTGTATAGAGATACATTTTACCATATAGGCATTACTGCATTTATAGCATTACTGCTAGACGAAAATTAAAATTAACATTTAAATGAAAAAATGGGCAAAACACACATTTATTACTATTTTTTATATTGTCATACAGACAAGCTTTTTCTTGTGACGCCAATAATCGTAGTATGAGGATTGTTCGAAAACTACGTGATCTAACACACAGATGGCGCGAATTTTCAGGAATCTTCTTTACCATTTTATAGAATCATCCTTTAATAGGTTAAATATGACAGTACAGAACGATCTGTTAATTAGTCTGTTTTTGAAAGTACGCCAAAATGAACGTCTCGTGTGATTTTGTAATAATGGATAAAGTTGAGAGCAGTATTAAAGTACTTTCATTTAAAAGGCTCAACACCAACCAAAATCAAAGTAGAGTTAAATTCAACACTACTTTCTAATAGTCTTGAATACAGCTCTGCTTTGATTTCGGTTGGTGTTAAGCCTTTCAAACGGAAGTGGTTTATCACTGCTCTCAACTCAACTCCTTCGTTTTGAATGGTTAAAAACTGGGCTGCCGAATTTAAGCATGGTTGTATGAGCACAAATGATGAATTCCGCAGTGGACGTCCAAAAGCTGTCATTGTTCCGGATATTATTGAAGAAGCCCACCATATCGCCTGGATGACCGTCGAGCAATAGTGCGCAAGATAACAAACATTGTAGGTTTCTCAAATGAGCATGCACAGAATTTTAACTGAAAAATTTAAAATGAAAAATATTCCACGCGTTGGGCGTCGTGGTTACTCACACTGGATCAAAATCCGAATAGTTTAAATGTGTCTCGCGACCTTTTCGCACGTTTTTGCCGCAATCAGGACTTTTGTACAAGACTTCATTACCGTCGATGTAACCTGGGTGCGCCATTATACGTCCGAAACCAAAGAACAATCCAAACAATGGACAAAAAAGATTTTCCACCACCAAACGAGGCAAAAACGGTTTCATCAGCAGGAAAAGTTGTGGCAACTGTTTTTTGGGATTCTCACACAATTATCTTGGTCGACCGCTTAGAAAAGGGGAAACAATAAATGGGGAGTATTATGCCAATTTGTTGCAACAATTAAGCGACAAAGTCGAAGAGATTTGGCAAAGAAGAAAGCGCTTTTCCACCAGGATAATGCACCTGCCAACAAGTTTGCAATTGCCGTTGCAAAAATTCATGAATTTGATTTGGATTAGTGCCTCATTCATCGTATTCGCCAAATTTGGCTCCCAACGATTGTCAACTCTTTCCAAACCTGAAAAAAATGGCTCGTCGGTAAGAGATTTTCATCTAGTTCCGAGATAATCGCTGCTGTAAATAGCTATTTCGAGGACTTGGATTCATCGATGAAGGCACAACTACTTTGGAATATCGTCGGAATAAGTGTGTTGAGAGATCAGGAGATTATGTTGAAAAATAAAATGTTTTTTGACAAAAAAACTTGCGTTTTCTTTATTGAGCCACGCAGTTGCGGAATCATCCTCGTAAGTAATAATAAAAGCAACGTAAATATTGTAATATTATAAAATGTCATACCTACAATACTATGGTATTTTTAGAAACCTTCGAGAAACCAATATCACTTAACTTTCTCCCACGGTCTTTTCCAATCATATTCTTTTATGACCTACTTCTAAAGAAAATGGGTATAAGTCATCACGTGATCGAATAATATATATGTATGTAGGACTGAAGAAGATACAACCCTTATTAAGACGTAATCCTCGTCTTTTTTTCATTGTGCGTTTCTTTTGCCTTAAACTCAGACCGTTCAGCTCTGCAAGAAGGTGATCTCTTTATGGACGATAAAAAGTAGTAGTAAATTGCGAGCGTGTTTTATTGTTTGTTATAAAATATTTAAGGTTACTTACTGACGAAATCTCGATGAGTGTCGTAAATATCCTCGTGTGTGTGCCAAAGTCGTTAGAAGGTGGTGGATCCGGTGATATGATTCTGGAAAATGAATGAAACCTACTTCGGGGTTATTGATCTGAGCGGAAACGGCGCTCCTTCGTTAAAGCGTGTGACCGTGAAACGATAAAAGTAAGTGACGAGATGAGAATGAAACGAACTAGACGGAGATATTTGGACAATAGGGGATATAAATGGAACATGTATTAAATGCTGTAGAAACTGTTAGGGCATTATCTCGACTGCTTACACATTTACGATGTGACAATTTGCGATAAATATGAATCAAAATTGTGGAATATACATCAGGAAATGAGAGAAATATATTATCTTTTGAGGGAGGTGCGGTTACACTGTTAAATACATATTTTGTGACATGGAAATTTGTAGGTGTTTCCCGTGCATTTCGGCGCCTTAACAAAGAATTTAAACACAGAAATTGCCTTTCACCCATGAATTTTTAGTAACAAGATTTTATATTTTACAAGTATGCAACATATACATATTGCAGCACCCCTGGGCTTAATACAGTGACGAACGTTCCGTATTATTCCTTAGCCACAGTAGCGACATCACTGAGACGCATCAGGTTCTTCATTGGTTAATAACTTATCCCCTCCTTGACTAACTGTATTTACTAGCGTTTATGTAGCTTCAGGCTGAATGTGTTTCAGTGTTTCAGAATAGATATACTACGTGACTATAAATGTTTGTAACAAATATTTACTTTGGCAACACTGAAAAATTGGCTTTCCTGGTTATTCGTATATAGGTACAACTTTGTAGGTTATGTTATTTGTATCATATGGATGCGTTATGCATGTTTGTTTACTGATACCAGAAGGAAGATTTATAGAAGACGATGGATGAAACAAGTTTACTGAAAGCATATTTTAAACGACTAAACAAAAATTATTCAAAGAATATGCTCAAAGTGTCGACCTTCCACTGCTAAACAACACTGTACACGTCGTGATAAATTGTTAAATACATTAGTTAGCATTTCAGGTCCTATATTTGCTATTGCCTCCTCAATAGCGTTCCGTAACTGTTGTAAATTCTGTATTTGATTCCAGTATATTGTGTTTTTCAAATAAGGGAACAAAAAGAAATCTAGCGGCGTCAAATCGGGAGATCTACTTGGCCACAAACCTACACTAATCAAACGGTCTGGGAAGAATTGGTGTAAATAATTAATTGTTATTTGTGCAGTGTGTGCTGTAGCTGAATCTTGCTGAAAATAACCACTCGTTAACTCTATGTCATCCAATTGATTTAGAAATGATTCCAAAATAATGGTTTGGTAGCGTTGAGCATTAATCGTTTCTTGAAAGAATATCGGACCAATAATTCTTTGTCGTGACATTGCCACCCAAACACCGATTTTAACTGGATGCAATGGCACTTGGATTAAGTTCTGCGGATTCTCTGCCGACCAAGTTCTGAAGTTCTGGGAATTAACATAACCAGACAGATGAAACCAAGCCTCATCCGAATAAAAAGTGATATTTTGGTGGTCAATATTATTATGCAGATTGTTATTATACCAGTAACAAAACTGTGTTCGTAATACGAAATCAGGTGGGTGCTGAACAATTGTAAATTTATACGGATGTAAATGTAAATGCTTTTTAAGGATCTTACGAGTGGATTCATAGGAGAGTTCTGGAAAGGACGTAAAAAAGGTTAAAAGGAATTAATAATAAGTCATAATGGGACTTTACCTATTTGTTGTGATAAACGACGTACTGAAATATGAGGATTTTCTGCAACACGTTCATTAACATTATTCAAAACATCAGGTGTAGCAACAGTGGGTCGGCCAGTAGATTACCGGTGTTCAAAAACTTTTCAACAATTCTTGTAGTATGTATAGTAAAGCTACGGTAATCAACTTGGTCCTCTGGATACATTGCAGCAAATTGCTCAAAAGTTGATTGCAGCGAATATATCCAATTACCGTCATCATTTTGTAAGCTGCTTCGAAAATAAGCCATTACAATAAATGTGTTTTGCTCAATAGTAAATACCATTGTTAAAATGAAATTGAGTGGTTTTATTCGTATGACTTTTACTTTGACAAATATGACAAATTTAAATTTAAAAATCAGGTGTGCATAAAATTACTGAAGTGTTGCCAGCTTAAGTCGAAAATTTACAATCATTTATAGTCTCGTAGTATTTGTTTCCCTGATACAAACAATTAAAGATTTTGCGAGATCTGAGATGCTGTGCAAGTTTCACAAATTTTGGCGTTATGGTTAAAATCGATTTATTGTAATGATTTGTATTGCTGTATGTTCAAAAACAGTTCGTTATGACTATGACTAAAGCTGGGAATTATGTATATGCACAAGGAAACTGTATAATATGGGCATAGATGTTTCCATAATTCTAAGAAAATATGCAGAACCTTTACTAAACTATGTAAAGTTTAAGTGATAGTTATCTAAATTATTGTCAAAATATTCAGTAATGTCAATATAAATTTAGAGATATCACAAATATATACTATATCAACATTTTATTCGAAATTTTACAATGTACATAAAAGGTGTTTTTTTATAGAGGTATAGAACTTTGAAATGGAATAAAACAAAGATGAATTTTTTAAATTGACATGAAATTTGCTTTATTCGAAAGATAATCTTCTGGCATTATAATTTAAATATGACTTCTGGCATATGACCGCCACGGCTGGCTCGGACGTAGTCTAATCTGGAGGTCCAATTTTCGACGACTTTTTCCAACATTTGTGGCCGTATATCGGCAATAACGCGGCGAATGTTGTCCTCCAAGTGGTCAATCGTTTCGGGCTTATCGGCGTAGACTAGCGACTTCACATATCCCCACAGAAAATAGTCTAGCGGCGTTAAATCGCACGATATTGGAGGCCAATTCACGGGTCCGAAACGTGAAAATATGCGGTTACCAAACGTGTCCTTCAATAAATCAATTGTGGCGCGAGCTGTGTGACATGTTGCGCCGTCTTGTTGAAACCACAGCTCCTGCACATCATGGTTGTTCAATTGATGAACGAAAAAGTCAGTAATCATGGCTCTATAGCGGTCACCATTGACTGTAACGTTCTGACCAGCATCGTTTTTAAAGAAGTACGGACCAATGATTCCACCAGCCCATAAAGCACACCAAACAGTCAGTTCTTCCGGATGTAACGGTGTCTCAACATACACTTGAGGATTACCATCACTCCAAATATGGCAGTTTTGTTTATTGACGTATCCATTCAAACAAAAGTGAGCTTCATCGCTAAACAAAATTCGCTTATGAAAATCGGGATCAACAGCAATCTGGTTTTGGGCCCATTCACCGAATCTACGCCTTGCTAGGTGATCGCGTGGCTTCAATTCTTGCACGAGTTGGATTTTGTAAGCACGCAAACCAAGATCCTTCCGCAAAATCTTCCATAAAGTGTATGGACACATATCTAATTCCTGTGCACGATGGCGGATTGACTGATTCGGGTCTTCCTCTACGCTACGCTCTACAGCAGCAATGACTTCTTCTGTACGCACTGTACGACGTTTCTGTGGATGCGTTTTATCATTTACAGTAAACGTGATGCGAAAACGTTCCACAGTTAATCGAATTAATTGCTCTGATGGACGATTATGTTGATCGTAAAGTGGACGTAGTGCGCGATACGTATTTCGAACAGAACCATGATTTTCAAAATAAATTTGCACAATTTGAAAGCGTTGTTCAGGCGTCAGTCTATTCATGTTGAAATGCCAAACCAAACTAAACATAAATCACTTGACAGCTGACAAAATGGCGGCCAGTTAAAAAAGTGTTACCAACTTAAAGTTCTATATCTCTATAAAAAACACCTGTTATATAATAATAATAATAATAATTGAATCGATTCTGCCTTTACTTGATGTAAATCCATATCAAACGATAAAAACACACAATGTTGTATTAGATTTACACTTTATTTAATAATAATAATAATAACTATATAACAGCTGTTTCACCGTACAACGGTTTCTTCGGATATAGCAAGCGGTACTATAAAACATTTTACTTAAACGTAAATATTTTTTTATTTTATTACTTAATGGTATTCTCAGAAATTGGAAACCGAAATATTTTTACCCGCCTCTTTTAGTAGGGATACAAATAGATAACATAAATTATATAAGTGACACATATCTAACAAAATATTTCAATCACAAATAGGAAATAAATTCAACAGAGGGGAGGAATTAAGCTCTGTTTTGTCATTTAATAATTTATTTGAAAATTTTTGTTTATTAATTTGCATTGCTTCTAATAAATCGAGTTTCTTACTTTTGTTTTCTTCGTGTAGGATCTTGAAATTATTATTAAAACTATGGCTTTCTTCAATTAAATGGTTGGAGTATGCTGAATCTGTTTTCCCATTTCTAAACGAATAATAATGCTCGTATATGCGTTTTTTGAACGTTCTACCTGTTTGCCCGATATATGTTTTAGTACATGTGCCACAAGTTAGTTTATACACACCTGACTTATTATGATGTGCTGTTTTACTTTTATTGTTTTTGATGTAGTTACTAATATGGTTGTTGGTTTTATATGCAATGTTTATATTTTGTTTTCTTAAAAATTTTTCCAATGGTTTATTTTGTCTGCCTAGGTAAGTAATAATTTTAAATTTCCTGTCATGATCTTTAGTAATCGGATATATATCTTGTATTGCTTTAGTTTCTCGTTTTTTGGATATTATTTTATCTATTATATTCGGGTCATAACCATTATTGATTGCAATCTGTTTTATAATGTTGTATTCTGAATTAAAGTCTTCTATTGACATGGGTATATTTAATAGTCTATGAATCATACTATAGAATGCTGCTAATTTATGTTGAATTGGGTGCATTGATTTATTATGTATTGTTGTGTCTGTGTGCGATACTTTATGGTATATCGAGAATTTTAGTAAGTTATTGTTTCTCTTAATCGTTAAATCTAAAAAGTTAATGCTATTATTCTGTTCTTTCTCTATTGTGAACTTAATGTTTTTATGTATTGAGTTGATAAATTCTTCAAGTTTATTAAGTTGTCTATCTGTACCTGTATAACAAATTAAGATATCATCTACGTACCTATGCCAAAATAAAATGTTCTTAACTAATTCACTGTTATTAAATATAGTGGTCTCAAGGTTATCTATAAAAATATCCGCTAATAACGGGCTAAGTGGGTTGCCCATTATTAATCCGTCTTTACAACTGTAAATATTATCATTAAACACAAAATAATTTTGATCAACACAAATTGAAAGTAAAAATAAAATTTCTTCTGTTATGGTGGGGTTGGTTCTATTATTTTCTAGCATATTCTTAATTAGCAAATTGGCTTCTTTAGGAGGAACACTAGGAAATAGGTTTTGTACATCAAACGATATTAGTTTCGCATTATTCGGTAAATTAACCTCTTTAATCTTATTAACTAATTCATAGCTATTTTTAACGCTGTAATGTGGTTTAAATTTTGTGTGTTTAATAATTATATTTATGAGATTTTTAGATAATTTAACTGCTGGGGCTGTGATATATGAAACTACTGGTCTTATGGGGAAGTTTTGTTTGTGTAATTTAATTAATGAATATAGTTTGGGGGGTTGTGGGTTCATTACCTTTAGTTTAAATTTTTCGATATTAATAAATAGGGTCGACGAGGACTTAATAGCATTAATAATCTGAGATTGGAACGATTGAGTAGGGTCTTTTTTAATTAACACGTATTTGTTAGGATCTAAAAAATTAATAGTTTTAAGTGTGTATTCCTGTTTAGAAATTGCAATAATCGTTTTGCCTTTGTCTGCTCTTGTGAAAATCAAATTATTATCCTTCATTTTGACACTAATATCTTTTACTGTTTTAAATTCTTGGTTAAATGTCTGTTTAATAATAATAATAAGTAAGCTAAACAATGTAACTATTTGTATTTATGTTTGCCTTTGTATAGTATTGTAAACATTTACAATTACTTGTTTTTCTAAATTCTCAACTAAAAATGATCTTTTGCGATCCGTCAATAATAGCTTGTATACTGATAAGTAGAGCTGAGGATGTTTGCGGTATAACCATGGTTATATCATGTAACCATAGTAAATTACTATTGTTATATGATATAACCATGGTTATACCGCAAACATCCTCAGCTCTACTGATAAGCTTCGTTCAACGTCAACTGATGTAGTTGGCGCATATTTATATTTCCAGATAATTGATGGATTTATCTCAATAGATTCATAATAGTTTCCTTGCAACACACTGGATATTCTATTAAGCTGAATATAGCCCTCGTTTTTCTATAGAACTTCTGTTAATTAAATTCTTAACCACTCACCTATGGTACCTCTCACATTATAAATTTTATTCTTGAAGCTTTGAATCAATTCTGTCGATTCACTGAATTCAATCTTAGTGCTCGTAGGTTCACTGGAACAGGGGGCAGTTCCAGTGAATCTACGAGCACTAAGGTGTGGGGAACTTGATAAACACAATTCTGGGTATTCGCGATGTACGGAAACGCTCAGTGTAATTTTGATATATTATGAATAAATGATTTTATATATTTTTTGCGGTGTACTTTAGAAATAAATTAAGCAATTTAACTATCCAGGCCTGCATTAGGATCACTGAGGACGACACGCGGTTCTTATCGAAATGTACTGACTATATCAGAACATGTTAATAAGATAGCAACATTTATTACATACGTTTCCAAAACATCCCAAAAATATATAGATATACCGTGTGTCCCAATTTCGATGCTCACCATTGGTATCTCGGTTATTAGAAGATATAGAACAACGGTTAAATGGGGAATGTTTTGCAGAATTCAATACTCGCGGCAAATCTCATTTCAAATTTGACTTAACTTTTTAAATTTTTAAAATATTTTGAAAAATCAAAAATTTGCCGATTTCGTTATTCCTCAATAACTCGATAACGCTTAGTCTGACCTCTTTTAAAGTTTTACATTGTTGAGACACTTTTTAAAAACAAATTATTTGATACAAACAGAAACCCCCGATTGTCATTTGTTTTTAAGTTATTACCACTATCTTTTGTTTTTCATATGGCGGCCATATTGGATTTTGGGTTTGTTAGGTAGTCCTAAAAATGTGCTTTTCAACGATGTATAACATGCCTGAAAAATTTTTAATTATAAGGAAAATATTAATAAAAACGCAAATTAATCTTTAATATGAAATTAGTGGGCTGAAAAATTAAACACCAATGTCAAATGAAAGTGAAAAGATATTCTAAGTAATACTGTAAACAAACGAAACGATAAAAAAATTATAGAAATACAAAGTAAAGATACAGAACTTAAAGTTCACATTCACTTAAAGAAATTGTTCAATATGACGACCATTCTGTTCCACACAATTTTGACACCTTGTTCGAGTAGAGTTACAAACTCTACGTAGCGTGTTTCCGTTTACTGATCATAGCACATCTAGTACTCTTTGTTCTAAAATTTCCCGAGTTTCTGGCGGTTCAAAATCAAATACTTCGTTTTTAGTGGTACCCCATAAATAAAAGTCAAGCGGGGTAAGGTCGGGTGATCTCGCAGGCCATTGCACGGGTCCATTATTTGAAATCACTCTCTCATTAAAGTTTTCTCTCAAAAAATGTTGCACGTTACGAGTGTTATGGGCCGGGCAACCATCTTGCTGAAACCAGAAGTTTTGCATGTTCTCGGGATTAATAATTTGCCTCAAAGCAGGCATTATCTCGTTTGTTAGTAGCTCCAAATATCTGTTACCAGTTAAATTGTAATCAAAGATGAAAGGACCTATTAACTGATTATCTAAAACGAAGAAAAGAGTTTTTAAAAAACAGAAAAAAAGTAAACAAAATGTCATACCAATTAAACCGCACCAGACATTAAAACCAAATCGAACTTGAAATCTTCTTTCATTTACCAAATGTGGATTTTCAGTAGACCAATGATGATAGTTATTCCTATTGAACACTCCACAATTGGTAAATCGTGTTTCATCTGTCCATAGTATTTTCCTAGGAAAATTAGCGTCATATTCACATTTTTGAAAGTACCAACTGCTAAACTGTAATCGTCGGAGATTGTCATTATCACTTAAACCTTGTACAATTGTTGGTTTGTAAGGGTGATACTTGTTTTTCGTCAAGGTTCTGTGAACAGTAGATTTTGAGATCCCTGTTTCTCGTGTCACACGACGAACTGATGTGCTGGGATTGTTCCTAACGTTCTGCAAAATATTATTTAGACGTGTATCAGCATCATTAACTTCATAGTTAGCTCGTTTTTGTTCGAAGCTTCCAAAGTTTTTTAATTTGCTAACTAGTCTTCTAAAAATTGTCCTGTGTGGCTGTTGTCTTTCTGGAAAACGCTCTGCATAACTCGTGCACGCATTTTTAGTGTTTCTATTTGCTTTGAAATACACTTCCAACATATCAACTTTTTCTTCGTTTGAATATGTATGTGCCATTATCAATACTTATAAATCTTAATACTTGACAATAATTACTTATCACTAACTACAAGTAGTTTTAATTAACTTATCTCTGCAGCACTAATTGTACTTTGACAGGTTATCGTTTTGTTTCATTGTCAGAATACATTTGTCATTGACGTTTGACGGAACATAATGTCTTTGCTAGTGATACACGCTCAGAGGTTAGAATTATCTGACATTTGATGTAAAACCAAATACAAATCTCTCCACTACTTTTAATCCTGCGCGAATTTACCCCTCCTCGCGCCAACTTAATCGGCGTTTGCTATACTTAGAATATCTTTTCACTTTCATTTGACATTGGTGTTTAATTTTTCAGCCTACTAATTTCATATTAAAGATTAATTTACGTTTTTATTAATATTTTCCTTATAAATAAAAATTTTTCAGGCATGTTATACATCGTTGAAAAGCACATTTTAAGGACTACCTAACAAACCCAAAATCCAATATGGCCGCCATATGAAAAACAAAAGATAGTGGTAATAACTTAAAAACAAATGACAATCGGGGGTTTCTGTTTGTATCAAATAATTTGTTTTTAAAAAGTGTCTCAACAATGTGAAACTTTAAAAGAGGTCAGACTAAGCGTTATCGAGTTATTGAGGAATAACGAAATCGGCAAATTTTTGATTTTTCAAAATATTTTAAAAATTTAAAAAGTTAAGTCAAATTTGAAATGAGATTTGCCGCGAGTATTGAATTCTGCAAAACATTCCCCATTTAACCGTTGTTCTATATCTTCTAATAACCGAGATACCAATGGTGAGCATCGAAATTGGGACACACGGTATAATGTACCAACGGACAGTTACATAAAAAAAGCTATACTAAAAATTTAACACTTCTGAGGGGAGAATACTTATCAAAGAAACTCCCGGATAACGTACATAAGGTACTTACAAATTTACGAAAACAAATGTGAACATGAACTAATTAAAACTTACAGGAAAACTTAAATTAACTATTAATATATCAATATCAATATATAATGCAAACTAGATTTACACGATTCAGTTATCTTCGGAGGTGTAGTTGTAGGAATTATAGGAAGGCTTGATTCCAACCCCTTTTTAACAGGTGTAACAGAAGGTGTAGCCTCCTACGTCATCAGATCCGTGGTACTCGTAATTACTTCTCTGATTAGCTTAGTTAAATCACAATATGAAATGAGCAGTAGGAAATACTTCTAACGTGAATAACCGTACTAAAAATGTTTGCTTACCGTTTATGGTGGATACGGGCATAGACAACTGGTAATTCGAGCACTGAAGTGTGATTAGGTCAATGAATAGGTTCGGTTAATTATATTAGCGGCGACAACACAGATGGAATCTCTCGAAAGGTTCTTTCATACAAAAGAGTCACAACACCAACAATATATACTGTATTGGGACACATACACAGCATCAATAAAATATCAAACGAAAGTGAAAACGATAAATTATCGATATGTTACGACAAATATGTTAATATGTATGTCTATAGAGTGTAGCGTCGCTTGATGGCGTTCGCATTGGTTAACTTCACATACACTCTACGAAGACAGGGAAACTTCGATGTACAGAAACACTAGAATAGAATTGGACGACAAAAGATCGTGAAAAGTGAAGAAGTTAAAAACCCAGAACCACCAGAATCTTCGAGTAAGCGACGAACATGGGGAACAGTTCCACCAAAATGCATGTTTTGGTGGCACCGCTTGCACACAATCTCGCGAACGCAAACTCGAACCAACGCCATTTCCAGGATAAGTGCTAGACTTGGTAATAGGTTTCAATCGGACAAACACAGTAATCGTAAGAGTAATCATCTTGCGCTGATGAGTGCCTAATAGAACGAAACATATTGCTATGAATAGTGAGTTAGTAATGAGATGTACCACTATTCACACCAACTCTGCCCAGCTTAGATACTCATTCGGTTACTTTCTTTAAATGGGACTGCTTTCCTCTACGGGTTTCCAATTGGAAAACGTGGTTTTTCTTTTCTACAAAATTTATATAGCGCCAGTACAAGAGTTTAAACAAAGGTGAAAGGAAAGTGACAATAAAATTTAAATGAAATTAACCGACTGAGTATCTAAGCTGGACAGAGTTGGTGTGAATAGTAGTACATCTCATTACTAACTCACTATTCATAGCATAATTTTAGCGCCCTGCGTGGGGCGCCAAAAATTATGCTATGAATAGTGGGAAGGAATGAAGATGAGATGATTCACCACAACACTGTCCAACTTTGATGCTCAATCGGTTAACCTCTTTAATGAGACAGTTTTCCTCTCCGGGTTTCCAATGGGAAACGTGGTATTTATACTCCTACAACATTTATACGGCGCCAGTAAACGAGTATAGACGAAAGTGTTAATTATAAATAAAAATCACAATTAAATTAAAATGAAATTTTATTACAATAAAAAAAAGAAAAAAAAATGTCTTTATTAAATATAAAGACCAATATTGCATCAATAAACAATATTCTTAAGGCAAAAATATTATATGAAATTGACTAGACCATATAATAAAAAATATTGACTCCTATCAAAGTTAAGAACTAATAAATTACAAAGATACTTTTCTCTTTCACCCCTGATAAATAAACTCAAAAGTAAACAGATAAACCTGTCAGACCGAAATCCCTAACACATGCGCGATACCACGTGTACAAAAACACTAACCTTGAAATCTAAAACGTTCTAGAATTTAACGTTACAAAAAATTACTTGAAACGAAAAACTATCTTTATCATTTATATTTTAATTAATATTAAAATATGTAGAAATTCATACAATCAATAATACAATAATAAATGCATTCAGTAAAGAAATAATATGATATAAAATAAAATAAACTTACGTAGTTTTATTTTTTTTAAATATAAGAGACACCTCGAGTACGAGTTTAATTAAATCAAAACTACGAGATATTCAAACTCGTATAAATTCGGTAATGACTTCAGCAATCACAAACACTATTAATTCAAAAACAAAAACCGAAATTACTTGAAATAAAGATAAAGAGTTTTATCTTCTAATATGCAACACTCTCACTCGAGGAATAAAACGTGGCTGAAGCGGATATCAAATCCGGCGTGCCACCACACAAATCAAAATAGGTCAGTTCAAAATAAACTCTGCATTCATAAATATTAGTTCAATATAAAATAATGTTTTTCAAAAGTTTGCGGGGAAAAGTTCATAGCAATATGTTCACATAACCGCTTGCCAATTTTCACATTAATGTATACTCTTATTGTGTTCTAAATACTCGATTTTTCAATAATATTTTTTATATTAATAAAATGTGGTGTCAATTTTATACGAATAAGTGAAGTTTCTCCCGCCCATGTACATATATTTCGAAGTGCTTTTGTTGTCTATTTTAGAGTATCAGTAAATTGTAAATTATTGAAGCAGTTATAATGAATAATTACCTGGTGATGATTATACCCAAAGTTAATAAAAGTTATACGAAGATATCGAAATCCTGTTTATTTCATAGTTACCGCATCTGTACATCCATACTTTCTATATTAAATTTCCGTGGTCGGTCTCTCGAAAATAAAGGCATTATCACATATATTTGTGTTTCAAGATGCACTTTCATGCTACTCCGCCTAGAGCATTTTAGAGTTTTCAGAAAATTTAATAACATCCCAGGCAATAACCGTTCCGAATATCTAACGGTGTCTGCCAAGCCATGCATTTTCTTTTCCGCACACAGTCATAAACTAAAATCTGGCACGTGCATCTCATATTTCCCGGCTGTGTAGACTATTTTCACGAGTTACCTAGATGCACGTTGCATACGGGAAGAGCTTATTTGCTTTCAATTCCGTATATATGAAGTTCCCGACCCGTGATAGCGCGCCGTTTCTTGAATTCTTGAATGCGGTAAAAAGGGAAGTGAGAAAAAAAAAGACGAACTGTCGTAATGAGAATGATAAGAGATAGTCGCATGCATTTCATGGTGGAAAAATATAAGGGCATGCGTATATAATGTTCCAAAGAAATTAAAGTGCACCCAAATGCGAATTTTAATCCACTAAAGGGTATGTTTGTGAATATTTCTTTTTCTTTAAACGATCCTGTTGATATACCAGTTCTTTCTTTGTTATTGTTCGTTTCCTGCAGATGCATATAGTTGCTTCAGTATGCGTAGGTACATTATGTAAATGAATTTAAATGACTGTAGTTTAAATTACACTGGTCAACAAATTTTCATTTCTTTACATTTTCTTTAGAAACTATGTACAATTTTCGTTTCTTTTATAGTTCTAACAAGAGTAGTACGAGGGCGTATTTTTATGTTATCTACCTAGCCATGAAAAAAAGCACATAAGAGAACAAAAAAAATTATTTTTCTATTTCGGTGCTATAAAGTGCACTTTTCGACACCCGTTTGGGTTGCATAAAGTATTACTTTTTCGCACGCAAAATTTTGTTTTTAGAGGTTGGTCACAAAAAAAGAAATGGAACTAAATCATATGTAAATGTCAAATATAAATGTGTATAACAAGCATGTGTAGTAAAACTTGTATAGGTACAAAGAATAAAAAACACTTGCTAACATTTTATTTATACTAATTAACAATATAAATTGTTAAACAGAGTTGGAAGATCTAGTGCTACTATTGACATTTACTTCCCATTTTGAATAGTTCAACTGTTGTAAACGTTTACTGTAACACTAGAAGATTCATGTGCATTAATGGAGATTCCAGGCAGATTCTGGGAACACACTATGTTTTGTTTGAATTCCTGTTGATTCACATTGATTGACACATCACTGCCTATTGCATCAGAAGTCGATGGATTCTGAATAATTTTAGTGGATGTATTCGGTGCACTAGACAGTATTCGAGCAACATCAACTTTTTTCTTGGTGGAATTATCAATGTAACCTTCAGCCACTGCTGAAGATTTCCATCCTCCATGGCGCTTAATTGTTATTAAGTCACCTCCACTATTAGCCATGTGTGTCACACTTGAACGCCTAAAGCGATGTCCAGTGAAGAGCTCAGGATTAGGTAAATTTAAGTAATTAGCAATAACTTTTGGTACTTTTCCTATAGTATCAATGCCAATTGGATTATTCACGCAAGAACCATTTCTATATTGCAGGAAGAAGCGTTTATGTGTAACATGAGTGGGACGAAGTGAATAATATTTTTAACCAAATCAATCCATAATTTTTCGGTTATAATAAATTGTCTTGGAATATAAGTTTTAGTTTTTAGCACTCTAACCATTATGACATCATTTTTAAACTGTATATCATTTAAAATCATGTTCATGATTTCTTCACGACGACAAGCTCCATTATAACCCATTATAAGGATAACCTATCAATATTAATATGACTATTATAACAAAATAATGTAGAACATTAATAAAATACTATTACAAGGATGTTTGTATTACTTACTTTCATTGCTAAATATGTTTTATCATCGGCTTCTATTATAAAACAGTTAATATGATCTATTTCTAAAATCTTGAATTTCTTAGGCTCGTAGCCTTCAGATAATATTTTTAAAAATGTAAGAAGCCTAGAAAATTTTGAGATATCTATATTTTTATAAATATTTAAACAACATCGTAACATCGAATATGTGGACCACAAGGTCGATGCCTTTTTTATCTTGCTTTCCTTATCAAAATAAGCAATAATTACATTTTCAGTAATATTCGCGATATTATTTTCTTTACACCAAGTTAAAAAGTGCTCGTATTGCTTTTGATAAATATGTCGAGACTTTGTTGGCAAAAGATTTTGTAAATTATCTTCTGCTGTTTTGCGAATCTCTGGGGGCGTGCAATTATTTGCTTCGTCCATTTCGTTAATAATTTATTGCATAAATCAATCTAAATTTTAAACTTAAAATGACATATAACACCGCCGATTTTCAAATATTTAAAATGCCAGCAACTTCAAAAAAAGAAAATTTCTGCAATTTTCGTACAAAACATGCCTCTTATTTTAAGTCTTTTTGAACTTTTAATGTCCGAAATAGAAAAAATAGTATAAAATACACGATTCATAAGACATTTTAGTGCACTTGTTCTTTAGAAAACTCGCCTTGCGGCCCGTTTTCTAAACTTGAACGCGTGCACTAAAATCATGTCTTATGCAACTTGTACTTTAATATACTATTTTCTACATAACTCCCTTCAACACTAATACACTTATTCCATCTTTTTTCCAGTTGCCCTATACCCTCAGAAAGAAATTGCTTCGGAACCCCGCAAAATATTCTTCAACAGCTTCTTTGAGTTCTTCATCAGAAGCAAAACGCTTTCCCCTGAGATGCTTTTTTAAATTTTTGAATAAGAAGAAGTCTGACGGAGCTAGGTCGGGGCTATAAGGTGGATGCCTTAACTCTATAAAACCAGAGTCATTGATTATCTGCTGAACTTTGTTTCCCTTATGAACCCGACAATTGTCGTGCAGCAATAAGTTCTTTGTAGATAAGAATGCAGGCGTTTTTCCTCCAGAGCAGTTTTTAAATTTTTAATTGTGTTTCCGTAGGCCTCTCCATTTATGGTAGACCTTCTCGGCATATATTCAATAAGCAAGACTCCTTCAGCATCCCAGAAAACAGTTGCCATCAGTTTTTTTCCAGAAAATTGTGTCTTGGCCTTTTTTGATGGTGGAGAGCCCTTATGAACCCACTGCATGGATTCTTGTTTAGTAGGAGGGTCCCAGTAGTATACCCAAGTCTCATCCCCGGTGATAATTCGAGATAAAAATGTTTTGTTCCTCTCCAACTTGACCAAATTTTCTTGAGAAACTTCTTTTCTGTACAGTTTTTGTTCTGGTGTAAGCAATCTGGGTATCCACCGTGCAGACACCTTCTTCATACCCAAATCATCATGCAAAATTTTGAGGACACTTGTTTCGGATATACAGACTTCATTGGCAATGACAGTGATCTTTACACGCCGATCTTTCAGTACCAAATTTTTGACTTTTCGCACAATGTCTTCAGTTCGAGCTTCAACGGGTCGTCCGGACTTTTGGTCATCATTGATTGACTCACGGCCCCATCGAAAGAGTTTAGACCAATATTTTACTAGGAAATAAGATGGTGTATCTTCCCCATACACAGCAACCATTCTTTCATGAATTGCTTTTGGACCATTGCCTTCTTTTGTCAGGAACTTTATTACGCTGCGATG
This sequence comes from Melolontha melolontha, assembly GCA_935421215.2. Classification (NCBI taxonomy): domain Eukaryota; kingdom Metazoa; phylum Arthropoda; class Insecta; order Coleoptera; family Scarabaeidae; genus Melolontha; species Melolontha melolontha. Next base: position 17,473,858 of record OW285237.1, on the reverse strand, counting down.
TTCAACCTTAGTTTCACTCATTTTATCGAGAAATAGACCGTCACAAATCTCTATAAACAGCACAAACTAAACACAACTTAGCACATATACTTCTAACAGTGACAGCAATTTTTCAATAATTTGGTTGAGATCGTCACTCTTTTGTTTCATGGCTAGGTAGATAACATAAAAATACGCCCTCGCACAATAGATCTTGCAATCAGAAAATGTATTTGATGATGGATATCATTATGAAGTGGAGAGTGACAATGTCAGTGAACACAGTGACCATAATACAGACACAGAAGAATCAGATCGTGTTAACAAAAATGATGATATGATAGTTGACACAGAGCCTCAATTTGATGGAGAACATCATTATATTGGTAAAGATGGCACAACTCGCTGGTTGGCCCACTCGCCTTATCCTAACACTAGCACTCCGAGACATAATATTGTTAGTCATTTACCCGGTGTCATCTGTAAGAGAATGCTGGGAGTTATTTTTCCGCCTGATATGATTCGACATATTGTGAACTGTACAAATGTTTTTCTAGACAAGTTACGCCCAAATTAGATAGGGATTGTCGTGAAACAAATGAGACAGAAATATATGCTCTCATTAGACTATTATATATGGCTGGGATAAAAAAAGGCTCAATATTTGAACACTCGGGAATTCTGGTCGGACGGTCGCACATCTCCAGAATGCTTCAAGCTTGCAATGTCTAGAGAGAGATTTCACCTTTTATTACGCTCTCTTAGATTTGATAAAGTAACTGACAGAGTGGAAAGAAAGAAATATGGCAATTTAGCTCCAATTCGGCAAGCATTCGAGCAATTTGTAGAGAAATGCCTAAACAACTATCAAGTTGGTGAATACTGCACAGTCGATGAAATGCTGGAAAATTTTCGTGGCCGGTGCAAATTCAGGCAGTACATCGCGAATAAACCAGCAAAATATGGTTTGAAGATATGGGCCTTTGTAGATTCTAGAATGTTTTATACATGCATCTTAGAAGTTTATGCAGGTAAACAGCCTGAAGGCCCATTTAAATTGGATAACTCGGCAAGCTCTGTAGTAAAACGAATAACGCAACCAATTTTGAACACAGGCCGAAACGTTACGATGGATAACTATTTCACATCTATACCACTAGCCAAAGACATGATTCAAATGAAAACAACTATTGTCGGAACGTTAAGAAAAAATAAAAAAGAGATACCGCCTTTGATGATGAATACTAAAATTAGACCACTAAATAGCAGCATGTTTGCATTTTGCAAACCTATGGTTTTAGTTTCATACAAACCGAAACCAAACAAAATTGTTTCTATGTTATCTACATTTCATAGTGATGATAAAATCGATGAAGAATCTGGAGATGCTTCAAAACCGGAGATAATCACGTTTTATAACTTGACAAAAGGCGGAGTCGATGTTGTAGATGAGCTGAAGTCAACTTACTCTGCCTCTAGGTTCTGTTGTAGATGGCCTCTAAGATTATTTTTCTCAATTTTGGATATAGGCGGTATCAACTCTCAAATAATATGTAAAAATAATACCGAAATTATTCAAATACCGCAGATTAAATTTGAAAGAGTTGGTTCAAGAATTGATCAAACCACATTTGATAAATCGATCTTCAAAACAGAATTTGCCGGTGAGTTTACGTACCCGAATTCGAAAAATTTGTAACATGAAGGAATCAACAGTTGTGCGAGAGGTTGCCTCAGGTTTTTGTGCGTTTTGTCCTAGGCGAAAAAATCGAAAAAGCAAGAAACATTGCGAGAGGTGCAATAAAGTGATTTGTACAGAACATGCTAAATATGTCTGTCCCTCATGTTCCAACGTCAATAGTTCCTCAGATCAGAGTGATTAGCATTTTAGAGAATACAGGATTTTTTGCAATTTATTTTCGATTACAATTTTATTATTTTTATTTTATTAGCAAATGTTAGAGATTTTAAACTTTTATAAGCAAATAACATGTTTGAAAAAACAATAAATATTAATTTTGACCAAAAAAATACTAGTTTTATTTGCATCCTGACGTTATATAAAAAAAAAATATGAAGCGTGAGAAAAATGCTCACGCGTGAGGGCTCACGTTCCACAGAATGGCGCGAGTTCTGCAGGGTTAATAATCATTAAATTTCTTTATGGGAATTTGTATATTTATCGTCTCATAGAAATAGCGAGTAATTCGATATTTTGTAATGTCCATAAGGGCCAAGAAAACCAAAGTGTTGACAGAGAAGGACGGTCTGGTAAGCGCTCAAAGTGAATTTTAGTCAGGTTGCCTGACAAGACCGAAGAACCTGCCATAGCTGTCGTCCATACTAATAAGATGTAGCCATTTCAATTCAAGCGGCGAAAATAGTGCCCGATGTCACAGAAATGTATTTCTCAATGTATGGCTTTTATTTTTAAACTTTTTTGCGCGTTTAAACGACATTGTATTTATTATATTTGAAAAATATTTCGAGATGTATATGTGAATATGCGAAAAATGTATTTTCAATGAGAAAAACTTAATTACAGGCTTAAATACGATGTTTTGAGTTAAACTATACTTCATAACTATAAAGTATGTAAACTAAAAAAAAATAAATTTGTCATTAACTGTTCATCTTATGTTATAAACTGTATGTAAATTAAAAGGACATATTTTAACTAGGTAAAGTGTAGGTAATCTGAGGGAAAGACATGAATAAAACTACTGATAGCAACGTAAAACAAAAATAATAAGTCAAGCAAAATTTAACCTTCGTGGCCCCGGGTGATTTTCAAAATTCCTACTACCGCGTGGGGTGAATGCTCACCCCAACTTTTTTCTTAATTTTCACACTCTAGATTTACGTAGGAAGGAACCTATGAACGAATTATTATTTGTTGGTCATATCTGAGTGCTGTTTGGGTTATTTAGGCAATTTATTAAAAGAAGAATTAAAAAAAAAGTCTATTGTTAAAATGTAATTGTGTACATTCTGTATAATCAAATTTTTTACATATTTTCGTTGTTTTACTGTGGTCTGGACATACAACATTTTTACACAAGGTATATTTTGATTGCACTTTATTGTCTTTTGACCTAGAACACACATGACATCGACCTCGTTTTCTTATTTCGCACGCCGGTTGTACTGGTTGCTCTTGATTTGCGTTGGGCTGCTGGCTGGTGTCGTTTAATATTGCGTTTACCTCTTGAAGTGCCTTTCTAGTTAGCCTGGAGCGTATGGCAGCGTTGCTAATCCTCCTCCTCATACGGGGTTCTACTAGTTCTTTCTCCAATTCCAAAAGGGACAATCGTCTTTTGTAGCAGCAGCCTGATTTCCAATCTAGGTGCAGATGTTTCCATAAAACAAAAGCGTTCGCTGCAGCAAAGCAATGTCGATAAAATTCATAAAGAGGACGGCTGGCAATCGTTTGGATTGTCTGTTCCAGCTGTATTCTGCCACCATCTTATCTAGTTTATCAACCGCACCCTCTGTAGTATTACAGTGAGATATGATATCGGGTTTCTTGTGTTCTTCTTCCGAAACGATACCATCGTGATGTTCAGATGATAGTAAATTCACGCTTCTGTTTTTCTTTTGAACATACGATACCATGGTCACCTCTGGTTGATATGCAAAAATAGAGGAATGTACAGGACGTTGCCGTTGTGGCAAGAATTCTGAAGGTATGAAAGCTTTATTTTTCTTTAGTGTTCCACACACTGTAAGTTCTCGGTCTAATAACTCTTAAGCCAACTCCAAAGAAGTAAAACAGTTCTCTGTCGTGATCCCATATCCACGACCCAAACACGAATCTAAATCCAGTACTACCCTCTTGCCCTGGTTCCGTTCTGGAACATTTTCCACCTTTCCCAAATAGATTTGCAAGTTTTTGCAGTAGGAAGTCTCTGCGTCAGCGAGAATCCAAATTTTTATGCCGTACTTGGCAGGCTTACTCTTCATGTAGACCCTGAAAGGACATCTACCACGAAACGGCGTCAGTTGTTCGTCTACTGTCAAGTGTGATGTTTGGTTGAAATACATTGAACAGTTTTTTATGAAAATCTCAGCTACATCTCGTACAGGTGCTAATTTGTCCGTTGCCCTTGTCGTTAGCCGTGTGTCTTTATCGTCAAATCTCATCCAACTGGAAATTTGCGAAAATATGCGTCGGGGCATTGTTGCCGAAAAAATTGGACGATGAAAACAGGGGTCATCTTGCCACAGCATTCGAATGGGCTCACGATTAGCCTTTAGTGCTCCAGAACATACCAACAAACCAATAAAGGCATATATTTCAGTTTCATCGACATCCCTCCAAATCATATCATCTACCCCGTCATTACAATTTTCAGTTTCGTAAGCCCCTCGCTGATTTGTGAAGTTTACTATTTCATTCACCATATCAACAGAAATAAATAACACTTGAATACTTCTGCCATACTGCTGGACTTAGGTACTTGGGGAGCAACACCAGGGGGAACCGTAATTATATTTTTCGATGGCTGCCGTTTTCGTTTTAAGGGCTCCTTCAACAAAAATATATCATATTTAGCAAAAAACATATCTTGGACGTCGTTTGAAATTATCTCGTTCTCATCTTCGGACTTAACCACAATCTCGTCATCGTCTTCTATAATCTCTTCTAAGTTATCTTCATTTTCTGAAGATTCATCTAGCTCCTCCGAATACAAATGAAGGTCAAAACAATTCTCGAATTCCTCATCTATAAATAATGAAAAATATACGAAACATTAGAATATTTTCGCCAATATTACATAGAACCCATATTTACTCACCGGACTCATGAAGAGCTCGAGCCATTTCCACAATCCTTCGGGTTCGAGATGAAACTTTGTTAGCCATCATTCACACGCAGTTGAAACACACATTTGCACACTCTTTACACTGACAATTCAGGAATAAGTATAGAATCCAGTATAGAACTTACGTGTATTTATATCCCTTCAAGAAGTCTCAAAATATTTTCCCAAACTTTCATAAGCCTAATGGGATAATTATCACATTCCGTAATGAATAGCGCACCCTAACGCAAAATACTTTTGTAAAATATCGCTTTTCAAAACGGCTTCATGGCTTCACATCGGCAAAATTCTGCAAATATGTATAACCCTAATGGAGTAATTACTAGAGTGGTCCAATTCGGAGCGAAAGCAGAGGCGTGACTCTCAATAAACCTATTGACTAATTTTGATGATAGCGGTTTTTTTACTGTACGCTCCTTCAGCATTATTAAATACACAGAATACACTTTCCTGCTGCTATTATACGTGTACACACGATGACCGTGAACAACATACTAAGTAATCGTATGTGCGATGGGGCACGCGGAACCAATTCGTTAGTCACGCCTCTGATTTCGCTCCGGATTGGTCCACTCTAGTAATTACTGCATTCATAATGATTCCTAGATAATTAGCGTAGTACTTGGATTATTTCTTTAGAAATTTGCAGGAAATTGCAAATTGCAGATAAGACTGAATATGGGCTTTCTATGAACCAATTATGCTAATTACCTCACACAGAAAAATCCAAATGAGGTAAACTGGTACTTAGTCATCCTATAAAGAAACCACAATAAGGAATATCTGAAAAACTTGACGAAACAGTATCCGATAGGTGCATCGCACCTAATACCATGTGGGGTGAATTCTTATTTTCAAATAAATCTGAAAAACCGTTAACTTGATTCGACTATTTTCTGATTTAACAAGTACCTAAAAGTACAAAGAACAATGTAACGAAATGCAAACAGAATAAAACGGCTATTATAAAAAATACAGTTGAAAAAGTTCAACCTGGGGTGAGAACTCACTCCACCCGGGGCCTCGAAGGTTAAGTGGTGATAAAAAAATTGATTATTTCATAATGTAGAAAGGATTTGAAGATATATAAAAAATACTAGTTACAGATAGTTATTTTTAATTAAAACTAAATGTAAAACTAATAATAATAATAAATTATGAAAAAAAATGAAAAGTGAGTCAATATTGAATGGAATAGTAAATCTCTTATATTTAATAAAAGAGATCCAAGAAATATAAATATTAATGACATTATAAAGAACTTACACTGATTAGCTGAAAAAGAACTAAATTAAGCTATCATTCCATATATCGCCGCGCCCTAAATATGCACGTATATATTGCTGTTGAAGGTTGAAAGATAATTTCTAGGCCGCAGATTTTTTCAAGTTTTGTCTTGAAAACTGCTGTTAATAATTATTTTGAGAATAAAATTTAGTTTTGAAGAGATATCATTATTTCAGAAACCAAGCCTTGAGTGAACATATCTAGAAATATATTTTTCTTCATTCCTGTCTTTTCCTTCATGTCCAGATAGATTACGTAAAATTTCCCTACCTTTTGTCATAATAAGCATATTGACATTTTAGCAGTAGGCTACTAAAACATAGCTAAACTTTAGTCAAACTTTTCCTAAATCTGTCAAACAGACAAGCCTTTAAAAAGCTTATGGATTTTGTTTTAATGCGGAGAAAAACAATTTCTTCTATTTTTATTAGGTGAAAATAAAGCTTGAACAAAATGGGAGAAAAATTACATAAATATTGTGATGAGTTCATTGCCTTCAGAAGTGGTCAGATTTGCACAGAGAATGCTAAACACTAGAGGTCTTCATTTAGGGTCACTTCGCCAGAAATTACTAATATTGTCCATTCCACTATAAATATTCCAACCCCAATAAAAATATATGAGATAGTTAATTATTATAACCCGCTACAACTTCAAAAGACTACTTTCACACGAAATCAAATAGAATTTTTTCGTCGGTATGTCGACGCAAATGGAACCTAGATATATCGCTATAATTCAGGGACAAAAATACAGTAAATGTAATAAATTTCTTTTGATGAACCTGATCCAAAACACGTATAAAGCAAAAACAGTTTTTTCGGAGAGAGTAGGATTATGGCACATTTCTTTCGAGATTCTCAAAGGTGACTATTTACGGAAAAAGGGTACAATCATTGAAAAATATTGGTGTACTGACATACTTCAAAATCGAATTGAAGAAAAAATGTGTTGTTCTATCGTAACATGCTTTTTCATTCATCCACTATGGTAACGGCTCAATTTGTCAAATTAAGATATGAATTACTGCATCGTTCACCAGATCTGGCTCTCTGAGTGACATTTTCTTGTTCCCGTACTGATGAGTATATTGCTGATTTTAGCCATGCTTTAAAGTGCCACTGTCAAAATCTCGTCCAAATTCATCTAATAGACAAGTTTTCACAATCGAGCAAACTATATCTTGTTTTCCTGCTAATATGTACAAAAAATAATTTCGTGCGATATTTACGTGCAGAAACCATTAAAGAAACTCAAGAAAAGTTACATAAATATTATCATAAAAAACTTCTTCCCATGGAATTACCTGTAAATGCTTTATTGCTTTCGAAACTGATCATATTTGCACATTTGATGCTGAAGATCAGGAGCCACCAAAAAAAAGTTGACTTGAAAAGAGGACAACCTTTTTTTTAACAAAAAAGATTGACGTAAAACTAAGAGATTCAATTTAATGTAAATCTATTTTAACATATTTAGTGACGTTCATTTCTAATTTTTAAATCTGTTTTTAATCTCCTGAAGAAGTAGCAAATGGCTACGAAATATAGAAGTTAAAGTAAATGAGTTTCTTAGTTGACCGACCGTTTACCCGATTAATTAATTGTTCATTATATATATATATATATATATATATATATATATATATATATATAGATTAAACTTAATAAGTCGGCGATATATATATTTATATATTTATATATATATATATATATATATATATATATATATATATATACATATGAAACGTTGTTCTTCGGGATATTTCGCCGCGTTTGGATGATTCAAGAGTTACTCTTGAAGTTACCATCGCAACGAGCAGATCCGCTAAGAAAAGGTGAAAGTGATGTCACCGAAACGTCAGGAAGGAAGTTGTCCTTCTCAGGACGAAATCATTTTTTATTATTTATATATATTAATTTATATATATATATATATATATATATATATATATATATATATATATATATATATATATATATATATATATGGTAATCCTAACCAGTAGGCGATTAAAGGTCTGTATATTACTTCAAAATATATGTATTTAAAAAACTCTACATGACTTGACATTTATATCCTGTCATTCATATTTTGTATTCTCTTGATAAAGGCGTACACAGCCGAAACATGTAGAGTTTTTTAAATACATATATTTTGAAGTAATATACAGACCTTTAATCGCCTACTGATTAGGTTTACCATATCATACCAAGGTCACGAAGTTATTATATATATATATATATATATATATATATATATATATATATATATATATATATATATATATATATACATATTACTATTTGCGATTAATAGTTTATTTATAAATTCTGCCGTAAATTTGAAATAATGTTCACATTTGTTTTCGTAAATTTTGAATGTACCTTATGTACATTAACGGTGATCTCTGAAAATCTGATAATAGTTATTCTCCTTTCAGGAATGTCAAATTTTAGTATAACTCACTTTTATATACAGGTTCATTTATGTTTACATATCTATATAGTTTTTGAAATATTTTGAGAAAACGTATTTAATAAATATTGTTATGGTATTATGTCTTTGTGTCGCTATTGATTCATATTGTATTCGGATACCTATTATAGACATTACGCCTTGTGGGTACGTTATAGGACATATGTCCTCTGCGTGACGTACGAACTGAAGTTACAATTTGACCGTAATTCATGGTGGCGTCTTTATTCTCTTGTATTATAGTCAGACACTCAATAATGTTTCGATAAGAACACCACGGCGTTTTCACTAACCGTAGTCCGGGTACTGGCTAGTTAAATTTTGTCTTTACCATCATCCCTCTCACACAGCTAAGTCTTTGCACTTCTGCAGTATTTCTGCCTTATATAGTAACGCATCTGATGCCAGTTTGGCGAGATCTGCTTTTGTTATTTACCGGTAGCACTGTCTTCCGAAAGATTACTTTTCATGGTGCTCAATAAAATTGAAAAGTACTTGGGTTAAATGTATAGAATTGAATAGGAATTATGCTGAAAAATAATATATATTTTTTACCCTAAAATCACCCATATACAAGATGTTCCGTATCGTTATGTTCAAATTTTAGGAGTGTAAAGTAGACTTCATTTAAAGTAACAAAAACGCAAAATTTGTATATCCATTTTTATTTGTTTCAAAGTTACAAATCTATGAATGTGATTAGCGGATCATAAAAAAAAGTGTAATCCAAAAGTCAATACAAACTGATCTTATTTAAAAAAAGTTATACGATTCAATAACAGGCCTGTGATTGTTAAGGTCGCATAATAAAATGTTATCCTAAAATAAATAAACAGGTGTCGTAGTGCATACAGTAATTTCTTGGAGATCTACAAAAAAGAGTACTGGAAATTGTTTTATGATAAAGAAGGTTCTTACTTATTTCGTAAGTGCTGAGCCATGAATATCATATAATAAACAAATGTACAGATGACTGTTAACGTTGCATTTTTTAATAAAGGATTACATTACGTTTCAGTTCATACAACAGCTTATTAGTGAGTGGGCACGTTTTCTTTATTCAAAATGCGTTACCGGTTTTCTTCTCAAGAGAATTCGGACATGCATTTTGTGTATGGCTACTGTACCGGCAGTGCACGTCAAGCAGTTTTTGAATACCGACATCGGTTACCCGATAGGCGCATTCCTCATTACAGAACGTTTCTGGAAGTACTCAGACAATTTCGGGAATGCGGAATGCGTGATTATCTTTTCGACCGAGGAATAAATTTGTCAGCAGACTTAGAGGAAGAAGCAGTAGCTATTGTTACAAGGGATCCAACTCTCAGTGTACGTCGAATCACTAGACAACTAGGAGTACTACGAATAACAGTTTGGTGAATTTTAAAACGTGAGGGCTTATATCCATATCACTATAACAGGGGACACGGTTTGCTTGAGGCAGACCACTATGCTCGTTTAGTTTATTCTACCTGGATATTAAGACAGTCAGGGCTTCATTTTAATTTCTGCAGAACAGTCCTCTGGACAGATGAATCTACGTTCACGAGAAGTGGTGTTAGAAATCTGAGAAACCTGCACAGGTGGTCATCAGAAAATCCCAAAGCTATACGCCCATCTAAATTTCAACATAAATTTTCTATTAACGTTTGGGCGGCCCTAAACGATGACTTGTTGATTGGTCCTGTCGTTCTTCCTGGCAGGTTAAATGCGGAAAATTACCTTCAATTTCTTATTGACGAACTGCCAGGTCTTTTAGAGGATGTCCCACTGAATGTTCGACGAGACATGTGGTTTCACATGGATGGGGACCACCACATTTCGGAATTGCTGTCCGAAATTGGGTTAACGTCAATTATCCAAGATGGATTGGTCGAGGTGATCCTGTTGCATGGCCACCCAGATCACCCGATCTTAATCCCCTTAACTTTTATTTATGGGGTACATGAAAAATTAAGTCTACGCGCAAGTTTCGAACACAAAAAAAGAGTTGTTGGATCTTATTCACCTGGCTGCTGAATAAATCCGACAAAAAAGTATGAAATTCGGATAAGTACTTCTTCTGTTGGCTTACGGGCACAAGCCTGCATTCAACAAGGAGGTGGACATTTCGAAAATATTATTAATTGAACTTTTTTAAATAAAATCAGTTTTTATTGACTTTAGGATTACATTTTTTTCATGGTCTGACAATCACATTCATAGATCTGTAACTTTGAAACAAATAAAAATGTATATAATAAGTTTTGCGTTTTTGTTACTTGAAATGAAGTCTACTTTACACTGCCAAAATTTGAACATACGGTAACGATACGAGACACTTGAATAATCTAATTTATTAGTTGCTGGTATTCAAATAATTGATATTCGTATCAGGTATTATTTGCTTTTTAGAAGAAGCAATTACTGAAATTGACATATTTATTAAAAATTTCTGTTTTATATTCAGATCCTCATTACGAACTTAATTCAGCATGTAATTTCATAAATTTTACAGCGGCATTGATTAAAACTTTCCGAGTTTTTAAATTAATGCGTACCGAAGGGATCCAGAAAAAAAGGAACTCCTTCAAAACACAGGTAAAATTAATTCGAAAGGCACGAGAAAACACGCCGCTGAAATTACAATTCAGATTGTTTGGAAATTATTTTTCTTTTTTAGTCATCTTTTTTTTACAACTAAAAGAAAACAACATCAATAAATTAACTACATATTAAATTTTAATCAGTAGCATGGGAACACGTCGAAGCCATAAAATCATTTACGTGATTCACAAATAGATTAATTGGTAGTTTAGTTTGATGTCATAGTAAATGTAATTACTAAATTGGCATTATTTAGAAATTATTGTTGCCGATACTGAACTCTAATTAATGAAAGGATTAGGGGTTAAATTTAGAACCAGTCATAACGACTATTTTCATTAATATTTACGCAAACTAGATACGAAAATGGATTTATATTGACAGTGTACTTTGGTAAACGGTGCTTGTAAATACATAAATCCGATATTTCGAAATATGGACCACTTAATGCACATCCATTATAACAACTCATTAGTTAATTTACGTAATTTAGATTTCATTTAATTGCAATGTATATGATTGTAAATACTAAACGGTATTAGGCTCATTTACATGTATTATTCTTCCCGTATTTAAAAATTACTCCAGAGGTTATCCCATATACATTAACTAATATATGATGAAGTATTTATTGCAATTTATGCAATACAAAGGTATTTTTAATAATATAAAATATTATTAAAAGTCTGGTGTGAAGAACACAAATGCAGGTTCACTATTAATATTGGAAGGGCGTCGTTACTTCACATTAATTATGTGGACGGTATGCGAGGTACTTCGGCTGTCTGACAACAGGCGGCGCCTAATTTACTTCTGCGCTCGGTCTGGATAATTACGGTGATAGGGCGATGTTGTTCTTTTCTGTGAATGTGTCTGGGAATATCCTTTCTCCAGCAGGGACGTACCGATGAGCCTGTAGAAAGGTGAAATACGTATCTACGACTCTGGGGATAGGATATATTCGGACACGTTCACAGAAAATATTAATAGTGAACCTGCATTTGTGTTCTTCACACCAGATTTTTAATAATATTTTATATTATTAAAAATACCTTTGTATTATACAAAACTGGTGGGGTTTACCTACTCATGTATGTTTCAATTATTCTAATGCAATTTATGCATATCCTAACCTTTGCAAATGGTAAAAAGTAGTCTGGAATTGGTTCGGTTACGACTGGTGATGAAACAAAGCAAAATATACAAACATAAATGCGGTTATGAGTTATAATATGCAATGTACGGTGTACGGCAATGTAATGGTGAAAAGAGAATCCGTGATGAAAAAAGCAAAGGCATTGTCTAAGTCAGGAATGCACAGACTTATAGGGCCACTACAAAGAATACTTATTAACACAAATATTTTTATTTTTAAATAGTTTGAATTACTACAAATGATAAAAATAAAAGAACATTCAAAAATGTTTGTTGTAATTATGTAATCGCAATGTAATCTAACCATTACAATGTAATATTTCATGCTTTATTATTTTGATGCATGACATTGCATTGACCTAACAATTTTGTTTATGTTTGGTTCCACATTACTTGTCGCCACACGTAAAATTGCTTCCAGATTTTCATTTGCCAGACGATTTCGAAGGATTGCTGAAAATGTCTAATAGAGGTTTAACTTTTTTGAAGTCTAGAAAATGATCATGTATTAAAATATCAATTTTTTCAACATAAGCGAAATTGAAATCAGTTTTATTGAATTTCTCTATAATTTTTTTGTAGTTCGGAAAATGGCTGTAATTGGCTGAATTGATTTGTGTCCTGAAAAGACTCAATTTGCATTGAAAGGACGAAACATGAGAGTATAACTGCGAAATCAATTGATCTTTGCCTTGGAGTCGCGTATTTAAGACATTCGAATGATTTGTGATGCCTACAAGAAACGCAAAGTCACACAGCCAATCAGGGTTGTCGAGTTCAGAGACGTCCTTTTTCTTTTCCGACAGAAATATTTTGATTTATTCAGTCAAGTTAAGAAACCGCTGTAGTGACAACCCACCACTTAGCCACCTTACTTCAGTGTAAAACAGGAGATCACCATATTCGCTTTCAATATCCTCGAGAAATTGTGGAATTATCGGTGATTGAGGCCCCGCGATTTTATAAAGTTTACAGTAGGTACCACAACTTTCATCACATTTTCAAAACTCAATAATTTTGAACAGAGGGCATCTTGATGTATAATGCAATGAAACTGCATGAATTCCTTAGTATCTATGTTTTTAGTTTGTAAATACTCTTTTAACACAGTTATTATCCCGGATTTACTTTCAACCATTGAAGGTGCTCCGTCAGTTGTAATTCCAGATAATTTCGTTAAATCCAAATCCATTATAGAACATTTTTCCAGAAGAGCTTTGAGCATGTCACTCCCCATGGTTTGACTTGTCAAAGAACTCATACCAATCAGTTCTTCACTCACTTCAAAATTTTGCGTTACACTTCGTAAAAAATATTAAATATTTGTGATGCCTACAAGAAACGCAAAGTCACACAGCCAATCAGGGTTGTCGAGTTCAGAGACGTCCTTTTTCTTTTCCGACAGAAATATTTTGATTTATTCAGTCAAGTTAAGAAACCGCTGTAGTGACAACCCACCACTTAGCCACCTTACTTCAGTGTAAAACAGGAGATCACCATATTCGCTTTCAATATCCTCGAGAAATTGTGGAATTATCGGTGATTGAGGCCCCGCGATTTTATAAAGTTTACAGTAGGTACCACAACTTTCATCACATTTTCAAAACTCAATAATTTTGAACAGAGGGCATCTTGATGTATAATGCAATGAAACTGCATGAATTCCTTAGTATCTATGTTTTTAGTTTGTAAATACTCTTTTAACACAGTTATTATCCCGGATTTACTTTCAACCATTGAAGGTGCTCCGTCAGTTGTAATTCCAGATAATTTCGTTAAATCCAAATCCATTATAGAACATTTTTCCAGAAGAGCTTTGAGCATGTCACTCCCCATGGTTTGACTTGTCAAAGAACTCATACCAATCAGTTCTTCACTCACTTCAAAATTTTGCGTTACACTTCGTAAAAATATTAAGAGTTGAGCAGTACAACTTATATCTGTAGATTCGTCGAGTGCTATAGAAAAATACTCAAAACTTTTCGATTTCGTAGCTAATTGCTCTTATATATTAGCTGCTAATGTGGTAAGTCTTCTTTGAACAGTTATCCGATTTAGTTGAATTTTCTCAAACCTCTTTGCATCTTTCGGACACATTTTTTATGCGGCGATATCTAAACACTGCTTAACAAACTCACCATCTTTAAAAGGCCGACAAGTTTTCGCTATTATTCGAGATATTTCAAAGCTAACTTCATTAGCTGTTTCAGCATCTTGAATTGGTTTTGTAAACATAGCTTGCTGGCCTATTAGTTCCCTTTGTAAAGTGGAAATTTTTTGCATTCGATTTTCGCTGGTTAATTTGGTAAAAGTATGATGCTAGGTTTCATAATGCCTTTTCACATTATATTTGTTCGGAATAGAAACACTACTCTGGCATATTAAACAGACGCTTTTGTTATGCGATGAAATAAAATAGTATATTAAAAAACGAGTTTCATAAGGCACCATTTTGCCGCACGAGATCAGTTTAGAAAACGAGCCGCTTGCGGCGAGTTTTCTAAAGAGCGAGTGCGGCAAAAGGCCTTATGAAACGAGTTTTTTATACTATTTTTTCTATTTTGCGTTTTTTACATTAATAAATTGCTTAAATTGGAATTATTTAATTTGAAAGTTCAGAGTTTAATTTTTATATAAAGCATGCAGTTGGTCACATTGATACTTGATATTTTCAAATTTAAATCTTGCTATCCGCGAAGTATATTATATTACATATTATTTATTAATTTTCGTTAACATTACTTGATATTTGATTTAAAAATGTAAACATGAGTGACATAGAAACATATATATGTTGTTGTCAATTGTATACAACATACGTTGATTGTGTAAAATACGAACATATATCATATCTGTCAAATGTACATAAATTCTTATAATCATATGACAGCAATGATATTTATTTCTGTATTCGAACAACGCCAACATTGAAAAATGAAAAAAAGCGTATCGAAATGAAGCTCATTTCGATACTGTTTTGGGTTTCATAATGAGTTCATTTCGAACGCAAAATAGAAAAAAGTATTTTTCGGTCCAAATATCTTGAAACTGTCGATTTTCATCTTCAACCTGACGACTACGTTTTTTACTGGGTTGCTGGGTTTACTGGGTGGGTGGCCTGGTTTATCCATATCAAAATTGATATTATATTGTTACGTAGGTAGATGCCAAGTTCAAACGACGAAATATTTATTCTTCACAGATTGCAATTCAAACAATATAACGTTGCTTGTCCGTAGTTAACCCTGCAGGCGACGCGCCGGATTTTTTAACACCATTAGACGCATAGAGCACAATTGTAATCCATTAATGTTTTAATACTAAAATTTATATTACCACAAGTATATTGCACAAAATTTATTAAAACAGTAATTATCTATATCAAAAATAATATTTACATTAAAAAACATGTTTGTGTTTATAATTAAACGACCTTTTAGTAATTGTCAAAACAAAATGATTATGCTGGACATTTAAACTAAACATTAAACAAGGAACAAAATCAATGAACTAAAATGACTAAAGCTTAGCTATGTTCTTCTAACAATCTTCATTTGACACAATGGAATGTTGTTCTTCATCTACGCAGTTCATGCAAATTAGTTTCAGATGTGCCGGACAGGTCCACCATTACAGTTACTGCAAGATTTTCTCGTGGTTTTGTTTCTCGCTCTTCCACACAAATAGCAAGGTCCAGTGGTTGAGTTACGATTTTCTATTTCTTTTGGAATTTCGTTACTGATTTTTAGTAAAAATCCTATGCGTTGCTTTATTTGGGGTGATATGTGGGGATTTTGGAACCGTTTGAACATGACAGGTTTTATTAGATGGAACGCTACGTCCTGCAAAAATTTTCTTCTTGTGATTTTTGTTGATACATTATTAAGTTTATAAATACCATAAGCATTTACAGCAGAAATATTTAAAAGATCAAAAAATACTGTAAGAGGTCAACGACGAGAATTCCTGGACACGACATATTGAGTGCAGAACTGATCTACTAAATCAACACCAAATTTAGTTCCATTATAATCAGTAATTAATTCCGGCTTTCGCTGCTCTCCAGTATTCTCATCAATAGCCATGTCGTGATGCATTGTTGATAAAGCCAGTACAACTTCATTCTTTTTTGGGCAATGCGAGACCAAAGTGCATTTTCCCTGGTAAAAACCAAATAAAGAACTATTTAATTCTCTGCTTTTTCCGACTACAAATTCTGGCGGCAGTTGGGTCTTATTTTTACGAATCGTCCCTATAATAGTCAGCTCTTTTTCTAGTAATTCCATGGCTAATGGAACGCTTCTAAAATAATTATAAGTTGTAATATTTCTACCCGTGCCTTCAATATGTTTCACCATTCTTTTGACCACATGCGCACCAGTCCACTCAACTTTGTATTGTCCCTCGGGCTGCCTACCACAATATATTTCCATATTATGTATGTAGGCATTCTTTGTGTCAACTAGTGCGAAAACCTTTATCCCATACTTTGCAGGTTTACTGGGTATGTATTGTCTAAAAGTGCATTTGCCCCTAAATGCAACTAGTTGCTCATCTACAGTCAAATACTGAGATGGTGTATAGTTTTTCTGAAAATTCTGGATAAACATTTCGAAAAGGTCTCTTATGAGAGCTAATTTGTCCAATTCTTTTCTTTGATTTCTAGTTGTAATATTATCAAATCTAATACATTTCATTAGAAAACGAAAGCGAGATACAGACATTGTCAGATATATTGCTTCAACACCTGTGCCCTTACTGTTGTCCCACATCTGCAAAATATTTAGGCGTCAAGCTTTTAAAACTCCTCCAAGATATAGAATACCTATTAGTGCTTTAACTTCCTCATTATCTGTTACTTTACAATCTCTAAGACGCACGTATTTGATTCTAATATTATTGATATACACGTTGGTAGACTGTGTTATTGTATCTATTATTTTATCATCTAAAAACAGTTGTATGCATTCAAATTCTCTTTTGGCATTTTTTGCTTCGTTTTTTTGTCCATGTAATCGTAGGACAATATTAGCGGCCCGTGTTCTTGAGTTAAGAGGAGGACACACCGTTTTCCACTTGGTAATAGTATCCTTGCCTACGTAGTATGCAACTGGAATCTCATTTTCCGCTACTTCGGAATCGTCGTCTGAATCTAGTTCTTGCTGTGAAGAAGAATCATACTCTGAGCACAAGTCCTCAGCATCTGTAGCTTCGTCAGATGCTTCACTTTCTTCTGGCCATTCATCATCAGCATCTTCAACAGAAAAATCTTCCTGATCTTCAACTTCCTTCAACCATTGTAGTGCCACCGACTCAAACTTTGGATCGTCAACTCTTATTCTTTTTCTCTCAAACATTATCAATCCTAATAAATACATAAAAATAACTCTACAGCCAGATTTCAATAAAATAAACTTACCAAAACTATAACGTAGTATCAAAAATAATAGTCACGCTATTCGACGCGTGGAGCACAATAGTGACAAAATCAACTTCAAGAACACAACTGTACCCAGAGAGAAGCGGTCACGTGCTGAAATAAAAAAGAAGATGTTGCTAGAAAGGTACTGAAGCGTAGGCAACCCGACAATAACTATTGTAAAAGTAGTGGTAGAAATCGTTTTCGTGGAGCACATATGTGATCCGTCACTTGTTGTGCATTAGTTTCTAGTCTCAACGAAGACGGCAGTACTACTCTACTCTGCCTACTCGCCAGCTCTCGCTTCTTGAAACTTATCCCAAAGTTAAAACTGAAACTCAAGTGATGCCGTTTTGAGACGATTGAGAAGATCCAGACCAAATCGCAGGCAGTGTTGAACATGTTAACACGCGAAGGCTTCCAGTACTGCTTCCTGTCATGAACAAGTCGCTGGCATCGATGTATTCATGCAGTAGGAGAATCCTTTAAGGGGGGGGGGGGGGGGTATTGAATAAGTTGTAAGACAAATTTATTGTGTTCTTTTTCACATCCCGGGGATTTCTGTGTAACACCTTGTGTATTCTCTAATAGCTGATTTTCAATGTTAGAATTGAAGCACATTCACGTTTGTTTTTGTTTTGCAAACTTGTCACATCAAAATACGAAAATGCACTAATAATTCTTCTAAATAATTAGCTAATACAAGCGTTATCCTACAAATCTTATGTACCTTTGTTCTTGTAAAAATAATATAGCCACGTTCGTACTTTCTTCTAATATGCATGCAGCGAGAGTGCTTGCGGATTTATTTGCGGCTAACAAGGCCAGTCTGCAGTCACAGAGGTCCCTTTCCGATCGTGACTGGGCCCTAAATAGACCCCTTTGCAGATAACAGATGTCGATCCCAAGAGTCTGATCACACTTCTACAGCAACATATACACACAATGTGATATTAACTTCTACCATGAGGCAGACTAAATGACGTTTTTTATGCTGGTTCAAGTCGATATTTTTCACAGAACAATGTATCAGTTATATAACATATACGGGCAGCGTAAGAATTTATACTTATACCTACACGCTTTTCATTCTTGTGCGTATACAATCTGTTTGTAAATGGACATATCGAGTAGCAACCTTGATACCGAAATTTAACTTTTTTTTACGTATTTCGAAAGTAAAATTTGGATTTTAATATATCTGTAAATCTTAAAAATAAGTCCAACAAGTATCGTTAATGAATACTAAAGCAAAAGATGACAAAGATGACCGGACTTTAAAAAGTAGATTGGGTCGCGTTTGCTGGGGAGCTGAATAAATATATGGGGTGGTTTTCGCAAACAAAGAAAAATCAATAAGAAGAATCAATAACTGACATCTGATTCATTAACACTGTTACTTTATAATGCATTTCTAAATAGCTTGAACCTAGGTCTAGTGTGGCTAACTGGTAAAGGCGACAGTCCGGCAAACTGTAGACTTGGGTTCGAGTTCCAACATAGACAATATTTTTCAATTAAAAATTTCGTATTATTTGCTTTGTAATTTGTAGACAGCAATGTTTATATCCCCACTTACTCTTCAATTACATACATTCTAATTTGATATCTTTAAATATATCATATAAAAGCCGAAAAACTCCAATAATTTATCAATTGTTATATATATATATATATATATATATAAGGTAAACTTAATAAGTCGGCGATTAAAGGTCTGGTTTACTTCAAAGTATATATATTTAAAACAACCCTACATGTTTCGGCAATACGCCTTTGTCATTTTATATTTTGTATTCTCTTGACAAAGGCGTATTGCCGAAACATGTAGGGTTGTTTTAAATATATATACTTTGAAGTAAACCAGACCTTTAATCGCCGACTTATTAAGTTTACCTTATCATACCAAGGTCACGAAGATATTATATTTATATATATATATATATATATATATATATATATATATATGTATATATATATATATATATGAAAAATTTTGTGAAAAACTTATCTGCGCGGAATGTGCATATATCGATATTTCACTGTTTTTTACAGATCATCAGTGCACCTTACCGAAGACAGACATGATATTCACTTCTATACTACGTGTATATATACGAACTGTAATGAACTTCATGTGTATGAGAATTAATAATTATTAAATCTCATTTTACATGCGATTGTCGCTATAATTTGTTGCATTTAATTCTACAATTCGGCAAATCTCTTTTGCCCTAGATTGTAGACGCAACAAGCCGCGACATCAACTGTACAAGTTGTCAGTACAAATGAAAAATTTTGTGAAAAACTTATCTGCGCGGAATGTGCATATATCGATATTTCACTGTTTTTTACAGATCATCAGTGCACCTTACCGAAGACAGACATGATATTCACTTCTATACTACGTGTATATATACGAACTGTAATGAACTTCATGTGTATGAGAATTAATAATTATTAAATCTCATTTTACATGCGATTGTCGCTATAATTTGTTGCATTTAATTCTACAATTCGGCAAATCTCTTTTGCCCTAGATTGTAGACGCAACAAGCCGCGACATCAACTGTACAAGTTGTCAGTACAAATGAAAAATTTTGTGAAAAACTTATCTGCGCGGAATGTGCATATATCGATATTTCACTGTTTTTTACATCATCAGTGCACCTTACCGAAGACAGACATGATATTCACTTCTATACTACGTGTATATATACGAACTGTAATGAACTTCATGTGTATGAGAATTAATAATTATTAAATCTCATTTTACATGCGATTGTCGCTATAATTTGTTGCATTTAATTCTACAATTCGGCTACAATTATTAATTCTCATACACATGAAGTTCATTACAGTTCGTATATATACACGTAGTATAGAAGTGAATATCATGTCTGTCTTCGGTAAGGTGCACTGATGATCTGTAAAAAACAGTGAAATATCGATATATGCACATTCCGCGCAGATAAGTTTTTCACAAAATTTTTCATTTGTACTGACAACTTGTACAGTTGATGTCGCGGCTTGTTGCGTCTACAATCTAGGGCAAAAGAGATTTGCCGAATTGTAGAATTAAATGCAACAAATTATAGCGACAATCGCATGTAAAATGAGATTTAATAATTATTAATTCTCATACACATGAAGTTCATATATATATATATATATATATTGAGGCATTGCAAGAAGGGTTTTTTCTCTGAAAGAAATAAAGAATACATGTAACCGCAATGTTTATATCTACTATGTACTTTAATACCAAGAAGGGGAAAGATTGATTCAAAGTATAAATACTTTATTTTGACGACAAATTTGCCTTGAAATAATTAACTTATTTTTCTATTTTTTTTATTGTAATGTTTATATTCATTTTTATTTCAAATTTATATTTAACGCGTTTTTATTCAAACAAATTTAACGTATTTATATTCAAATGTATTTGAACAATTAAGCCCCGCCCACAATTTTAACGGTGCAATAACCCGAAAAGAAACCGATATTGACAGAGTGATTGTAAACACATCAACATATGTTACCTAACTAAAGTTATTTTATAAATCAAATTGTAATTTTTTCAACTGTTTTACACTGTAAAAATGTCTAATTTAATAATATTCAAAAAGATAATGCAAGTAAAGAATGGAGCGATTTGCGGCAAGTTATGCAATTAGAAACAAGTGAAAAGATTGGCGTCGGTAATTAGTAGTTGCAGCGAGAGGTCACGTTTTTTGTGCTCCGAAGTAATTAAAATAAATTGGCGAAATTATTAAGTGCTCGAGATTTTTAAGTCTACCAAACGTTACACCTACCTACGAACTACCTGTAGACCAAATTTAACATCTTCCGACCAAACAGTTCAAGAATTAAGAATTTTTAAAGTTTTCGATACGAAAACTACCCGCCTAAAATTTCACCGTATATAAAACATCATCTTTGAACGCTCGAGACCGGTCATCCGCTCCAGCCGCCGTCGGACTTGGAGATTTTAAGAAGTTCAAGTCATCCCGAAGGACAGTAGCAGAAATATTCTCCAGTTTCCCGCTGTGAAGACTTCTCCAGAACACAGGCGTAGGAATCAACAGAGGTTATATCCGAAGATTCAGGTTTTTGCTAATTTTACCAATATTATACGCGCCATTTTTACTTGCTCATGAACATTTCTAGAACTTTTCTTTGTTTATTCCATAAATAACTATTTACATTGCTTTCACCGATATTCTACCACTGTAATTTTTATTCAACTTATTTAAATATTAGTATCCACTATTTTTAATTTTAAAACTTGACTCTATTTCACTTTTATAAACTATTTTAATAAAGCAACAATCATTTGCACTTGTCTTACACCATATTGTTTGTACTGTAAGAATACCAACCGCTGAGTGTGTCTCCTTTATGTTATATGTGTGTCACGAAACTGTAAATTTAAATTCTCAAACTTTTCAAAATATTTTCTTACTAATAAAGTTAATTGTCAATATTTTAATTTGGTTTTTTTTGTAAAATACTTGAGATATTGTTCCGTTTCCAATTCAACAAGCGACGTAAATCAATTCAAAGTGGAGAGAAGTGAACCGACCTTAACCCTGAAGAAGAGAAAAAAAGAAGCTAGCCGATAAAAAAAAAACAGATAAGTATTGAATGAGCCCGATTTGAATGAATTTTTATATACAATCTGCGTTCATAAAAATAACCTCATTTACATACGACGCAGTCTCGTAATATAACATTTAGAGCCCAACGTGAGGTTTCTGATATATTAAAATATATATATATATATGATATGATATACTTTAACAAAAAAGCAACTTTGTTTAAAATATAACGATCTCTTTGTCGAGTTTTTTTGTTGTTGTTTGCACCATGTGGAAGACGTCTACAAGGACCCGTATTTCTTTCACCTAGAATAAAATAAAATAAATTTCGTTTGATTATTTTTTTTGTTCTCGAGATTTACAACGTTCAATTTCAATGTATTTTTCTATTTGATTGGCTTTCGTTAAAATTAATAATCAATTCGTTTTTTTTTTTAGTTATTATAGTACCATTGTCAAATTTTGACTTTGTGCAATTAATGTCAATTTTTACACTCTAAGAGAGATAGAAAATTTTTATTTATTTTAGCATTTATTTATTCTATAGATAAATTTATACGTTGTATACCAGGTCTGCTTAATAGACCATATTTATACTTGTATACCAGGTCGGTTCCAAAGACCATATTTATACTTTGTATACAAGGTTTGCTCAATAGGTCATGCCTTATTTCCTTGTTTTTATATACATGTTCACGCACACTATTTTGGAACCCTCAAAATACGTATTTTAAGGGGGTTTGGTGCAGAATTTATTCGGTTTTTTTGTGTTATTGTTAAATAATTATACAGTTTATTACAATGTTGCACTTTGCGCTTTGCTTGAGTTGGTTAAATAATCAACTCCGTCTTATAGTACGTGGTAATTTTTATTTTTTCAATTTAATTTAACTTTTTTTCTTGGCTTTGATTTTGTTCATTACTCTAACAAATTCTTCTTATAATAAAGACTGGTTACTGAGCGGAAGTCCGTACTTTTCTTTTTTTTTTTTGTGGTTTTGTGGTCGGACAGCTTGGTTGCGCCATTTACCAGCTGCTTAGCTTGCCGTAATTTTATCATCATAATTTTCCGAATTGTTTTGTACTTTCGGGTATCGTATCCCGACCACTGAACCGGAGGCTTCATAGTAGCCGGGTGGGTCGCTAGACGTTGGCGGGAGCGGGTAGATGGGGCAATCGCAGTCAGAGAAGCCTTGGTTTTTTTGTCTTTCCTCTGTTACTTACGCTACGCATAAGCGCCTACTTCCAACAATAAACAGAGAAGATGCGCTGGTGAAGGATGTTCTTCAAGCACGAGAACCATGTGTAAGAAATGCAATTTCTTCGTTTATGCTGATTGTTTTTGTAATTTTCATACTAATAATTAATAAAGTTATGTATTAATATTATTTCTAAATGGGGTTTTAAAACTTCTTATCTTTGATTTCTTAAGCGCCTAGCGTGACTTTAAAAATAACATTATTTTTCTGTATTGTTAAACAAAAGCAAATATTAGATCTTAATAAACGCTAAGTTGCCATGGCAACCAGGCATGAAAACTTTGTCCGCACGATACGTACATAGTGTAGCTAATTAATGATGAAATATGTCGAAAACACCAATATAATAACACTTTGTGTGCCCTTAATTAAAAAAAATAAATAAATACAATTTCATTGTATAAAATTTTTTTTAACGCACAATGGAACTATTTCACTTTTAACGAGTGCCCAACACTAACATAAATTGTCAAGTTTAGGAAAATGACAGAAGTCAAAAAATTAGGCTTAGACAACTGTCATAATTACAAGGTAATACAAAATCGTATTATATTTGCGAGCAATACCACTCGACTATCTACACATTTTTAATTAATCGTATTATATTTGCAAGCAAAACTACTCGACTATCTACACATTTTTAATTAAAGTGAATAAATAATGACATCTATTTGAGTACATTACATATTTAAAGGAAAGTAAAAAATTGCGCAATATTTTTAAACATATTTAAGATAATTATTCTGATTGATTATCACTTTTCAAAAAAGATTTAAAAAACACAATGGCTCCAACACTATAAAATGATTGAGCACTAGAATCATATTTAGCATTCAAACATAAAATAGCTATAGAAGATTTTAATTGGCGAGAGAATATAATAACAAAGTTACAGGCACGAAATAAACTACAGACCCCATTTCAGAAACTTATACACCAAAGTAAGTATATTATTCACTCATGTTGATACTTCATAATATATTAATAAATTAATCTGAAAAGTTTTATAATTATATTTCTAACTCATCACAATACAACCAAAAAAAAAAACTCTTTACCTATTGCCATAATTGAATACATTAATGAACCAAAATAATAAATCGACCTTGATTATGACAATAATGTAAAACTTTAATTATTATATTTATTTACAATAATATACATGAAGTATGTTCTTTCCTTTTTGTGTCAAAAGTGTGGTAAAGCACAAAATTTACTTATAAAAAAAATAATAATTTATTTAAATTAAGTGTTATTTAATAAAATATTATATTTACCGTCATTTATTAAACAATTTAAAATTGAAAAATTTTAAAAAACTGACAATAACAAACCATCATAATAGTATATAAAATTTAAATATGGCGCAATTTATTATAAAAGTAAATAGATATGTTAATATGAACTCAAATAAAAATAATCTTAATAATAATTCAACACCATCTATGCAATTTAAAAATTGTAATGTTAAAATAAATATCTGTAAACTTATTTGAAAATTAATTAATTAGAACATTATAAATAATAATTACAATCAATAGAATAGAATTGATTTATAAAAAGAACGCGTTTAAATAAAAACGAATATTTTGGTGAACTATTTCCCCCCTACGTGATGTGAAAAATATTTTAGAAGAAACCAATATTAAAACACATGCAATATTAAATACACTTTCTAATAGTTAAATAATTTACTTAAAATAACTATATCGGGTACCCGACTTTTTTGGTTTGTATATTTATAATTAACATTATAAAAACTTGTTTTAAAACATTGTTTAAACGAACGCTTTACGAAGCCAACTTCAAAATGAAAAAAAAAATTTAGGCGTTTAACCCTACAGTAGTGGCGCTGGGTCTCACAGACCCAAGGCAAATATATTGCACTGTAACATTGGAGTGGGGACACGCTGTGGTCTATGCGTCATAATAGCTTCTCAAATCGGCCCTCAGTATGCACTTGTCTAGCGCGCATGTTGTAGCTTGTTGCGATTCCGACTTATACGCAAATTTGGGTCTGTGAGACCCGCGCCACCGTTCGTGTTACAAATTTTGTTTTCTTCTTCTCGTAAGTTACGATAATTAGTTATTATTTTTTGTGTTAACTTACATATTATAATATTTTAGTATACAATGGAAATTACGCGAAGGAGCAGGTGCGATCGTTGCGCATCTGGGAGGAAATTCAAGCGGAGGAAGATGCTGTCGATGCTGTAGAAGAGTTAGCCTAAGAAGAGGATGTTACTCAGACCAGAGATCCTGACAGCGAGACTGAACAAGAAATGGATCGGGATGAAAGTGATTCCGATACAAGCTCGGATAATTCAAAATTGCGTCAAAAGTCATACTTTACTGGTAAAGATGGAAAGAGTAAGTGGAACAAAATATGTGCCAATAAAAATGTTAGAACAAGAACAGAAAATTTAATTCGAATCTTACCTGGCGTCAAAGGGAACGCTAGAAATATGAGATCCCATACAGAATGTTGGGAATTAATTATTTCAAAAGAGATAGTACAAATTATTACGGAAAATACTAATCGCTATATTGAAAGCGTGGCAGACAAATACAAAAGAGACAGATCGACCAGAAGCACTGACGTCATAGAAATAAGAGCTTTGTTAGGTTTACTATATTTAGCTGGAGTCTTGAAAAGTGGTCGGATAAATTCAAAAGAACTATGGAATAGAACTATGGGAAAGGTTCTGGCTCACAATGTCCTATCAAAGATTCCTGTTTCTACTACGCTGTTTACGTTTCGATGATCTAACCACTAGAGAAGAAAGAAGATCTATTGACAAATTAGCGCCAATACGAGATGTTTTTAATTTGATTGTTGCTAATTGTAAGTCTGCATATACACCTGGAGAGTTCACAACAATAGATGAAACGCTAGAAGCTTTTAGAGGTAGATGCGGATTCAAACAATATATCCCATCAAAACCGAATAAAAACGGTATCAAAATTTTTGCTGTGGCAGATTCACGAACAAGCTATGCATTAAATCTTGAAGTGTACTTGGGACAACAACCAGAAGGTCCATATTCTATGAAGAACGATCCTGAGAGTATTGTGCTTAGAATGGTATCTTCATTATCTGGCACGAATAGAAATGTTACCTGCGATAACTGGTTCACCAGTTATAATTTGGTCAAAGTTTTATTGAACGAACATCGCCTTACCTATGTGGGTACTATGAAGAAAAACAAAAGAAAAATCCCGCCAGAATTTGTCAACACAAGAGCACGTAGTGTATATTCGTCCGTATTTGGATTTCAGAAGGATTTTACAATTGTATCGTATGTACCTAAAAGGTACAAAAATGTCATCCTCATATCCACTTTACAACATGATCACGTAATAGATGCAGAAGCCGGAGACAAAAAGAAGCCTGATACAATAACGTTCTACAATCACACTAAAGGTGGAGTAGATAATTTAGATAAATTGTGTGCTACATATGATGTGGCTAGAAACACTAGGAGATGGCCTATGGTTATATTCTATGCCCTTCTCAATGTGGCGGGTATAAATTCACAAATAATTTAGGTTGCTAACAATCCCGATATAAAATCTATCGAAAGGAGACAGTTTTTGAGAAAATTATCGTTCGATCTAACTGAAGAGCACTTGAAAAGACGCTCCATGGAACTAAATGTTCCTATTCCAGTGCGTGAAAGAAGACAGGAAGTTGGCGGAACATCTCAGCCAACGAATAGAGATGCATTTATAACACTAGGAAAAAGATAGCGATGTTACTCGTGTCATGCTGACAATAAATCTAAGTACTATTGTTTCAAGTGACAAAAGTTTGTATGTCTACAACATGCAGTGATAATTTGCCCAGACTGTAAGAAAGGCTAGGTACTAATTTCTAGTGCAAACATACAATCTATTTGTCTATTTTTATAAAAACTAAACAAAAGTATTTTCAATTGGCTTCATATACATACTTGTTTGTCCTATTACTTATGACATTGTCTGAAATATGTAATACTTTTATTTTTGCAACGTAATAGCATAGGTTTGTGAATAAAAACTTTATTTTTCAATTGTTTTAATTCTATTGTACATGCCGGGTCCGAGAGACCCGGCGCCACTGTTGGTGTCACGAAATGGAGCGCCACTACTGTAGGTTAAGGACTAACTACATCTAAAGTAATAAGAGTTCAAATTTCCTGAATAAGAAGCAAAAGTTTAGGCGATAAGTATAGTAGCAACTGGGTTGTCGACCCAGTTGCTACCCAGTTGCACCCAAACGACGAATTATCAATAAAATCAGCTGCGTATTAAATGCTTTTCAGCATTTTTTATTTCATTTAAAATGTTTTATAAAATAATTTTTAATCTGCATGCCAATAAAGTGCAGCTACTCCAATAGCATTTTAAAATGGAATACATTTTTGTCTCATTCAAGCTCATATAATTGTTTTAAACAGTCTAATTGCACGTAACGAATTGAAAAACATTTTTAAACTTCTTTACACCATGAATAACTCTCTCAGTAATTATATATTTTAATGAGAGATGAGGTAAGTGGGGTTATTTAAAATTTAAATTACGTTGGATCACTGGAGTATTTAATATGGTTAAATTGACGCGAGAAAATAGGCGAGTGCAGCTAGTTGCCTTGTGTCTCTATGGCTGGCTTGCAGAGCCAATTTCTTTGATGCTGAGCTTTCGCTTTAACCTGAAACTTTCCCGACGGGATAATCCGATATTCTTTTGTTCGAAATGACCGCTACATACAATCAAATTTGTATTACCGACTGGGTATGGGGGTTATGGCCGTTGGAGAGTACAATAAGTTAGATAGGAAAAAGTCTGCTTGGAAGTAACGGCTCGTCCGCTTACAGATATACATTATTTACTACACTTGAGGAGAATCTAAGCACGTCCGAGACGAGTAAAAAGCTTTTAAAAAGTTTTCGTTACACGAAATGAATTAGTTTGGAAGCTTCTCAGATGTGCGCTATTTAGGAGAACGTCTTAGTCGATATATGTTGATAGCGTAAGTGGTTCCTATTTTTTTTGTATGAGGATTAAATAGCCTCTAGAAGTTATAAATAAAACTTTCTTATTTAATGTTAAATTACTAAGATAACTCAATAAAATGAAATATATTAAACTAGCTGACCGTAGCCCGGCATTGCTCGGACACATTTTATAGAATAATTAAAACTTGCCTTGTGTTAACTGCCATTAACCGATATCAAATTTTTGTTTATTCTCTAGCTAAACAGCGAATCAATATGTTATTATAATTAATCTATCACTCCAATGCCTTTGGATATACAATATTCTTCGTTATTCCATCTGGAGCATAAACAAACAGAGCAGATGGTTTCTCATTTTGCGAACATGCCATATATATGCACATGAGGATTGATAATTTCCAGCTGTTGTAATCACATATGGCAAATCAATAACTGTGCTCGCAGACAAAAATGCATCGCTCACCGTAATGTCGAGGTAGTTGCCATTCTGTCGAGACTATTGCAAAGAGTCTACTTGAGCATTCTTTAATAATACTAAGACTATCTAAAAAATGACAACTTGAAAACATCAATTGTCAACAACTGTCACTTAAAATGCGTAAAACTTAATAGTTGTTATTATCGACAATTTCTAAAGAAAGAAGCAAATTCTTAGCATTATTTAGCAAAATTAAAAATACAGTTTTCGAAATGTCCTAAAAAATTATGTAATCCGCAGCTTTCCAAGTTTGTTAAAGTTCTTGGAGGGAAACATCTCCACTAGTACTTTGACAAGCCAACGAGGATTTATCTGATGCTGTAACAGAATTTAATATCATGCTGGATACTCTAATTCTTAGAAGAAATGCTTTCCTCTATTATTTATTCAAGGAGTCATATTAGATGAGTAGCAACTGTCAACTACATGACAGTTAACAGAAATCTTGGGAACTTTTCCAATATAATTTGAATTTTTCGCTTGAGAAATGTATTTTTCGTGATAAATAAAATCTTGTATGAACCACTGACGTTATGGCAATTATATTGCCCTGGATCGACATCCATCCCTCGGGCTAGAGGCCCCCAGGTTGAGTTAACGTCGACCTCAGAGCAATATAATACCCATCATTCATGAATAAATAACTATTAAGTATATAAAAAACCAAATTTTTTAAAGTAATATTGACATTCATCTAGAATTAATGAAGAAAAGTCTGAAATATTTTCTTTAGGAAACATCATTAGACAAGAATATTATAAACGCGCCAAACTAAAAAAAAAAAATATATTTAAATTTCTTCTTATTCTAAGATCTTCATAAGTACAATTAGTTAGTGATATTAATTTAATTCCCCTAAATTATATGATCTTTATCTTAACACATAAGCACTTTAGCGATATAATAGAACACACTATTTGGATTATTGATTTCCATTCAAATTATGCACGTGTTTCTACATAATACAAGCGAATGAACCAAATCTCCCGGCAAGTATGTGTACTATGAATAAGGAATGCTTCAAATTAATAAATTACTAGTAGGTGCTATCTTGTGTGTGTATTAACGTCAAAAGCAGTTATCTCAATGGTTTATTGTTATGCAATTCCCTAAACGAGCTGCCCAACTAATTTTAGCGCACGTACTTAGTACTTTGTTTTTTGCTCTAAGCTCTCAACATTTACATATGCGTACGTATTGTAAATTATATACATATATATATATATATATATATATATATATATATATATATATATATATATTGTAGTGATGCAAGTTATTCATATAGAGCTGCATCTAAAATAGGAAGAATAAGACATACAAAGTGAAAAAGGGTTATAATATAATGGTTATATAAATAATATTATTAAGTCTTAGTAGTATCGAAGTGCATATGTATTTTTATAACGAGCATTTCATTCTTAAAATTTCTATATTTATTTTCCTTTCATTATTTACTTTTATTATATCATATTCAAATTTTCAGATATTAGCGCGAAAAACATATTCAAATTCATATGCATCTTTGTATTATATCGACGCTAGTAAGACACGCCTACAAATTGACATCTCGCTATGTTTACATTTATCATGCGCAGTATGCGATTTGTATCATTCAAATCTATCTTAACCTAACTTGGTAATTTATTATATAATTTTTAAAATCAGTTAGATAATCAAAATTAATCAAATTCTTTTTATATAAAATTGTTAAAAGGGTAAATCATCGAGACTTTTGATATCAATAGATAGCGTGTTTGGTAATATTCAGACAAGTGCTATCGGGATATTCGATCCTTGAATTTTAAAAATTAATAGACGCATCTTTTTAGACCAAGCCTTAGAAATCTTTTAAAAAACATAAATTTAAATTATAAATTCATCTAAAAGTTATTAAATGTATCCAGAATATTAATTAACTCGATTGACAAGAGAATTACTACAAGAATTTTCGGTAATAACGAACTTTCAAACAACATAGCGTCACAGACGTAGTTCCACCGAAAACGATAGAAAATCAAAAGAAAAATATTCAAGAATCCATCGCCGAACATTAACATAATAGTCTAACGTACATCTACAACGATACCTGAAATCCTACAGCCAGAAACGAGCGCAGGGAGTAATTAGGCACCGGAGACGAAGTCCGAAGAAAATCTTCGATAGCGTCTTCGTAAACAGCCACCCACGCCGCCATCGTTTTGTACTGCACCCGAACATTTTCGGATCGCCGAGAATCTTCCCAATTCATACATACGATCTACAAACATACATCAGGATCATTATTATAACAGGTTTTCAGATAATATTTATCTATTTTTCCAAAAATTAAATTCTTAAAACTTTTATTTAACAATATTCTCGAATTATTTACCTGATCTATCACGTCCTGTCCTGATTTTTATATTTAATTAAACAAGCTATTTAAAACTTAGATATAGCAATAAAAGGGTACTCACCATTATTGTAATAAGGTTATTCACATTTATATTCATATTATTTATTAGTCTAACACACATAACCTCTTTTCACATTAGTAACACCTTGTTGTTTATGCGTATATACAGTTTCGGTAATATCACATTTGTAATACGTTATATTTTTACAGTTTCCTTTAATTTAATAAATATCATATTTTTAATTTACATAAATCTTTTATTTGTTTATATTTGTTTGTAGGAGTTATTTTATTAAGCGTCAACATTAATATTATTCATTTATGGAAGCAACAACCTAAAATTCACGACGAGCCTGAGATCACCTATTTAGTAAAGTTGTTTTTTTATATAGTTTCTTTCTTTCCGACTAGTTGGCCATTTGAGATAAAGATAGCGCAGTCTGAGGTGAGATTTTTTAAATTAAGGCGCCCAACTAACCTTTTCAAATACATAATTTTTATCTTACACTTTTATTTCATTAACATTTCATTCTCTCACCGCAGGCAGGGTGCGTCATATATCAATTGGCTAGCCCAACGTAGAGGCCTATCTCAGCGCTATATATCAATATATATATATATATATACCGGGTGTCCCAGCTGACGCGGTTTCTTTGATAATTTGTTTATTTTACAGTATAGAAAAAAAAGTTTCAAATAAAAGTTGTCCCTATTTAAACGACGCATTGCTAGAAAATATTTTCAAATATACAGAGTGTCGTAGTTATAGAAAAAGCGTATGTAACTTTATTATTTTAAATGGATCACCCTATATATTATATTTTTTTAGATTCTACATTATATTTTAAGTAACTTTTATTAAGACCTACCTATACCTATGTGCTTTTGTTTTCGAGAAAATAAATATTTTATTAAAAATTTTGCAATTGCAGCGCTCTCGTTAATGAGCTGTAGGATCAAAACTAAAAAAGGTAGAAAATTTTGGTTTGCGCAAATTGATACGTCTTGAATTGCTTTACTATATCCAATATTAACATGTACGGATGCTTTTGTTGACATACAGTTACTGGCGCCAACATTTGGAAACATATAAATGCCAGTAACTCTGTTTTTTAAATAGGACACCCTATATCTATTTACAGGGTTGGATGTAAAATTAAATTATCTTTCTTTTGATATAAGAATGTACCCATTTATCTTCAACCGTTTTAGAGAAAAATGTATATTTCTTCTGCTACTATCGAAACAGACCACTTCAATTTGCACGAAGTAGGCTACGTAACAATAATATTATGGCAGATATTATATTTAATAACCATTTGAACCATTTATAATTATACACAAGTAATAAGCTTAATTTAAATTTGTATTATAAAGCAATTTCTAAGGATAACATTTGTTCACGATCCTTTTATAAAAAATGTAATTACTTTCTATTTTGTGACAAAATACAACTGAGTAGGCTGACATAATACTATCAAAAAAGTTATAAATACTTGTGTGTTGGTTGCTGCTGGCAAGTTCATACCCAGAAAGAGACACAAGCTGCGAGCAACGAACAACACATATGTTCACACCTTGCTATCTGTTTTTGAAATACTAAGGCATAATTTATTATTATTCAATTGGAATGTATCTTTGAATAATTTAAACCATAGCAACTCAATTATTTACATTTGTATTCTGTCATTTATATTTTATATCCTTGATAAAGGCATCATTGCCGAAACGTAGGGTTGTTTTAAATATATATACTTTGAAGTAAACCAGACCTTTAATCGCCGACTGATTAACTTTACCATATCATACCAAGGTCACGAAAATATTATATATATATATATATATATATATATATATATATATATATTGATGTAGGGCAATTATTCTACATATCAAATTCTTCTACTTGTAAGTTAACAGATCCGAGTATGTTATATCTGAAAAATAATGTGTAAAGAAATATTATTGAATAGCTAAATTTTTGAATATTGATGTAAAACCATAGTTGGATTTAGGAATATTGATATCGATAAACATTGTAATCTATTTTTATTACTCGCTCTTTTATTTAAATATCTTTACATTTTTCCGCGAGGATCTAGGTTTTCAAAATCTGATTATAGTTATATTCTTTGTGATACATATATTTCATTTAATTTTGTAATATCTTTTAATGTTCCTTGGATAACATCATATTTTAAATTTATATTTTGGACCACGTGAGTAGATTTATTCAACATGACTTAAAGCTGTCAGAATTATTTAAATTTCAAAATTATTTATTTATTTTATTCACTAAAGTAACATTTTAAAATTATCTTTCTTTCTATTTGTCAATATTATCTTTTATATAATTTTCGAGATCAGTGTATGTTGTCCTAAGAAAACCTGATTTAGAAAAATACAAAATTTATAATGGGAGTCTTGGTAACGAAGAGAGTTGTTGATTAGAAATTATTTTTTTTTTGCACAGAGTTTTAAAAGGATTAGCGTTATTTTTTATTTCTTCTACGAAAATTTACAAATTATAATTCATATCATCGATAATTACCTTAAAAAGTGGTTTATTAATTATTACAAGATATATTTACCTTCCAAGAAGATTTTCTTCGAGAGTGGAGATCTGGAAAAACTATTAATCTGCACCATTGTGTATTCTACTATATACTAATTAATAATCGTCTATGAAATTATAAATAAGAAATTACTGGAACTATCCTTTGGATATTTTGGACGAGATACATCATATCCGGAGATTATATTTTCTCATAACCCTGTTTTTTTTACATCGAGCAAAAGAACTATCTGCGATTCTACAACTGGATTATCTACCAGACGTATGAAAAAAGGATATTGTAACCTGCCTTTGCTGTGTTAGTTGGATTCATCGTAACAGTTCACAGTTTAGAAGACACGTGGTTTGAGAATACTTTATAACCTTTAAAGTTCCAGGTATTCAATAAAGATCATTTTCTATAATTTATATAAAAGATATAATATTACTCGAGATCTTACTACTTAAATATAAACTTACTCACGTTATTATTAATAACTTGTCTATTTGATAATCTTACTTTTACATTTGCCATTTTTCACATTAAATATTATTATGAACTTCCAATACATTTGTACGTAATTATATTTGAATTTGATTAGGCAACCCTTTAATCTTAGTTGTATCGTAAATAACATACTAACATATTAAGTATTTTTCCCAATGATATCTTCTGTGACTTGTTGAATTTTTTAAAAAAAAAACGATTTTCTCATAAATATATTTATTATTTTCACATACATACTTGTTTTATTTTATGTGCTTAATTACTAGATATCTGTACGTCCGGAACCTGCCTTTTAGACCCTGAGATAAATAGTCCTCATTTTATTATTAATTTATATTCAATCTACATTTGAGCAAGTTATACAGAGTTTTAATCTGTATTTCCTATTATTCAATATAATTTATTTCTTCCCATTTGCGTGATAACATTAATTGTCGTCCGAAAGTGGAACTTTTCTCTGCGCAGCCTCTACGGTTTATATCAATATATATATATATATATATATATATATATATAAGGTAAACTTAATAAGTCGGCGATTAAAGGTCGTCTGGTTTATTACTTCAAAGTATATATATTTAAAACAAACCCACATGTTTCGGCAATGATGCCTTTGTCAAGGGAATAAAAAATATAAATGACATAATATAAATGTCAAATAATTTAGTTGCTATGGTTTAAATTATTCAAAGATACATTCCAATAATAATAATAAGTCATGCCTTAGTATTCCAAAAAATAGATAGCAAGGTGTGAACATATGTGTTGTTCGCTGCCGGCAGCTTGTGTCTCTTTCTGGGTATGAACCTGTGTGTTGGTTGCTGCTGGCAGCTTGCGTATCTCTCTGGGTGTGTGATTTTGTATTTGTGTGAACACGTAAGTGTAGGGTTTTGTATGTTAGTGCGTGTATGTCGTGCGTGTGTTTAGTGACCGGTCGCGTAAATTTACAGAGATCGGATAACCAGCCGTTGCGTTGCAAAACCCTACACTTACGCGATCACACAAATACAAAAGAGACACAAGCTGCCGGCAGCGAACAACACATATGTTCACACCTTGCTATCTATTTTTTGGAATACTAAGGCATAACTTATTATTATTATTATTAGTATGTATCTTTGAATAATTTAAAACATAGCAACTAAATTATTTGACATTTATATTCTGTCATTTATATTTCTTATTCCCTTGACAAAGGCATCATTGTCGAAACATGTAGGGTTGTTTTAAATATATATACTTTGAAGTAATAAACCAGACCTTTAATCGCCGACTTATTAAGTTTACCTTATCATACCAAGGTCACGAAAATATTATATATATATATATATATATATATATATATTTGTTACTCTTGATGTTCTCACGGACGTGTGATGAAGCTGTAGTTTCTCGGGTTCTTGGCCGCGTGTGAGTTTTGTCCTGAAAAGGACTATTTACTC
Organism: Melolontha melolontha; assembly: GCA_935421215.2. NCBI lineage: Eukaryota > Metazoa > Arthropoda > Insecta > Coleoptera > Scarabaeidae > Melolontha > Melolontha melolontha. The sequence continues at coordinate 17,437,891 of OW285237.1, read as the reverse complement.
TACGTTTCAACGAGATCGCACTCGTCATCTTCAGGAGCTAGTCGGTCTGTCGCTGGTTAGAGCAGACGATCTCCAGCTCTAACCAGCGACAGACCGACAAGCTCCTGAAGATGATGAGTGCGATCTCGTTGAAACGTAGAGTAAATAGTCCTTTTCAGGACAAATCTCACACGCGGCCAAGAACCCGAAAAACTGCAGCTTCATATATATATATATATATATATATATATATATATATTAATATATAATATTATTAATATAATTTAGGATATTCAAACAACGTGTTTCAATTTCGAGTGTTTTTGGACATTTTAATAATCTCCATACATTTTGGGTTCTTAATTGTACGATTCTGATTGTATGCAGCTGTAATAAATCACTATCTAGTGATATAAACGCTATAAACGCTGTTAATTGATACCCACGTATTTCCTAAAATAAATATAACAAAACGCTCAGTCCTCTAATACCGTAATATCCGATATTTACTGTGCTGTTAAAAATGCGTGGTAACCGATTCACATGGTATCGATTTAAAGGTTAAGTTTTCCTACGCTGGCTAGTTAATTTTTCTCGCGTATTTTAAACAAACGCCTACATGACGTAACGCGATATAAAATAAATGTTCAGTAAACCTCAATAATTAATAGAGCTTACAAATCAATTTTTGTCTTTAGCATTCCACGTATTTAGTTTATTTATCAAGTCGACTGTAAAATTCGCATTACGATCCGTATACATATCAACTGAAGTGTCGTATTATTTGTCGACATCGAGTCAAGATCGAATAATCCTCTCTTGGACCACCTCACTGAACCGATTAAATCGCTAGAGATATGCATTCCATTAGATTTTACAATTAGTCGAACGTAACTCCAAAAGGAACATTGCACGAGGTGACCTGCAATATCCTTTATTAGTCAAGGACCTTTATTAGTTATTAATGTTCATCCATTTCACGGACCGCATTCTCCGAATCCACTACTGGAACGACCAGGACGTAGAGCGCAACTAGAATTCGGACGAATTTAAGCATCATCGATTCCACGCCATGACATCGAAAGCACAACTTTATTACTCTCTTGTCGAGAGGGAGCCAATGAGTTTTATTTTACGAGTGTTCGGTTATTCACAGTCAGGACTATAATGATTTCTTTTTGTTTTCGTCGTCTATTTTGAAAGTAGAATATTTTATGATGTTCTTATGTATGTAATGGAATGGGCAATCATATCTTTAAATCGATCTTAAATTTACTCTACTTTCACATTATTCTAATTTGAATATACGTAATGCAAATAATACAGATCAACAACACCTCTCTTTGTGTTTCATTTAAATAGTTATTAAAACAACTTTTCTCAAAAATAACCTACCGCTTCTCATTTTTAAATACTTTTTTGTCGCGAATATGTTAGAACTATTGAAGTTATTTGCACCTGGTTTTCTACAAAGGAGGTAGAATTGCCATGAGGGGTAAACCATTAAGAGCACTTTTGTGTTTCACTACAACATTCAATTCAATATGTTGCCTTACATTGCTGTGGCTATGTGGAATGAAAGGAAATGTAGAAAAAATATGTTTAAAAAAATATATATTTTTTATTGTACTAGTGGATTGACTACATTTTCGTCTGTCCGTTTTCTGCAAAAACATAAAGATCAGACGATTTACCGACTTTGAAGCATGCGGGCCATAATTTCTCATGAGAGAAGGAATCGTTTTCTATATTCAAATCACTCTCTTGGAAAGATTGTCCTTGTGCTTTTTAAAAATAACATCTTCCCGATATTTACAACTAACCTATCCGCATTATTTTAAGTTTTCATATTAGAAAATTCATTCAAGACTAAATCAATGTTATTTTCCTTTTTAACAATATGTTAGCGTAAATAGAATATTTGATTAGCAAACGTCAACTTATAATGAAAAAGTACTACCAAGTCAAGTATTCGAGTAATTTTTGAGCTACTTATGTCGAAGCGCGCCGTCGATTCTGGTGTGGAAATATTTTTGTCGCGCCGTTTAAAAAAAATTTTTTTTGCTATAAGGACACTAGCGTATTCGAATACAACGTTGTGTTAAAATTTCAAGTCAATCGACCGATAGGTACTTTTGAGTTTTGCGAACACAAACGTAAGCAAGCTGAATTTTTATATATACACTGTGTTAATTAAGTACTTGCAATAATTTTAAGGGTCGATTCTTTGAGTGATTTTAAGACGAAATGTTGACATAAATATGGGTTAGCAAATGCTTCGTTTCCAATATAGAGTGAGCATGCGTCTCCGCTGAGTATTCTTACTTTGACGTATTGTTTGTTTACATTATATCATCGTACTAATCATTTTCTTTGTGTTTTTCAATGTTTGTTGACTTCTTGTTACCGATTCTGGTGTTTCTTTTAGGATTTTCTGGTCCTGGTTTCCCTTTTGCATGGCTTATATGATTAATTTATTTGTTTAAAAATGCACTGGACGTGTCATATTTACGGCATCTGTTTTGGCAAGGTTATATTTATAACAATAGAATGAATTGAAGTTACATGTGGCTACTAACGTTGTTAAAGTACAAAGAAAAAAATTATTTCGTATTCTTTTTAATATTGCTAGCAGGTAATGCATTATTTATTACTTTACTTAGATATTAAACATTTAAAAATCAAACTAGCCTAAAATTTATTGACATGACGTCGCATATTTACACATTAATTCTTGAAATTATACATCTAAAATTTTAATACTATACGGGGTGAGTTTTTTTGAATTTTAGCATTGGGATCTCAGAAACTACTTCAGATAGAAAAACGCTTAAATGGGGAAAGATGCGCAGTTTTACGAGTTTGATTTAAAACTGCTTTTGTTTCTCCGATAACTTTCATGGCTTATTAGATATTCAAAGAAAACCAAATTTTACGATTTTCTTTAAACATGCTTAGCATCGTTAATAGTAATTTTAGAGAAAAAGTGTTCAGAAAAGTTTCAGATAATTTTACGCCAACTATAACTAAGTAGCTACTTTTTTTTTTCGTTCACCATTATCGAGTTATGACACAAACCTGTGTTTTTTTAAATAGAAACCATAGTTGGTTTTGACATCATTAAAAAGCCTATTTTTTGCTGATTACAATGATATAGGGTTTGATATTGTTATTTTAAAAAGTAAAGAGGATATAGACATTTCTATGATTGTTCACTTTATAAGATAAAAACTTTAAAAAAAAAATGTTTGGTGTTTTGTAATTCAAAAAACGAAAAATCTGAGTTACAATAGTGTTCGTTGGAGCAGTCGAGATAAATATACTAACATTGCTTTCACGTTGAGTCACAGAAGTGAGAGCTGTTAATTTTTACTTTTAAGTCAAGTTAATTGTAAAACATTGACAATTAACTATTAATTAATTTAATTGTAACTTAACTATAAGCGGTGCAAACGGCCGTTAATCATAAGTTTGCATTGACTTTGGAATTTTCTAACGTAGAAAAGCGTGATATGGTTGAATGTTACATTCAGTGCCAGAAAAATTCTACTAGAGCTGCTGAAGTTTATTTTGAAAATTATTTTGATCGACGTCAGCCGTCGCTACCTACTTTCCTCCTTTTATTTTTGATGGATCACTAACTGGCAATCGTTATCTTAATTTTTTACAACAAGGTTTCGAGGAAATGTTAGATAATTTAAATTTAAGAACCCGAGCAATGCTGCAATGGTTTCAACATGACGGAGCGCCTCCGCACAATCAACTGAATGTTAGAAATTATTTAAATTTGAACTTCCCTAATCAATGGATAGGACGAAATGCACCCATTGAATGGCCGGCTAGATCCCCTGATTTATCAGTTTTGGATTTTTTCTTGTGGGTTGTACTAAAGGACACAGTATACAAAAAAACATTTGAGACAATCGACGATTTAAGTGAAGTTGTCTTAGTTGCTTTTAATAACATCGATAGGAGTAAAGTCCGCAATGCTACAAATTCTGTTGTGAAGAGATGCAATTTGTGTATTAATAATAATGGAGGTATCTTTGAACATTAATAATGTTGTGTGCCCGTAATAAAAGTTCTTATAGTTTTCATTTTATTACTACATAAGATTTCAAAATAAGTTTTCGTTTGAATTCTTTAATTGTTTCGACCTTTGCTTGATGTACCAAAACATATATTGGACAGACAGGTAAAACGTTTAAAAAACGAATCCAAGACCACTATCATTCTTATATCAGTAAGAAAACTGACTCAACCTATTCTAATCATTTAATAGAGAATGAGCACGAATTTAATTTACAATTCGACACCATACATGTAGAAAATAAAGGTAGAAAACTAAATTGTTTAGAATCCTTAGAAATTAATAAACTTAAAAACTCAGAAATGTTACTAAACGATAAATTAGACTTGAATTCATCCCCACTGTTAAATCAGTTCACCCATTGAAATATTGTTTCTTAGTTGCTTATACTATATTTTTATACTTAAACCTCACACAAGTAGGACATGGTATAGTTTTCAAAAAGCAAAATATAAATGTAATAGTTCCTAGAATTTTAACTTGGGTCAACTACCTGATTAACGCTGTATCTTGTATGTATCTTTAGTCTTAAGTCGAATTTGAAGAAGCTACTGTGTTAGCGAAACAGCTGTCATTATTTTATTAATAAACTGTAAATCTAAAACATCTTATGTGTTTTATTTATTAGTTTTCGTTTGGTTTGTATTTTATCAGTTCGAAATTCAATTGTTTTCCATAAAAAACATTTTTTAAAATAACCATATCAAACCTGATATCATTGCAATCAGCAAAAAATAAGCTTTTTAATGATGTCAAAACCAACTATGGTTTCCATTTAAAGAAACACAAGTTTGTGTCATAACTCGATAATGGTGAACGAAAAAAAAATATTAGCTACATAGTTTTATTTGGCGTAAAATTATCTAAAACTTCAGTCTGAACACCTTTTCTCTAATATTACTATTAACGATGCTAAGCATGTTTAAAGAAAATCGTAAAATTTAGTTTTCTTTGAATATCTAATAAGCCATGAAAGTTATCGGAGAAACAAAAGCAGTTTTAAATCAAACCCGTAAAACTGCCTATCTTTCCCCATTTAAGCGTTTTCTATCTCCAGTAGTTTCTGAGATCCCAATGCTAAACATTCAAAAAAACTCACCCTGTATTTAGATACGATGTACGAGGTGCATTTACAATACACAACCTCGGTTGATATCTTTTTAATTTGCTTTTGCTTATCGAGTTAGGTTTAATTTTATACGTTATTAATTATATTTTAAATTTTCATACAAAGCAAATTTCATAGCAATATGTTCATTATTTATACATATTATTACAACATATCCATAGGAAAAAAACATGATCTGTTATTCAATTTTCGTTTACATTAAATTTTTTAGCTTCGATTTACAAAACTTCAGCTCCACACGTAAGTAAAGTTCGATAAACATCCATAAAAATTTCACAATCGTTATTGCACAATAAATAATTCTGTATGTCTCTTAATTTTGTACACAAGAGTATCGCATTCATCCACATTACTATTATCAGAGCTATGTTTTTCATCATTATTTCACAACTCTCAACAATTTCCGCAATACTGAAGTTAGGGCTCTCTGTAGACACATGTCTATCAACAGAAGAAAATTGGTCTAAATTCATAATTTCGTTACAAACTGTAGTAAAGAGTTGGGCAAGAGGTATTTTGTCTTCTTCATCAAAAATCGTATGTTCTTGAATAACATCAGAGAATCCGGCTATGGAGAAACATTTCTTAACTGTAGCAGGCGAGAGGTTTTTCCAAGCAGCTGTAATCTATATAAGTCCATTGGCTAAATTTATTTTTTTTAAAATTACATTAACTGTCAATACACGCTAGAAGCCTCTTAATCAAAAAGTTTTGGTAAAAAAATTTGAAATTCTGAATTATTCCTTGATCTGACAATGCGAATCGTGTTTAGTGGCAGAAAGACCAGTTCAACTTTTTCTAATGGAACCTTAGAATGTGAGGTGGCATTATCCACGAAAAGAAGCATTTTTCTAATTTGGTTTTTAATTTTATTGTCAAATTTATGCAGCCATCTTGTCATAATTTCTGTTGCCGTTCAAGCCTTTTTGTTGGAAATTCATTCTAAGGGTAATTTATCAAAATGGTTACCCTTAAAACAGCGAGGATATTTTCCAAATATTAATGGATCTTCATTCTCACCTTCCATATTGGCACACAGTAAAATAGTCAAACGTTGTTTTGCTGCCTTCTTCACAATTCTCATTTTTTAATGCAAATGTGTTATTTGGCATGGCCTGTTTTGTCAACATTATAGATATCTCGAGGAGAATAATTCCTGAAAATCAACGGTAACTTGGTTTTCCAGTCCTCTATATCATCCAAATTAACCTCTACGGACTCAGCACAAATTGATTTAAAAGTACTGTGTCACCGATAGAAACTTTTCAGCCGTTCATTTGATGCTCCGAAATTTACAATCTTTAAACTGCTTGTTTCCGCCAGTATTTTCTGTTTAACTAGCGACCAAGATTTTAGAATTGCTTTATTTCTGGCATTGCAAATTGTATACGACTTAGTTCACTGCTAATCCTACCGGCTTCGAAAATTCAACCTTCGCGAACTTAACGCAAACTTTTCACTTTCCGCGATTATATTTACATTTGTTTTTTAGCAACAAACGTTTTCTTTTTAACGACATACTTAATTGAGAATATTTCGAATACGGTGACAACTTTAAGCTAATCAAGTAACCGTAAGAACCTTTCGCAATCGGAGAGAATTTTAAACTAGCCAAGTAATTGAAAGGTCACATTCTGTGTAAAACTTGTAGAAATTAAGACGATCTCTGTTTGATCAAACATAAATATGCACGTATTGCGCCGGCAATTTGCTTTAGGGGCGTGTTCGGGACTGAGATCGCCTTCATTTCTACAAGTTTAATTTAATTATGTATGCATACCAAGAATACATAATACGGTAATTTGGCACAAATACGAAATAATATTGGGTATTTCCATCAATAACGATACATAATAAATAGTCCGGTCGATATCGGCAGGTAAATTTCTATGAAGAATGGCCAAGATCGTCTTATAAAGGTGACCGTAAATAACGGGTTTTCGTATATGGGAATTTCCTTATAGTCAGTTCGGGGAACTTCGAAACTGTATGTAATTACAGGTAGCTGCGTTAGACAGGTGGCCGTTAACACAGATTTTACTGTATATTTTAGGTATATTTGCAGTATTTTTCTTCTGATTCAAAAACGGACTTTATTTAAAGAATATGCTTCGTATGTTAGGATTAATATTAAGATTTAAATAACCAGAAGGTTGGTATTGCTTCTTTTTATACTAGGTCGCTAGGCTAGCTAAATTTCATGAACATTTTTACTTGGAATTATCTAAATCTACATTTAATAAAATGTGTTTTTTAATAATTATCATTGTAATTCTCGCTGTAATTTTTCGAACGGACAGCGTTTAATAATTTATGTAAGCTTAAATCTAACAAGAATATTTAAGACGTTCTTTGTTAGCGTTGTGCATAGGTTTTTTCCTTTCAAATAAAGTAGGCTTCTAAAGTTAACATTTAAGAAAATGTTGAAAAGTTAAAAAGCAAGCTAAAAATATGTTTAAGTAATCCTTGAAGGCTCAGATTAAATACACGTTTTAATAAACTACATACAGTGAACCACATATTAATTCGTACTAATGCGACATAAAAAATTATAATTCTCGTTTAAAGAATGTAATAAAGTTTCCAAAATAAATACAATAGAAGTATCCTATTATAGCGCTCCCATCAATAAGTTATTCAAAAAACGTATTACATAGAGGCGCATACTCGAATTTGTGCTTTAACCCGGCAGAAACATGCTGTCAGAATGTCGGATTGAAATTCCACCTTTTTTTTTCGCTCTTGTAAACACTTGCTCAAAGCTTTCATAAAATTGTCTGCAATGTTGAATAAAATATTAAAACAGGAATGAAAACAGGGACACCGGCTTGAATATGAATCATCGCAAATTGAAAAGAAATTAACATTTCAGATACTTATGCGTTGCGGTAAAAATATTTAAATTACGACGAAATCTTAATCTGTACCAGGATGGTTTTAAATATCTTAGAAATGTGATTTACTTTGGTGTTCTTAAGTTTTTTCGTGAATTCTTTCATTAAAAATTTAAATTAATAGCTTCACACGTAATATACGACAAGATCGAGAAGCAGTATTTCTTTTAAATATCCGATGCTTTATTGTCACAGAAACTGCATTACTGAGCTGTAATATCGAGTTATCCAGAATGATTGTCAGTGTCGCTACAACGCGAAAAATCCAATTTTGGAGTAGACCAGGCGCGGCTCGTGATGACATACTGTAAGGGCACGTACAATGATGCGAGTGCCTCGTGTGTTTTCGGTGTGTACTAAGAAAACGCTACATTTAGTACACGAGAATACACGAAGCACTTGCATCATTGTACGTGCCCAAACAGTACGTTATCACGAGCCGCGCCTGGAAAATGCTACATGAAATTGTGTTACATATAGAGAATACAATTCCGGCATCCTGAATCCCGGGATCTTGGGATCACGGCCGGGATTTAATCCTGTAAATCCCGGGACTGTACTTGACTAATCTCGGGATTTTCGGGATTGCCAGTTTGCATTCTGTAATTCGTTGCGGCTTGACAATGCCCTTACCTAGATTGTATTAAGGGCAGGGATTCCACGTCGGGGATTCCCTGTACGAAAATATAATTACGCTTATAAGGATTTTCTTTTTTCATTTCTTATTCTACCAGCGACCAGGTTACGCAGGTTACGTCAGTTAAATTTAAAAGTAAATTATCTGAAAAAGTTAGTTTAAATGGCGGGAGACTTTGTTCAACATAAAAAAACAGTGATACGTCGTCAGCGTGGAGTTATTTTTTAGTTGCGAAAGACGGGAATAGTGCTAAATGTAGGCGATGCCCTGCCATTCTCAAGACTTAGGGTGGATCGACTAAGGGATTACATACACTTTGTCATCAAAACATAACATTAAGATTTTAACTGACGTTAATCGTTTAACAGCTTCAACAAGTCAAAAGATTCTGAAAATCTGAACACAGCACCGCCGCCAGCTAAACGAAAGTTAGAAGATTATTTTACTAAAAGTGCCGACGATAGCCTGGATGATGTATTGGCAAGAATGATTGTGTTGAGGGTACATGCAGGATCCTTTCATATCACTTTAATATTAAGTATTTTTAAATTAATTTAAGAAACGATTAAGTTTCGATTAAGTATAATAACTAACCATTTTTAATTTAAATAAAATTAAATTCAGTATGCCGGCTCATGTATCACACGGTATATGTCTGGTATTGGTCCGATCCGGATAATTTTAGGTACAATTATACACGAGGTCAAATTTATATTATTTCGCCACTTTAAACTATGTATACAATCAGGGTCTAGTTAGTCAAGAAAGTTAGTCAAAGAAACTCACCGACAGTTTTTCCCATATTTTAAGTTCAATTGAGAACGCCTCTTTGAACAGTTCTACCAATCATGGTACAGTGGGGATTTGGAATTATTCATTTGGAGTTTTCTTTATCACAAATTTCTCAATCTCAAGTCAGTCTTACCTACAAGTTTAACACACAAACAAGTCTTACCTACAAGTTTAACACACAAACAAGTCTTACCTACAAGTTTAACACACAAACAAGTTCTTTCGCGTTTATAACTTTATCGGGGTAAACTCCTCATTTACCGTTTAAAACACTCATCAGAGTGTTAATTTGTCTCAACATAGACATTAAGCTTATTCATTTAAGTATCAGTTTCTTTTATATATCATCAAACTTAAAGTCATTCAAACAGTGCCGATTCAGTTAATTAATTACAAGACACAAAGTATCACAACAATCATACTCAGAAGATAAATAGCTTAAGTTGTTGTATATTTAAAAATAAGTGTAAATTAGTGTAAATAAATATATTTAGATCAATTGCATTTATTCAGAAACTAACCTTTCACCGAAGAAAAAACAATAAAGCGTATACAAACTTACACCTTGTGCGCGGTGAGTCATTCAAATAATCGAGCTGTACTCAAAGGGAACGAGCGGCGAAGCATCGTCACCGGAACCGGATCAGCCCGTCCAGATTGCATTAGATGGATTTACATTCAGTGTATTAACAACTTCAGACGATTTGAGAAAATTGCTCTTAGCGAAATACATGGATTTACCAAAAACAGCCGTCACAATTCGAAAGCGTGTTATGAATTCCAGTGAAAAAAACAGAAAGCAAGTAACAGCAGAATTAAAAGATTTGAAAAGTGCAGGTGAAAGATTCAGTCTATCTTTCGACGATTGGACATCAACGTCCAATAAACGATACATGGCTGTCAACGTTCATTCATATAAAAAAATTAGAGCTTAGGACTCGTTCCTATTCATGGAAGTATGACGGCTGAAAATTGTCTTCGTATATTGAAAGTGCGTCTAAGTAAATATGATATTTCCCTTGAAACTGATATCGTGGCTACTGTAACCGATGGACCGAACGTTATGGTAAAGGTAGGACAGCTTGTTTGCACTGAACAACAACTGTTTCTCGCACATGGTATCAATTTGGCCGTCTGTGATGTGCTTTATAAAATAAAGAATTATTTTCAAGACAGGCAATACAGCACGACCTCAGACTCAGATGATACTATAAATGAACCAGCTGTGACTGCTGATTATATGAACGATAGCAATGATGATGACAATTTAGAAGAATTAGAGTCCAGTATCAGGTTTAATCTTAATGTCACAAAATGAACTTGCGCCGGAACACATACCAAAGTTAACGAAAGATGAAAACATTAAAGAGCTGATAAATAAAATCCGCAAAGTTGTAGTATATTTCGAAAGATCACCATTGAAAAATGAAACAGAACTTCAAAAATATGTGAAGATTGTACATAAAAAAGGGCTGTCTCGTCTTTTGGACTGTAAAACCAGGTGAAATAGTCTTTCAACCATGCTGGAACGATTTTCTTTTTTAAAAACCTGCATTAAAAAAGCTATTAAAAGCTCAATCATCCAATCCGTTTAGAAGATTCTGATTTTGACTTGGTAAACAAAACTGTTGATGTGCTGACCCCAATTAAATTAACAGTAGAAGCAATCTGTCGACGAGGTGCTAATTTATGCACATCTGATACCGCTTTGAAATTTCTTATAAAACAATTGTCTAGCAAAAACTCAGCACTCGCCAATAAAATTAAAACATCCTTAGTGAAACGTATAAAGCAACTACGAAATGAAGATTTAACTGGTGTGTTGAATTATTTACAAAATCCACGAAAAGATGATGAAAATCAGTTATTATCGGATTTGGAATAGTTTGACTTATTTCCAGTTCCTACACAGGGGTTAGTGAGGGCTCAAATAGAGAGTATTGTTAAAAGACTAAATAGTCGAGATGACACGGAAGAGGAGGAAAGGCCATGATCACAAACAGATGGTGAGCCAAGGCAACAAACCTCTCAACCCCAATTGACACTAAAGAAAAAGTTACAGTTGGTAATTAATAAGAGCATGGAATACCCACATCCTGAAGTAGAAGATGAATCGGGGTTGGTAAATAGCATTAGACGCGAAATGAGTGTGTTCGAAAATCAAGGAGTTCGTGGATATCACTTAGAATTAGCATATAAATATCTATTGTCTATTCCTCCAACCAGTGTAGAACCTGAGCGAGCGTTTTCAGCTGCTGCTTATATTGGCAATAAACTACGAAGCAGGCTTGGAAGTCAAACATTGGATGCTTTGATATTTCTGCGATTGTATTTTCGAAATTCTAAATAGTTTTTTGTATTGTCTTTTTTGTTCCTTATTTTAGTATATTGTGTATTGTGTTGTGCAACAATATTAATAAATAATTTCTAAGAAATTACTTATTATTTTTTTCATTTGAGCCCAATTAGAAACCACAGTCTAATCCCGGGATTAATCTCAGGATCCTGGGATTACGCTTCAAAAATCCCGTAAGCGGGATTGATAAACATGGTCGTGATTGTATTCTCTAGTTACATACTATTGTCGTGAACGGATCGAACAGGGTTGAGGTAGTTACTGTCATGTTAGGCAACTTAATTTACACGTACATTATTGTTATGTGCATTTCAACAATAAAGCGATCAAGATAATTTGTAATAGAGTCATTCATGAATTTGATTCCGTATGTCTTTTCCAATTGTAACCGTTGCATAGTTATACCGGGTTTCTCTTTTGTCATTACATATAGGAATAATGCATTGACTTTTTATATTTACCCTTACACATAGGCATAAGTCTATGGTGGTGGCATAATAGGCAACCAGTTATACACCAGTAACATTATTCAACTTGTCAAATATTTCTGTTTTTCATTCATACTTAAATATTAAATTAAATACATTGAAAACATAATTTATTTAAAGCAGTTAATTGTTCCCCTTGTGTGAAGACAATTTTAAATATTTTTAATAAATTCAAAAAAGATAGTTGTTTTCTAAAGTCCCACAAAAAATAAAACAGAACCAATCACGTGTTAACGGAAAACATAAAGCTGAATATATTGTATTGTGTACCTACAAACCGGATCGCTTTTAGAAGTAGCCATTTTGGACTATCGTACAGTTCGGTGTTCAAAACCCTGAAAGAATTCAAATATAAGCCATATAAGATATAAAAAATCAAGAACTTTTCGAGGTAAATAAAGCAAAACGAACTGATTTTTGTGATATAATGTTTAATTTGTTAAATGAAAACGAAGAAATTTTAAATAAAATAATTTTTACTGGTAAAGCATACAATTCCGTAATAGATTTAAAGAGTTTCATGTACATTCTGTATGGCAATCTAAATAATTTCCCTTCGAACATGCTTAAACATGCATATAGTTTCATTAATAGTTGGAAAGCTTAGTAAGATGAAACCCATCGGGTTATTTTAGATAATCGGCAAAGGTTGGGTGTAATTTTAATAAAATAAATACTTAGGTTAGTTATTAATATTTTTTAAATTTTTATTTAGGAACATTATCATATTAATATTTTTCGGTTCAAGTCTTGCACATCTTTGTTCTATTATTAAACGAGCTGTACTATACAGTCTCACTTTCTGCTGAACTTGCAGAAGAAATACAGAAGTATTTCCTAGCACATTGTTTTAAGAGTTTCAGCTCCATTTCTGTTACCTAAAAGAAAATCCAAGTAAAATATGCAATTACCCTTTATTTTTAAACTTACTTTCCAAAATAAAAGAGGATCTACGTTCTGATTTGAATTTGGCCTTTCGATGTATTGCCTGTTAGTTATTATTACATCGGCTGTAATTGATTTTACTTTCCGTTATTCTTTCTTGCAAAAATCCAAATAATAAAAGTGACTTTTGATGTTGACTAATGTCTGTGTCGATTACAGGCATTTATTCTTTATTTTCGGGATCTATTTTCTTCATAATATTAAACATTTCTTGTTCTAGAAAATAAGTAGCCCTGTTAGCATTTTCAGTACTACGAAAACCTTCTCTTTTAAATCGAGGGTGTAAAACAGTGGCTACTCTAGTAACTAATCTTCCTTTATATGAAAATAGCCTTGTTTTAACAGATTTCAAAGTTTGTTGCTTAGTGTCTTCCCTTCATCGATCTTTAATTGCAGTAGTGATGCTGTCAGGTAATTATACAGTCCAAAAGTTATTGCGATTATTAAAGAAATAGTAACATATTTATTACCTACAAGAATTTCCAACTACTGCTTTGTAAGATAAATTTCTCCATTTTATAAAACCACTTATTAATAAGGTACCACGAGGTGTTATTTGTTTTTATCGTATTACTGAAATTCACCCAATACGTATGTAATTTAGTTTGTGCGCTGGCGTTTGGCACTTATTTTCGAACCACAGGTTGTAAGTCTGTAGGGAGACTTATGCAAATAGAACTCACTTTTACTATTTACAAATTTAATTTTATTACAAAAACTGTGCTGGCGATTGAACACTTTGTTGATATTTAATATACAGTACGTGATGCTTGTTTCAAATATAACGAAGAACTCATCCTTTTTCCAGTAACTTCCTAACAAGTAACATCGGTAGTTAACTTTAGGGGTGCGCACCTTTCTACGAATTTGTAGAAAGTGCAGTACTGACGCGTTCCTGGACAAAGGCCGATTCTCCGAACAAATAAAAAATATATAAAAAGGTACAGAGACATGTATATTTAAAAAATGTATTTTTCTGTGCCGCTGAGGGTAAAAATATGTTTACAATAGCTGGTTGTAAAGCCTTAACGGCAAATGAAGAACGCCAAAATTATTAGAAATATAGAACAAATGTCCTCAAATATTAGAAAGTTTTAATGCGTAAAAATTGTGTACACACAATTAAAATAATATTTTACAACGTGGATTACGTTCGGTATTAGAAGTATGATGTAATGCGGGAACGTTATACAATTTCATAAAATGGTAAAATCTGTTCGTACTTTTTTGTTATAATTTCTACCTTTTTTGCTACACTAATTTTACTATCAGATATACAGGGTGGCCCAAAATGACCGAAGGGGTTTGAATTCCTTATAACTTTTTTATTATAATTTTTTTTTTGTTTTCAGTATTTTGTAAAGAAGACTTGGGGAATTTAAAATGGAACAGTACACAATTGAACAACGTGCCAAAATCGTTGAACTTTATTTCTCAAATCAACGATCCATTGTTTTGACTCAGCGTGCATATCGTCGTTATTTTAATGTGCGGGTTGGACCCTCAGAGTCAACAATAAACCGTCTGGTTGCAAATTTTCGAGAACAAGAGGCAGTAAGGAACCTTCCTGGTGCCGGCAGACGACGAACGGTGCACACGAATGACAATATTGAACGGGTACAGGAGAATGTTCGGGAAGATGGAGAAACATCAACCAGGAGACGTTCGACACAACTTGGCCTCTCAAGAGGGTCGCTGCAGAGAATTTTGCGTACAATAAGAATGTTTCCATACAAAATTCAGCTTGTCCAACAATTGAAACCGACAGATTACCAGCAACGACTTGATTATGCAATTTATTTTCGTCAAAAAGCAGAAGAAAATCATGATTTTATTCATAATTTAATTATGAGCGACGAAGCCCATTTCTAATTAAATGGGTTCGTTCATAGGCAAAACTGCAGGATATGAGTTACGGAAAATCCAAGAGTAGTTCAACAGCGAGAATTACACCCACTTAAGTGTACCGTTTGGTGCGGTGTTTCGTCGGAAAGGATAATTGGCCCATATTTTTTTGTAAATGAACACAGTGTCGCCGTTTCCATCACTGGTGTTAGATATCGGACAATGTTGGAAAATTTTTTAAGGCCAGCCGTGGAAAACCATCCGCAAGTATGGTTCCAACAGGATGGAGCCACAGCGCACACTGCGAGGGACACAATGGCTCTTTTACGCGACATCTTTGGTGAACGAATTATTTCCCGTACAAGAGATTTCAATTGGCCTCCGCGTTCACCGGATTTAACCGCTTCAGACTGTTTCCTTTGGGGTTATATAAAAGAAAAAGTCTATATTAATAAGCCTCGAACCATATAGCAATTAAAAAATAATATACGCGACGAAATCAACAACATAACACCTGAAGTTTTGCGAAAGGTTATGGAAAATGTTTTGGAAAGAGCACGAATATGCGAAGCAGAAAATGGCCACCACTTGCGAGATATAATTTTTCATAATTATTAAAAATATTCTCCATTATATATACTGTATTTAAAATTAAAAAAATTTAATAATTATGTCTTAAATAAGAAGTTATAATGAACTCAAACCCCTACGGTCATTTTGGGCCAACCTGTATTTCAACCTTAAAGAAATACTATCCATCATCTTCGAATTTGTTAAAAATATTTAAAATTGTCTTCGCACAAGGTATTTGCTTGTTGGGATAATTAACCGTTTTAAATAAATGATATATTTTTCAATAAAATGTATTTAATTTAAGATTTAAGTATGAATAAAAAACAAATATTTGACAATTTGAAAAATTTTACTGGTGTATAACTGGTTGTCTACTATGCCACCGCCATACATTTATGTCTATGTGTAATTGGAAATGAAAAAAGTCAGTCAATGCAATGTGCAATGTGTAATAACTATAGCTGGGGATGTTTGCGGTGTGCCAGGATAGTATTCAGTTAAACGCACGAATATAATGACCTTGTTTCGATCGGTGATGCATGCGTGATTTTATTGCTTTACATGCATTCGCTATTTATATCACTTAGGTATGTCAGTTATGTGTACTGTATATAAATAACACACTTACCTTATTTACGATTATTATAGCATAGCGCCAAGTGGATAAGACTTGCAGTAAGTTTGTAGCATTAGATACGATTCCATATTTGTAGCGGTGAGCGATGTACGCCGTGATGAATAATTTTTTTTATATTTTGAGAAAGACCGCTCGACATCTACGGATGTAACACACGCACAATTAAAATAATCTTTATAGATAGAAACCGAATCTACAGTTGCACCATTACTAATTTGTTTTAATCTGGTAAAATCAAAATCATTGTTTATCACACTCTCGAACTTTTCTATTACTTTAACATTTTTGTTGTCATTTACTGCGCATAGCTGGGCGTGTACATCGTCCAGTATTTGCAGTGACTCCGCTAACGATAATGCAGTATTTTGAAATTTCTCGATTGCGTTAAACAATCCTATATGATTGTTATAAATAGTTTGTAAATCTGCATCAAGGGAAGGGTTTTGAAAGAGTCTCTGGCTTTCCTTAATGGCTACAGCTTCGACAGGATTGAATTGTAGAACCACAGATTTTATTTGTTGGAAATACTTGGCATAATAAAATGCCGCCTTTAACCAACTTCCCCAACGTGTAAGGATTGGCTCTGGTGGTTCGGGAATACCAGGGCACCGACTGTGAAACTCTCGAATTCGTTTGGGAGATTTTAGAAACACTTTTTTTGTGGTTGCTATTAATGCATCCACCTCTGGATAACATTGCCGAATAGTTTGTGCCACAAGGTGTAAAGCATGAGCTTTACATGTCACATGCAAAAGTCTCTCACAATCTGCTTTAAGAGAACGGCCTACAGAACGCATTGTCGCAGCACCATCGCTCATAAACATCAGGAGTTGATTAGTTGAAACTTGAAATTTTTGTAGCGTATCGAGCACTACCTTCGTAATTACTTCGCTAGTGCACTTTTCCAATCTTTTGCTGGCTAATAAAATGGGAAATGTTGATTTGACAGGATCTAGTACACGCACTATAATATTCACAATAGAATGTTTTTTTCGATCTGTCGTTTCGTCGACACATACCCATAACTGTTTATCATTTACTACTGCTTTCATTCTGTTTTCAATGTCCTCACGCACAATTGGTAAATAGGTGAGTAACGTTCTCCGTGACGGTAGCTTTATGATGGAATTGTATTTATTCCAAAAGTCGTGAAAGGCTTTTTATCTAGCAGGTGAACTGGCACATCGCAGACGAGTAGCATTGTCAATAAATCGAAAATGAATTGCGTTTTAGACAGCACATTATTTTTTTTTGTCTTTGTGGTGTACACTTTCCACATGTCTTTTACAGTCGTATTTGTCCCAGCAAAGTAACTGTTTCTCGCATAATTTACAAACCACTTTTGCTCCATTATAATACAAATCGGGAAAGTCTCGGATAAATTTCTTCACGTCGTTATACAATGGGCGCTTTCTTGGCTTGGGCACGTCCGTCATACTTATTAAATAGAGCTCAAGACAACACACGATCACGTTGCCAGTTCACGACTAACTAAAGTGTTTCGCTGCATCGTGTTTATACGCTGGTGGGGATGCACTACATACGGTCCTGCCGTACCGCAAACATCCTCAGCTCTAGTAATAACAAAAGAAAATCCTGATCTATTCGAGTGACATAATATTTAACGTTTGTATTGTAAGTGCAGTTCAAGTAACGACATACAATTTCGGATTCATGAATGACTTGATTACAAATTATCTTGATCAGTCGTTAGTTTTCCAATATTTAATGTACACATAATTTAAATAAAACTAAATTGTTTTTTGATGTTTTATAATGGAAAATAATAATTTTGCGTTCAAATCATACCTAAATAACAACTGAAACTATTGGACAATATTTAAAAATAATTGATTCGGCTTTTACTTGATGAAGATACATAATGTAAAATAGAAATAAAACTAATGGTTAAAATCTTCACTTCTTGATACGTAATCGTAAAACGACAATTGTTTCGCCAGCACAGTGACTTCATCAGGTACTTACAGCTAAAGAACACGTTTAAACTCCTAGGAAACGAAACAATTAATAGTGATATTTTCTGACAGATCACTAAATTATTATCCTGCGGTTTTAAACATAGTCTTTCTCTAATACTAAACAGTCATGAAAATTCTAATGTAACAATTAATATTAATTCCGAAAGCGAATAAATTTTGTATTAAAACGTTGTCTTGTTATTTGCTTAATAAAGATTTGCGAATAGATGTAGATCTCGGTTTCCGGGTTGGAACCGCGTCGAGTTAGGAGTAATTGCCAACGTTTCGTCCACTGTTTCAAGGGACATTTACGTACAGCCCTGAAGATGTCCCTTGAAACAGTGGACGAAACGTTGGCAATTACGCCTAATTCGACGCGGTTCCAACCCGAAAACCGAGATCTACATCTAGAGAACGACCGCGGAAACCTACACCTACATTTGCGAATAGTTTTATTATAATTTAGTTTACTTATTTCAATGACACTGACGTTTCATAAATACTGAAATGACACTACCTAGCTGGGAAAGTGTCATAAACTAGCCGGTAAAGTCACACAAGCTACCCGGTAAAGTGCGATTACTTAACTCGGTATGTAATAGCGCGTTTTCTAGCCGGTTTGAAGGTTAGAAATGTTCAGTTTACTAACCGATCGTGAGTAAATATACTTTACAGGGCAACGTTAAATCTAACGCCTTACCAAAACACTAACCTGTCTTCTAATGAAATAATAACTAGAAAACGGATGCAATTTTCATAAAACGCAATCGGCAATTGGAATTGTGTATAACGTCGTTCAGTACATCCCGGCGTAATTCAATGAAGTATTTGTTTGACTTACTCGGCCACCTGGTCTCGCAGCGATAACAATGGACAACCCAGCTATTATATTCGGAGAATATAGTGTTTTCAGTGGTGTCGTGTACGTAGATAAAATAAATAAGTGTATCGTATTTCGTAAGAGATATAGCACGTACATTCCTTTTCTTTTCATTTAAGCAAGATCTTCCAATTATTTTCACGTAAGTGTGCATAAAATTTCGTTATTTAAATTCGTTTATTTGGATCTAGAATATTCTTACTTTTTCAGACAATGGAAGAGCGTCGAGAATGGCATCGTGAAACAATGGCGAGTTGGATTGAGGGCCATACTGATTGTATGTAGATTGCCAGTGATTCCGAAATTTATTGTGAAGTGTGTGAAACGTTATTGCAATAAAACAACCGTAAAACGTCACGTAGGATCGTTAAAGCACGAAAAAAAATTAAACCCGTTGGAATCTGACAATTTTAACGAAGAACTCTGTGAAACTTTTATGGCAGCTAATATTCCATTATTTAAATTGAACAATCCAATTTTGAAGACATTTCTGAAAAAATATACTAGTCGAAATGTTCCTGATGAATCAACTTTACGCAAATATTATGTTTCTAGTTGCTATACGAGAACAGTAGAACGCATTAGAAGCCATCTTTTAAATCAATACATATGGATAAGCGCCGACGAAACGGTGGATATGTTAGGACGCTGTGTGGTACATCTTGTAGCTGGTGTACTACATCCAACTATTCCCTATAACTCATATGTAATAGCAACAAGTGTTATAAATAGAGTTGATGCGGAAACAGTTGCTGAAACCATTAAGGAGAATATGCAAAAAATGTTTCATTCGGACGCCACGTACAAAGAAAAAATACTTTTATTTGTCAGTGATAGTGCTGCGTATATGTTAAAAACAGGCAGACTATTGAAGAAAACATATCCTAATATGCTGCATATTACTTGTGTAGCACATGCTCTCCACAGAATCTGTGAATATATCAGAGACACTTTTCCGGAAGTTGATAGACTTGTATCAGCTTTTAAAAAAGTTTTCAGAAAAGCACCATTGATAGTAGCTCTTTTCAGGGAAAAATTTCCATCTCTGTCACTGCCTCCCACTCCAGTAATAACTAGATGGGGAACATGGCTGGAAGCTACTAGTTATTATGCTGAGAATTTCGATAGTCTAAAACATTTCGTAACACTGCTAAAGGAGGATGCTAGAAGTATTGGTGAGTGCAAGGAGCTCACACAAATCCCAAATTTAAAAAATCAGTTGTACTTTCTTCACGAACACTTTGGAAAATTGCCAAAACTAATCACTTATTTTGAAAATCGAAATCTCAAATTAAATGACCACGTTAGATGTGGCTGTTAATATTTTGAATAGTATTCCAAGTGACTTCGGATGTGGCCTTCGGCAAAAGTTTGAAGCAATTCTTAACAGAAATCCAGATTTAATTACATTGCAGCAATTATGTATGGAGACAATTCCACAAAATCTAACGGCTAAATATGAAGAAATAAAAGAATATTTCCAGTATGCACCTATAACCAGTTGCGATGTAGAAAGGACGTTTTCTATTTATAAGGATGTACTTAATTCAAAGAGAACAAAATTGACAGAAGAAAACTTTGAGAAACTATTCATTAGTCAATATTAATACTCCTTTACACAACTTGAACGACAAAATGAACAAATAAAAATGTTCCAATTATATAAATAAAATTAATTAATAAATATGTATTTCGTAATTTTAGATAGATAGATCACCACCCGTATGTTTTCCAATTATATAAATAAAATTAAAAAATTTGTAAATACAACTTTTTTCAACAAATTATGTATTTCGTAATTTTATAGATCACCACCCGTTCCGTTTTCCAATTATATAAATAAAATTAAATATTTTAGAAATACAGCCTTTCGCCAGTACTGCACTGGGCTTTGCGTCATGTGGTAAGGGTGTCCGTTCTCTAATAATAACATTTATTTTATACTAATGCTACCCACAAGTCCCAGCATATTTAAACGAATGAAAACGAATTAACAAATATGAAAATAGTAATCAGCATTTCTTGATCGGAACAAAATTCCAGTTCCTAGGTAAAGCTCCTTTTAGAAAAACGCATGACATTATTTATGGGAATATAACGAGAAAACGTCGTAACGTTTGTGTAAAATAAGAAAAGAAAAGAGAATTTGGCCGCAAAAGACGAATTATATGCAAACATTCGCCGAAGAAATTCGAGTTTCCTAGGACAGAGTTACTCGACACAATTGAAAAAAAAGCTGAACATTTAGCTCCAGGCAAATGATAGGCTAAAAGTATGACGCATGTTAAGTTCTCCAATACCCACAAGAAGGAAAAGGTTTTATATGTTATTCTCTACGCTAAAACTTTTTTTTCGCAATGTATTAAAAAGCTATAGACTAACACGAAAACTGTAAGAAGGATTATTGCAAGAATATTGCTGTCACTTAGTTGTAAATTATTAGTTTAAAACAAAGAATTCAGAATGATGTCTTTCCATTTTATTCTCTTTATTTCTCTCCAGGTTTAAATCATCTACTCTCTCACATCCTTCTCCACGCATCACTTTAATCAATATTTATGAATTATTATATGAAAATGAAACAAATGTATTCCTAAATAAAATAATAGGAATATATACGCATCGTGTAGTAGGTTTGGCTATCAGATCCCACGTCATTTCCTAAATTTTAAATCACATTGATAAAAAGAAAAGTCTTTCTTTGGAGACTGTGGTTAAGTAAAAACTTAAAAAAGGTATATAACCCCTTACCACAATTATTAATCGTATCCTAAATACGTATTTCGACAACTAAGTTGTCATCATCAGTAGGTAAAACCATTAATCAAGGTGTCGAACATGGGGCACAGTAAAGCTAGCACAACTGATCACGCAACACTGACTTAAAAATACAAATATATCGACTGAAAAGATCGACAAAGATTACCTCTCTTAAGGAAACGGCGCCTACATGTGTTTTTATACTCTATTTGAAACGTCTACGACCTTTTTACCTCAGTTTCTAAGAATGAAAAGAGACAGCGTAGGCGATCGGTTCCTTATCTCCGTTCATAGAATTCTGTTTGTTTTTAGCGATATGAATACTTTCGTATGCGTCAAGATCGCGGGGATTATTAATGGCCCTGACAAGTTTTAATCCTTTAATCGACATATTGTGTAGTGTACTTAAAGCATGGTTGGCAACATTCGATTTATCCGGTCTATTGTATTTAATATGTGATATGTGTTCTTTAAACCGGGTTAGTATTGGCCGTTTTGTTTGGCCTGTATATTTCAAATTACAATCATCGCAATTAATTACGTATACACCTGATTTCGAATTAAAATTAACTTTATCTTTGGTATTACCTAGGAGACTTTTGATAATATTTTCGGACCGAAAAACAACTTAGAGACCTCGTTCGTTCACAACTTTATTAATGTTTTTCGTTATAGGGTGGTATGGTAAACATATGTACTTTTTCTCCTGGTTATTTTGAGATACAAAACTTGTGGATTCGCGGATTGTATTTTTTAATTTTGTTTTTCTAATTAATTTATTGATTATTTCTATGTCAAAGCCATTATATTTCGCAATACTTTTAATAAAATCTGGTTCTATTTCATATCTCTCTTTTGTTAACGGAAAATTTAGTAACCGACTGACTAAGAAATTAAAAGAAGCTGTATTATGTTGAAAACTATTATTTGAATCCGCGATAATGAACCTATTAATATTGGTTTCTTTCTGGAAAATTTCGATTTCTACTTTATGTTTATTTCTAATCAGTAAAGTATCTAAAAATTGTATCCTGTCATTGTTTGGCTTTCCCACCGTAAATTTAATCTTCAGAAATTTCAAATTTAACTGATTAACGGACATGTCTAATTCACATTTCCGTGTATCAAAAATCGTGAGAATGTCATCTTCGTACCTGATCCAGACTCTCAGGAAATATTTAGCGTTATTTCTAAATTCTAATTCAAATTGACTCATGAATAAATTGGCTATGAAAGGAGATAGGCAGTTACCCATTGTTGTGCTTTATTTCTGCTAATAAAATTTTTCTCCTACTTGGAAACAATTTTGCGTCATTCACGGAGTTGTCAATCTCATGTATTCTTTTATTTTTGAAGGTTCAATGTTATTCTTATGGAGCAAGCCGTCTAAATATTTCATAGTCTCTGGAAAAGGTACCCAAGGGAATAATTACTTTACATGGAATGAAACTAAAATTTCCCCTGCTTCCAGCTCACAATCTTTAATTAATTGAACAAATTCTAAGGAATTACTAAGTGACAAACTTTCTGGTTTTGCGGGTAAATTTTTAAATGAATCACTAACCATTTGGAAATCAAATAATTCGGTGAGTTAATACCTGAAACGATAGGTCTCATCGAGTTACCTGGTCTATATATTTTCGGCAAACAATACATTCTTGGTACTAAAGGATACTAACATTTAATTTATACTTTTGGGTAGAAGTTATTAAAATTAGACATTTCTTTAACGCGTCTTTTGTGTCATTAATAATTTTAGGTAACGGATTTCTAGTTAACATTCTGAACTTACTGCAAATGAGAATTAGTGAATATTAAATCTCATTTTTACATGTCAATGTCGCCTTATGTGATGCATTAATAACTACAATCCGACAAACCAAGTTTGTACTAGCATGTATAACACACCTCGTCACGACTACGGTCTTACAGGTTGTTAGGATAATTAAAAATGAGTGAAAAGCTATTTCCATCAGCGAGAAAGTACAGACGCGTTTCGCCTTAATTGAGGCTTATCAATGTACGGTATTTCAAAGACATTCACAGCTTTTCACTTCTCTACTTCGTGTATATATAGTTAACATTCTGAACTTACTGCAAATGAGAATTAATGAATATTAAATCTCATTTTTACATGTCAATGTCGCCTTATGTGATGCATTAATAACTACAATCCGACAAACCAAGTTTGTACTAGCATGTATAACACACCTCGTCGCTACTACGGTCTTACAGGTTGTTAGAATAATTAAAAATTAGTGAAAAGCTATTTCCATCAGCGAGAACGTACAGACGCGTTTCGCCTTAATTGAGGCTTATCAATGTACGGTATCTCAAAGACAGTCACAGCATTTTCCTAATAATATTTATTATGTACCTATTGTTTACGTAATAAAAATTATTACATAGCACATAAATGATGAAGATATAGAATTAAAATACCCAAGAAAAAATCATTACATGTGCATTTATATACAAAAATTTTAACACATTCTATTAATAAGCGATAATACTGATTATTAATTACTTCAATATCTGTACATAAATTGTACTCATCAAATATTCCATGTCTTAAGTAAAGAATGACATCAGTCGTAAAATAAGAAGGAAATATTTCAATATAAGGACAAAAATATTATCCTAACCTAACATGTTATTGCAACAAATAAATACTCTATTAATAACGAATCGTCCAACTAAATTACACTTACATAGTAAATTAGCTTTTAAATAATCACTTTTTTATATCTAGCATACTCAATTTAAAGAAAATATAACTAAAAATCAAGCATAAATACATATGTGTACAAGTTGACATACATTTTAAATATTACTAGGTTAGAATTAATTAATAGACTCGTTAAATCTAATAAAACATAATCCAAATTGTTTAATGTAAAATTAGGAAATTGTGGCCTAATATTCCAAAAGAATCTCACGTTTTTGAATAAATCGAGGCACAAGAAATTATATGAAACTGATTTTATTATATACCTAAGAATAAGGAAGAGATAATTTCATTATTGTACTAACCTGTATTTACTGCAGATTCTTGAACATATTTCAATTCACTTCACTGATTCACTTACAGTATATTGAAACACAAATATTGAATAAACAAGAAAATGTTTTCGGTTCTGCGAACTATTAGGGTACAATTGTTTTATTTAATGCTACTGTCAATTTCTCTGATTGGTTAGAATATAAAGTTATTCGAATTTTAACCAATCAATGTACACAAAGCAAATCTACCCGACAGGCTTTGCAGGCGTTGTATACGACCTTGCAGAAATATATTTGAACTTTTTATTTCAACATAAAAATCGGAGCTTTTTTCTAACATTCTTGTTAGTTTCTTTTAACGTTTTTAAATATAGGTATATATATATATATATATATACATTTAACAAAAAAATTTTGACGGTTACAAAAATATTAGCTTGATATACACAGAATATATTAATTTAATACATTTACATATATTCTGTATAATTAAGTAACAAATTGGACAATTTAAAGGGGAATTCTTTAATATATTAATAATACTTCAATAAATCAGTATTAATTTTATTGGTCGATAAGATTAAAAGATTACATTACGTAAATTGAATTAAATTGATTATTAAAATATATTTAAATTTAATTGCTGCAGGTTTAAATTTATAATCTAAAAATAGTTAACGTATATGTATGTACGTACATATATTCCTCTGATTTTACAACTCATAAGCATCACCCCAAATAACCTGAGTTAAATCAAATATATTAAAGCATCTGACAAGAAGGAATAGCACTGGCTGTGTATTTCATAAGTGGATTGTTTTTTCACATAACGATTTTTACCGCCGCGAGCGGTGAACAGTGAAACGGTCCGTACCAAAAATCTAGTTCAATTATGCACGGTGAAATTTAAGAAGATTGGCGAAATTTTGATTAGAATCTTTGAATTTGTACGGTCGCTTTTATATACAGTGTGGTCATAAAGTTTGGAACCAAGCTTTTAACCGCATTATTTTACATTTTTAGGAAAACGCTCGGACAGGTAAATTTTCTTTTTTAAAACGCTATCTTTTGACATACAATTTTTTTCTATGACGTCATTGGTTTTCGAGTGATGACGTTATCAACACTTTCTTTAAATAGCAACCATATTATTTTTTTCTCGTTTTTGGTAGATCTTTATATCCACCAAATAGTGATATAAAGCAATTGGTATGTTCCATCACAATTTTTTTGAAAAAATGATATTAATTTAGAAAAAATTGCGAAAATTTTATTTTTGTACAAAATTAAAATTAAATTTAAAAAAAATAGATACATTTGAACTTAAATTTATTGTAACAGTTAACGTAAATTTTCAAAATGGACCCCACCAATCAACCGACACTGTCCTAGCCGTGTGTAAATGCTTTGCGATCAATAGTAATCTGCGTTATTCGCTCCAGGTCAAAAGAAATTCGTCTTCCCAATCGGCCAATTACTTATTAAAAAATCTTATTTAAAATTAAATAGTTTCACAAAAAAGTGCCAAAGAAGTTTAATTTATTTAAAAAATTGACATGATGTGGCAGACCATTTCTTAATTAAAATTATCGGCAAAAAATTGAAGATTTCAAAAACTAATTAAGCTTACAAAATTTACTGAAATATGTAAGTAAGTTTTTTTCACACTTCTGTCTTGTGTGAGGACTTAAATATTCTTCTTGAACAAACCGGATCGTCAAAAGCATATCTACTCATGTTACTATGCAAAAAATTTACAAAAACAAAAACACGCACTTCTTTGCAAGATATTTCTTTATGACATTCTTGCTTCTTTTTATGCAATTTATGTACAAAAATTTTAGTTTGAAATTGTTTCTATGGCGACAACATTGTTGAATTATTTACTTCTATTTTTGACGTTAGATTTTTGAGATATTGCGTAAAAAATGTTCATTTTCGCTAATATAAAAAATGGCACATTTATCTGAGCGAGAAAGAATCGAAATTTTAATTATGGTTGGGTATGGGGACAGACAAAGAACGCATGCAGAAGCATGCGAATTGTTTAACCATGAGCACCCTGATAGACCTCCAATTACCAGGTCTACGGTGACAAAACTAGTTGGAAAGTTTACCGAAACTGGAGCCGTAAAAGATCGACCACGGCAAGGTAGACCTCAAGTAGGAGAAGATGTGAAAGTAAATGTGCTTCTATTAGCAGGAGAATGGCATCATGTTTCCACCAGACAACTTGCGTTAGCCAATCAGGTGGCTCACTCATTTGTCGTCAACTTATTTAAAAAAGAACACTATCGTCCTTACAAAGTTCAACTTGTACAGAAATTATATGAGGATGACGAAGATCGTCGACTGCAGTTCTGTGAAGACGTAATGTTACGTTGTGACCAAAATCCAAATTTCTTGGAAAACATCGTCTTCTCAAATGAAGCTACGTTCTGCGCAGAGGAAAAGTTAACGTATGGGTTGGAATGATTGGACGACGCATTTTAGGACCATATTTTTTTTAAGGAAATTTGACAGCTGTGCAATATTTAGAATTTTTAAGATTTGAACTGGTTCCAGCGCTCGCTGTTATTTTCCCAAATCACGAGGATGGTGATGTACCCCATCCAAATATTTGGTTTCAACAAGATGGGGCGCCTCCCCATTATGGAGTAGAGGTTCGCCACTATCTTGACGAAATATTTCCCAATAAATGGATTGGATGGAGAGGCGCCATAGAATCGCCACCTCGTTCTCCTGACCTGACTCCGTTAGACTTTTTTTTGTGGGGTTATTTGAAATCGAAAGTGTATTTTAACAAACCGAACCATTTAGAAGATTTAAAAGAACGAATTCGCGTAGAACTTACACAAATATCCCCAGACATAATTGAGGCGAGTATACGAAGTGTTCATACTCGGCTGGGACAGTGTCAGTTGGTTGGTGAGGTCCATTTTGAAAATTTACTTTAACTGTTACAATAAATTTAAGTTCAGATGTATTTTTTTTAATTTAATTTTAATTTTGTACAAAAATAAAATTTTCGTATTTTTCTCTAAATTAATATAATTTTTTCAAAAAAATTGTGATGCAACATACCAATTGTTTTATATCACTATTTGGTGGATATAAAGATCTACCAGAAACGAGAAAAAAACAATATGGTTGCCATTTAAATAAAGTGTTGATAACGTCATCACTCGAAAACCAATGACGTCATAGAAAAAGTCAAGTGGGCTCTGAACAAAAAATCGTATATCTTCACTTAAGTACATTTGCGTGTATGATAAATAATGATAATCTATAAAATTGTATTAAGTAAATGTATCAATCTATATCAGACATGACTTCATATTTTCAAGGACTACTTTGACTTCGAATGTTTCTGAACACCCTTTATATTGTATACAATTGACGACAAGATATATTAGTTTCTATGTCACTTATGTTTATATTTTCAAATAAAATATCAAGTAATGTTAACGAAAATTAATAAATAATATGTAATATAATATACTTCGCAGATAGCAAGATTTAAATTTGAAAATGTCAAGTGTCAATGTGACCAACTACATGCTTTATATAAAAATAAAACTCTGAACTTTCAAATTAAATAATTCCAATTTATTAATGTAAAAAATGCAAAATAGAAAAAATAGTATAAAAAACTCGTTTCATAAGGCCTTTTGCCGCACTCGCTCTTTAGAAAACTCGCCGCTATCGCGGCTCGTTTTCTAAACTGATCTCGTGCGGCAAAATAGTGCCTTATGAAACT
Source organism: Melolontha melolontha (assembly GCA_935421215.2). NCBI lineage: Eukaryota > Metazoa > Arthropoda > Insecta > Coleoptera > Scarabaeidae > Melolontha > Melolontha melolontha. Next base: position 17,409,144 of record OW285237.1, on the reverse strand, counting down.
TGTTTTTTAATATCCTATTTTGATTTCTAGTTAGATATTCATACGTATTTTTCAGATTCGAATAGCTCTGCCGCTATTTAGCGGTAACCCTGTATATTCTGTCTTTTCACTTCATCGCAGAGGGTAGGGCCTCCACGAAGCGTTTACATTGAACTTTGTCCTTGCTAACACTGTCAGTCTTCTTCAAGTTTTCCAGACTTTGTGATCGTCTTCTGCCGTTCTTTTCCATGTTGTCCTTGGGTTTCGCCTGCTTCTCAGCCTCGTTATAGTACATCTCATGACTTGATTATATTGAATATATGTATAGCAAACGCCAATTAAGTTGGCGCGAGGAGAGGTAAGTTCGCGCAGGATTAGAAGTAGTGGGGAGATTTGTATTGGGTTTTACATCAAATGTCAGAGAATTCTAACCTCTGAGCGTGTATCACTTTATGATCCCTAGCAAAGACATTATGTTCCGTCAAACGTCAATGACAAATGTATTCTGACAATTACTTGAGTAGTGGGGGTGGACGTTTTTAAAATCGGCTTCTGCGCATCCCCGCCTCGCGTCAACTTAATTGGCGCTTGCTATACATACATATACGTTAACTATTTTTAGATTATAAATTTAAACCTGCAGCAATTAATTTTAAATATATTTTAATAATCAATTTAATTCAATTTACGTAATGTAATCTTTCAATCTTATCGACCAAAAAATTAATACTGATTTATTGAAGTATTATTAATATATTAAAGAATTCCCCTTTAAATTGTCCAATTTGTTACTTAATTATACAGAATATATGTAAATGTATTAAATTAATATATTCTTTGTATATCAAGCTAATATTTTTGTAACCGTCAAATTTTTTTTGTTAAATGTATATATAAAAACGTTAAAAGAAACAAACAAGAATGTTAGAAAAAAAGCTCCGATTTTTATGTTGAAATAAAAAGTTCAAATATATTTCTGCAAGGTCGTATGCAACGTCAGCAAAGCCTGTCGGGTAGATTTGCTTTGTGTACTTTGATTGGTTAAAATTCGAATAATTTTATATTCTAACCAATCAGAGAAATTGACAGTAGCATTAAATAAAACAATTGTACACTAATAGTTCGTAGAACCGAAAACATTTTCTTGTTTATTCAATATTTGTGTTTTAATATACTATAAGTGAATCAGTGAAGTGAATTGAAATATGTTCAAGAATCTGCAGTAAATACAGGTTAGTACAATAATGAAATTATCTCTTCCTTATTCTTAGGTATATAATAAAATCAGTTTCATATAATTTCTTGTGCCTCGATTTATTCAAAAACGTGAGATTCTTTTCGAATATTAGGCCACAATTTCCTAATATTACATTAAACAATTTGGATTATGTTTTATTAGATTTAACGAGTCTATTAATTAATTCTAACCTAGTAATATTTAAAATGTATGTCAACTTGTACACATATGTATTTATGCTTGATTTTTAGTTATATTTTCTTTAAATTGAATATGCTAGATATAAAAAAGTGATTATTTAAAAGCTAATTTACTATGTAAATGTAATCTCGTTGGAAGATTCGTTATTAATAGAGTATTTATTTGTTGCAATAATATGTTAGGTTAGGATAATATTTTTGTCCTTATATTGAAATATTTCCTTCTTATTTTACGACTGATGTCATTCTTTACTTAAGACATGGAATATTTGATGAGTACAATTTATGTACAGATATTGAAGTAATTAATAATCAGTATTATCGCTTATTAATAGAATGTGTTAAAATTTTTGTATATAAATGCACATGTAATGATTTTTTCTTGAGTATTTTAATTCTATATCTCCATCATTTATGTGCTATGTAATAATTTTTATTACGTAAACAATAGGTACATAATAAATATTATTAGAAAAATGTTTATTTTAATAAATTGATAAAAACGATCGAAAAATAAGAATAGGTAAATGGAAATTAAGAAAACCTACAAAAAAACTTGTTAAATAATTTGGTAAAAATTCTAGTTCGAGAAAGTTATAGCTTATTAAAGAACGAATGGCATAAAACAGGTTTTATCTCACCAGCCCAGGTTTAGGGCGAACGCTATGATCACATAAGTTTCTAGTACTCGCTAAAACTAAAAACAAATCATATGTCATACATAAATCAAAGATTAAAATGTTCGGATTCTAAAAGTACTCGTATATTGTAGATCAGTCAAGTCAATATTCGCCCCTCAAAATATATAAAAGTATCGGAAGATTATTTCAAAATTTTTCATTTTACCGACAAAGGTAAGAAACTGAATCTTGTAGACATTGAATTATTTAAAGCTGCCTCTAAGCCGGAAGTATAACTACTTAACGACTAGACTGATTTGTCAATTGGTCATATACACCGCTGTTTTCTTGTTATACCTGCAACTTATTAAGGGACCTATAATTCTGTGTTTCTGTGTATTTTCATACTCATTATTAATATCTGCTATCTATAATATTTAAAAACTACTATAAGTAATATACTTTATGCGTCATTTGGAACCCAATGTTCGTTAATGACCAAGTTGTTCTTTTAATATAGCTTGATTTTATTGATACACTATGATGTCTTAAGTCAAATTTACAATTTGAAATTTTTCTATGAAATATTTTGTATTTTTTTGTTGTAAATTTAATGCAAAATTGATGGTAATTTTTCATGTACCCCAACTGAAATTAAAGAAATTGCTGAAAATACCGTTAAATAATTTACTTACGATTAAATTTAATATCATTTATGACAAGCAATTTATGAAATTTGAAGAATGGCGCAAAGAAAATAAATTTCAGGTTTTATCAAATAAGTATGTTTGTTGTATAAATGTAGGTGTAGGTTTCCGCGGTCGTTCTCTAGATGTAGATCTCGGTTTCCGGGTTGAAACCGCGTCGATTTAGGCGTGATTGCCAACGTTTCGTCCACTGTTTCAAGGAACATCTGCAGGGCTGTACGTAGATGTTGTATATTCAAATTATAACACTCTAAATATAAACCATCTACTTCATGGACAATTTATTGTGATTATTTGATGTTTAATTAACTATGTTTGCCTTAAAAATTAGACTTCATATTTTTTTGACGTTTAAATTTGCTAATTTGATCACTATTGAAAAACTTAGTTGCACTAGACTTAAACAGAATGTAGATTATAAAAACATCGTTTCCATCTTTTAAGAGCATTGTTATGGTGGCAGCAAATTAGAAAAGCAATATTTAAGCTTCAGTAAAATAAAAGAATTATAATTTATACAATTCTCAAAACCAACCATCTATGGAAGTAAGTATGTACCTAGGTAACTTATTAAAATTAATTATTGTTTTAGTTTTAATAATTTGGTAAAAATTCTAGTTCGAGAAAGTTATAGCTTATTAAAGAACGAATGGCATAAAACAGGTTTTATCTCACCAGCCCAGGTTTAGGGCGAACGCGATGATCACATAAGTTTCTTGTACTCGCTAAAACTAAAAACAAATCATATGTCATACATAAATCATTGATTAAAATGTTCGGATTCTAAAAGTATATTGTAGATCAGTCAGAAGTTTCAATATTCGCCCCTCAAAATATATAAAAGTATCGGAAGATTATTTCAAAATTTTTCATTTTACCGACAAAGGTAAGAAACTGAATCTTGTAGACATTGAATTATTTAAAGCTGCCTCTAAGCCGGAAGTATAACTACTTAACGACTAGACTGATTTGTCAATTGGTCATATACACCGCTGTTTTCTTGTTATACCTGCAACTTATTAAGGGGCCTATAATTCTGTGTTTCTGTGTATTTTCATACTCATTATTTACGTCGAATATGGATTGTAGCGTGTCCATAGTGTATCCTATGGGATACCTGGTTTCTAATTATTTATATGTAATTATTTACATTTAATTTTGTCTGTTGTTTCTAAATTTGTGTGGTACTGACAAATTTGGTGGTACTGACAAATACCGATAGAACAATATAATTCGTTGGTAATGAGAATTAGTGATGAATTAGAGGTGGAAAGCCGTATTGCTATCTGTATATTTAAATGCGAGAGGGCCGGTCACGAATAAAGAAAAATTATTTTCTCGTTACTTCGTGTACATTACTCATATACAAGGGTCGTCATTTATATTTTGCATATAGAACCGAAATAAAACAGTAAATAGCTTTTAAAGAATTTATTGTTTTTCGAAGGATTCTCCACGCAGATGAATGCACTTTTGCATGCTCTCGAGGCAACTCTGGAAGCAGTTATTCCACTCGTTTGTTGGTACAGTCAAAATTGCGTTTTTGAAGGCATCGACTGCTCCTTCTGACTACTAGAACCTTTGACCACGCAGCCGTCCTTGATTTAGGGAAAGGTAAAAAAATCATTGAGACTTAGGTCGAGACTGTACGGAGGATGGTCTAACATTTAGACGTTTTGCGGAATTAAAAATTCAATTGTCTTGCGAGCTGTATGCGAAATTGCATTGGCTTAATGGGGGATGATTCGTCGTTGTGGGTTGGTTTCTCGGAGCTCAGCGATGACTTGCGGCAAGCAAATGGTTGTATACCAATCGGCAGAGAGAAATGTAGAGAAATGATTGCTACACGACCTGCTTTCGAGACAAATATTGCGACCATCATTTTGGAAACAGTTCGAGAACGAATGACTTTTGTCGGCTTTTCTTCACCTTGAAGCACTTAAGCGACGACTGGAATTTATTTTCTGGCTCGTATGAGTAAATCCAAGATCCACCACTCATGATGTACACGTTTTCACAATTTCCTGCGTTGAAGTGGTTTAGTGTTTTTTGACACCAATTCACTCTAGCTGTTTTTTGTTCTTCTGTCAACAAATGCGATATCCAACAGGAAACTTTTTTACTTTTTTTTTACTTTTGTTTCAAGTCCCAAATAAGTCCCAAATAATTGTCATTATTATTTGGCGAAATTCCATTTTTCGACTAATATGTCAACTTTGACAGTTCGTTGTAGATAAAACACTACACGTATGGCAGTATTGTACTGAAACTTTGAATTTAGGCTAACTGAGGATGGGAGTTAATTTTTAATACTGACATTTGATTAGTGGCGCCCTCTATGTCTCAACATATAAAACATAAAAGACGTCCCTTATATATCTTTTACCCCTTTTCTCTTTGTCGCTGTACACAACTAATATTGTATATGTATATATGCTGTTCTATGTATGATGTTTTAATGAAGATTGTAACGTTTTTTCACCAGGCAATTTACAAATGTATTGAACTACCACATTGTTTACATTCGCGCAATAAAAAAATAATGAAATTCATTTAAAATATCAATAAATCAATTAATCAATGGTCGAATCTTTTCAATCGAAACGAACAATTCGCCATTAATTGTCTATTTGGATATTATAATTCTTTAAACAATACCTCTCCAATATATGAAGCAAAGGTCTTCCGAACACTAAGAGAATTGAAAAATTCCTTCCCTTATCTGTTAAGGGATCCTCTTTGTCAATCACTTATACCTTCTATTCACGCCATGGATAATATTACTCAGCTATGCTTGGAATTAATTTTTTATACTCTGTACTATTTAGAATCTTTGAAAATAAAAGTTTACAAAATATATTAGAAGAATCCTTTTTAATATTTTTAACAACTGAACTGAAATCAATATTAAGCAATATACTTCAATTTATTACAAAATTTAAAAGAAATATAAAAGAAATAATTCTGTTTTATAATTTATAACATAAAAGGTCATATTTAGATTTCCACTCAAGACTACTCGTATTTTGTCAGACAGGTTTTAAAAGCCATACGGTATATAAAAGTAATACAAAAAATACTAAATAATGCATATGTTATTCATGACAAATCTTTCTCTGGCTTTAAAGGGTGTATAAAAAATTAATAGAATATAAGAATACGAAAAGACAATACTAGTATATTAAGTGAAAGTCTATTTTGTCTTTGCTGCCAAAAACACGGGTACGCTATACATCTTACGCTAAATCCAGGAACGCTTCCTGTAAACAAATATTGTCGTACACCTAAGTAAATATGAAAGATTATTTTCAAAAGTTTTAATTAGTTTTTGAGTTTGTTCTTTTACTGTTTTATATTCTTATGTTTGCAGTTTCTTCTCTTTTAAATAGGTAAATAATAAGTGCCCTTTATTTGTGTATAAGTTTTACTCTTAGTAATACTTATTTTAAAGTTTTAATGAAAAATACAAGACAAGTGCTCACGTGTGTTCAAATATCTTTGATTCGTCTAGTTAGATTTAAATAAAATATATAAATAAAATTTTCTAAATTTAAGTTAATGCAAATAGAGAATTCGAAAAGCATATTTATTTTCAAATCAGACTTCTAGTTTAGCCAGAAATGATGTTAATTTTTTATTTTAAATGAAACACTCTGTAAGTCTTTACGAATTCTAACAGAGAACTCTGAGAGTTCAGGTCTCTCACGGTTATATTTTTTTTTGTAAAAAGAAGAATTTTTTTACAAAAAAATATATCAACATTGCACACAAAATTTACAATAATTTTAAGTTTCACTAAAACAAAATTAAAAGCAGCCATTCAACAGGAAAAATCACGTGTAGTTTATAGCATACCATGCAATGATTATAGTCGAGTTTATAGGTCAAGCAGAACAGCATTTAAAAGATAGTATTTACTGTTACAAATATTCAATAAACATTACAGCTTTAAAAAAACTTAAACTAAAACTAACCACATTTCCAATTAGAAAGAAGTTAAAATACTGCAAATTGAAACAAAGTACAATGTAAAATCAGTATTAGAATTAAGTCATATTAAAAAACATGAAGAAGGCGCCGTTAATGACCGTCATGAAATTTCAAATCTTTCAAAATTATATTTCCCAATAATATAACACCTAACATAAAAAAAAAGAAAAATTAAATTTCAATACAAATATTTAAATAGTTTATAATCCACCCACTACGAAAGTATCAAATTACAGGCAAGGACAAAACACAAATTTTAAAATATGCTTTAGGTCTTTTAAAATTCAGTATATGTATTTACATATTGCTATGAATAGTGAATTCGTAGTTGAATGAACCACTATTCACCACAACACTGTCCAACTTTGATGCTCAATCGGTTAACTTCTTTAATGAGACAGCTTTCCTCTCCGGGTTTCCAGTAGGAAAACGTGGTATTACTACTCCTACAACAGTAATTCGGCGCCAGTAAAGAGTGTAGACGAAAGTGTTAAATATAATTAAAAATTACAATTCTCAAATGACACTTTATTATAAAAAAAAAATACAAAAAATTTGATTCTTTATAGAGCATAAAGAACGGTGTATAACAATAACACAAAGAGGTAAAATAATTTGCTGGTATTGACCGCTAAACAAATTCAAACGTCCACTAATGAATCGCGAACAAAATTAATACTAATAAATTCCAAAGATACATTTTTCTATCACCCCAAAAAACAAACTCAAAAGGTAAACAGATAAAACTGTCAGACCGAGATTACTAACTCATGCGCGATACCACATGTACAAAAACTCCAACCTTGAAAACCTAAATCGTTCTAGAATTTAACGTTACAAAAAATTTACTAGAAACGAAAAATTATCTTTGTCATTTATCTGATAACTAATATAAATAATATATAGAAATTCATACAATTAATTATACAATAATAAATGCATACAATAAAGAAATAATATGATTTAATGTAAAATAAAACTTACGTAGTTTTTACTTTTATATAACCTTGAGAACACGTTGAAGTAAGAGATTAGTTATCAAAATTACGAGGTTTACAAACTCGTATAAATTCGGTAATGAATTCAGCAAACACAAACACTATTAATTCAAAACCGAAAAACCGAAATTACATGAAATAAAGATAAAAGAGTTTTACCTTCAAATATGCGACTCTCTTACTTGAATATCAAGACGCGTCTAAGGATATAACATGGTCACACGGCGAACTACATTCCTAGTCAAAACTAAATCAACATAAAACAGTTCAATACAAAATCAGTAATCATAAATAATTTCACAAAACATACAGTGTCATCAAAAATTATGGTTTAATCAAAAATAATGTTTTCTTCACAATGTTTCGGGGAAAAATCCACAGCAATATGTAGAACGTGCAAGTTCCAGATTATATGTCAAATAAAATAGTTCAAACTATAAAAAATGTAAAAGAGAAAAATGCAAATTGTAACTACCATAAATTATATATAAATTTATACTTAGTTATTACATTATTATTAGTTTAAATTTGCCTTTGCAGAAAAACATCTAGTATTCTAAACAATTATTTTGATGAAGTCGATAATCAAACTCGAAACGTTAAAATGGGCATTTTTATTTGATGAATAGTTATCAAGCCAAATTCCAAGAAATAATTAACCATATATAAAAAATAATCTATTTCTTAGCCGTATAATTAATATATATAATTTGAAATCTTGGAAATTCGGCTGTATTAACTATTTTAAATTAGATGTTATTTCGCTAAGTAATGTGGAATGTAAATATTGCTGTCTACAATTACGACGCTAATTTAACGAAATTTTTATTTAAAAATTTCGTCCTAAGGTGGGACTCGAACCCACGACCTTTAGTTCTCTAGACTAACGCTCTATCCTCTGCGCTACAATAGGACCTGGATTCGATCAATTATCGATCAATAATCTATTTCTTAGCCGTACAATTAATATATATAATTTGAAATTATTTCAAATTATATATATTAATTGTTAATTGTTTTCATAACATAACTTTAAATTTTTATATAATCATATTTTGTATTAATTTTGAATTTTTTTTGTGTATCGGTAATTCTTCGTTTTTTATTTTTTTAAATTTTTTGTTTATGTATATATACTACTGTAAATAACAACCGTTTATAATTATTATAATTATTATCCTGTAAATGGTTTGCTGTTAGATAATAAAGGTTATTATTATTATTTCATATCAGACTGAATCACAGCGAAGTAGCTAGTATCCAATAAGACTTTAAGGACAACCTTGTGTTTTATTTTACTTAATAAGTTGTATTTAATAAACATTTATGTCCTTCACCTTTGATGTTCGCATCGTTGCTTTAAATCTCTTTTCTTATTATTAGCAAGCCCCAGTGAGCTGCGTCGTAAAAGGTACGAATATAATTACAAAATCTACACAAGAAAATCGTATTCTCTCAAGGATATTTCGTAATTAATTTTAAAAAATAAAAAATACCACATTCAACACCGCAGAAGATAAATAAGCTCAAATGCACGTACATACGTTCATTTTGAGCCATTTTCTATGTACACAACTGATAAAAGTTTTCTACGTTGTAGGAAAACTGCATTTATCAAGTAACAGAAAGTGTCACTTTGAAAAATCTAGAACATTCGTACATGTATCAGTGTCGGAATATTGTAAATTGACTTGGCTTTCTAGAATTGAATTAGAAACATATGTTTGCAGTAAAAGCAAAGGCGTACCTTTCCAAATCTAATTTATAAAAATTGATTTATTCAATTATAGAAACATCATATTTTCGATAAAAATTACACCGCAAATATCAAATGGAAAACGATTTTTCCAACAGTAATATACGATACTGTACTGGAAACAAGTTTTTTTTATTTATCAAGAACAGTTACCAATAACAGAATACTATATTAAGTTTCATAAGACATGATTTTTGCGCACGAGTTCATGGTTTAGAAAACGAGCCGTAGGCGAGTTTTCTAATGAACGAGTGATAATGATATTAATTCTCAATAGAACAAAGTAATGCCTGGTAATGACTAAATCGGAAAAATAAAGATTGTTCAGTTTCAGAAGTTGGCTGTCCTATCATGGTAACAGATTACAATAAAAACATGAACTTTGTGGATAAATTCGATCTCTGCGTAGTGCGAACATTAAATAGGTGAATTTTGCTTCATTTCCTTTAATACGCCATGTTTGTTGAAAGTTTTGAATTTTATTTAGGTTTGTTTGAGGATTCCTTGAGGCCAAAGTATAGTCAGTGTGTGATGCAGTAACAACAGTAGTAGCAGCAGCTCAGAAGATGTCCCATAGTGGCGGAAATGTCAGCCAAGAAGCAAAAAGCGCCAGGAATATAGTTCAAACCCGGAATCTGAGAAGTCGTTAAGACATTTAATGATAAATACAAATGATCAAAGTGCATCCTAACGTGCTGCTAACATAATAATGGATGAAGGCTTAGAGAGAAAAGAAGCTTTGATTAAGCGCTTTCAACCTACAGACTTTGTAACTAGATTCGGTTAGTTTTAGTGTCTACAATTAGTTATTATTAGAGAACGGACACGCTTACCACATGACGCATAGCCCAGTGCAGTTCTGGCGAAAGGCTGTATTTATAAAATATTTAATTTTATTTATATAATGAAAACGAACGGGTGGTGATCTATAAAATTACGAAATACATATTTATTTGTTGAAAAGTTGTATTTATAAAGTTTTTAATTTTATTTATATAATTGGAAAACATACGGGTGGTGATCTATCTATCTAAAATTACGAAATACATATTTATTAATTAATTTTATTTATATAATTGGAAAACAAACGGGTGGTGATCTATAAAATTACGAAATACATATGTATTTGTTGAAAAGTTGTATTTTTAAAGTTTTTAATTTTATTTCTATAATTGGAACATTTTTATTTGTTCATTTTGTCGTTCAAGTTGAGTAAAGGAGTATTCATATTGACTAGCAATAGTTTCTCAAGGTTTTCTTGTGTCAATTTTGTTCTCTTTGAATTAAGTACATCCTTATAAATAGAAAACGTCCTTTCTACATCGCAACTGGTTATAGGTGCATACTGGAAATATTCTTTTATTTCTTCATATTTAGCCGTTAGATTTTGTGGAATTGTCTCCATACATAATTGCTGCAATGTAATTAAATCTGGATTTCTATTAAGAATTGCTTCAAACTTTTGCCGAAGGCCACATCCGAAGTCACTTGGAATACTTTTCAAATTATTAACAGCCACATCTAATGTGGTTAATCCGTCATTTAATTTGAGATTTCGATTTTCAAAATAAGTGATTAGTTTTGGCAATTTTCCAAAGTGTTCGTGAAGAAAGTACAACTGATTTTTTAAATTTGGGATTTGTGTGAGCTCCTTGCACTCACCAATACTTCTAGCATCCTCCTTTAGCAGTGTTACGAAATGTTTTAGACTATCGAAATTCTCAGCATAATAACTAGTAGCTTCCAGCCATGTTCCCCATCTAGTTATTACTGGAGTGGGAGGCAGTGACAGAGATGGAAATTTTTCCCTGAAAAGAGCTACTCTCAATGGTGCTTTTCTGAAAACTTTTTTAAAAGCTGATACAAGTCTATCAACTTCCGGAAAAGTGTCTGATATATTTACAGATTCTGTGGAGAGCATGTGCTACACAAGTAATATGCAGCATATTAGGATATGTATTCTTCAATAGTCTGCCTGTTTTTAACATATACGCAGCACTATCACTGACAAATAAAAGTATTTTTTCTTTGTACGTGGCGTCCGAATGAAGCATTCTTTGCATATTCTCCTTAATGGTTTCAGCAACTGTTTCCGCATCAACTCTATTTATTACACTTGTTGCTATTACATATGAGTTATAGGGAATAGTTGGATGTAGTACACCAGCTACAACATTTACCACACAGCGTCCTAACATATCCACCGTTTCGTTGGCGCTTATCCATATGTATTGATTTAAAAGATGGCTTCTAATGCGTTCTACTGTTCTCTTATAGCACCTAGAAACATAATATTTGCGTAAAGTTGATTCATCAGGAACATTTCGACCAGTATATTTTTTCAGAAATGTCTTCAAAATTGGATTGTTCAATTTAAATAATAGAATATTAGCTGCCATAAAAGTTTCACAGAGTTCTTCGTTAAAATTGTCAGATTCCAACGGGTTCAATTTTTTTTCGTGCTTTAACGATCCTACGTGACGTTTTACGGTTGATTTATTGCAATTTTTCAATAACGTTTCACACACTTCACAATAAATTTCGGAATCACTGGCAATGTACATACAATCAGTATAACCCTCAATCCAACTCGCCATTGTTTCACGATGCCATTCTCGACGCTCTTCCATTGTCTGAAAAAGTAAGAATATTCTAGATCCAAATAAACGAAATTAAATAACGAAATTTTATGCACACTTACGTGAAAATAATTGGAAGGTGGCCGAGTAAGTCAAACAAAATACTTTATTGAATTACGCCGGGATGTACTGAGCGACGTTATACACAATTCCAATTGCCGATTGCATTTTATGGAAATTGCATCCGTTCTCTAGTTATTATGAAGCAATTATCAGTTGCTCTGGGTAATGCTAAATGGAACCTTTCTGTTATATTACCAATATATTAACAACAGCATTGTTAAAAATGCGGTTGCGTCCTCAAAACCAATAAAAATATAGTCGTCAACTTTCCACAGTTATAAATGACATAAGACTCACATACATTATGTAAATTTACGGCGCTTAGTTCAATGCTGAGATAACATATATCTCAATTAGCGTATAGACTATATCATTTGAATCTTAGTCGATAGATTACCATCTTACAGGCTTATCTTTAACTAACAGAGTAGTATGATATTAACTTTAATTGGTAAAAATAATCTTCTTATAATCATTTCTCATAACACATTAACCAGCGATTCAGGTGGCGTAAGAGAACACACGCTCTTACACCACCTGAATCACTTTAATCTAACGCATATTCAGTCAGCTGATAGCGTAATGGCAAATCACAAGGTTGGAGGATTTCAGAGTTAATAATATTAAAAGTGCCCCCAGATACAATGGGTTTAAATTAAAGAATATATGTATATAGGAGGGGGTATTGATATATTCTCAGCCTACTATTGAAACAATTTAAAGTTGGGACTGACTTAGTATAGAAGTAGTTCACACCAACCAGCATCATAGAGCTATACTACCATCCCTTCGCGCGCCATATTTAAATTTCAGGAATTTCTGGGTAACCCCTTGTGTACAAAATTGGCGGCAACGTTGTTCTAATTGTTTTGACGCTCTTATCAATAAGGACACTGTATCTATTATAGAACGAGAGAGTGGTGATTAGGGTGGGTCACTGATGTATGAGAAAAAATAAAAGTTCTCGAATCATATTCTAATAGAAATATTTTTTTGTCTTACGTTAAAACAAATAAAAATTGCTGAAAAAAGTTAAAAAAAGGCACATTTTGAGCCCGCGCCGAAGCTCCTAAGAATTAAGTATTTTTGAAAAAAGCCATTTTTTTTCAAAAATACTTAATTCTTATTAATTTTAATATTTTATTTACTATCAATTATTATTAATTAAAACTGAAAACATTTTTAATTAAACTTAAAAAAAATAATACTTTGGTTCTTATACAACATAAAACAATAAAATCACGAAATTATATTAGTTATTTTTTGGTCACAAAATCTTGTTTACTGTCAAATCTGGGCATCTCTCGTCTTGATTCAAGTTTCGTCTGTATTAAACCTTCTCTTGATTTTTTATCGCATAGAGTCATGGATGTTTCTGACACTATTTTCACAGTTCGTTCCACCGCCTGAGTATGACATGGCAGCTTGGTAAAAATTAGATTGTCACTTTCTTGACACTCAACTGCCGAATTTATTTCTTCAGTAGTGATGTTTCGAAGAATTAGTGGATCGAAAAACTTTTGATTCCAATTTATAACTTCAAAGTAGTTACTTGCGTCAAAATTGATAGTCGGGACCTCAAACACGCGAGGTTGCTTTCCAGAATGAGGGGAGCTTCGTGTTTCTTGAATTCGTCTGGCTGCCAGTTCTCTCACTGTTTTATTTTCATCCAACAACATCGATAGAAGCAAGTTTTCTGGGTGAGCAAAATAGGCGTTACGTTGAATTACGGGATCTATTACTAGTTTTAACTCTGCAGGAAAGTATCGTGAGTTTGTTACCAATTTCCAAAAATGTTTATACCCATGTTTGCAAGTTGGATTTGTTTTTATTTCAAACCATACTGGAGCATAAACTTTTACACAATACTCAGCTAATACTTTTAGCTGATATGACGGGTGTGATGTAGAAATATATAAACGTAAAATTCTATTTGCTTTTGTCAGCCATCGAGCATTGGATATTTTTCCTGGAGACCTGCTATCTAAGCCATCGTGGCAGTGTCCACTTATAACAGATATAGTCATTTCATACAAATATTTTTGATCTGTACTTAAGCCCTCAAATTGTAGTTCCGGAAGCTGGCCTTCAATTCTCTCGTACTTGACTATGGGTAGTTTTTCGCAGTTTTCTAATAAGTTGCCAATAGGACCAGCATGCGAATATGGTCCCTTGGTAACACCATCTAGTTTGTTAAATAGATGTTTTAATGGCAATTCGTTCAAATGTAGTATGCAAATAATCCATTGCAGTGGGCGCTGAAGTCTTTTTTCCAATACTCTTATTAATCCGTTAAATTTCCCAGTGTTAGTGACTGTACCATCACAACCAATTGCCATCAAATTTTCTTTATAAATTTTTTGAAACGAAAGAAGGGCAATAATTGACATTTCAATACTTTTAGAAGTACTTCGATCTGGTGTTTCATAGCCAACATAAACTGAATCTGGCTCCTTAAGAACAGATACATGTTCCTCAATCAATATTTGTCTGTATTTCTTAGCTCCCTTTTTAATAATATTAAGTGTCTTATCTTTTCGGCCGTCAAAGTATAAAGCTGGTAGGTCTAGCTACTTCTGCTTTTGAATATATTCTTTACGTACTTTTTTTCTTTCCCGTCGTATTTTTGATTTATCAATTGGTTCACTGCCAGGAGATATATCTTGCAATACAGAAGAAGCAATAGCAGCCGCTGCTCTATCGGAAACACCGTAACGGTCACAAGTTTTTGACAACATAGGCAAACTAAAAAATTTGTTTGTTTTTTCTTTTTTATCCTTCTGCCTTTGACGTGGAAGGTAAATTAAAAGAATCATCACAAGAAGAACTGGAATTACTTACAGATAACTCCAAGTCCTGCTGTTTTGAGTTAATTTTGTCGTGACTTTTATTTACGTTTTTTTTTGTCTTTGGTGCTCGGGCTGCTCTTTTTTGCAATTTAGTTGTAAGAACTCGATCTATTCTTCCAATACTCATCTTTCTCGCCCTCCTTTGGTCACTAAAAAACTCCTGTTCTTCTTTGGGTACCTTATATGGCCTTGGACACCAACAAAGCTCAATTTGTTTACATTTACAGGAACAAATATCAACAACAAAACTCTGCTACGTCGGAGAAAATTTTCTTTTTGATAAACGTATATTTTTTTCAACGACTTTTTGCACTTTATATGATAACCGTTTATTAGTTGTATGACTCTTGTATTTGAAACTGTAGGAAGAGACGATTTTCTCCAAACACATTCTACCCTTTGAGCTACAAGTTTTGCAATATCTAGAAACGATGTTTCTTTGGTAGTATTCCTCGTTATTTTTAGTTGCAACCTATTCCACACTCATTGCATTTCATAATATCTTCGTAAGTTGGCAAAACGTTATCATTAATATCTTCTACATTTCCGAATATCGGGCAGAAATAACCTTGGCTTCTGGTTTCCATGATAACGATTAGAAGTTAAAACAGTTCAAATAAAAAAAATAAACACACAACTTCACTGTCCGAGTAGTAAAACCAAACTGATCTTTTTATTATGTATTATTTTATATGTATTCTATCAAAAATATTTCCTGGAAGAAGATATACGTTTCAATGAATGAATTTCTTGTGTGTCTGAATTCTCGAGAACTTAAAAGCCGTCAGGATACAGTAATATGCTTTTCTGCAATACAATGCTATGTTGTTATGTAAAAAAGGGATATGGTCGTTATATTCAAAATTTAACAAAATTGAAGATCAAAGCGCGGGCTCTTACACTAAAAATAAATTAATAATATTTTACAGGGGTCTAATGCAGACAAAAATACAACATATTTACGCTATTAGAAGTCGATACGAGAAAAAAAAATTTTTTTGACCCACCCTACTGTTGATATATTCTTAGCCTACTATTGAAATAATTTAAAGTTAGAATTTAGAATATTTTATTGTTCAACATAGTCTCTTCCTAAATTGATATACTTTATACAGCGATTCTACAGTACCTTTAATCTTTCTAAAAAAAAATTTTCTTGGTCTGCAAACCAGCTTCTATTACAAACAGCTTCTATTACCTCTTCGTTACACAAAAATTGACGTCCTTTTAAAATTCTTTTCAATCAAGAGAACAGATAATAGTCTGAGGGGCTAAGTCTCGGGAATAGGGAAGGTGCTCCAGTAATTTGGAAAAGCCATAACTACTGGCATAGGATATTATTTTCTCTGATATTTGGGTTGTGAACTCATATGTACCTTATGGACTTATGGACCCGAAAATAACAAGATCACAATGAAACAATTTGGTCGTGAAATAGTACAATTTCTTGTAGCTGATCCAATTGTTCCAAAAATTAATACCATACAGCAGCAATTGTCTATTCCCATCAGCAATAGGAAACCCTGCCAGCCAAAATCCATACGTCTTTCGCAAAGTGCCCATCAACCAGTTCGTACATCGAGACGCAGATGTGGATATTGTAGCTCAAAAACCAATGAAGTCTGAACAAACTGGGAGTGTTCAGTATGTAAAATATCTTTATGTTTATCAAAAAACAAAAGTTGTTTCCAAACATCTCATATGGAGTGAGTACGATGATACAAAAAATAACCCACCAATTTTTTGCATTTTTCTTGTAAAACATGGAGTTTATATTTCCGTTGATTACGTTTTATAGTTTGAATATGTATTATAAATAAGAATATAAGAAAAAAGTAATTTTTTTCCTTAAAAAATCCTGTATCTCTAGAGCTTTTTTTGAAGTGAAATTTCCGGACCTGAAAAATTAAGTTACTTTGTTATGATTATTATCAAAGTGGCCCTCGTATTTGATAAAATTTCATAAGTATTTTAGGTGAAAACCGAACGTGAAACCTACAGTTTGCTTTTACATTTTACTTTGTCATTGAATACAGTAATAATATCTTTATATAATTGTAATATAGCAAACTCTAAAACTTCTACCCCATAGGATAGATCATTTGGATTTGGTCGATTTAGTTAAAATATTTAGATTGGTCGTCTATTCTACATGCGCATACTCAATGTGTGCATTCGCGTGTTCGTGTTAATGTTGAAACTCTCCCCCCGTTTACATCCACGCCACCTATCCACCCTCAGAAATGAATAGCTCACATGAGTATTTCCATTCTCAGATATTTTACAAGGTAATGGGATTATGAGAGAATGCAATTCGGTAACGTCCTAGTGCGTTATAAATTTTAAGCAAACGTTTTGAGATGTAAAATATATTTCTCTCAGTGGGTTTATTCTGTCGTCTTTTTTTGTTGTTCCCTGACAGCGTACGTTCATATTTCATTGCGAATTTTCTCATACATTCTTTAAATAACAATTACGGAGAAAAGCCGGAAGACGAAAAAATTGGTTCTGAATTTGCATACCCATCATTTAACATTATCTTGCGAAAGAATATTATTAGAATTTCGGACTTAATGCTGGCAATCGGATGTGCCAACGAAGTCGATGTTTTACATAAAATATGGTTGATAAAAACCAATCGTTGATTTGAAGCATTCGCGCGATATGGCAGTTAATATTGGATTTACTTCTGAAAACCAAAAGGACAAAATACTAATACTAACTTCAAAAAGAAAATGTAGTAACTTTAAAATGCTATAAAACCCCTTACCACAATTAATACTCGCAGATAACATTTGGAATTTACTGCAAGTGAGAATTAATGAATATTAAATCACATTCTTACATGTAAATGTCGACTTATTTAATGCGTATAAATCTACAATCCGTCAAACTAAGTTTGCACTAGTATGCAGAACACACTCTTTCGCGACAACGAACTTCCTGGTAGTTAGGTTAATTAAGAATTAAGAAATACTGAAAAAACAAGCCTATCAACGCGAGGACACGTACAGACGACCGTTTCGTTCTAATTGGAACTTCTCAATGTACGGCATTCCCTTTCGATGACGACCTTGCTTTTTCATTTCTATACTTTCTGTATATATAGTTAACATTTGGAATTTACTGCAAGTGAGAATTAATGAATATTAAATCACATTCTTACATGTAAATGTCGACTTATTTAATGCGTATAAATCTACAATCCGTCAAACTAAGTTTGCACTAGTATGCAGAACACACTCTTTCGCGACAACGAACTTCCTGGTAGTTAGGTTAATTAAGAATTAAGAAATACTGAAAAAACAAGCCTATCAACGCGAGGACACGTACAGACGACCGTTTCGTTCTAATTGGAACTTCTCAATGTACGGCATTCCCTTTCGATGACGACCTTGCTTTTTCATTTCTATACTTTCTGTATATATAGTTAACATTTGGAATTTACTGCAAGTGAGAATTAATGAATATTAAATCACATTCTTACATGTAAATGTCGACTTATTTAATGCGTATAAATCTACAATCCGTCAAACTAAGTTTGCACTAGTATGCAGAACACACTCTTTCGCGACAACGAACTTCCTGGTAGTTAGGTTAATTAAGAATTAAGAAATACTGAAAAAACAAGCCTATCAACGCGAGGACACGTACAGACGACCGTTTCGTTCTAATTGGAACTTCTCAATGTACGGCATTCCCTTTCGATGACGACCTTGCTTTTTCATTTCTATACTTTCTGTATATATAGTTAACATTTGGAATTTACTGCAAGTGAGAATTAATGAATATTAAATCACATTCTTACATGTAAATGTCGACTTATTTAATGCGTATAAATCTACAATCCGTCAAACTAAGTTTGCGAAAGAGTGTGTTCTGCATACTAGTGCAAACTTAGTTTGACGGATTGTAGATTTATACGCATTAAATAAGTCGACATTTACATGTAAGAATGTGATTTAATATTCATTAATTCTCACTTGCAGTAAATTCCAAATGTTAACTATATATACAGAAAGTATAGAAATGAAAAAGCAAGGTCGTCATCGAAAGGGAATGCCGTACATTGAGAAGTTCCAATTAGAACGAAACGGTCGTCTGTACGTGTCCTCGCGTTGATAGGCTTGTTTTTTCAGTATTTCTTAATTCTTAATTAACCTAACTACCAGGAAGTTCGTTGTCGCGAAAGAGTGTGTTCTGCATACTAGTGCAAACTTAGTTTGACGGATTGTAGATTTATACGCATTAAATAAGTCGACATTTACATGTAAGAATGTGATTTAATATTCATTAATTCTCACTTGCAGTAAATTCCAAATGTTAACTATATATACAGAAAGTATAGAAATGAAAAAGCAAGGTCGTCATCGAAAGGGAATGCCGTACATTGAGAAGTTCCAATTAGAACGAAACGGTCGTCTGTACGTGTCCTCGCGTTGATAGGCTTGTTTTTTCAGTATTTCTTAATTCTTAATTAACCTAACTACCAGGAAGTTCGTTGTCGCGAAAGAGTGTGTTCTGCATACTAGTGCAAACTTAGTTTGACGGATTGTAGATTTATACGCATTAAATAAGTCGACATTTACATGTAAGAATGTGATTTAATATTCATTAATTCTCACTTGCAGTAAATTCCAAATGTTAACTATATATACAGAAAGTATAGAAATGAAAAAGCAAGGTCGTCATCGAAAGGGAATGCCGTACATTGAGAAGTTCCAATTAGAACGAAACGGTCGTCTGTACGTGTCCTCGCGTTGATAGGCTTGTTTTTTCAGTATTTCTTAATTCTTAATTAACCTAACTACCAGGAAGTTCGTTGTCGCGAAAGAGTGTGTTCTGCATACTAGTGCAAACTTAGTTTGACGGATTGTAGATTTATACGCATTAAATAAGTCGACATTTACATGTAAGAATGTGATTTAATATTCATTAATTCTCACTTGCAGTAAATTCCAAATGTTAACTATATATACAGAAAGTATAGAAATGAAAAAGCAAGGTCGTCATCGAAAGGGAATGCCGTACATTGAGAAGTTCCAATTAGAACGAAACGGTCGTCTGTACGTGTCCTCGCGTTGATAGGCTTGTTTTTTCAGTATTTCTTAATTCTTAATACTCGCAGCCTGAATACGTATTTCGACAACTAAGTTGACATCTTCAGTAGGGAAGATTATGTAAATAAGTAAAATGTTTAACGATTCTTTGTGTTAGCTTTACCCATGTTCAACACTGTGATTAACTTGAATGGATGAGCCTGTTACTTGCTGAAGATCTACATTAATAAGATGTAAAATAAAATAAAATAATTGATTTGTTTAATCGTCACTATATACAACGTATATTTACTAAACGTTTACAAAAATGTGACGCGTTTTGCTAACACTGTAGCTTTATCAAACGACGATGGTATAATGATTATTCTACAAATGAAATGAGTGTTTGAACATAAATTTGGTAATTACAGGTATATAAAGAAAGAATCGATAAGCTGTTAACAAAGAAAGGAAGAGATTAGGCATTCAAACACAATAATCATATTGAACAACCTTAACTAAATAAGTTTAGTAAAGGAGAACTATTTATATCTAGTTGGTCATTCAGTAAATTCCCAGACTTTTTATTTTTATTTATTTCCAGGGCTTCTAAGAGGTCTACTTTCTGCGATTCATTTTGTACATGTAGATTTCAAACTCCGGATCGAATGAATGGCTTTCAGATAATAAGTGATTTGAGTAATTAGAATCTAGTTTGTTGTTATCATAAGTACGTTTCTGTTCTGATATTCTAGTTTTGAAATTTATAAAAGTTCTACCAATATAAATTTTGCCACAATTACTACCACATTTTAATTTATATACCCCTGATTTATTAACTTTTGAAGATTTAGATTTATTGTTTTTAATGAACCTGGCTAAATTGTTGTCTGTTTTAAAGCATGTATTTAGGTCTGAAGTTTCTAAACATTTTTTAATATTAATTGAACTCTTTCTTCAAAGAGCATAGTACAGTATGCAGTATACTATACAGGGTGAGTTTTTTTGAATGTTTAGCATTGGGATCTCAGAAACTACTGGAGATAGAAAAACGCTTAAATGGGGAAAGATGCGCAGTTTTACGAGTTTGATTTAAAACTGCTTTTGTTTCTCCGATAACTTTCATGGCTTATTAGATATTCAAAGAAAATTTCACGATTTTCTTTAAACATGCTTAGTATCGTTAATAGTAATTTCAGAGAAAAAGTGTTCAGACAAAAGTTTTAGATAATTTTACGCCAAATAAAACTATGTAGCTAATATTTTTTTTCCGTTCACCATTATCGAGTTATGACACAAACTTGTGTTTTTTTTAAATGGAAACCATAGTTGGTTTTGACATCATTAAAAAGCTTATTTTTTGCTGATTACAATTATATAAGGTTTGATATGGTTATTTTAAAAAATAAAAATGATATAGACATTTTTATGTTTTTTTTATGGAAAACAATTGAATTTCGAACTGATAAAATACAAACCAAACGAAAACTTATTTTGAAATCTTATGTAGTAATAAAAAGAAAACTATAAGAACTTTTATTAAGGGCACACAACATTATTAATGTTCAAAGATACCTCCATTATTATTAATACACAAATTGCATCTCTTCACAACAGAATTTGTAGCATTGCGGACTTTACGCCTATCGATGTTATTAAAAGCAACTAAGACAGCTTCTCTTAAATCGTCGATTGTTTCATATGTTCTTTTGTATACTGTGTCCTTTAGTACAGCCCACAAGAAAAAATCCAAAACTGATAAATCAGGGGATCTAGCCGGCCATTCAATGGGTGCATTTCGTCCTATCCATTGATTAGGGAAGTTCAAATTTAAATAATTTCTAACATTCAGTTGATTGTGCGGAGGCGCTCCGTCATGTTGAAACCATTGCAGCATTGCTCGGGTTCTTAAATTTAAATTATCTAACATTTCCTCGAAATCTTGTTGTAAAAAATTAAGATAACGATTGCCAGTTAGTGATCCATCATAAATAAAAGGAGGAAGAACAGTTGATCCTATAACACCACACCAAACATTAAACCCAAATTTAATTTGTGGTCTCCTATGTTCAACGTGAAGTGGATTTGTTTGAGACCATATGTGCTCATTGTGCCTATTAAACATTCCACAATTTGTGAAACGAGATTCATCAGTCTATAATATTTTAATTGAAAAGTGTGGATCGTTTTGACACTGATCTTTAAACCATCTACAAAAAGCTATTCGTCTGATGTTATCACCTTCATGTAAAGTTTGTGATCCTGATAATTTGTAGAGACGAAATTTATGCTTCCTCAACACTCTGACAATAGTGCGTTGAGAGGAGCCCATTTCTGTTGAAATTTGTCGGGTCGATGTAGATGGATTCTGAGCGACACTGCTAATATGTTTATTTCTCTATCTTCATCCATCCCTTTTTTTGATTTTGGTTTAACGAACGAACCATAATCTGCTAAATTATCCCATAATCTCTTAAAAGTAAGTAGCGACGGCTGACGTCGATCAAAATAATTTTCAAAATAAACTTCAGCAGCTCTAGTAGAATTTTTCTGGCACTGAATGTAACATTCAACCATATCACGCTTTTCTACGTTAGAAAATTCCATAGCCAATGCAAACTTATGATTAACGGCCGTTTGCACCGCTTATAGTTAAGTTACAATTAAATTAATTAATAGTTAATTGTCAATGTTTGACAATTAACTTGACTTAAAAGTAAAAATTAACAGCTCTCACTTCTGTGACTCAACGTGAAAGCAATGTTAGTATATTTATCTCGACTGCTCCAACGAACACTATTGTAACTCAGATTTTTCGTTTTTTTAATTACAAAACACCAAACATTTTTTTTTATAAAGTTTTTATCTTATAAAGTGAACAATCATAGAAATGTCTATATCCTCTTTATTTTTTAAAACAACCATATCAAACCTTATATCATTGTAATCAGCAAAAAATAAGCTTTTTAATGATGTCAAAACCAACTATGGTTTCCATTTAAAAAAACACAAGTTTGTGTCATAACTCGATAATGGTGAACGAAAAAGAAATATTAGCTACATAGTTTATTTGGCGTAAAATTATCTAAAATTTTTGTCTGAACACTTTTTCTCTAAAATTACTATTAACGATGCTAAGCATGTTTAAAGAAAATCGTAAAATTTAGTTTTCTTTGAATATCTAATAAGCCATGAAAGTTATCGGAGAAACAAAAGCAGTTTTAAATCAAACTCGTAAAACTGCGCATCTTTCCCCATTTAAGCGTTTTTCTATCTCCAGTAGTTTCTGAGATCCCAATGCTAAACATTCAAAAAAACTCACCCTGTATATAGTATATATAGAACAGTGTACTAATATGATTTTCGGATTCAGCAAAACCGAATTAGTAAAAAAACAAGTATCACTTAGAACTCAGCAAAAATCCCCTTGGCCAGTGTAAGCAATCAGAATCCTCAAGTGGTATTTCGTGAAATTGGACCCAGAGCATTTTCAAATAGCTGTATTTAGGGGCGTAGACGTGTTTTTCGCCAGGTATTCTTTAAGCGTGATAGTGATATATCATTCCTTATGTAGTACAAGTGCTTTAGTTATTGTTTATAGTCGGACCGGTATACATGTTATGGGAGAAATTTGACCCAAGAATACCAGTGTTTACCTATTTCACATGTGCTGCTTCCCGAAAATGTCCAGATATCTAACCGATGCCTATGGTAGAAATTATAAACAATTTATCTGATGGTAGTAACTATGAGGGACCCGTGGAGAATACAATTCAAAGTGACAGTGAGTTGAGAAATGCAGTATCGATAAGTGAATATTCAGATACCGAATCGGAAGGTGATGATGAAGATGAGACGTCATCCCCCAACCAAGGCGTTAAGTGGATTGCGTAGCCAACGGAGATGGATGGGTAAACGTTTGCTATGTAAAGAAGGACAGCTTTCAAACTCAGTTTCAAAGCATCGTTAAAATGACGCCATTCTTCGAGATGGTGTTGGTGACCCAATGCCAACACTATGCAATTTCATTTGTCAGAAATGTACATTTATCTTACATCCCAAATTATGTATTATTGAATATCACGAAAAATAGATAATATTTTGTATCCGCTTTATTCACAAATAAGAATAGAAAATGGATAGGTGGTGCATTTATCCATTGCACTTTTAAAGGAACGCCTCAAAACACAAAAACTATGACGTGTCTAGTAAAATGTGTTAATATTATTTTATATATATTACATTTTGATCTCAGAATGTTAATAAAATAGAAGAACGAAGTTGTAGTAATTGCTTCTAGCATTCCGGACTGTAACTGTGTACTTTTTTTAGTAACTCCAAGAGATATTGTCAAGTATAGCAAACGCCAATTAAGTTGGCGCGAGGAGGGGTAAGTTCGCGCAGGATTAGAAGTAGTGGGGAGAATTGTATTTGGATTTACATCAAATGTCAGATAATTGTAACCTCTGAGCGTGTATCACTTTATAAGACATTATGTTCCGTCAAACGTCAATGACAAATGTATTCTGACAATTACTTGAGTAGTGGGGGTGGACATTTTTAAAGCGGCTTCTGCGCACCCCCTCCTCGCGCCAACTTAATTGGCGCTTGCTATACGTAAGTAAATAATGGCATGGAGGTATATTGTTTTAGTAAATTATGTCTCTAAACACCTAAACCAAATTCGTTGGCTAATTTGAGCTAATACGTGACACTGCACTAGCAAAGACGTATAAGTTACATAAATCTACCTATTAGGTCTGCAGATTTGAACCTTTTAAGTCTTCCTACTTCCCCCTGCCCATCACTGATATTAGCAACTGATTTGTAAAAACATTTGCTGATACATGGTATATGATGTGCTAATGGTCTCGAATCTTGCTATGTTAGAGGGTCTTTTATCAGTATAAATTAAAATCTCTAACTTGCTTTGCATTCAACTGGCAATGGCAAAAGTTTCAATTTTATCTACTTAAATAAAATTACTCAGTTCATGATAACTTTATAATGCCTAGCTTGTTTTTGAAATATTTATGTCATCTACTTCTATTCTAGTATTCAAATATAAATTATTCTATAATTAGATGTCAGTGGTGGAGTTAACTTTGCATATATCGTTTCGCACCTAAATTTGACAGCAAACTAGCATCTGTGCACCAACTTTTTAAAGTAAATCCCCATTTATCTTAAGAATTTAAATAAATATATCGCCATTATGGGCGTGCATAACTTCGTTTTATGGCTGCCTGAGAGTGGCAATGAAAAATCTATTTTTAATAAAGTACAACACGATTTTTGGCGGAAAAGCATCAAGAGGGGTGAGAGACGAGAATCGGCTGTCAAAATTGACGAATGGTTTTCGATATTACGTTGGGACGACCCGCAGAGACAAGAAGGAGATGCTACGTTCCCGTCGCCTTTACCTCTCAGCTTGAGGTTATATTTCATTTTATTTCACATACCCGGAAATCTTAGCAGTTAGCATTTTATTAAGGACGTCACGGGTTCGTTAGCTATCTAAGAGTTCCTGGAAAGACGTAATAAGTTGAAAGTAACGAAATTATTAGAAATGATGAAGTATTCGAAAAGCAAAGTAAAACATATTCGAAAATAATAAAATAAAATAAAATAACTTTGTTTTACCACTTTACTCACATGTAATAGTGACCGCGGTTTCGACATACGATGTCATTATCGAACTGCAAAAGTTACAGACCTACATAGATCTTATAAATGACACAAAAATATATGGGGGGTGGTTTATGATGTAATTTTAAAATTACTACTATATACGTAACTATTATATACAACATTGGAAAAGAGGTGTATATATAAGATCTAACTGGTCGCTAAGAACAATATCTATTGTGTTATTTCCGCTTTTATAAATTTCGATTGACTCTAAAAGATTTAATTTACGACCCTTCTCGGCCAAATGCAATATTTTATGATGACCAAATGTATGCCTTTCATGCCTTTCTGTAATAAGATGGTTTGCGAATGTAGAATCTGTCTTCTTTAGTTTATATGACCTCATGTGTTCTTTTACCCGTATAATAAAACTTCAACCAGTCTGACCTATACATACACTTTTACAATCATTACAATATAATTTGTACACTCCTGGTTTATTATTGATATCTGTTTTTGGTTTTGCGTTAAAAATGAAATTACTTGTTTTTACATATGGTTTGTAGGCTATACTAACATTACTATTATTTTTTTGAAATTATATTTCCAATTTGCTCGCTTATTTTACCGAAGTAAGTCAACGAGACAAATTGTTTCAAATTAGCACTATCTTTAAGATATACTAAACTAAGGGCCACTTGTAACTGTTTTTTCTTTAGTATACTGTCAATTACGCTACTTTTATAACTATTGTTTACCGCTATTTGTTTTATAGTATTGATTTCACGAACAAAAGATTCATTAGACAAAGGAATATTTAATGCTCTATGTATCATAGAATTAAAAAATTAGTGTTTGTGTGTCTTAGAGTCTAGCGAATCTTTGGGAATAATGCAATCAGTGAAAGTAGGTTTACGATATATATCAAATTTTAAACTCTGATCTAATTTATTTAATCTTAAATCAAGGAAGTTAATACTGTTATTCTCTTCTATTTCTACTGTAAAATTGATATTAGAATGGATTGAATTTATGTATTTCAGAAATGTTTGTAGTTGTCTATGAGTACCCTTAAAGCAAGCTAGGATATCGTCTACATACCGATACCAAAATTTAATATGCTTTTTACCTAGTTGTGATGAAAGAATTTTTTCTGTAATATGCTCCATGAAAATTTCAGCTAATAGAGGACTTAGAGGTGAGCCCATTGCTAGACCGTCTGTTTGTTTGTAGAATTTGTTGTTAAATGTAAAGTAACTTTGGTTGGTGACTAACTCCGTTAGAGATATGATTTCGTGTATAACAACCGGGTTTCTTTACTAGTATGTTTTCTATTAACCTTAAGCATTCCTTATGTGGTATTTTTGATAACATGTTGGAAACATCAAATGATACCAGGATTTCTGTCTTTTGTATATTACAATCTTTTAATTTAGCTGTTAACTGTATTGCGGTTTTTATGGAAGAGCTATCTGTAAATTCGGTATATTGTCTAATTATTATCATACAATAAATAATAAAGAATAAATTAAAACACTTGGCTTGTTTCACTATGAGATTTATTTAAATTCTCTAACATCTGTTTCGGCTGTTATGCCATTCTAAAAGAGATCTATAAATCTAACTTAAAGACTATCGCACTTGTTCTTATATGTTGTCTGTTCTTGTGTGTAGTGGGGGTGGTACTATATTGTGTATTACGGTGTCTATAAAGGCTGTATTGGCATATTCTATCTGTGTGTTGGTGATTGATAGATCTTGTTTTTTCGCTAGTTTTATTTCTAATATTTCTAGGAGGTCCAATCTCTTGCTTTTTGTGATATTGTGTATTAAGTCGCAGTTATCTATATCGGGGAAGTGGTTGAGCTCTATACAGTGTTCGGCAAAGCCTGTGTTTTTCTCACTATATAAAATTGACTTTTTGTGTTCTTTAACTCTGTTTTTAATGGCTCGTCCACTTTGGCCGATATAGATAGCTTCACAGTCTTTACATTTTAATTTATAAACACCTGATTGGTCCATTTTATCTCTTTTATCTTTGTTGTTGCTAATCATTGTTCCCAAATTTGTTTTATTTATCCAGCTTATTTTGATATCTAATCCTTTTACTATTCTGTTTATTTTATTAGTGAGTTGGGGTATGTATGTAATTTTGTGCCATCTTTGTATATTTTCTGTTATTTTCGGGTATAGGTATTTGTTCTTATTATTTTGTATTTCTTTACGTTTTAACAGTTTATCTACGATTTTAGGGTCATATCCATTATTTCTTGCGATTAATTTAATTGTGTTTATTTCTGTATTAAAATCTGTCTTGTTTAATGGTGTGTTTGTGGCTCTATGTATATAACTCTGGAATGTTGACATTTTTATTTTCATCGATTGTTTAGCGTTTGCGTGTAATATGTTGTCTGTAAAAGTGGGTTTTCTGTAGATTTCAAATGTAAGCTTATTATTATTTCTGTTTATTGTAATGTCTAGAAAGTTTATTTTCTTGTCTTTTTCTGTTTCTTTAGTAAATTGTATCTTGTGGTTTATAGAATTTATTACTTTTAGGAACTCCGTTAATTGCCTATCTGTACCCTTCCATATGCAAATTACGTCGTCTACATATCTGGCCCAGAAATGGACTTGTTGAATTAATACCGTGTTTTTCTTGAATAGTTCTTCTTCGAAGTTATTCATGTATATTTCTGCTAATAGCGGGCTTAACGGGTTTCCCATCGGTAATCCTTCTATTTGTGTGTATGTTTCATTACATATATACATACATACCCCAACTCACTAATAAAATAAACGGAATAGTAAAAGGATTAGATATCAAAATAAGCTGGGTAAATAAAACAAATTTGGGAACAATGATTAGCAAAAACAAAGATAAAAGAGATAAAATGGACCAATCAGTTGTTTATAAATTAAAATGTAAAGACTGTGAAGCTATCTATATCGGCCAAAGTGGACGAGCCATTAAAAACAGAGTGAAAGATTACAAAAAGTCAATTTTATATAGTGAGAAAAACACAGGCTTTGCCGAACACTATATAGAACTCAACCACTTCCCCGATATAGATAACTGCGACTTAATACACAATATCACAAAAAGCAAGAGATTGGACCTCCTAGAAATATTAGAAATAAAACTAGCGAAAAAACAAAATCTATCAATCACCAACACACAGATAGAATATGCCAATACAGCCTTTATAGACACCGTAATAAACAATACAGTACCACCCCCACTACACACAAGAACAGACAACATATAAGAACAAGTGCGATAGTCTTTAAGTTAGATTTATAGATCTCTTTGAGAATGGCATAACAGCCGAAACAGATGTTAGAAAATTTAAATAAATCTCATAGTGAAACAAGCCAAGTGTTTTAATTTATTCTTTATTATTTACTGTATGAAGTTAAAATGTTTCACCAAGAAGTATCTGCAGCAACAGCCGAGAATATCTAATTATTATGTTTAACTTTTTGGCTAATTTTTTGTTAGGGCAAGAAATAAACGAAACAACTGGTCTGATGGGTGCTTCCTCTTTGTGAATTTTTACTAAACCGTATAATTTAGGGGGGGAAGAGTTCATATGGAAAAGTTTGTACTTATCTGTGTTTGAGGTTACTGCATTACAATTTTTGACACATTCTTTAATTTCTGCCTGATACTGTTTAGTGGGGTCCTTTTTCAATTCTATGATGGTATTGTCGTCTATAAATTTCTTAACTTTATTTTCGTAATCACCATTAGTTAATATTACAGACGAATTTTCTTTATCTGATTTTGTTATCATGAGGTTGTTTTCTATGACTTTGTGATTAATACTTTCCATTGCTCGTCTGTCTGACTGATTATTGTGAGATGTTGAGTTGTTTTTCAGAATATTTGTAACTTTGGCTTTACCTAAGATACTGCTAATTTGATTGTTATTTGCAAATGCCAGTTTTAATTTTCTAAAATATATTCGTTTGCTAGCGAACGAAATGTAGTTCATTATATTGAAATGCATGTTATAATTATTTCTATTTTTCTTTTCTTCTACAGCTACTGAAAATAAGGAGAAATGTTTCATTAATTCTTCTATTTCTTGAACTTCGAGTAATTATTACCATCTAAAGTTGAAGTATACAATTTTTCGAAGTACAAGCAACACCTAAGGGTTTAGGTAATGATTTAATTGCCGTGTGTGTACACAGCGATCAGAAATCAAACAATTTGCCGCTTATTATATAAATGGATCGCAACTGAAAGTATTAGGGACAATTACTAGGTATATATACTACAAAGAAATGACATATGTTTTTGTGAAAATTCAGAAATACCTAGTCTATACCGGTCCATGAATTTTTAGTTGTGAAATAGAAATGAGAAAAAATATCATAACAATTTTTACAGCATTTATTGACCAATAAATAAGTAACGAATATTTCAAGAAATTATTCAAAATGGCTTCCATTTGCCTTAAAATAGGACTTGAGACGCTCCAGTCATATATCTATTGCAGCACGTACGGTCTGCATTGCGAAATTTTTCACTGCGTGCCCCAAGAATTGCTTTAGAGACTCCAAATTCGGGAGTATTTTAGAGCAGACCATATTCTCTAAATCGGACTTGTAATCTAAGTGATTAAGGTCCTGAATAGAGAAAGGAAAATCATCCTGAGAAATAAGATTCAGCACGTTGCTCTGAAGCCACTGTTTAGTTGTTCAGGTCTTGTAAGCCGTCGCAAAATCTTGTTGGAATGTTCATGATTCACTCTTAAACAATCTGAGGTTCAAAGGTTTAACAACGCATTCCAAAATATTTTCCTGATATAGGGCTGCTAAAGTTTGAACCCCTTTATCACAAAAGTCAATGTTTGTCACTAGTTCATAACTGCACCAAACCATTACGGATAGAGATGGTGACCTTTTTGTAGCCTTGGAACCAACTATTTTGCGTCTTCTCATAGTCTAGCATAAATCCTGTTATTTTGTTCATTAAAATATTCTTCAGATGAAAAGATCTTCAATGAAGATCTTTTCATTTGTGAAAAGGATTCGCTGATATTGTTCATTCGCGTATCGAGACAGAAGTTGTTGCGAGCTTAATTCGCGCTTTTACTCGCTTATTGATTTCTATCAGTGCCAGGTCTTCATGTTCTTTGACGATCTCTAACATTACCGGTGTCGTCGTATAATTTTATGGCCCGGTATACGAACATACGATGGTTCCCAACATTTTGAAAATTGAAGATGCCACACTTATGCAAAGCAATTACAGCAACGCAGTCCTCTTTTTCTCCCCATTCCATTATCAACCTGTATTTTATCTTTAAAATTTGCACACACTTGAATAGTAAGAATATCATCTGACAGTAAGTATCCGTCTTGTATTTAGTTTATTTGTCACAGCACTTGTGATTGATGCATAAAATTTTGTAACGGTATTTACGATAGTACTAGGTATATTAATGTGATTAATATTAATACCTGTTTAATTACCCTCCTCTAATATCTTTCGCGATAACCATTACCATTGTTCAAGTTCTTGGAATTTTGTATTTAATTGCATAAAAAGCATATTTATGTGCACCTACACATATATACACAATTTGTTGTTGCATACAATTCTTGCACAATCCCTTGCTTTAAAACAAACTTTATGCAGTTTCCATATTATCAAAATAAGCACAAGGAATACTTATTGTTAGTCTTATAGAATAAAAATTAATACTTAATACTTCTCTAGTTTTCATGCCGATAATGACCGTATTTCTCTAAATCCTCATCTAATCAAAGTATTTCAACATCAGAAAGCTATTTTCTTGTTATTTGATAAGGACTATACTTAATAATTGGTCTCAAAAACAGTATAAAACCCTTTACGACAATTAATAATCGTATCCTAAATACGTATTTCGACAACTAAGTTGTCATCCTCAGAAAATAAGAACATACACTTAGTGTAAAGTGACGATGTGTAAAGTTGCGTGCGATTCTGTGTGTTAGCCTTACTGTGCCCCATGTACAACACATTGATTAGTGGCTTTACCTACTGATGATGGCAACTTAGTTGTCTAAATACGTATATAGGATACTATTATTAATTGTGGTAAGGGGTTTTATACCTTTTTTGAGTTTTTACTTAACCACAGTCTCCAAAGAAAAACTTTTTTAATAATTGGAGCTTTAAAATTTAAAAATTCACCCATTGTCATTTATTTTTAGTTGAAATGTAAAAAATAAGTGGTTTCAAGGAAATATTTCGGTACCTTATTGTTGCTATTACAAACGTAGCTCAGGATGTCCAATAAATAGCGGAACTAAGTACGAACAAAAGTATATTTAATATAAAAATAATATTTGATGCAGAAACCTAAAAAGGAATTGTATTAAAGAAAAATTTCAAAGAGCAGAAAGAATGTGATAACTAGAGCAGACCAATTTCCGTGCGCGCCATGAGCGCCGGTATGGGAGTGTAATTCGTAATATATTAGAATATGCGATAGAATAGGGACGCAACATGAGCTTATTACCGATATAAGTATAGAAGTAGAGAAGTAGAGACATTTATTCAGAAATCAGAAATAATTAAATATACATTTGGTTTTCTGCTATTAAAGTAATATGCATAAACACACGAAAAATAAGAATAGTGCATACAAGGTAAACGGCAGTGTACACACAATCATAGTTACACATAGTCCACATTACGCCCATCTTATTTCAAAGAAGTTATATCCATTTGTAAAATTTTAAAGAATATTAAAATTAATTTATTTAAACTAAAAAAGTCACATTGTATAAATTTTAATACTTTTCCCGCCACTAAATATTAATACAGAACATTTCGCAATAATATTACACACGTATTTCGATCAGTTGCTTCTATGCTAAATCATCATTTTATATAATTAAGTGTGTATAGTTAGCCATACATAAACTCTATTACAATAATCCGTGTCACATATACGAATCGTTAGAATCACTGTATTGCATCATCTACGAAACCAGTATGATCAAGAACTTTATAAGAAAGCCGGGGAATCACCAAGAGAAAACCGAAGCTCGGACGCATCAAGGAAAGCGAAACGTGGCACTTGGCTCAAGGGAGTCAAACGAGTCAAACGTGATACCCCTTAATGTGATAATAAAGTGGGGGAATACTGCAATAAAAGGATTCGACTAAAGGCCGTCAAACGAGTCAAACGTGATACCCCTTAATGTGATAATAAAGTGAGGGAATACTGCAAAAAAGGGACTCGACTCAAGTCAGTAAAAACGAGTCAAACGTGCGACCCTATAAGCAAGCGTAAGAAAGGGTTAACCGCATTTTGTGTACTTAAGTACAATAAGTACACAGTGTAGTAAAAGTATCACTTGCATAAAAGTGCAGTCATTAGTTAAAAGTGAATCCCACGCTTAATTACATCAGGGCTCTTGTCCGGAATACCCGGCACCCTGAAGCGTGAAGAAACAGTGTTAATACAGTGCACAAGTGCATCACTCCGGAAGCACCGAGTCAACGATAAAGTGAAATGGCCATTAGTGCTGCGATGAAAGGTTACTCTTTATAAATACTGTTCATAAATCTGATCAGACTAAACAGTTTAAATCTGTGTTAAATTTACTGTATCTCGCCCCATATATATATTAGTATTTAGTAAACTTTTCAGAATAACCCTAAGTAAATTTGTAATTAATCAGATGTAAATTAACAAGCTTTATTTATCAATATAAGTACATTTAGCAATCATTAGTTCTTTTATTTCAATTCATGTAATCTAAGCTTTATTGGAAAAGCATATTAAACAAAAGAAGATCGAAACAATTATTAAGTAGAAAAAGAGGGATTCATTATTTTTTCACCTTAGTTTTCAAACACGCTTTGAGAGAGAAAGGCGTAAGTCGCATTTCAACTTACCCGTTTTATTTAGAGTCTTTTCTAAATCTCTCCGCTATTTTTAGCTTACCGGCAATTATAAAAGTACAATTATACCTTAGAGGGGGGTAAGACTCTTGGCGCCCGACAAAAACAGTAATTGAAAAGTCAATTACTTAATATTCAACTTTAATCTATATCTCAATATTTAGGATAACTGCGGCAATTAAGTAGTTTAACGACAAAGTTATCGTTTGGGCAGCACTCTCGAATCCCTCGAAGCCCAGGATATTATTAATATAACGAACCAATGTTAAGGGTAATGAGAACTGTTACAAACTGTTGTCGATTAATTTTGTTATTATTGTGCTTCAAAATGGTTACGTGTTCTTTACAATGTGTTTTTGATCAACACATTAGATATGTATTGCACACTAAACATTTAATTTTGAGCTATCGTATATTAAGTCCGGGAAATCCATAACAAACTTATTCACTCCGTCTGACAACGGTCGTTTTCTCGATTTATATGTCGACGACATTTTATTACGTGTGCTTACACTTACATGCAGTCTAAGCAAGTACCAAACATATACTGAATGCTTTTTATTAGTTCTGACGCAATACAATCATTCTCACATCGGCGCACATGGCGCGCACGGAAATTGGTGCTCTAGCGATAACATAACGTAACGATAGTGTTATAGAAGTCGCTAAAACTTTGAAATTGATAACCAGCAAATATTGATAACATAAAGCCAGAAACGCTAATATATGATAGAAAAAGAAACGCGAATGGAAATAATAAATTTGACAGCGGAGTCTAATAAAATTTAAGAGCAAGTATTACTAAATTAGTGGCTAAAATATGTATTTTATGGACGCATACGAGTTGCGCCAAAGCTCCTGAATTAATCTTAGAAATAAAATTTTAGGGATTATCTGACCCACAGTGAACAAATGTCATTAAGTAGGTCCTTAAATATTTTGCGTACGAGTTGCGTCACATTATATGGGTTACGGCAAAGATACACCTCGAGGGTTCAAGGTGAAAATAAAGTAGAGATATAACATACCTTTAAAGTTTAATACAATTTATTTATGTTATTCTTACACTTTGAAACTCTAAAATAATTACCAGTAATTATAATTAAAACAAACTGAAATATATTAATTGATGTTGCAGACACTTTGAGACTTTGTGAAACATAATAAAATTTGTGAAATATAGCCAAATGTGTTATTCCTACAAAGTACATCAATAATGAAATATATATATATATATGTATGTATATTACACCTACATCAATATTATATTATACAGAGCTGGGCAAAAATTTATGTGAAACGCATTTGATAAAATCTATTTTACTAATTGTCTTATGCACATATACTTCATCGATTTTGCTTTATATATGCTTGCTTGTTTTTTATGTCAGTTCTAATTTTCTTCGCAAACTTATTTGCTGTATTAATTTTAACGTGTAAATTTACAAAGTATTTCTACATGTTCGGACGTGAATTATAAAAGAAATTACCAGTTTGGAATGATATGACTCACATAGTATTCACTTCCATGATAACTAACTAACTTGACGATAAATCAATATCGTCTATAAATATGCAGAAATATTTAAGCAAAATATTTAAAGATCTAATGACATTTTTAAGTACTTGTTAAAGGCTTACTTTTACCTGGAACATTTACCACCCTCGAGGTGTATCTTTGGCGCAACCCGTATACGGATTTAATAGGGACTACAAATCCCTAGAAACTGTGGCGCAACTCGTACGCACCGGTATTTTATATATCAAATTTATATATAATAAGTGTTTACAAAGTACAATACATGTATAATTATTTACAAATCACTAGATTATAAATTAATGTTTTGCATGCAAGGGAAAAATCCTTAATGACAAAAATATTACGTTAATGACCATGTCCTTGACATAATTAGAAACAATATAACTGATTCATATCAGTAATTACATCCTATTAGATAACAATAGACTGTGCAAACCCTGATAATTGTATCCATTTGCATAAACCGTCAGATTTTCCCCATAATTTCGCGTTTCGGGTACTTGTTAACGCGAAAAGTAATTTAATAGAGATCCGCGTGATTGCAAATTAACTTTTAAAAATATAATTTATGTTTTATCGGTTGCAATACTAACACGATATCATATTGTTTCGTGAAACGCTTGCATGCAAAAGACCGATGCAAAAGATCTTAAGATTATTTGGTTATAAGTTAGTGACAAGATTTTTTGTAAATTCATTTATGATTTGTAAAGTACAGAGTTCAATTGAAAAACCAATTAACAATACAAATTGAATGGTAGACGTACAGTTCCATAGAGATAGTAAACGTATAATTGATTAAATTAATGGAATTAAAGAAAATATCCTGAGAGAATCAAACGGCAATCCTACGGTGTAAGTGGAGGACATGTTGGAAGCTGATTCTAGAGAAAAGCTAAGGTATGAGAAGAACAAGAGGAAAGAAAAATTCATGCGGAAAAGTAAATAAGGAAAAGCAATGGCGCAACCAACTTTTCAAGCGAATCTTGTTCAAAGATGACAATAACTCCTGAAAATCAGAGATACCAACTCTATTGGGATATGATAATACATTCAGACAGTGGCG
Organism: Melolontha melolontha; assembly: GCA_935421215.2. Taxonomy (NCBI): domain Eukaryota; kingdom Metazoa; phylum Arthropoda; class Insecta; order Coleoptera; family Scarabaeidae; genus Melolontha; species Melolontha melolontha. The sequence goes on along the minus strand of OW285237.1, from coordinate 17,372,918 downwards.
GCTCTTTAATGAGAGCAAGTGAGCAATTGCACCCCCTGGAATTATGAAACAAAATAAACCAAGCGGCGACTAACTGTGAAAGTATTTATTTATTATGTATTCATACTTTCATAGTTATTGACGAGGAACGTGGCACGCTAACAACGTACATACACCAATCGTCGTCACAGATATACTGAGCAAAGCCCAACTCTTGCTCTGTTAAGGCATTACAATTACATTGATGGTGGGGAGAACTGTATTTTGCCGTATTTCAATGTCGTATAATACATAGCGTTGGAGCAACTGAACCAGACTGCTCTCGGGCGTTGTTACAAAAATTCCGTGTCTTTTTTAGAGAACAACGCGTTTTTGCGTTAACATATAATGAAAAAATCGCAGTAAAAATCTTAAACGGCCGATGCCTCAATTATGTTTAGAAAATAAACAATCTGTTAAAGGTAAAGACGTTATAAAAAAATTCAAAATGAATATATATAAGAAAAATGACTGGATTTGTGGGTGTGAAATTAAAAATACTTTGTTTTGTTTTCCGTGTCTTTTATTTGGTGGTGAACCGCCTTGGTCAAAGAACGGAATAAGAGACTTAATTCATCTAAGTGCTAAAATTATTAAACATGAAAATTCCGAAGAGCATTTGAAAAATATATTTAGTCTAAGAATGTTAGGAAAAAATAACATTCAGAATGTTTTAGATTCATTATATAGAAAAGCAATTCAACAACACAATGAAAAAGTAACAAAAAATAGGCATGCGTTAAACTTAATCATAAATTGCATTAGATTTTGTGGCGCGTTTGAACTGGCACTTCGGGATCATGATGAACAGCAAACGTCGAATAACAAGGACGTTTTTCGGTAATTGATAAATTTTACGGCAGAATTGGATAAATCGCTCAGAGATCACATCGAAGCAGCACCGGTTTTTAAGGGATTATCAAAAACGATACAGAATGAGCTGCTTGATGCAATGTTGAACGTGTATCATGAACAAGTTGCCAGTAAAATTAAAGCAACCGACTTCATATCTGTGATAGCTGATGAAACCACAGATGTGTCCTATCAGTTTCAGTTGGTGGTTGTTTTAAGATATATTGTGAACGCGAGACCGGTCGAAAGATTTTGGAAGTTTCTTCTGCCTAGTGGACATGATGCTAATTCTTTATCTGCCTCCATCCTTAACGAAATTTGTTTGCTTGTTGATGACCCAGAAAAACTGATTGCACAGAGCCATGATGGGGCAGCAGTCATGAGTGGTGCTATTAACGGCGTGCAAAGACATGTCCAAGACCAGTATCCAAGGGCTAATTTTGTACATTGTTATGCACATCAGACAAATCTAATTATGTCACATGCTACATCGAGCAGTGTAATTGCAGAATTTTTTTTGCCAATCTGACGGGATTATGTACATTTTTCTCCACTTCACCACAACGAGCTGCAAGATTGGAAGAATTCCTTCAGAGAAAAAGCTTACCTCGTTCGTCAAAAATAAGATGGAACTTCAATTCTAGGATAGTGAATGCAATATATGAGCACCGAGAAAAAATAATTGAAGCTCTAGAACAAATCGAGGGAGAAGCTAGTTTACAAACTACCATTCATCAAGCTAGTGCCAATTTGCGAATTTTAGAGGAGGAAAATTTTATCTATTGGTTAACTTTCTCTCATAAAATTATGCCACATGTGGACATATTGTTTAATCAATTACAAAATGTCAATACAGATGCATTAAAAATCAAGAATAATTTAGATAATTTTGAACGCGCTATTGGAAAAATTCGAACCGAAATCGCTGACACAGATAATCAGTTGGTTAAACAAAATGACCCAGAACTGACTCCTCGACCATCAAAGCGGCGAAGAGTAACTGATGGTAGCCAAAGAGGGAAACTATTGAAGTGTGCGATATTATTTTGCTAGAAATAAAAACTAGATTTCGGTATACAGGGCACCTAATATTAGCAAACTTAATTTCTTTTAAACAGTTCTCCTCCTTTCAAAAAAAAATTCCGGAATATTGCCTTAAAGAAGCAGTAAAATTTTATCCATGCCTCAATGAAAGCAGACTACGAACTAAATTAAGCGTTCTATATTCTAGAGAAGAATTTAGGCAAAATATAGAAGTCGGTGCTGTAGGTCTGCTAGGTCTTCTGCTGGATGGATTAAGCGATACCTTTAATGAAGTTGTTACGCTTTTAAAAATTGTCATTACAATCCCAATGACAACGTCCGAAGCGGAACGACAGTTTTCACGGCTGAAGAGAATAAAAACTTTCCTGAGAAATACAATGAAAGAAGAGAGATTAAATGCCCTTACTATGTTATCTTGTGAAAAAGAATGTATAAATGATTTCCCAAACTTTAATGAAAAAGTGATAGAACTGTTCTGCAAGTCAAAGACACGTAAAATGGACTTCGTTTATCGTCAGATGTAATTAAACTGTGTAGTGTAATATTTACTATTCCCTCAAAACAAACTCTACAATGAACAGTACCTGTCTGGAACAGTACGTCGGTGAAATTTATAAGGATTGGGTAAGCGTTTTTGTATTACACTTTTTAATTTTGAAATTATGCACTCTCTATGTGAACCACCCCGAGCCGCCACTGCATTCAGACAAACAAATTTCAGCAAATAGACCAGATCTTGTACTTCAAGATGAAGTGATGGAGGCACAACTATACTAGCGGACAATAACATTAACATCAAACACTCAAACAAAATTGAAAAATACATACAATTGAAGATAGAATTCCAGCGTATTTGGAAACAGAAAAAATGAGATATAACACCCTTCATTATATCAGTTAGCGGAATCACACCCCGTTAGTTGTCTAATCGCCTAAATCATTAGAATTACCATCCAAAGTCCACGAATTAATGAGCGATCAATAATACGCAGCACATGTAGCACTGTCCGTAAATTTTTACGAAAAGAATAAACTCGAATCGCTGAACTCAACATCCCACTATAGATTAGACACCATTATAGACTGTAATCTCAAGAGTAATTGAAGAAAAGCAATAAAAATAAATTATATATACCAACACCGCAACTTCAACAGCGTACCGGAGGGCTCGTAAGTCTTCTATGAAAATGTTCGAGGATTAAGAACTAAAACCGTCGACTTCTTTAGCAACTGTGCCACCGCGGATTTCGATGTCTGTGTTCTGACTGAAACTTGGCTAAATGCTAATATCGGAGATGGTGAATTGTTTGGCAGTGACTTTCATATATATCGGCGCGATCGGGATCCTCATAATCCTAACAGCCGCGGAGGTGGTGTCTTGGTCGCGTTCGGTTATATCTTCCTTCAAGTCTTGTGACGGTTCTGGACAGTAGTACTGAAGAGATATACGTGTCGGTGTTGGCTGGGAGTAAGCGCTTTATAGTAGGAGCTGTTTATATTCCGCCGCTGTCGGGTTCGGCTTGGTATTTGGACTTTATTGGCGGCGTTGACTTTCTTATTGAGAGGATTTTAACCTGTCACATTTAAGATGGTCACTTATTGAGAATGAACCCATAGGAACGCCTTCCAGTGACTGTGAAGCTGTTTTTGATCATATTTTAGTTTTTAATGGTTTGCGTCAATGTAACTCTGTAACAAACGCTAATAGTGTGATCTTAGATTTAGTATTACTTAATTCCGAACTTTTTAAAGTTTTTCAAGAATCTATTGTCTGGTGGGCCCTGATTATCATCATCCATGTTTGAGTTTCGGTCTGAAATTTGATTATATTGCGGAAATGACTATGGATAGCTCTTGGAAATACAATTTCAGGAAGGCTTGTTTATGACCAGATTAATGATTTCCTCTTATCTGTCAATTGGTCTATTTTACTATCAGATGATTTAGAACATGGTCTCTCCTAGTTGTATCAAATTTTACATTTCTACAGATTTGTCCCTAAATATCTAGTACATTCCGATAATTTTCCTAAATGGTTTTCGTCTTCAACAAAGAAATTATTAACGAAAAAAAATAAATTCTATAACAAATTTAGAAAAGGCAAAACCAATAATAGCTATCTCAAATACAAGGAACTAAGATTGCATATTAAGCAATCTATCGACAAAGACTATAAAAACTTTGCTTTCTTCTCGCAGCAATCGACGCCTGGATATGTTCGCGCTTTCTGGAACTTTGTTGATTCGCGAAGGAAAAAATCAAGTCTACCCCAACGTTATAATGGGATTGAATCTGACAAACTTGAAGAAGTGTGTGACATGTTTGCAGATTTTTTGGAAACAGTATATGTTAGCCATAATGATACGGCCACTAATTTTTCTAAACTTGATCCGTCTCATTTCACAAATCCATTTACTGTTAATAATGTAATCATTGACAGCGATATTGTGTTCTCTAAACTTTCATCTCTGAAGGGTCGTTTCAGTCCTGGACCGGATGGTATTCTGGAATATTTCCTCAAAATGTGCAGTTGTACTTTATTTCTTCCATTATCAATTACACAGGCCTGCATTTTTCAACACTTTGAAAGTTTATTTAAAAATTTTAACTGTTTTCTAGTAATTGGGTAGCGCTGATTTCAAATCTGCTTTTATTTTTTTTTTGTATCACGTAAGGTTATTTTTCAAACCAGTAAAATCAAAAAATATAGAAAAAACACGATTTATTTCATTTATAAACTAGTTTTATATTATATTAAAAAAAATACAAAAATATACACATATAAACTATTAGAAATAGTTATTTATTCTATATGCTTCTTAAAAAAACGTTTTCGTTTTTTAGAAAAGCTTCGTTTGGTTGCTTTTCTGTCATATACAGCTAAAGGAAGATCTCTTCTCAATGTACAACAGTAATCGGCCATCATTTTTGTGTCCCAGCGCCACAAACTTGGTCTTTATGGAATTGGTGGGAGCTTGATTTTGTGGATTGCCTCTTACCTATCTCATAGGTCTCAAATAGTTAGGTTGTCATCGAAAACATCCAGGCCTATCTCGGTTATTTCTGGTGTTCCTCAGGGCAGCCACTTAGCACCAATTCCTTTCTGCTTTTTATAAATTATTTATATAAATAGTTCACTTCTTCCAACTTCTTGGCCTACGCAGATGATTTGAAAATATTTAAATGTGTGGACTCTTGCAATTGCGGTAGAGCGCTTCAGGATGATATTGGCTTGCTAGCGGCATGGTGTATAAGCAACAGTATGTTTTTTGATCTTGGTAAATGCCATATTACCACTTTTTTAAAGAAACATAATACTTATATCTGAACTATTCAGAGCCGCAGCATCAAAAATGAGAATAACCGTGATGATAGCCAACCTTCTGAGAGGAGATGGCACCTGAAGAAGAAGAAGAAGAATACTTATATCTTTAATTACATGTTGCAATGTACTGCCCTGAAAAGAGTTGACCACGTTACCGACTTGGGTGTTGTTTTTTATGGTAATTTATCATTTACTTTGTTACGTGTCCATAACGCTCAACGTTTTATTACTTTATTTCGTCATTTTAATTAATAATATCTTCAATATATTTCGTTCCATTTCCAACGAACCTACCTGTATAGGTATCGTTATTCGATATTTAAATATATATCTAATTTATTTCAAGTTTCTTTCTTTTTTCCTTGACCTTTAGTGCTCGCTTTTTTTTCCGTTTTTTTAAGAAAAGTACGAGGCTGGCTCTAGACACTTGGTTGTTAGCTATCGATCTCTAAACGAAGTTACGTTCTTTTCCCAACACGGATATCGATCGATGTAGCCGTATGCTACTTGTTGTAATTACGGCCCCGTGAGGGTTTTTAATCGATCAAACATATCTAAAAATTATTCGCTAAATGCGATATCTCCCTGAGAGGACTTAAAGTGTTGGGAAAAAAAGAAAAAAAACTGGTAACACGTTAAACAATCATCGTTTTATTTTCATCGCCATCGAACGCATAATTCGGTATGTATGGGCTATCTCTGTAACTTTCTTTTCTCTTATTTTCGTTGTATTCCTTTATTTAGATGGTATATCCGACGGGCGAGAAATAACTTAACACCACCCTATTATTCCCGCAAGTGACGTTTTTGTCTGGAGGGAGAATGAACACGAACGCCGATCTAATCACCAGATAAGAATTTAATTCGTACTTTTTTTTTCCTCTTGTCATTTGTAAATTTCTTGGTTTCTTGTTCATATAAATTATTTGTCATTATTAATTTAATAGATCGTCGTCAATGACGCCCAGGTGTTTTCCAAACGGAAAAACTTGTGTCGTCTGACCTTTCTTTTTTGTAGATCATTTCTTATGCCTTTGCGTTCGCTTTACGAACTTTTGTCGTCGTTTCAATATAACCTTGGGTTTAAACATAAAATTTATTTTAACACTTTAATTGTTTGTATTTCATATATTTGCTAATTAATTAGGATATGTTCATCAACACTTTAATTGTTTGTATTTCATATTTTTGCTAATTAATTAGTTTTCTTTTTTTTTCATTAACACTTTAATTGTTTGTATTTCATATTTTTGCTAATTAATTAATCAATTACTTTAATTATACGCAATTACATATTTTGCGGAATCTTATTGAATTTAAAAACGTTCTAGCTAAAGATCGTTTTATTACAACGAATTGTTGAACTTGTAATATATTGTGAACCAATAAGAAACAATACGTATTGTTTTTTTAGGGCGTACTAAGGCCCTCAGCCGCTCTGTAAATTATTATACCTAACGTTTTATTCAAATCATATAATTTTATTCCTAATTAATTAATCTGTTTCGTTACTTTTGTCTTGCCTTCAGCCGCAAGATCTAAATCTGAATTTCAATTTTTTTTATTTGTTTTTTTTGGTGTCTTTAAATATATACAGTGTGTACAATAAATAGGTTGTTTGGTTGGAAACACCGTATTTTTCTTTCTTTTTCCTCGTCTCTCGATACTCGAGAGTGGAACGAGTCTCGATCACGAAGCCTGCCTTCTACCCCACGCTACTTTCCTTGTTTTTTTTATCAGATATGTATTGTTATCAATTTTCCGAGTTTGCGACCAGCGGCAGAAATTCGGTGGCGCCCTATATCCACCTTTTTAGTTACTTACTTACCTCTGGGTCTCCCCACCACCTGAGCTGAGGCAACCTCAGTAGCCGGGTGGGCCGTTGGTCGTTGGCGAGAACGGGCAGGGGCAGTTTTAGTGGGTCGAGACTGGGTCTGCTCCGGGGAGGGTTTTCTTTGTTTTTTTTTTATTTATATTTTAAGCTCGACACGTAGTGATCGTAGCAACTTTACATATAGATCATATTATAAATAAATCCTTGCAGTTATGCGGCTTCATTAGACGTGTATGCAGTGACTGCCCGAACATCATTTATATCATACAAATTTATAACGCCCTGGTCAGGTCTATACTCGACTATTGTTGTGTGGTATGGTTTCCTTATCATGGGGTTCATATAGATCGTATTGAGCGAATTCAGCGTAATATGGCTAACTTTATACTCTCTAAATTAAAATTTGATAAAAACTTATATAATTACGCGGAGAGATTACAACTACTGGGTATTGAATCGCTAGAGAATTAAAGGCGTAAAGCATTTATTAAGCTTGGATATCAGCTGTTACACAATAACATTGACTGTTCTGCCCTTCTTTCTCTGTTACTTTTCCACGTTTCACCGTTTCGTGCTCGCTCAGGTGACACGTTTCATATTCGTTTCCGAACTGAATATGGTAAGCATAACCCCATGGACCGAGTTTTATTAGTACTAAATCTTTTGTCTGGAGTCGACTTGCATAATATTTCAAACCACGCCTTTCTGCATTTCTTAAAAAAATTGCGGTTTTCTTGATTTTTCTTTATTTATAACATTTATAATTATAATTTACAAACTTGTGCACGTTTTATTTTGTATTATGATTGTACTATTTGGAATTTTTTTTCTTGTAATGTATAATAAATAAATAAATAAAATTTGAAATATCTCGACACCATTATAACAACAATAGTAATAATAATACTAATTTACTCTTTTGCACAACAGATACAATCCAAATAAGACAACAAAATTTAAATTCAACATAACAATACAATACAAGTCCATATTTGTGTGAAAGTATCTCTCCATACATGCAGACACGTGTTTCATCTTACTATAGAATCACCAGTATATGCTGTCTCCACGCGCTGAACCCCAGATTTGAACCCTCTACCAGCTCAGTTGACATTCCTGCTATTCAGGGATGTGCAAATTTTAAACTAAAATACAGTTTGATAATGTAATGGTAGGCAGAGAAAACCGCGTTGCCGTAATTGCTTTGCATAAGTGTAATATGCAGAAATCATAAATTATTAAAACGTTGCAGCTACTGGGAGGCAGTCGTATACCAGGCCATAGAATTATACGACAACACTGGTAATATTAGACATCGTCAAAGAACAGGAAAACCTCGTACTGCTAGCGATTAAAGGAGTAAAAACGCAAAATGGGCGTAATCCATTAAGAAAATAAAAAGTAATGAACCACGAAGTGAAAATATCGACCCAATTAATGTCGCCCATCATAAATCTCTCCTTCCTCTCCTTTAGACGTTTTGTAGCCAGCCTCAATTTCCTTCATAGTCTTCTTCGCAATGAAGTTGACTGCATAACGCTATTATCTTGCTTTAATTTTGTTGTCCCACAATTCTTCACGCGTCCTTTCCGTACTTTCTATCTTCCTTTTTCTCGAACCAATGTGTTGGCCAGGTCTCCTGTCTATGTTATGAGGAACAACTTAAATCGGGTTTCTTCTGATATAGATGTATATAGTTTCTTGACCTTCAAGCGGCTCCTCTATGACAGCTGCGATTATTCGCAGGTGTCAAGTATTCGTTGTAGTATGTATGTACAATTCTGTTCAAATAAATCTGGGAAAACTCCTAGAACGTAACTCTGAATTCCACTTGTTCAAATAAATCTGAGACAACTTTTTGGGTGTGTTGTATTTGTGGCTTTCAACATGTTAGTTATAACTATAGATTTCATTAAAGTTTTTGGCGATAGTTATCAATTTAAAATTTATTATAATTTTACAGAATCATGATTTAACGAGACATTTCAAACACTCGGTCTGATTTAACAAGAGATAATTAATAATAAAGAAATAAATAAAAAATAAGGAATATAATATTTTGTTTGGCCACCATTTTTGTCAATAACTTCTTCTAATCTGCTTGGCATGGAATTAATTAAAGAAAGTCCTAAATCTTCGTTTTTTTGTCAGTTCTTACCATGCTGCTTCAATCCACGCTTTGTGGTTTCGTTTGTCAATAATCTTAACCAAAAGCCCCCAAACATTCTCGATCGGATTTAAGTCCGGACTGTTCGAAAGCCATTGCAAGACTTTGATGTTATTAGTTGTAAACCAGTCATCTATAATTCTAGCAGTATGAACCGGACTTCTTGCGGAAATATAAAATCGGGATTCGTATGCGGGGCAGTTGGAAGCACTATAACAAGGGTTCATTTGAAAAGTCAATCTAGTAGCATGTGATTTAGTGAGAACACTTTGAAGAATGTCGTAAATTAAAATTTACTACTTAACCTACGAAGTCGTATATTTTGACAGTTTCATAAATACAAATAAATACCAAATAATAGGTATTTATTGAAAACTATAACAAATGTTGAAAATGTTGTCCTTCAAGATCAATGCACTTTAAAATCCTCCGTTCAAAATTTCTGATGATATTCTGCAACATTACTGGATTGTTATTAATTTCCATGCATTTCTGTTCGATTCTCTGCAGCATATCATTCAAATTCAATATAGGTGTTCGAAATATGTTATTTTTTAGATAAGGCCACAAAAAGAAGTCGCAAGGTGTTAAATCGCATGAACGTGCAGGCCAAGCAATTTTAGTATTTCGACTAATTATACGCTCATGAAAAAATTCTCTTAAATAATCCAAAGATTCTGCAGTACAGTGACAAGGTGCTCCGTCTTGTTGGAAATATGCATTTTGAAGTTCATCATCATGCAACTGATTAACAAATGGTTGTAAAATTTCCGTACGGTACCTTTGAGCATTTAACGTTCCCTGAAAAAATATTGGTCCAATGATTCGCCTTTGGCTTATCGCTACCCAAGCACCAATTTTCTCTGGATGTAGCGATTCTTCATTAATTACATGTGGATTTTCACTACTCCAAATTCTTGTATTTTGTGAATTTAGGTATACCGTTTTATAAAACCATGCTTCATCAGTAAAGATGACTCTTTGCGAAAGTTCTCCATTATTGTTCATATTTACAAACCACTTACAAAACTGTAGTCTACGTGGGTAATAAATTTCTAACAATTCTTGTACTGCTGTGACACGGTATGGATAAAGTTGCATATCTTTTTTTAATAACTTGTGAGTTGTACCAACAGAAAGGTTTATTTGTTGACTCAAATGTCGAATAGATGTTTGTGGTTCATTTTCTATTATTTCTTCAACACAATTGGCAACTTGAGGTGTAGCTTTCTTAACTGCTCCGCTGCCTGATTTTCTTAAGAGACTACCTGTTTCAGAAAAAAATTTTAAAGTTCTATCCAAAGTATTCTTGAATTGTATATAATCTATTACAAAATGTGGAAACTCAACTTGAAATTCTACCATGCAATCTTGAACTGAATAAACCCATAAACCATCAATTTTATTACCACTTCGAAAATAAGCCTGGACTAAAAAAAAATTTATGTTCTAAAGTGAAAGCCATTTAAAAGCTGAGAAGCAATTTATTTAAACCAGAATCGACGCACGATTATTTTATGCACTAACTGATATTTGTGATTGACACTATCAAATGTCATTTGGATTTACGTTTACGGAACAACAAACACATACTAATATATTTGCGTCTTATTCTATCAAAATTTCAAAGTAACCTAGATTGACTTTTCAAATGAACACACGTTATATTCTAGAATATCTCTGGATACAATAGCATTAAACCTCTCTTCAATCCACCAGCATCCTAAACTTTAAGCGCTGATCCAAACCCAAACATTAACTCCGAATCTTCCAGAAGTTCTTCTGACACGAATATATTCCTCATTGAAACGAGATCCACGTAGTCTACAGACTCTGATTTTACCATTGTAAGTCGACTGAAAAGTCTTCTCATCACTAAAAATAATCCGGTTCCAATAGTCCAAATCATTTTTAATATGATTTAAAGCAAATAACAATCGTGATTGTTTCTGCTCATTCGTTAAGTACAGTTTCTTTACAGGAACAAAACACTTTAAAACAGATTTTAATATTCTGCAAGCCGTAGCCCTGGAGCCGGGAAAATTTGTGTGTATCACAGCATTTCTTGCAGTTTCAAATGAGTGATCTCTGATATAATCTAAAAGTTCCATATCTTATTCAACAGTTGACTTTTTGTTGATCAGTCCTGTACCAATCTTCTTTTTTAAAGTAATTTCGTTTTCCTATCGTTTCTTAGATGCAAACATTGTATTTTATTCACGTTAAAATATCGCGAAATCTTTCTTATCGACCAACCGTCTTCAATTTTTGAAACAATCCGCGCTTTTTAAATGATTGTAAGTTTTCGAGGCATTTTTCAATGTAAAAATGTCTTTGGCTTCTTTATATTTTTTATATTTATGAAGAGTTAGTATTTATAAATTTTTCTTGTTACTAATAGTACTCGTTATTTGTATGATTTACAATTTTATTTTGATTTTATACTGTAAATGGAATTATAATTCTGTTGCTTAATAAATATATAAAATAAATCAAGGTATTTTTAATAATATAAAATATTATTAAAAATCTGGTGTGAAGAACACTAATGCAGGTTCACTATTAATATTTTCTGTGAACGTGTCCGAATATATCCTATCCCCAGATACGTAGATACGTATTTCACCTTTCTACAGGCTCATCGGTACGCCCCTGCTGGAGAAAGGATATTCCCAGACACATTCACAGAAAAGAACCACATCGCCCTATCACCGTAATTATCCAGACCGAGGTGATAGGGCGATGTGGTTCTTTTCTGTGAATGTGTCTGGGAATATCCTTTCTCAAGCAGGGGCGTACCGATGAGCCTGTAGAAAGGTGAAATACGTATCTACGTATCTGGGGATAGGATATATTCGGACACGTTCACAGAAAATATTAATAGTGAACCTGCATGTGTTCTTTACACCAGATTTTTAATAATATTTTATATTATTAAAAATACCTTTGTATTATACAAAACTGGTGGGGTTTACCTACTCATGTATGTTTCAATTATTCTGATAAATAAATCAAGACCTTGGACTAAGAGCATATAAAAGATACACAGGGCAGTTTCTTAGAAAGAAACGGAAACAAAAATCGCAACAACTTCTAACTCGACAAGCGAATTAACAACATCAACTAATCCTTTTCACAAATGAAAAGATCGTTACTGTTGAAGAAATTTTGAATAAACAAAATAACAGGATTTATGCTAGATCATTTAAAGAAGTAAAACAGTTGGTTCCAAGGGTACAAATACATCATCATCCATCATCCGTAATGGTTTGGGAGTCAGTTACGAAGTAGTAACAAAGATTCATTTTTGTTAAAAAGGAGTTAAAACTTCAGCATCCGTATAACAGGAAAATATTTTGGAATGCGTTGTTAAACCATTGAACCACACATTGTTTAACAGTGAACCATGGACGTTCCAACAAGATTCAACCCCAGCCCACAAAGTCAGAACAACTCAATAATGGCTTCAGAGCAACGTACCGAATTTTATTTCTCCGGATGATTGTCCTTCCTCTAGTCCGGACATTAATCCCTTAGATTATAAGTAGAGAACGGACACGCTTACCACATGACGCAAAGCCCAGTGCAGTACTGGCGAAAGGCTGTATTTCTAAAATATTTAATTTTATTTACATAATTGGAAAACTTACGGGTGGTGATCTATCTATCTAAAATTACGAAATACATATTTATTAATTAATTTTATTTATATAATTGGAAAACAAACGGGTGGTGATCTATAAAATTACGAAATACATATGTATTTGTTGAAAAGTTGTATTTTTAAAGTTTTTAATTTTATTTCTATAATTGGAACATTTTTATTTGTTCATTTTGTCGTTCAAGTTGAGTAAATAACTATTAATATTGACTAGCAATAGTTTCTCAAGGTTTTTTTCTGTCAATTTTGTTCTCTTTGAAATAAGTACATCCTTATAAATAGAGAACGTCCTTTCTACATCGCAACTGGTTATAGGTGCATACTGGAAATATTCTTTTATTTCTTCATATTTAGCCGTTAGATTTTGTTGAATTGTCTCCATACATAATTGCTGCAATGTAATTAAATCTGGATTTCTATTAAGAATTGCTTCAAACTTTTGCCGAAGGCCACATACGAAGTCACTTGGAATACTTTTAAAATTATTAACAGCCACATCTAATGTGGTTAATCCGTCATTTAATTTGAGATTTCGATTTTCAAAATAAGTGATTAGTTTTGGCAATTTTCCAAAGTGTTCGTGATGAAAGTACAACTGATTTTTTTAAATTTGGGATTTGTGTGAGCTGTTTGCACTCACCAATACTTCTAGCAGCCTCCTTTAGCAGTGCTACGAAATGTTTTAGACTATCGAAATTCTCAGCATAATAACTAGTAGCTTCCAGACATGTTCCCCATCTAGTTATTACTGGAGTGGGAGGCAGTGACAGAGATGGAAATTTTTCCCTGAAAGGAGCTACTCTCAGTGGTGCTTTTCTGAAAACTTTTTTTAAAGCTGATACAAGTCTATCAACTTCCGGAAAAGTGTCTCCGATATATTCACAGATTCTGTGGGGAGCATGTGCTACACATGTAATATGCAGCATATTAGGATATGTTTTCTTCAATAGTCTGCCTGTTTTTAACATATACGCAGCACTATCACTGACAAATAAAAGTATTTTTTCTTTGTACGTGGCGTCCGAATGAAGCATTTTTTGCATATTCTCCTTAATGGTTTCAGCAACTGTTTCCGCATCAACTCTATTTATAACACTTGTGCTAACACTTGCTATTACATATGAGTTATAGGGAATAGTTGGATGTAGTACACCAGCTACAACATTTACCACACAGCGTCCTAACATATCCGCCGTTTCGTAGGCGCTTATCCATATGTATTGATTTAAAATATGGCTTCTAATGCGTGCTACTGTTCTCGTATAGCACCTAGAAACATAATATTTGCGTAAAGTTGATTCATCAGGAACATTTCGACCAGTATATTTTTTCAGAAATGTCTTCAAAATTGGATTGTTCAATTTAAATAATGGAATATTAGCTGCCATAAAAGTTTCAAAGAGTTCTTCGTTAAAATTGTCAGATTCCAACGGGTTTAATTTTTTTTCGTGCTTTAACGATCCTAGGTGACGTTTGCGGTTGATTTATTGCAATGTTTCAATAACGTTTCACACATTTCACAATAAATTTCGGAATCACTGGCAATGTACACACAATCAGTATGGCCCTCAATCCAACTCGCCATTGTTTCACGATGCCATTCTCGAAGCTCTTCCATTGTCTGAAAAAGTAAGAATATTCTAGATCCAAATAAACGAAATTAAATAACGAAATTTTATGCGCACTTTCGTGAAAATAATTGGAAGATGTTGCTTAAATGAAAAGAAAAGGAATGTACGTGCTATTTCTCTTACGAAATACGATAAACTTATTTATTTTATCTACGTACACGACACCACTGAAAACACTATATTCTCCGAATACAATAGCTGGGCTGTCCATTGTTATCGCTGCGAGACCAGGTGGCCGAGTAAGTCAAACAAATACTTCAATGAATTACGCCGGGATGTACTGAGCGACGTTATACGCAATTCCAATTGCCTATTGCGTTTTATGGAAATTGCATCCGTTCTCTAATTATAAGTTATGGTCGGGTTTAGAGAATATAGTATGCTCTAAAAGGCATCCGAATTTGGAGCCTCTGAAGCAATTCTTAAGGCACGCATTGACAAATTTCCCAATGGAGAACGTACGTGCTACAATAGATGTATGGCCAGAGCATTTGAAGTCCTGCATTAAGGCAAATGGAGGCCATTTTAATAATTTTTTGAAATATTTGTTACGCATTTATTGAATAGATTCGGCTTTTACTTATTAAAGATTCAAGATTTAAAATGGAAATTTTAATCTATTTTAACATATTTATTGGTCAATAAATGCTGTAAAAATTGTTATGAAATCTTTTCTCATTTCTATTTTAAAAGTAAAAATTAATGTAACAGTATTTATGGGAGTACTAGGTAAATGCAGGATAGCTACGATATTTCTTAACTTAAAACAATAAATCAAAACTTTTAACAGGAGATGCAGTTGAATTAATGTCTGTTTAGACCATACTAGAACGTCGGATTAATTTTAAGAATATTTAATACAAATGTAAGCAATCAAATATTACTCTGGACCTGATATGATCTTAGCCTGGATTACTGCATCTTAGGATTACAAACATCCCTCATTCATAAACATGAATTCTTACGTATTATACTCCCATACACACAAAAAACAATCGCCAAAAGGGGAGAAAGTAAAAGGGAATGTGAGCGGATACTTAGGATTTAATGTTTCATTTATATCCCGTTTTAAACGAGGACGGGCCAATTTCATTTTTATCTACTTCTTCTACACTTTTTTCGACACTAAGAAAAAGAGAAAACACGAAAATTGGTACAGTAGATCTGCAACATTCCCTTTAATAAAATAAAAAGCACATTGAGAGTTCAACATAAAAACTTTACGTCCTTAATCTCTCTCTTCGTTCTTGTCATTATATTGTTATATACTTTTTATGCATAGTATTAAAACTCGTAATTAATGCTTGCTTAAACTTTTATTACGCTGTGGCGAGCTTGGTTTTGATAAAATAGGAAAAAAAATGGGTTGAAAAGAAAGAACAGAAGCGACGATGTCGTAGTTGAAAAAAGAATTGAAATAAACCAGGAGGGGATGATGGAGTTATCGACCGGAAACACTTAATAGTTCCAACGGTTGCCGGCTTCGCGTAGTGGCGCATCCAGTACGGTACGCTATCTAGCGACATATAGCTGAACTAATGGGAGCTTTCGTTTTCATAGTTTTCTCTTTTCTCGTGCTTTTAGATAAGGCAGACGACGGAGGTTGGCTCTTATCTTATCTTTGCCTATTGACAAAGCAAATTGAGTCGAAAATTTATAGCGATTTCTCTTTCTCTTCGTTTCTTTTGGTGACTTTTTGTTCTATTTTTTATTCTATCGATTAGGCAAAGTAACTCTAGAGGATAAGCCAACTTGTCTGACAGAAATTGATACTTTTTAATAAAAACTGGTTTATTTTATGCAAATGAACTTTAGGTTAATACTAATTACATTGGTACAAATACACACAAAGAAACTTATACGGAATTAATCGGTAATTACTAGAAACCACTATTACACTTGAAAAAAAAATCATTTAAAGAAATAAAACAGTTTATCCAAAAACATTTTATTACAGAGAAAAGAAATTTTCCAAACAAATTTTATAATTGCAAAATAAAACAACAAAAAATGTGAATTTCTTTGAAAATTATAAATGCTAAGTTAAATGAAAATTTAAGAAAGAATTTTAAGTTTTTTAAATTTAATAATCAGGATTGCCTCCTTTAACGTTTAACACTTATGTGATTGAAAAAGTACTCGGGTACTAATTTCGTTTCTAAAGTGTTATCTTTTGTTATTTATTATTTTTAGAACACCCATCGCACACATCTCGGAATTGTTTTTTTAGTAGATTTTTGCATATATTAATTTATTTTTACCCTTGGCTTTTACAGAAAAAAATATCTGAAAAAACTTTACACCTTTTAGAAACGAAAATAGTACTTAGGTACTAATGCCCAGAAAATGAGGCAAAATGTGTATACAGGGTGTTCGAGAAATTGTGAAAAATCTCTCGTATGCAGATAGAACATGAAAAAATAAGATGACAAGTTACTATAATTGTTTTTCCTACAAGGCGTTCCTTTTGACTTTTCTTCTCAAGAGTGCGCGGACAGGCATTTTGTGTATGGCTACTGTAACGGCATTGCACGTCAAGCAATTATTGAATACCGACATCGGTTTCCTGATAGGCGCATGCCTCATTACAGAAAGTTTCTGGAAGTACACAGACAATTTCGGGAATGCGGACTGCGTGATTATCTTTTCGACCGAGGAGTAAATTTGCCAGCAGACTTAGAGGAAGAAGCAGTAGCTATTGTTACAAGGGATCCAACTCTCAGTGTACGTCGAATTGCTAGACAACTAGGAGTGCCACGAACGACAGTTTCGCGAATTTTAAAACGTGAGTGTTTATATCCATATCACTATCGCATGGGACACGATTTGCTTGAGGCAGACTACTATGCTCGTCTAGTTTATTCTACGTGGATATTAAGACAGTCACGGCTTTATTTCAATTTCTGCAGAACAGTCCTCTGGACATATAAATCTACGTTCACGAGAAGTGGTGTTACAAATCTGAGAAACCTGCACAGGTGATCATCAGAAAATCCCAAAGCTATACGCCCAATTTCAGCATGAATTTTCTATTAACGCTTAGGCGACCCTAATCGATGACTTGTTGATTGGTTTTGTCGTTCTTTCTGGGAGGTTAAATGCGGACAATTACCTTAAATTTCTTATTGACGACCTGTCAGGCCTTTTAGAGGATGTCCCACTTAATGTTCAACGAGAGATGTGGTTTCACACGGATGGGGCACCACCACATTTCGGAATTGCTGTCCGAAATTGGGTTAACGTCAATTATCCAAGATGGATTGGTTGAGGTGGTCCTGTTGCATGGCCACCCAGATCCCTCGATCTTAATCCCCTTGACCTTTATTTATGGGGCTACATGAAAAATTTAGTCTACGCGTAAGTTTTGATCACAAGAGAAGAGTTGTTGGATCGTATTCGAGAAAACAAGTATGAAATTCGGATAAGTACTTCTTCTGTTGGCTTACGGGCACAAGCCTGGTGAAGGCACAAGGAGGTGAACATTTCGAAAATATTATTAATTGAAATTTTTAAATAAAATCAGTTTTTATTGACTTTAGGATTACATTTTTCTTCCTGATCTGACAATCACATTCATAGATCTGTAACTTTGAATCAAATAAAAATGGATATACAAGTTTTGCGTTTTTGTTGCTTGAAATGACGTCTACTTTACACTCCTAAAATTTGAACATAACGATACGGGACACTTGTATAGAGAAAAAGCGTAGTTTTTTAAATGAAATCTCTTGTCAGTGGAAAAATAATATTTTCGCTTCTAATGTATTTAATATTTTGTTTCAACTTTATCAAAAATTCTATAAAATTAATTTTAAATTTTAAAATCATTGAGACCTTGTCCTGTTAATTGTCTTTAGTATATTTTCTTGTTATTTATGAGAGCGATGTTTAAAAAAGTAAACTTAAATACAAAGAAATGTTAAATACAAATTAACTCTTCCCTCAATGTTACCAACACGCACAGTCTTGTCTCATTACGAATGAAAACGAAGACTTCAAAAACATTATAAATGTTCAAATTCAGAAGAAAGGGAAATTAAATTTGAACATGTTTCACTTGATTACTGCTCTTGAATATAAATTATAAAGTTGTACAAAATATATGAGAAACATTTTGCTGGGGGCAAATTATTTTTTCGTTGTTGTTTCTATTGCGTTTTCATTTTCCAGTGGGAAACATGTGGATGGGTTTTGTGAAAAATATAGACTCAAAGCGAGTATTGTATATTCTACTTGTTTGAGTAATTAGGTAACTAATGCGTTTTTAATTATTAAAGAGCTACTTAAGGTGTTTAATTCCTTTAAGATACAGATATTACTTTAAGAAGGCTAATTTGTGAAACTCTATTTGGATCTACTCCAAGCTGTTGATATGTAACGAGAGATAAAGATAATTTGTAATCGAGTCATTCATAAATTTAAATCTGTATGTCTTTTCCGATTGTAACCGTTGCATAGTTATTTATTCGGCTGACATTTTACTTGACGTTTGTAATGTAAGTGCATTTCAAGTAACGACATAAGATTTCGTATTCATGAATGACTCGATTACAAATAATCTTGACCGCTCATTATATGTAGAAAAACAAAATTTCTTCTGGTCTTAGTATTTTAACTCTTTTCACTCTTGTTACATTTTTCTTATCGCTTTTTACGGTTTTACGGTTAGACGAAATTTCGTCTTTAATATTATCATAGTCTGAGTGCGCAGTGCATGTCAAATCGATGTCTATAACAAAGTTTTGATTTTTTATTGTTGTTTTGTGGTGTTAATATCGTGTGTCGCATTTAAGATGAAGACACCCCAATATTTTCGTTATTGGAAGGAATATAGATTTGAATTTTTGCACAGTCATACATGTTGATGGGTCACATTTTTTAAGACACTCTACTGAAATCTAAACTATAAGTTAAGCCTACTACAAATTTACAAACAGGGTCAATTATTGATATTTTGCTTCGCATTAGAGACACAAAAAAAATTTTCCCCAATAATTTTTACATAAATATTCAGACTTGTATTGTACATATTCAATATTTCATCCACCTGATGAAGCCATTGTATGGCGAAACAATATTGTAGTGCAGGTATTTACAAATACAAGAATTTTTTAAACTAGAAGTTTAAATACTTATTTCTTAGCGTTACAAAAAAAAAATATTAAAAAAAGTTGTTCAGAATACTATTCTAACACCATATAACGAGTTTCATGACAAATTTCGCATTTTTTATTTTTTTGGTTTATACGCAAAATTATTACTTTTATTTTTCAATTGGATAATTAGAGTGCCATGGATAGTAATAATTTGACACATTGTCAATTTAGTAGTGTAATGTATTCAAATATTTCAGTAAAATAAAAAGCACTTACAAAGAAATAATTATTTTATTGTTCTGGGAAAACGATTTTTGGTAATTGATTAAATTTAGGAAAAATCAACTAGTCCTCCGTCTATTCGAATACATTTTTCGATTCTTTTACGATTGTGTTTAGCTACTCCTCTAAGTTCCGGGATGCTGATTTCTTGACAGACTTGCTTTATTCTGGCACAAAGTTCATCTCGATTTCTGAGCCTTGTTTTTTAAACTTTATTTTTTACCATTCCCCAAAAATAAAAATCGAGGGGTATAATATCGGGAGACCTCGGAGGCCACACTTCAAAAGGACTGTTTCTTCCTATCCAGCGCATAGGAAATGCGCATAGGTAGTATTTAACAAAACATTTGGAATAAACATTAGATTAACAATTTATTTTTATTGAAAATTTAATTATAAAATTTAATGGTTATGTGCAATTTCTTCTAGGTGAAAAATTGAGTCTACGGTAATGGGACAAATACTAGGCTATATAAACAAATTAATTCTGATAAATCAAATTGATGAATAAATGAATTTGTATATAACCTCCCTACTTACAATATTTTAAACAAAATGGTCTTTAAAGGAATCTTTATTTACCTTCGGTAAGTAAATGTTTCTGTTTACTTAAAAAAAAAATGCAAATAATAAAAACTTAGCTCAATATTCTATCATAATTATCCGTCTAGTCTCTGGAATTAAGTCTTGCTTTCCTGACGTACGGCTGGTATATTTTAACTTCAGGAACAACGGTCACAATCCTGGCAGATCTCGTAGGTTAGGATCCCCCGATTATTCAAAGGTATATAAACTTTTCTAAATTCTGCTTTTCTAATTTAAGGTCACAATCCTGGTAATATAAGGCCTTGTAATGTTTCCCAATATTTATCTAAAGCTGGTACACATCTTTTGTGGCACATTAATTAATAGCGGAGTATAAGATGAAAACAGTTCAAATCTTGGTAATATAAATTATACTTGTTTTTTTTATATTTTTCAAAAAAATTCGTTTTATCTAAAACACATTCCCTTAATTCAAGTGCAAAAATTATTCTCTCCAATTGTTTTCAATAACTCACTATGGCAACACAACAGCTTTTTCTGTTTTTTGAAGCTCATTGGTCGCTTTAGTTATATAGAATTTTCCAAAATATTTGACATTCATACAATAATTTTGATTCTTAATTAATATTATGAACTTATTGGTTTACAATTAAATTTTCCTTCACACATAACCTTTGATATTACCAAACATTAACAATAGTATACAAACTTAACTAGATTTACTTAGTTCTATAATTTTGGTAAATGTAAGAAAGTCATATACTTTTGAAATTTAATTATAGATTTGACACTCTAAATTAAGAAACAATACAAATATAATAGACTTCCAATCTTCTAAAAAATCTCAATAACAGAAATGAAACGAATTAAAACGAGTGTCTTCAATAAATCAATTTTTACTTATACATTTTTATTATAATACTTACATTTATATATATATATATATATATATATATATATATATATATATATATTGAAAAGAGACGAATGGTCTGATATAGAGAAACGCCACCACGTTCGATCGGAAATTGGAAAGACGGCTGAATAATAATTATATTTAGTGATATTAATAGAATTATACTTAAGTTGTACTTTGAGTTGGGCGCCTTTACTTTAAAATTGTAACGTTAGATCATCAGCCTCTCTCATGTAATATCTCAGGTTGCGACTAGATGTCGGTAGAACATGTATAATATTTTACATAAATTGGACTCTATCTCGGCTCCTCGTCGATCAGTTTACCCCTATGTGGATGATGGAAAATTGTTTAATAATATTACAAAGTTATCTCTAGCTACGCAATGATAAATAAAAGAGTTTCTTTAAAATTATAAGATTAATTATTTATTGAACGTAAGTTATCTGTAAACAGTTAACAATTAACGTGCCTAACGACAAAACAAGTAACTAATATAGTGTGCACGTGTGAACTAAAGGTTATGTTTCAATAGCAATGTTATCGTAAAGTATATCATAATATAAATAAATAAACAGACAGATTGATGGTAAGTACTACAATTCTTAATAATTAGTTTCTTTTCACAAATTCTGAGCAAGATCGAAATATATTTTTAAAGTAAAATCAAGGAGTTATGAATTTCATAAAATTTTGTTTTGTTAATAAATAGATTTTAATAAGACTTTTTCCGAAATGAATTGAATTAAATAAATCTGTGTCTTGTAGGAAGCGTGCAGGTATGTAGGTGGTATCAGCTTGTCAGGATTTTCGGTGTACGGGACCAAATAAAGGTGTTCTCGGTTCTACGATGCAGGTATGGACGCTGTTCGAAGGCGTAGGAATTGCTCGTAGCCGGTGGCCAAAAGATGCGTTGGACGATTACTTGCCGATCTCTGGTATTATTGACTCCAAAAGTAGTTCTAAAGTAGAGCCAAGGTTAAATGCTTCTTTTCTGAGTATTTTTAGAATTCTATCACAAGTATTTTTAGTTTTATTAAATTTTAAATTCCGAGTAGCACTTTTTTTCTGGCAATAATTGTAAAATTTTCTACTGACGCTCGCTAGCAATTATTTCTTTCCAAAGCCTTGTAAGAAATTCAGAAAATAGCCTTGATTTTTACTTTTATTACAATTGATAATAATTTAAATGTAAATTCAAACAGGAAAACAAAATTAAAATAATAATTTACAAATAGTTACACCGGGCTTTCCAATGTTAGGTTATGTGTAATGTTTAGAATTAAAATAACCTGTTCGCGGGTTTGTAAAAATTCAAAAAGTGGGCGTGTCTAATTAGTATCGATATAAAATTTGAATGTAAATTAATTAGCTATCTTGTTAATTTCGCGTAAATGACTTGAATTATGAAAATGACAATTAAAAAATATAAAAATTAAATTTTGAAATAAATATAAATTAATCTGAAATATACAAAGTTATCGTAATATTAATTTATTAACATTTCGATACTAATTTTACAAATAATGTCCGCCAAATGTAGCCATTCTATTGAGTGTAATTCCTGTATTAATTACTGCTTTTCCATTTGCAGATAGCTGGAATAATGGTGCTATTTGCCTCATTACAATATATATATATATATATATATATATATATATATATATATATATATATAGGTAAATTCCTTTGAGTGTAGAATGCAGGATCAAATTTACTCTAATATGTATATGATTTCGCTGTTAATAAAAACAGAATTTGGGTCAATGTATCAAGTATTTGTTTCTTCATCATATTGTGATCTGAGTCAGGCAATGACGTCACATGCTCGCACGTCATCCGTCTGCCGGACAATCTAGAATTAAAAGGTTTGGAATAAAACGAAAGTCCTTAAGGTTCTCGAATATGGGGCGGCCTATATACGGGAAGGTACCAAAAAAGAAGCGGAATTATTTTTTAAAAGCTATATATTTTCAAATTGTTTACATAACAATCTTGTCCCCTTCAAAATACTCTCAATTACAACTAATACATTCGTCCCACCGGTGCTTCCACTGTTTGAAACATTTTTTGTAGTCATCTTTAGAAATGGCTGACTGCTCTTCCGTCGTTTTTGCTTGACCTCTTCAATGTTGTCAAATCGGTGTCCTTTCATGCTCCTTTTCATGCGTAGAAATAAGAAAAAGCTGCACAGAGCTAGGTCAGGCAAGTTATATTCGTTGAGCAGCGGAACCATGCCATTTTTAGCCAAAAACTCTATAACAAAGATGGCTGTGTGCTGGTATGTTGCCGTTGTGGAAAAACCAGTCTCCTGTCCGCCACAAATCGGGCCTTTTATGACGAACACTGCTGCGCAATCTTCTTAAAATTACCAAATAAAAGGTTTGATTGACGGTCTGACCTGGGGGAACAGACTCTGAATGAACTATGCCATTGGCATCAAACCCGTTTCCTTCCCAAATCTTCCGTATTTATCAATGGCCGGTATAATTAAGGGTTCTTGCACAACAGCGTCAGTCTGCGAATATTTGGTTCGCGCCTTGTATTTTTAAGTTTTACATCATTGTACTTTTAGATACAAACTATATTTACATTATTTTTTCTCTACTATTGAAGCGTAACGATATATTTATATGCATATGTGATTAATAAAGCTACTATATATATATATATATATATATATATATATATATATATATATATATATGTATATATATGTGTGTGTTTAGATAATTTCATTTTCACAGAACTATTTGCATGTATTAACGAGACCTCTCCGTAGTATTCTGCGCATTCCTTCTTTCATATAATATGAATACATACTTTTCATTGAAACTAAATTGATTTTATCGGACGGCTGCTGCCTAGCAGGCTAAATTTAGTATATTCCAAGCTATATTTGTATAACCAAAACTGCATTTATAAACGGCTAAGAAATTATCTAAACACACATATAGCTATGGAGTAATAATTAGCATTTTCAAATATTCAAATCTGACATCTGCTCTCAAAATACTGACATCTGCTTTCAATAACTCACATCTACTTTCAAAATAGGCATCTGCTTTCTAATCTGACGTTTGCTTTCATAACTGACACCTGCTTTCAAAACAGACATCTGCTTTCAATAACTGACATTTGCTTTCGCTAACTGACATCTGCTATCAAAACTGACATGAGCTTTCAAAACTGACTTCTGCTTTCAACTTGACATCTACATTCAATAACTGACATTTGATTCATTAACATTGTTACTTTATAATGCATTTCTAAATAGCTTGAACCTAGGTCTATTGTGGCTTAGTGGTAAAAGCGACAGCCCGGCAAGCTGTAGACTTGGGTTCGAGTCCCAACGTATACCATATTTTTCAATTAAAAAATTTCGTATGATTTGCTTTGTAATTTGTATACAGCAATGTTTACATCCTCACTTACTCTGCAGTTACATACATTCTAATTTGATATTTGTAAAATATTTCATATAAAAGCCGAAAAACTCCAATAATTTATAATTTGTTATATATATATATATATATATATATATATATATATATAATACTTTGTACAGCTCATTAAAGTACTAGCAAAATTTTTGCCAGAATTACGTTGGCTAAAACTGAAAAGAATTCATTAAAATAATGGAGAGCAATAGAATGCATGCGATATATCATTAGGCATTAAGTGTCTGGCTTCGAGTGATGTTAAAAATACTCCACTATAGAAAATTTCTAAATGCAAGCTGGAACAGATGCAAAGAAAAGAATAAGCTTACAATAATAAATGGAAGTTTTCTTAAAGATTCGGTAATGTATTCAAAAGTAAAAGCACCCCCAGAGGCCTTCATTCACCCCGACGCTTTTCTTTCTCTGCCATCCACCGTCTTCTTTTCCTCTTGTAGCAAATCGAACGGAAATTGATTTGATATTAATTATAAGAATTGAACCAATAATTTAAATTGAAACGTCTAGAATCATTCACAATTTTCTCATTACGCCGACCGTTCGGATATTCGCTTTCGATAATATTTTCTGTTGTTTAAATTTCAATTGCTTTTAATTTTTTTGTAGTCATATTCATTAGCCCATTGAGCCCATTAAGCCCATGATGATGTAATGATAGCGGTAGTTAGTGATAATGTAATAAGTTATTAAAAAATGTAAAACTTTTTTTTAACAAAAACATTTTTGATAATATAAAATATTATCAAAAATTAGGTGTGAAGAATATAATACAAATTAATATATTTGTGAAAGTAACTCTCCAGAGACGCAAGGGCGTTTTCCATCTTACTACAGAATTGTCACTGCCCCACCACTCGATAAATACGTTCACAAAAACAATAACCTTGACATATTACAGAAGTTATTAAGATTTTATAATAGATATTTGTTTAAAGCTTCCAGATCTTCGGCAAGTTGTAATTCTCCAATAGTGAAATTGGAAATCATGTATAAGGGATCAGCAATATTATAGGCATAATATTTTATCAAAAACTAGAAATGCCATTATTACCAGTATTTTGGGTAACATGCTTTTAGTCCTTCAATAGTGTGAATAACCTCAATCGGTGAAACTTAAATGCAGTAAATTGGATGCTAAGCCAGGCAGGGCAGAATCTGCAGAGTGTGGGAAGACAACGTTCGAAAAGTTGTAGTAACAGCATTGACAATACAAGTTGAATCACTGTAGTCACTGATAGGATGTACAGGATGTACAGGAATATTCTAAGTACCAGATTATGCCAGATGAATCTAAAAGCACCGTAGTCATAACCTTGCCGACAGATGGAACCACTTCCAACTTCTTTCATGTTTGTTCGACAGCGAAACAAAAGTAATGCTGGCAAAGATAATTTACATAGAACAAAACTCAAAACTTTGCATTTTCTCTGCAGCATTGAAAGTGTAAAACTTTGCTATGAACAATTAAAATTTGTTCAAGGTGTTCCTGTGTTAAATTCGTTCTTTTAGATGTTAAAAGATCTTTAAATATAGAAAATGTCCGTTCCACATCAATTCTGGTGATGGTTGCGTGATTAAAATGTTTCAAAAGTGCACCATACTTCGAATATATAGATTTTTCAATCGGCTCTATGCAGAATTGATATAATATATTCAAATCTGTATTTTTGCCAAATACACCATCAACTTTTTGTCTCAGCCTTGAGAAATATATTTTTAAACGATGAAACTAACTTATCAACATTTGGAAAATGACCTCTGATGTATTCACATACTCTGTGTAGTGTATGTGCTGCACAGGTAACGTGTATCAATTGCTTTAATAACTTCCCTGTTTTTAATATATAAGCTGCCGCTTCGGTCAAGAATAGTAGCATCTTGTCTTTACGGTTGTTATCCGATGACAGAATATTATGAATACATTGATCAATTACTTCTACAATTGTTTCACCATTTACAACGGCAATATTTTAGTTGCAATTAACTATGGTTGGTATGAAGTTGTCGAATGAAGACTACCAACAACTACATTTAACACATATAGTCCCATTACATCTGTTGTCTCGTCTGCACTTACCCAAAAATAATGACCAGATAGGTTGGTTCGTATTTTTTCAATTGTCCTCAAATAACATTTTGTTAAGTGGTATTTAAGTAAAGTAGATTCATCTGGTATATGACGATCAGTTTTTTATTGAATGGGATATTGGCTGCCATGAAAGCTTCACACAGTCCTTCGTTAAGAATGTCAGGTGCAGATTGACATATATTATCTAGATGAGTTTTCGAAGAAACATGTCTCTGTACATTACACATTTATTTATTTATGAGAGAAAATATTTCGGATTTATATTCTATTTAATTACATCTTTCCGTTTTTCATACATTGTCTTTTTATTTCAAGAACGCCCGGTATAATGTCCCAAAACTCACTCAATTAATTTGCTGTACATATTGAAAGTTCCTTATTTCTATATTTACAGTAAACAACAATTTTTTTCTCTCTTACTCTCTTTCGCTAAGCATGTAAAACAATAACTATTTGTTACAACTAGAGAACGGACGCAATTTCCATAAAACGCAATCGGCAATTGGAATTGTGTATAACGTCGCTGAGTACATCCCTGCGTAATTCAATGAAGTATTTGTTTGACTTACTCAGCCACCTGGTCTCGCACGATAACAATGGACAACTGAGCTATTGTATTCGGAGAATATAGTGCTTTTTAAAGTGTTTTCATGAGCGTAGATAGAAGCGGGGTTTTTATAATGTATTTTATTTATTAGTTTATTTTTCGTAAGATAAATAAGGTGCTGTGAGTAAGTTTCTTGTTTTCATAGTTTTAACTGTTAATTACATCGTAATTTTTGTGATAGATCCTGTTTAATATCGTTTGATTGAATCTATTTCTACCAATTATTTCGACGTAAGTGTGCGTTGAATTTCGTTCAGTTTCAATAACTTACGAAGACATTTTTAGTTTTCATTTATTTAGATCTAGAGCATTGTTTAAGTTACTTTTTCAGACATGATATGGAAGAATGTCGAGAACGGCATTGTAAAACAATGGCGAGTTGGATTGACGGTCATACTGATTGTATGTCCATTGTCAGTGATTCCGAAATTTATTACAAAATCCGTAGAATATCGTCAAAAATTCGTCACTTAGGATCGCAAACACATCTGAACTCTGTAAAACTTTTATGGCGGCTAATATTCCATTAAATAAACTTAGCAATCCCACTTTAAAAATATTTCTAAAAAAATGTACTGGTCGAAATGTTCCTGATGAATCAACTTTACGCAAATATTATGTTTCTAGGTGCTATACGAGAACAGTAGAACGCATTAGAAGCCATCTTTTAAATCAATACATATGGATAAGCGCCGACGAAACGGTGGATATGTTAGGACGCTGTGTGGTAAATGTTGTAGCTGGTGTACTACATCCAACTATTTCCTATAACTCATATGTAATAGCAACAAGAGTTATAAATAGAGTTGATGCGGAAACAGTTGCTGAAACCATTAAGGAGAATATGCAAAAAATGCTTCATTCGGACGCCACGTACAAAGAAAAAATACTTTTATTTGTCAGTGATAGTGCTGCGTATATGTTAAAAACAGGCAGACTATTGAAGAAAACATATCCTAATATGCTGCATATTACTTGTGTAGCACATGCTCTCCACAGAATCTGTGAATATATCACAGACACTTTTCCGGAAGTTGATAGACTTGCATCAGCTTTTAAAAAAGTTTTCAGAAAAGCACCATTGAGAGTAGCTCTTTTCAGGGAAAAATTTCCATCTCTGTCACTGCCTCCCACTCCAGTAATAACTAGATGGGGAACATGGCTGGAAGCTACTAGTTATTATGCTGAGAATTTCGATAGTCTAAAACATTTCGTAACACTACTAAAGGAGGATGCTAGAAGTATTGGTGAGTGCAAGGAGCTCACACAAATCCCAAATTTAAAAAATAAGTTGTTCTTTCTTCACGAACACTTTGGAAAATTGCCAAAACTAATCACTTATTTTGAAAATCGAAATCTCAAATTAAATGACGGATTAACCACATTAGATGTGGCTGTTAATAATTTGAGAAGTATTCCAAGTGACTTCGGATGTGACCTTCGGCAAAAGTTTGAAGCAATTCTTAATAGAAATCCAGATTTAATTACATTGCAGCAATTATGTATGGAGACAATTCCACAAAATCTAACGGCTAAATATGAAAAAATAAAAGAATATTTCCAATATGCACCTATAACCAGTTGCGATGTAGAAAGGACGTTTTCTATTTATAAGGATGTACTTAATTCAAAGAGAACAAAATTGACAGAAGAAAACCTTGAGAAACTATTGCTAGTCAATATTAATACTCCTTTACTCAACTTGAACCACAAAATGAACAAATAAAAGTGTTCCAATTATAGAAATAAAATTAAAAACTTTAAAAATACAACTCTTCAATAAATAAATATGTATTTCGTAATTTTATAGATCACCACCCGTTCGTTTTCCAATTATATAAATAAAATTAAATATTTTAGAAATACAGCCTTTCGCCAGTACTGGACTGAGTGGTAAGGTGTCCGTTCTCTAGTTATAACTATTTGAAATTCTGTATGTTACTTTGTTAGAGATATCGAATGTCGAAAACCATGATACTAGCTCTACGATATCGTCAAACGACCCTTGTAGTTAGTTAGAATTGGAAGGCTATACAATTTGTTACAAAACTCCAGCAGAAATGTTTTTTAAAACATAAATTTGTCCGGAATTTTGGAGAAGCAAACATCGTAAACTACGGATACGAACGTTTATTGCGACATTACCTCAGTTTAAATTTTCATGGACGATCGAAATCGAGTGCAGTTCTATTTTAAATCAAACCCACCCTATTCAAATTTATACGAGATATAAAAGATGGCATCCACGAACATATTACAAACCAGTCTAACTATAAAATCGTTTCCCATAAATCCCTCATTTCTGAAATATAGTTTGCCTTCCTGGTTTTCGTTTCTTTTTTTCTTTCGACTTATATAATACATGTTTTCCTAGGAAATGGTAATTTCGTCCTTTTTTTTGTGTTGTATTTTCTTAAATTTAGATTTGAGTAAGCGTAATTTGAATTCCTCAGAATTTCTATTCAAATTACCTACTTCTAAACTCTAGTATGGACAGATTACATTATAGAATAGTGTAGGAAATAAATTGTGTCCGAATTAGCCTAAATTCTTCGTAAATACGTTTGTTTTAAATATATTCAGATACGACATTATTATACATGTAATTATTAGAGCAGACCAATTTCCGTGCGCGCCATGAGCGCCGGTATGGGAGTGTAATTCGTAATATATTAGAATATGCGATACAATACGAACGCAACATGAGCTTGTTACCGATATAAGTATAGAAGTAGAGACATTTATTCTATCAGAAATAATTAAATATACATTGGGTTTTCTGCTATTAAAGTAATATGCATAAACACGCGAAAAATAAGAATAGTACATATTATAGCAGCGTTGTATGTACCTATAAATAAAATGGAAAATGTATGAAATCAGTGATTGTGTGCGTTATACATCTAGTGATGTTATATTCGCATAATCAAAATACTTTTTTAAGCAACTTAACGCATCTGTAGACGCGCCCTCACAAACACGTCTTAAGGTGTCAAAATCTGCATTTCTGTCTAAAACACTTTCAAATTTAATTAGAACACTTTCTCTTTTTGCGTCTTCTACAGCACACAGTTGTGCGTGAACATCTTTAACGATTTGCAGTGATTCCTCTAACGACAGCTACGAATTTTCTAATTTTGTTATTGCTTCTTCTAGTCCCAAGTAATTCTCACGAATACTTTGTAAATTCATTTTAATCTGAGCATCTCGAAATTTTTTCTGGCTTGAATTGATAGCCGCACTTTCTTTCGGATCGAATGATAAAACCACGCCCTTAATTTTTTCAAAATGTTCATGATAGTAAAACCCCCCCGTAACCATGTACCCCCAACGTGTCAGAATCGGCAGGGGTATGGGGACACAATTCGTGAAATTTTCGAATACATTTTGGAGATCTCAGGAATACTGCCTTTGTACTCGATATTAAAGCATCTACCTCTGGATAACATCTACGAACCTGTTCTGCCACAAGGTGTAGAACATGGAGTTTACAAGTAATATGTAACAAGTTAGGACAATATTTTCTAAGAGACCGGCCTACAGAACACATGGTTGCGGCACCATCGGTCATAAACATTAATACTTGGACTTTCGAAAGTTTAAATTTTCGGCATTACATTGTTCTAGTCGTCTGGATGCTAATAAAATAGAAGACGTTGGTTGATGTGGTTCCATATTACGCGCCATCACATTAACTACAGATTGTTTTTTGCTGTCAGTTGTTTTGTCCACACATAACCACAGATTTTTATTTTTCAGTTCGGCTTTGATTTTATTTTCAACCTGTTTACGCACCGATGGTAAATTCCTTCGTAACGTTGTAACGCGTATTTATTCCAAAATGAAATAAATGAATCATTACTTAACAAGGTAAACGGCAGTGTACACACAATCATAGTTACACATAGTTCATGTACAAACTGTTGTTGATTAATTTTGTTATTATTGTGCTTCGAAGTGCTTATGTGTTCTTTACAATGTGTTTTTGACCAACACATTAGATATGTATTGCACACTAAACATTTAATTTTTGAGCCATGGTATATTAAGTTCGGGAAATCCATAATAAACTTATTCGCTTCGTCTGACAACGGTCGTTTTGTCGATTTATGTGTCGACGATATTTCATTACGTATGCTTACACTTACATGCAGTCTAATCAAGTACCAAACACATACTGAATGCTTTTTATTAGTTCTGATGCAATACAATCATCCTCACATCGGCGCACATGGAGCGCATGGAAATTGGTCTGCTCTAATTATTACAATAGAGTCTTGAGTAAATACTGGAGAACGACTACGTTCCCTTTAATATTTAAAACAGTCAATTATTACTTTTCAATATAAATACTTTTAAGAAATAAAATACGTTTTACTCGTTTTACTCTCACGCACTGACGGTACGTAATTCCGTAGCGTACTTCTTGCTGGTAATTTCCACGTAGGATTGTATTTCTTGCAAAACTGACGAAACATTGGGTGTTCCACTTTCTGCATTGGTATATTGGTCGCAATTAACATCATTGTTAAATCACACACAAATTTATTATATGATCTGCGTCCACTATTATTCGATTTATGTTTGTCACTATTTATATATCTTTGGCACTGACTTGCTTTCCAAGTTAATAAAGTTGTTTCACAAACTAAACATTTCACTACGGTACCGTCATATATTAAATCGGGAAACCGATGTAAAAATTTCTTTTCTACGTTAGCATGCAACCGAGTCGATGCATTGTTTCTACGCACTCCCGACATTTTCAACACGATTGTGTTAACAATGTATCGCTTACAACGTCTCAACAGCAACTGAATTTATCGTCGTACGCCTCTACTCGATCCCTCCACATCATGCTACTGTTCGGGCACATAGTCTGCCGTCTTTAGTCATCATGCTAGTTGGGGTGCTTTAATAAATACTTTTTTTTTGTCAAATTGATCAATTAATTAATATCTGGAAACGTGTAACATATTTCTTCTGCTACTCTGCTAACAGCATAGCCAAACATGTTACGTGCATCAGATTCAGATAGAAAACTTATTATCACAGAGGTTCTAATTGCGAGAATTTGAAAAAAAAAATAATTTCATCGATTACAGCGCCATCTACCATGAATTGAAAAAAATATTTCAGGCAAATACTACATACTTTTTAATGTAGAATTCGAATCTATAATAAAATATACGGGTTCCTATTTAATATTTAAAAGTTATTGCCACCCCACCTACAGGGGGGGGGGCGAACTAATTCTAGCACTATGTATGTGTATTTGCTCCATTGAATTATTATTAAATTTTAAATCTGGAAATGTTTTTGTGAACTGCTTATTTTTCGAGATATTTGAACGTTTCTAGTTAAAAAATACATCCGGTATATTTTTTTCTTCAAATTTGTGGTGCTACGGACAAGTACCTATGTAAGCGAAACAGAACAAAATAAATCGTCTGCAAAGTGAATTACTGACGAATTAGAGGTAGAAGCCCATATTGCCGCCCGTATATTTAACTACTACAGGTCCGAACTCGAATAAAAAAAAATTATTTTCTTGTTATTACATGAACATTGGACTGCGATTTTTTTGTACTAAGACATACACTCACATACATCTTTCACCCTTTTTTTTTTCTATACCCTATACAAAACTAAGGTTGTGTATATTGTTTCAGAGGAGAGGCAGGCTGAAAAGTATCCCATCATGGTTTTTATCCATGGAGAATCATATGAATGGAATACCGGAAACGCCTACGATGGAAGTGTTCTTGCGGCATTTGGAAAAGTAATTGTAGTCACTTTAAATTATCGTCTTGGCATTTTAGGTAAGAAATTTAATATGTAATTAATTAGAAAACTTCTACAGTCTAAAACTGTAGTATCTGATTGTGGCCACTAATTATTAATATAATTTTGTTTTACGTAAATAGAGTTTATGTTGACCCAAACACTAGGGATCAAAAAGAAAGTGCTAACTGAAAAAACTTTAATTTTGATTTAAATGGTATTGTTTTATACTAAAAGACAATAAACTTGAAAACTATCTCACAGTAATGCATATAGCGTATATTAGTATCGATTATTGAATAAATAACCGACAATAATTATCTTTCCACTATGTTCATTGAATCAGAACATATTATTCACATCGCGCATCCATGTACTTTTAACATATTCCGAAATAATCTGATACTATATCCAATAATTGCCAAAATATATTGTTACTTTAAACTATACGAAAAGTACCTTCTACATTAATAATTACATCATTTGACCAAAAGTAACTCGAAAAGAGATTAAATTCGCTAATAACCTTAACCTGATAACCTAATATCTCTAAAGAGGATGTTATTTCTCATTATAACATGAATCGGCATCGATTTACAATTAAACAATCTTCGTCTGAATTTAGTAAAAGTATTTCTTGAAATTTCAATCATCGTGCTGGTAGCTTCATCACAGGTTTTCTTAAGAAAACTTCACACATTGTATAACTTAACTATCCGTTCTTTGCCTTCTCTAAAACTTTGGGCGATATTAAATTTTTTTTTCAAGTAGCAAATCAATATAGAAAAAGGTTTTAAGTATATATATATATATACGTTATGCACGTATAACGCTTTTGTTACAATTGAAACAGACATGTAATAAACATATCTGTTTCAATTGTAGCAAATCAAAATAAATATTGGTTGGGCTGGATCATATAAGTTTGTGAACCCAAAAATTACACAGGCCTGCATTTTTCAACACTTTGAAAGTTAATTTAAAAATTTTAACAGTTTTCTACTAATTGGGTTGCGCTGATTTCAAATCTGCTTCTATTTTTTTTGTATCACGTAAGGTTATTTGTCAAACCAGTAAAATCAAAAAATATAGAAAAAACACGATTTATTTCATTTATAAGCTAGTTTTATATTATATTAAAATACAAAAATATACACATAGAAACTCTTAGAAATAGTTATTTATTCTTTATGCTTCTTAAAAAAACGCTTTCGTTTTTCAGAAAAGCTTCGTTTGGTTATTTTTCTGTCATATTCAGCTAAAGGAAGATCTCTTCTCAAAGTCCAACAGTAATCGGCCATCATTGTTGTGTCCCTGCGCCCTTGGTATCTTTTTTCCATCTCTTTAATATCCTGGTGAAATCTTTCTCCTTGCTCTTCACTCACATCCCCAAGGTTTTCTGGGAAATAGTCCAAATGGGAATGTAAAAATTGAATTTTTATGCTCATATTGCAACCAAGAATCCTGAATTTTTCCAGCATATTTTCAACGATCTCAACATAGTTTGTGTCTTTATAATTCCCTAGAAATTTTATGTACAACTTCGTCAGAAGCGGTGGAAGTAATACTTCTTGAGGGTCAATAAGACTTTCGCGAATTACATTTTTGGTTTCAGGTGTTAAAGTCACCCTCTGTGGCCAGTCTATTTTTATCCAATGCTGTTCTCGATTTCTGCTATCCCACTCGCACAGAAAACACGGAAATTTAGTATATCCAGACTGCTGACCCAAGAGAAGGCCTAAAATTTTTAAATCTCCACACACTTCCCAGTTGTGATTTTCATATTGTATTCTTAAAAGTAATTCCTGTAAATTTTCATAGTTTTCCTTTAAATCAACAGAATGACCGACCGGAACAGAAGCAAAAACATTGCCATTATGTAAAAGAACAGTTTTAAGGCTCCTTTTTGAAGAGTCGATGAAAAGTCTCCAGTCAGAAGGTGTGTACTCAGGAGCTCCGAGGAAAGTAAGTAGATCAGAAATTGTTTGGCAGTACACGAGTGGTCCCCGTTTTGTGCAAAATATTTTACAAATCCAGCCTCACGATTTCTATACCAAGAGAAGGTAATTTCTGGGGCAAGCAAATTTTTTTGTTTCAACCTGGACCCCAGTACTTCAGATAGATCTTTTGAAAGTCCCAAATCTCTTATTCACCAATTGGTCTCTTAAACTTTTTCAAGACGAAATATCCACAAATATAACAGAAATCAACTGGTTTGTTTTTGCAACACCGGCTAGACATATTTTTAAGCAATGTTTATTTATCAAATACCACGCACAACACTAAAGACAAATTAATTTTACTTGTTTACTGATCGACACTCAGAGCTATAATGAAGTAAATGACATTAAAACATACATTTTGTTTGGAGTGATAAACTTGAAATCCTTCTTCGCAGTACTAATAAAGTGAAAGCATGATAAATAGGATTTAGCAGGTAAAAATTCCCGGAAATCAAAATTAATACATGTAATAAAAGATTTACATCAGGTAATGAGAGCCTATTTAACAAATTTCTTTAAAACCACAACAGAAAATCATATTTGGGTTAATACCTAGAATTTGAAGTAGTACATTCATTTTAAAATGTTTTTTTATATTTTTTTCTTTTTCTTTCGTGCAAAAAAAAATCTGTGGGTGGTAGAGAGCAACTGTATTTTAATTAGTTATTGCTATATAAAAACTGAGCTTAACAAACAAAAATCACGTCATCACAAACTTTATGCAGGCCTGTGTTATTAATTTTTTTACAGACAAAGTACATCAATAATCACATCTAGATTTCTTTCTGAATCAAACAACACTTCCATATCATCAATTTTAACACTAACAATATCTGCTCTTATATAAATTGGGCATCAAAAGCCCGCCTACTAAAACTCATTATAAAATACAACGACACAAATATATCGAAACAAATTCAATAGACTATTTCACAAAAAGCACAGGTAATAAATAGATAATAGATAATAGATTAGAATAACAAATAGTTCATAGTCTTACACTGTCTACACTGAAGGTTACACAGAGGATATTTTTCTCTTAGTGTTTCATATGCTTGATCTGTAGGTAGATCAGAGATATTAATAATTTTTTCATACCCTCCACAATGGTATTTTGTGTGTTAGGGTGAGTCCATCTTCTGGCCATATAGGGTATCACCAGTTTTTTCGCTAAATCGTTTAGAAAGTTTCTGTGTTTGTGACCGATACCACGACGTTCTAATTAAGGGTCCCCATTTGAAACAAAACGCAGTGGAATATTTCTTGAACATCTAAATCATCTTCATACGCTGTTTGAAGTCCTTCATCCAAGGTTAAACCTCTCTTAAAAAATACATGTATTCTTTTAAGTGGCTTCCATAAACGACTAACGTTACCATATGGTACAGGTCGACATAAAACGCAGATACGTATTTCACCTTTCTACAGGATCGTCGGTACGTCGGGGCGTACCGACGATCCTGTAGAAAGGTGAAATACGTATCTGCATCTCTGGAGAGGAGATACATTCACAAATATATAACTTGTATTGTGTTCTTCACACCCCATTTTTAATAATATTTTATATTATTAAAAATACTTTTGTATTATACTAATTGGTGAGGTTGTTACCCACTCATGTATGTTTTAAATTATTTTGTTACATACACATTTGCCATCAAAACATAACATTAAGATTTTAGCTAACGTTAATCGTTTAACAGCTTCAACAAGTCAAGATTCTGAAAATTTGAACACAGCACCGCCGCCAGCTAAACGAAAATTAGGAAATTATTTTACTAAAAGTGCCGACTATAGCCTAGATGATGTTTTGGCAAGAATGATTGCATTGGATGTATTTCCATTCTGCGTATTCATAACTTCAGGCGATTTGAGAAAATTGCTCTTACCGAAAAACACGGATTTACCAAAATCAGCCGTCACAATTCGAAAGCGTGTTATGAATTACAGTGAAAAAATCAGAAAGCAAGTAACTGCAGAATTAAAACATTTGAAAAGTGCAGGTGAAAGATTCAGTCTATCTTTCGACAAGTGGACATCAACGTCCAATAAACGATACATGGCTGTCAACGTTCATTCATATAAAAACAAATTGGAGCTTAGAACTCGTTCCTATTCATGGAAGTATCACGGCTGAAAATTGTCTTCGTATATTGAAAGAGGGTCTAAGTAAATTTAATATTTCCCTGGAAACTGATATCGTGGCTTGCGTATCCGCTGGACCGAACGTTATGATAAAGGTGGGCCAGCTTGTTTGCATTGAACAACAACTGTGTCTCGCACATGGTATCAATTTGGCCGTCTGTGATGTGATTTATAAAATAAAGAATTATTCTCAAAACAGGCAAGACAGCCCTACCTCAGACTCAGATGATACTATAAATGAACCAGCTGTGACTTATGATTATATGAACGATAGCTATGATGATGACAATTTAGAAGACTTAGACTGTCCAGAATCAAGTTTAATCTTAATGTCACAAAATTAACTTGCGCGAGAACACATACCAGAGTTAACGAAAGATGAACATATTAATGAGCTGATAAAGAAAATCCGCAAAATTGTAGTGTGTTTCAAAAGATCACCATTGCAAAATACTTCAATAATATGTAAAGATTGAACATGAAAAAGAGTTGTCACTTCTTTTGGACTGTAAAACCAGGTGGAATGGTCTTTTAACCATGCTGGAACGATTTTCTCATTTAAAAACCTACATTGAAAAAGCTCTTATAGATCTCAATCATTCAATCCGTTTAGAAGATGCTGATTTTGCCTTGGTAAATAAAATTGTTGATGTGTTGACCCCAATTAAATTAACAGTAGAAGTAATCTGTCGACGAGATGCTAATTTATGCACAGCTGATGCCACTTTGAAATTTCTTTTAAAACAATTGTCTAGTAAAAACTCAGCACTCGCCAATAAAATGAAAACATCCTTAGTGGAACGTATAAAGCAACGACGAAATAATGATTTAAATGGTGTGTTGAATTATTTCCAAAATCCACGAAAAGATGATGAAAATCTGTTATTATCGGATTTGGAATGACTTGACTTATTTCCAGTTTCTACACAGGCTTTAGTGAGGGCGCAAATAAAGAGTATTGTTAAAAGACTAAATAGTCGAGATGACACGTAAGAGGAAGAAAGGTCAGGATCACAAACAGATTATGAGCCAAGGCAACAAACCCCCAACCCCAATTGACACTAAAGGAAAGTTACTGCTGGAAATTAATAAGAGCATGAAATCACCAGATCCTGAAGTACAAAATGAATCGGGGTTGCTAAATAGTATTAGACGCAAAATGAGCCTGTTCGAAAATGGAGGAGTTCGTGGATATCACTTAGAATTAGCATATAAATATCTATTGTCTATTCCTCCAAACATTGTAGAACCTGAGCGAGCGTTTTCAGCTGCTGCTTATGTTGGCAATAAACTACGAAGCAGGCTTGGAAGTCAAACATTGGATGCTTTGATATTTCTGCGATTGGATTTTCGAAATTCTAAATAGTTTTTTTGTATTGTCTTTTTTGTTCCTTATTTTAGTATATTGTGTACCGTGTTGTGCAACATTATTAATAATAGTATATTAAAGTACAAGTTGCATAAGACATGATTTTAGTGCACGTGTTCAAGTTTAGAAAGCGAGCCACAAGGCGACTTTTCTAAAGAACAAGTGCACTAAAATGTCTTATGAAACGTGTATTTTATACTATTTTTTCTATTTCGGACATTAAAAGTTCAAAAAGACTTAAAATAAGAGGCATGTTTTGTAAATTGTAGAAATTTTCTTTTTTTGAAGTTGGTAGCATTGATGTTTATCTAGAGCATTTTAAATATTTGAAAATCGGCGGTGTTATATATCATTTTAAGTTTAAAATTTAGATTGATTTATGCAATAAATTATTAACGAAATGGACGAAGCAAATAATTGCACGCCCCCAGAGATTCGCAAAATAGCAGAAGATAATTTACAAAATCTTTTGCCAACAAAGTCTCGACATATTTATCAAAAGCAATACGAGCACTTTTTAACTTGGTGTAAAGAAAATAATATCGCGAATATTACTGAAAATGTAATTATTGCTTATTTTGATAAGGAAAGCAAGATAAAAAAGGCATCGACCTTGTGGTCCACATATTCGATGTTACGATGTTGTTTAAATATTTATAAAAATATAGATATCTCAAAATTTTCTAGGCTTCTTGCATATTTAAAAAGATTATCTGAAGGCTACGAGCCTAAGAAATCCAAGATTTTAGAAATAGATCATATTAACTGTTTTATAATAGAAGCCGATGATAAAACATATTTAGCAATGAAAGTAAGTAATACAAACATCCTTGTAATAGTATTTTATTAATGTTCTACATTATTTTGTTATAATAGTCATATTAATATTGATAGGTTATCCTTCTAATGGGTTATAATGGAGCTTGTCGTCGTGAAGAAATCATGAACATGATTTTAGATGATATACTGTTTAAAAATGATGTCATAATGGTTAGAGTGCCAAAAACTAAAACTTATATTCCAAGACAATTTATTATAACAGAAAAATTATGGATTAATTTGGTTAAAAAATATTATTCACTTCGTCCCACTCATGTTACACATAAACGCTTCTTCCTGCAATATAGAAATGGTTCTTGCGTTAATAATCCAATTGGCATTAATACTATAGGAAAAGTACCAAAAGTTATTGCTACTTACTTAAATTTGCCTAATCCTGAGCTCTTCACTGGACATTGCTTTAGGCGTTCAAGTGTGACACACTTGGCTAATAGTGGAGGTGATGTAATAACAATTAAGCGCCATGGAGGATGGAAATATTCAGCAGTGGCTGAAGGTTACATTGATAATTCCACCATGGAAAAAGTTGATATTGCTCGAATACTATATAGTGCACCTAATACATCCACTAAAATTATTCAGAATCCATCGACTTCTGATGCAATAGGCAGTGATGTGTCAATCAATGTGATTCAACAGGAATTCAAACAAAACATAGTGTGTTCCCAGAATCTGCCTGGAATCTCCATTAATGCACATAAATCTTCTAGTGTTACAGTAAACGTTTATAACAGTTGCACTATACAAAATGGGAAGTAAATATCAATACTAGCATTAGACCTTCCAACTCTGTTTAACAATTTATATTGTTAATTAGTATAAATAAAATGTTAGCAAGTGTTTTTTATTCTTTGTACCTATACAACTTTTCTTACACATGCTTGTTATACACATTTATATTTGACATTTATATATGATTTAGTTCCATTTCTTTTTTTGTGACCAACCTCTAAAAACAAAATTTTGCGTGCGAAAAAGTAATACTTTATGCAACCCAAACGGGTGTCGAAAAGTGCACTTTATAGCACCGAAATAGAAAAATTATTTTTAAGAAATTACTTAAGTTTTTTTTTCATTCGAGCCTAATTAGAAACTACATAGTCTAATCCCGGGATTACGCTTCAAAATCCCGTAATCCCGGGATTACGCTTCAAAATCCCGTAATCCCGGGATTGAAAATATGCTCGGGATTGTATTCTCTAAATACGATCTAACGTTATTATATATGGGTCTGTAGTTATTGTTCATATACTTTTACAAGGTTCAACACTAATACCATTTAACAGAAAATAGTATCACTCTTACAAACTCTGACAGTCTGATACTTACACGTTATTTGTATTAACATTGGTAAATTTTTGTTAGAATTTATTAAAATTTTTACCAAAGAAAGAGATTACAAACTAAATATGATGATTAAAGAGTTTACATCTATGAAGCAAAAATTCGATATATCTCAGTCCGAAGCATGAAAACATTATGGGTAGAAGAAATAGATGCAAAGCCGTTAAGTGGAAAACGTATTGAAAATTATGGCCACGTTTATAAAGTTCGTAAAATTTGTTCGTAAAATCAAGAAAAAATTGAGTCAGTTATGTTCGGACGTCACAAAAATAGCTCGCACTAACTTACAGCTTAAATGATAACGGGTGGAACAATAACTTCGTGATCGTTGCTATTAGCTATCCAGGGATGACACGTTGAAAATTTAACAGGACTGCAATCCCATGGGGCAAATGCGAAATAATATAGATTGTCCGCTTCACCCAATGTAGTATTCCTGTGCATTTGTGTGCGTTTGTGTATGTATGAGTTGGTAGATGAAAGACAGAGAGAAGCTTATTGTGGAGAGGATTCGACCAAAACCTGTCACTTTTATGGTCGCAATATATACGGTCGCGAGATTTCATCTTTTTTCGGCGGCAACAGAAGCGACGGAATTTTCTTTGTTGTAGTAAATGTGTTTTCCCGGTTTCGGGCTTGATTTCCGCGGAGGGAAATTTATATTTTGCGGTCGCGTAAGCCTGAACACTTTCCCCGACTCGTCCGCCGGGCTCACTTGATCTTTTTATATCATTGTAAATTGAGAATTACCGTCATCTCTTCCACTCTCCGTACCGGAGTCACGTGTAATAAAATTACGGCGTTTATTGTTCAAGACCGCTGTGTGGTTGCCCCAGAGAGGAAGCGATTTGCCTCAGGCAAACACAAAGGCTGAATTTACTTTCCGCAGGTTTTCAGTGAAATATCGTATATTTAAATTAGATATTTTGACATTCGTATCTATTTATTACATTAATTGCTGTTAATAAAAATATTTTCTAAATATTGATGCATCCAGGCAAATAATAAGGGTTCAATAATAATGGTTCAATAATGGTTAATAATGGTTCGTAAGGTATGAAACATATAAAGTTTATTTATTATCAATATATTTACGTAGTAAACTGTAAATGTTGAGCTTCGATAACACACTTTGGTGAACACAGTTTGGTTTTCTTATACACCAATAAGTGTAGTTTATGTCTTTTGTCATGCTGATTCTGAATCTGTTTTAAAAGTTGCTTCAAAGTCAACGTTCATTCATATTAAAAATTTGCAGCTTAGGACTCGTTCCTATTCATGGAAGTATGACGGCTGAAAATTGTCTTCGAATATTGAAAGATCGTCTAAGTAAATTTGATATTTCCCTGGAAACTGATGTCGTGACTACTGTAACCGATGGAACGAACGTTATGATAAAGGTGGGACAGCTTGTTTGCACTGAACAACAACTGTGTCTCGCACATGGTATCACTTTGGCCGTCTGTTATATGTCTTATAAAATATAGAATTATTTTCAAGACAGGCAAGACAGCCCTGCCTCAGACTCAGATGATACTATAAATTAACAAGATGTGACGTTGATTATATGAACGATAGCGATGATGATGACAATTTAGAAAACTTAGACTGTCCAGAATCCGGTTTAATCTTAATGTAACAAAATGAACTTGCGCGAGAACACATACCAGAATTAACGAAAGTTGAAAACATTAATGAGCTGATAAAGAAAATCCGCAAAGTTGTAGTGTATTTCAAAAGATCACCATTGAAAAATGAAATAGTACTTCAAAAATATGTGAAGATTGAACACGAAAAAGAGCTGTCACTTCTTTTGAACTGTAAAACCAGGTGGAATAGTCTTTTAGCCATGCTAGAACGATTTTCTCTTTTAAAAACCTGCATTCAAAAAACTCTTATAGATCTCAATCATCCAATCCGTTTAGAAGATGCTGATTTTGACTTGGTAAATAAAATTGTTGATATTCTGACCTCAATTAGATTAACAGTAGAAGCAATCTGTCGCCAAGATGCTAATTTATGCACAGCTGATGCCGCTTTGAAATTTCTTATAAAACAATTGTCTAGTAAAAACCCAGCACTCGCCAATAAAATGAAAACATCTTTTGTAGAACGAATAAAGCAACGACGAAATGAAGATTTAACTGGTGTGTTGAATTATCTACAAAATCCACGAAAGATGATGAAAATCAGTTATTATCGAATTTGAAAAGGCTTGACTTATTTCCAGTTCCTGGACAGGCATTAGTGAGGGCGCAAGTGGAGAATATTGTTAAAAGACTAAATAATCGAGATGACATGGAAGAGGAAGAAAGGTCAGGATCACAAACAGATGATGAGCCAAGGCAACAAACCTCCCAACCCCAATTGACCCTAAAGGAAAATTACAGCTGCAAATTAATAAGAGCATGGAATCCCCAGATCCTGAAGTACAAAATGAATCGGCGTTGGTAAATAGTATTAGACGCAAAAATGGAGAAGCTCGTGGATATCACTTAGAATTAGCATATAAATATCTATTGTCTATTCCTCCAACCAGTGTAGAACCTGAGAGAGCGTTTTTAGCTGCTGCTTATGGTAGCAATAAACAACGAAGCAGGTTTGGAAGTCAAACATTGGATGCTTTGATATTTCTGCGATTGTATTTTCGAAAGTCTAAATAGTTTTTTGTGTGCCCCATGTGCGACACCTTGATTAGTGGTTTTACCTACTGATGATGACAACTTAGTTGTCGAAATACTAATTTAGGATACGATTAATAATTGTGGTAAGGGGTTTTATACCTTTTTTTAAGTTTTTACTTAACCACAGTCTCCAAAGAAAGACTTCAGTTTTTTGTATTGTCTTTTTTGTTCCTTATTTTAGTATATTGTGTATTGTGTTGTGCAACAATATTAATAGATAATTTTTAAGAAATTACTTAAGGTTTTTTTTCATTTGAGCCCAATTAGAAACCCCATGGTCTATTCCGGGATCCCGGGTTTACGCTTAAAAATCCCGTAATCCCGGGATTGTATTCTCTATAAAATACAGTTGAT
The DNA here is from genome assembly GCA_935421215.2 of Melolontha melolontha. NCBI lineage: Eukaryota > Metazoa > Arthropoda > Insecta > Coleoptera > Scarabaeidae > Melolontha > Melolontha melolontha. Next base: position 17,328,866 of record OW285237.1, on the reverse strand, counting down.
GCACTAGCATTTGGATTTCTTTCACCTGAACCTCGGCGGTGTAGGTGATAAGCACAAGGATTTCAGCAAGGCATTTCTGTTATTGAAAAACGTTATTAGCGCAAGTAGATCAATAAATGCTTGGTGATTATTAGAGAACGGACGCAATTTCCATAAAACGCAATCGGCAATTGGAATTGTGTATAACGTCGCTCAGTACATCTCGGCGTAATTCAATGAAGTATTTGTTTGACTTACTCGGACACCTGGTCTCGCAGCGATAACAATGGACAAGCCAGCTATTGTATTCGGAGAATATAGTGTTTTTTAAAGTGTTTTCATGAGCATACATAGAAGCGGGGTTTTTATAATGTATTTTATTTATTAGTTTATATTTCGTAAGATAAATAAAGTGCTGTGAGTAAGTTTCTTGTTTTCATAGTTTTAACTGTTAATTACATCGTAATTTTTGTGATAGATCCTGTTTAATATCGTTTGATTGAATCTATTTCTACCAATTATTTCGACGTAAGTGTGCATTGAATTTCGTTCAGTTTCAATAACTTACGCACACATTTTTAGTTTTCATTTATTTAGATCTAGAGCATTGTTTAAGTTACTTTTTCAGACATGATATGGAAGAATGTCGAGAACGGCTTTGTAAAACAATGGCGAGTTGGATTGACGGTCATACTGATTCTATGTCCATTGTCAGTGATTCCGAAATTTATTACAAAATCCGCAAAATATCGTCAAAAATTCGTCACTTAGGATCGCAAACACATCTGAACTCTGTGAAACTTTTATGGCGGCTAATATTCCATTAAATAAACTTAGCAATCCCACTTTAAAAATATTTCTTCAAAAATATACTGGTCGAAATGTTCCTGATGAATCAACTTTACGCAAATATTATGTTTCTAGGTGCTATACGAGAACAGTAGAACGCATTAGAAGCCATCTTTTAAATCAATACATATGGATAAGCGCCGACGAAACGGTGAATATCTTAGGCCGCTGTGTGGTAAATGTTGTAGCTGGTGTACTACATCCAACTATTCCCTATAACTCATATGTAATAGCAACAAGTGTTATAAATAGAGTTGATGCGGAAACAGTTGCTGAAACCATTAAGGAGAATATGCAAAAAATGCTTCATTCGGACGCCACGTACAAAGAAAAAATACTTTTATTTGTCAGTGATAGTGCTGCGTATATGTTAAAAACAGGCAGACTATTGAAGAAAACATATCCTAATATGCTGCATATTACTTGTGTAGCACATGCTCTCCACAGAATCTGTGAATATATCAGAGACACTTTTCCGGAAGTTGATAGACTTGTATCAGCTTTTAAAAAAGTTTTCAGAAAAGCACCATTGAGAGTAGCTCTTTTCAGGGAAAAATTTCCATCTCTGTCACTGCCTCCCACTCCAGTAATAACTCGATGGGGAACATGGCTGGATGCTACTAGTTATTATGCTGAGAATTTCGATAGTCCAAAACATTTCGTAACACTGCTAAAGGAGGATGCTAGAAGTATTGGTGAGTGCAAGGAGCTCACACAAATCCAAAATTTAAAAAATCAGTTGTATTTTCTTCACGAACACTTTGGAAAATTGCCAAAACTAATCACTTATTTTGAAAATCGAAATCTCAAATTAAATGACGGATTAACCACATTAGATGTGGCTGTTAATAATTTGAAAAGTATTCCAAGTGACTTCGGATGTGGCCTTCGGCAAAAGTTTGAAGCAATTCTTAATAGAAATCCAGATTTAATTACATTGCAGCAATTATGTATGGAGACAATTCCACAAAATCTAACGGCTAAATATGAAGAAATAAATGAATATTTCCAGTATGCACCTATAACCAGTTGCGATGTAGACAGGACGTTTTCTATTCATAAGGATGTACTTAATTCAAAGAGAACAATATTGACAGAAGAAAACCTTGAGAAACTATTGCTAGTCAATATTAATACTCCTTTACCCAAACTGAACGACAAAATGAACAAATAAAAATGTTCCAATTATAGAAATAAAATTAAAAACTTTAAAAATACAACTTTTCAACAAATAAATATTTATTTCGTAATTTTATAGATCACCACCCGTTCGTTTTCCAATTATATAAATAAAATTAAATATTTTAGAAATACAGCGTTTCGCCAGTACTGCACTGGGTTGTAAGCGTGTCCGTTCTCTAGTGATTATTGTTGGATAGTGATATCAGAAAGTGCCAAAAAACAGTATAAAAAGAGCAAAAATAAAAACATTTTATATAGGACAATATCATATAACTCCATGTAATGTACATACTTAATTAATATTATTTCATTTTCTTTTAAATATCTTTTTTCTTCAAACGATCTAAAATATGATCATTTTAATACTGAATATATACCATAGAAATAATATATTTTTTTACTAGTAAAAAAATGGACTCATTTCTTTACTAGTAAAAAAATGTTACCGACCAATCATAAGTATCATAACTCCTTAAAGTGACTGCACAATTATTTGATAACTGTCAAATATTTACAAAATGGGCGAAGAAGAATTTTAACGTACGCCATCAGAATTAATAAAAATCGCCAATCAAGCTGCTGCAACTTTAATCCCAACCAAATCTCGTTAAAGTGTGTCAAAATGCGTATGGAAAATTTCTGAAATGGACTAGAGAACACAACAACTACACCGAAAACGTTTTGTTGGCATATTTTGCAAGTTTATCGAAAAATTTGAAAAGCTCCATATTATGGGCACAATATTCAATCATTAAAGCTCAACTAAACTTAACACACAATGTAAATATTGGAAAATATAACAAATTGACAGCATTTTTAAAGCGTCAAGGCGAAGGTTATAAACCAAAAAAATCTAAGGTATTGTGTAAAGATGAAATTGATAATTTCTTAGTTAATGCACCGAACAGAGAATATTTAGTTGCTGAGGTACGTATAAGTGTCAGTGCGCAATATAACGTTCTTTTACTATAATCGGAGACTTTTACATGATATGTACAGAGAGTACGCTGCTCTTCGTCTAAAGACCACAAACTTGACCAGATTTTTTATTAAATACCAAATGGGAAATATCAGAATGTCAACTACTTCTATCAACAACGACATCATGTATTCACCGAAATAGGCAATAGTGATTTCAATATACAAAATTATTCTGTTCATAATTGTACTTTTAATATTACTTAAATAAATAAAAGTTTACACAAAACACTTTGACAGTTGTTTGACAGATATATAAAACCTATATTTAAGCGATTATAATGCATGATATATTTAAATGTGTAGCTCACAAGAACGGTAAAAATTATTTGAGGAAAAAATAGTATACATCACACGGAGTAGAAAGCTTTTTGTGTCTCGCCCAGTTTGCACTGTCTCGGCTATCGCCTCGACAGCAAACTTCTGGGCTCGACACAAAAATGACAGCTTTCTACTCCTAGTAATGTAATATACTATTCTTGCAAAACCTGACGTGCCAGAGTCAATTCATTGTTATTACTGTCGTTAGAACTAAAAAAGAAACAAATATTTTACACAGTTTATAAAGAGAAAGAAAAAAAGTGAAAATTTGTTGAGCAGTGTTATTCATTAGATATAGTGCAAAAAGCTTTATAATTATTAAGGAGGTTTACTTTAATAAAAGTTTTTCTAGTTTATTTTTTATACGAATAAGGTTTAATATTGATAGAAAGGTAGTGGAGGCCTCACGTTGGGCGCCAATTATTTTTACGCTTTTTGTAGAAAGTTGAACGTTGGCTACCCAATTATAGTTACGGTTGAGCTGAAAGAAAATACACAATGATTTGCATCAAACTAATGATACATTCGTCCAGGTTTTCAACAGACAACAATACACGATATATAAAAAGCCTTAAACAAGTATTTTAGAATAAACGTTAAGGATCCAGGACATATACAAAAACAGAGAAAAAGAACTAGGATATTGATTTAGTGGTCATTCTAACAAACAGTTTGTTGTATTTCGGAGGAAGGTAGTCTTGAATTTCGTATTGATTTATTTTACATTTTCCGTTGTTACCCCTCGCCGCAATAATTAAAAGGAACATTGGTTAAAACTAACATAAGTAGTATAGTCTTTTATTATTGACATATTTTCTTACTAAAACTTCTTTCAGATTTTTATATATTTAATGTATGCCACATTGATTTTTTTATAGTGAAACACATTATTGTTATTTTAAACTTTAATGCGTATATTTACTGCTGGCGATAAGTTAATAGAGTAGTATACCGAGTGTATTTTTTAAACTTGAAACTTTCAAATATCTCGAAAAATAAGCGTTCACGAAAAAATGTCTAGATTTTAAATTTAATAATTAAATGGAGACAGTATATTAGTGCTAGAATTAGACCCTCTCTGTCTCTACTACCATGTCGGTGGGGCAGGGGTAACTTTGAATTCCTAAACAGAAAACTGTAACATCGAATTCCGAATATGAAGGATTTGTCTGAAACATTTTTTTAAGTTCATGATAGATGACGCTGTAATCGATGAAATTCAATATTTTTAAATTTCTCGCACTGAGAACCTGTGCATTAGGGTGGAGTGAAAATGAACTAAAATTTTTTTTTTTAATTTTGAAAACTCCTGTATTGTTAATTGATGACCCTATTAGAAAGCAGTATTTATGCAAAATAACAAGACTCTGCGACTTTATTTCGAGGTGGCGCATGAAGGGTGAAGTTTGAAAAATAACCTAATTTACATAAAGGCAGAAAAGTACAATTTAAAAATCTTTTTTATCTACCATTAAATAAAACTGTTGGCAACACTTAAGTTTATTGCTCAAAAACAAAGTTAGGGGATTCCCATGCATAAAATAAAGTAGGAGTAGTGTCCTTAAAATGGGATACTTAAGGTTTGAGTAGCCATAAATAATCGATAAATCAAGAAAATCCCGCCAAAAATGTACAAACATGTTCTCTAACGTGTTTTTCATTATATGTCAAAACAATTTTTACAACAGAATATAAATGTCAAAAATATAATGCTTTTAAAAAAAAAGTGCAACTGTCCCGTTTTAGGGAGTGTTGTGGTTAAAATGGGATACCCTATATTTTTAAAATCGGATAGTAATTTATATGTTAATTTACTTATCAAACTTATTGCAAAATGATAACAAAGTTTTAATTAAAAATATTTTATTGGACATAAAAATATTAAAATAAACAAAAATAGCGATCCACTATTGAAATAAACAAACAAAAATAGAAATTAAGAAGAAATGCAGTAATCGCAGAGAAAGTTTTCCTCCTCTTCCTCTGCTCCAGATCGCATGCACCCATCGCTTGCAACTTACACATTGGATCTAGCCTTCTCCTTTCTTACTCTCACTAAAATTGTTTCCACAATAAAAGCATTCAGGGTTACTGTCGTCTTCAGATGCGCTAGAATCCACGTCTTTTTCAATCTTGGCAACAGTTTTTTTTTTGTTTTTAGTTTTTCCTATTTTTCTCTTTTTATTAGGACGTTTTTTAATTTCTTTCGATCGTCTTTGTTCCAATAAATTTTTTAATTCTGTTTTGTAAGGAGTGCTGGTTAAAACAACAGTTTTACCAGTTTTTTGCTTTTTGGAAGTCTGTTGTGGTTTCTTAGTCATTCTTAGTCTCGTTCGAAACTTCTTCTTGGCCTTTCGACGTTGAAGGTTGAGGCGTGTAGGGGATCTCCTCTTTTGATATTTCCGAAGGTCTTGGCGGTGTTTCAGGTAGCACTTCTTGTTGAACATCATCTACGTTATCATTTTTATTGAGATTTGAAACAGTTTCCGCAACTTCTCCAATATTATTGTGAACGTGAACCTCTTCGGGAACATCAGTAGGTTGTGCAGCAGAAAACAGATCTTCGGTGAAACCGTTACGATCAACTGGATATATACCTGTCTTTCTAAAACCATTTATTGCGTTTGTAGGAGTGCTGGCTCGTAAATAAGTTTTACCAAATATTTCTGCAATTTGATATATAGTGACTACTCTTCCAGGATGATTACGTAGAAAACATTCAATTTCTTGACTATATAAATTTGAAAGAGGAGCCATGACTGATACATCGAGGGGTTGCATTCTATGGCTACAATGCGGAGGTAAACACAGAATAGTCACAGAATACTTTCTGGCTTTTTCTATAACGTTCAAGTTTTGTGTGTGGGTTTTATGTCCATCTAAAATCAACAATGTAGGAGCATCTTGGCATGCACCAGAGAACTTCAAAAAATGGTCAAACCATTGCTCAAATAAATCAAGTTGCATCCAACCTGTGGAATGGCAGGCACAAATTGTTTCAGGAGGCGCACCATTTAAAAACTCTGCTTTCATGCGAACACGTGGAAATACAATCATAGGAGGGATGTAGCTGCCAGCAGCATTCATACAAATAACTGTGGTACACAAAGTGCCACGTTCAGCAGAAGTAAGTGACCCTACTTGCTTACGTCCTTTTAATGCAATTACTTTTGAGGGACGTCCTTGTACAGTGGTGATCCCTGTCTCATCAACGTTGTAGATTTTTGATGGAGAATAATTATTTTTTTGTTGAAGTGGTTCAAGTAGGTAAAAAAATTTAGAAACATTTGTTTGGTTGAAACTTCTGGCATGTGCGGCTGAGGTTGCTTCTGGAATTCGAAGAGATAGTCTATTTATGTTAAGGAAATTTTGCAACCAGTGCCAACCAACTTTCTTCTTAACAGTACTGAAGTGGTGCGGTATATTATTCTGTACAGCAAAGTGATAAGCTAAACGTCGCACTGATTCAGTGGTCAAACCAAACATCATTGTCTCCATGTTAGTAATAAACCGAACAGGGTCCGTTTTTTTGCGCCTTGTTAAACGTAACAAGTCTGCTACCTAAACCTTTAAGTGAATCTTTTCTTATTTTATTTTTTCCTTTAACACGACGTTCTAAAGTACTCTTTTGCACGTGGCAAAGTTTTCAGATACCCACATTCTCGATTTAAAACCATGTCTATTGCTTTTTTCATATTCTCCTCAGACCACTCCTGTCGGTGAGTTTTTCTTGAGTACCGACCCGCCATATTGTATACCTATGTATTATTACTGCAACAAAGAAAAATCAGGTAAATAATATTAACATAGTTTAGGTAAAATGGGATATCTCATTTTAAGAAAATGCCACTATCCCGTTTTACCTATACCTCAACCTTTGACTTCCGTAAATTTTACAAACTTAACCTTAAAATATATTGATGAAATTTCATGCCTATATCAACGTTTAACGTCTTATCTTAGCCTTTAAAAATTATCAACACATTCTCTTCACAAATAAAGAAGCAATCCTTAGTATTATGATTTGTTTTTAAGTCTTGATGGAAACACAGCAGGTCCTAATAGCTTTTCCGGAGCTATAGGTAAAAACCTCCTTAAGTGCCTTGATTTTAAGTTACAAGCTTTTGAAGCGATTCCTGCAGAATTGCCGGATATTGATATAAAGTTGCTAAGCACTGATCAAAAATATATTTACGAGATTTGTTCTTCCATTTCGTCTGGTTTAGTTTCACCAAGTTTAGCTGAAAGAGACCCTGGGAAATTAGAACACTCTCGCTGGCTAACTTTCGCCAATAGGATTCTTCGCTTATACATTGGAATGGCTACACCACCAGAAAACCTTAAGCAACTAGCACTTTTCATTATGAAAGTATACGCGCCAACATGGTTTGACATAAAGTCAAAACCATCTTGTAACCATGGTCCAGTTCATGTGTTCAACATGGTCAAGAGAAGTTTATATTTAAGAGATGACCTTAAGATTATTGTTTTAAAAACTATAAACAGAAATTCATTCTTCGTACACCCAGAAAATATGCTGTTGGCCATGCTTCAAGATGATACTTCAAAAATTAGAGAATTGGCTCTCCGAAGAGTATTAGAAGCAAGAAAAGAAAATGTGTGTATTAAAAGCAAGGAAGTTCGCGAGTTCCGCCTTCCACAACTTCAAGTAAATGCGACAAATTACTATGAGTTAATTAATTGGTCGAATGTGAGAATAACTGAAGCACCAATGACTATGAAATATTCTAATACAGAAATTTCAAACCTGAAATAATTTCAGTCAATTTGGGATGTTTTCTTGTCATACCCAAGCAGTAGAGAGGTGTGTCAAGCTCGTCACTGAAGCTACAATATCTGTTTGTGGATCAGAAGCAAGAGACGGTTTCATTCACTCTAGAATTAAAGCAAGGCAAGACATACCACTGTTTGAGTCGAAATCTAAATTTTTTCTACAACGAGATCCTTTTCAATTTGCTAACGAATGATTTTTGTTTTTGTATTAAATATGCTTTATGTGAGTAAATAAAAGACTGTAACTGTTTGAATTTATTGAATAAAAACAAATTTAAACCACACTGTTTACTTTTTTATAAATGATAAAGTTCCACAAATTAAAGTCTTGTGCGCCACCTCAAGACGTTGACCTAGGAAGATAAGATTTCTTCTCTGCACTTTTAAGTACTTAGAGCATCGATATTTAATACGGGAAAAACTAAATTAAAAAAAAAATTTTCGCTCCACCCTACTGTGCATACGATTGCAATAAAAAATAGGTTTTCTTTGTAAATATTCAAAATTAGTCATAGAAAAACTCTACTCATTTTACAAATTTCGTATAACTGGTAAAATATCACCCTTTTTTGTGCTAATATGCAGCTCTGAATGTACTTCTACGCTCGGTTTGATTAATTTTTGTGAGAGAGCGAAGTCGTTTTTTTTTGTGAAGGTATCCTTTTCCGGCAGGGGCGTACTGAGGAATCTGTAGAATGATGAAATACGTATCTACGTCTCTGGAGAAGGATACGTTCACAAAAAATATTAATAATGAAGTTGTATTGTGTTCTTAACACCAAATTTTTAATAATATTTTATATTATTAAAAATACCTTTGTATTATCAATATAAACAAAAATTATCCCGACGTAAGACTTAAAGATCATTATAACGGAAACTGGAGACATTGTATTATTAACCCGTAACTGGTGACGTGAAGTCTAACAGACTCCTGCAAAGTTTGTCTATTTTGTATTTTAATAAATCCCGATTTAAACCCCACCAGATTCTATGTACCTTCATTTCTTGACTCAAGTAATGTGCAGTGAACATGTCAGTCTTGTTTGGCTTTCTGTTTGTAGATGTATATTTGTAAAGTTCAGGCGGAATCTCACAGACTCCATGTCACTGTAAGTGTAACTTTTTTCACAATTTTAATAGTTTTTAACAATCGAATTTTGCGTGACTTTTTAGGATGTTCCCAATGGATCATTTGCCTTCAACTTCAAAACTAGTTTAATTTTTAGAGAAAGATTTTGAAACTACACTGCAGAAGTGGTTTGACTAACTTGCAAGTGATTCTGATAACGAACTAATGATAGAAGATGACATTTTTGAGGCCTCCGATCACGACACAGAATCAGAACAATCGGTATCGGATACAGAAGATATACCTACAATATTTGACGATATCGAACCGGAAGCAAGCATAGAAGTAGATCAAACACGATCAACCGATGTAGAAGATATTTTGAGAACGCGATACTACTATGGTAAAAATAAATATAAATGGTCCAGTCAGGAACCAACAAGAAATACCCGAACACCACTTCATAACATCGTGTCGCATCTACCAGGACTAAGAGCTCCTGCAATGATAGACGAACATCAGAACACTGAAAAGGTCTGGAATCTCCTGTTTGATGATACAGTGATTTCACTTACTGTGCAATGGACTAATATAAAATTAAACATAGTACGCCAAAAATATAAAAGAGCGGACAAACCGGAACTCAAACCAGTTGATGATATCGAAGTGGAAGCGATCATGGGGCGCCTTATATATACAGCCATTTTCTAGTCTAACACTGAAGATATTGCCTCAATATTTTCTACTGATGGTACGGGAAGAGATATTTTTAGATTAGTTATGAGCCAGAAACAATTTACTGTGCTGTTATCTTGTCTTCGATTTGACAATCTAGCTGATAGAGCTTTGCGGCAAGTAAGTAACCCTGCTGCGGCAATTAGCGAGCTGTTTAACAAATTTATAAAAAACTCTGAGGCAACGTTCACAATAGGTGAATACGCTTGCGTTGATGAAATGTTAGTTGGCTTTCGTGGAAGGTGTCGATTTAAAGTCTATATGCCAGCAAAACCAGTTAAATATGGTATCAAAATCATGATGCACACATATTACCGTAGCGATATGTACGTAATGAATACATATATTGTGGTAAAAATTCTGATGGTTTAACTTTGTCACAAGAAGAAAGGAAACTCGGTAAACCCACGCAAAGTGTACTAACGTTAGCTAAGCCTTTGAAAGGTACAAACCGAAATATTACAGCTGATAATTGGTTTAGCTCAATTCAATTATTGGGTGAGTTAAAAGCTAGAAATTTAACGTATACACGCACACTACCATAGAACGAAAGAGAAATTCCATCCCAATTTTTACCCAACAACACAAGACAAGTAAAATCTTCTTTGTATTGTTTTACAAGAGATATGACTCTTCTATCATACGTTATATAGAAACGCAAAGTGGTACTACTTATTTCATCGATGCATCATTCTAAGTCAAATAATAATGATGATAAACCCGAAATGATTCTTCATCACAACAATACAAAGGGAGGAGATGATTCTCTTGATGGAAAGTGCGCCGTATATAGTTCAAACAGAAGAACTAGACGCTGGCCGATGGCAATATTTTTCCAGATATTGGATATGAGTACAGTCAACTCTTTTATCATGTACAATATGTACAAGAATAACTGTCAATTACAACGCTTTACATTTACGAAAAATGTGGCAAGCAAATTAGTGAAACCCCATATGGAAAGAAGAGTCGACAACGTAAAAATTTCATTAGAGATTCGTAACGGTATCAGAAAAATATTGAACATCGAGCCAGAACCAACACCTGGAGAAACACTAGAAAAAATAAAATACTGTCTCGCGTGTGCAAAACTAAAGAGAAAGACCAAATATCTTTGTCGAAAGTGCCACCGTCCAGTTTGTCTGCAATGCGCTAATAAAGTATGTACCGAATGCTGTGCCAGAAATGACTGACTTGAACCCTTGACATTTTTTTATCTATGAATTAACTTACATTGCTTTCAATTTCTATTTTTTCCATAGTTTTTACTATTTAAGAACAATTTCTGTTTGACATGTCAAGCTTCTAAAATAACAAATTTAAAGTTTGAAGGATACCGTTGTTACAATTTCCTCATACAAGTACAATAACTTTTTTATGTGATAACTTTATTCAAATGTTTCGATTTTTATATTAGATCTTAATAAACGCTAAGTTGCCATGGCAACCAGGCATGAAAACTTTGTCCGCACGATACGTACACAGTGTAGCTAATTAATGATGAAATATGTCGAAAACACCAATATAATAACACTTTGTGTGCCCTTAATTAAAAAAAATAAATAAATATAATTTCATTGTATAAATTTTTTTTTACGAAAAATGCTACTATTTCACTTTTAACGAGTGCCCAACACTAACATAAATTGTCAAGTTTAGGAAAATGACAAAAGTAAAAAATTAGACTTAAACAACTGTCATAATTACAAGGTAATACAAAATCGTATTATATTTGCGAGCAATACTACTCGACTATCTACACATTTTTAATTAATCGTATTATATTTGCAAGCAAAACTACTCGACTATCTACACATTTTTAATTAAAGTGAATAAATAATGACATATATTTGAGTACATTACATATTTAAAGGAAAGTAAAAAAGTCCGCAATATTTTTAAACATATTTAAGATAATTATTATGATTTATAATCACTTTTCGAAAAAGATTTAAAAAACACAATGGCTCCAACACTATAAAATGATTGAGCACTAGAATCATATTTAGCATCCAAACATAAAATAGCTATAGAAGATTTTAATTGGCGAGAGAATATAATAACAAAGTTACAGAAACGAAATAAACTACAGACCCCCTTTCAGAAACTTATACACCAAAGTAAGTATATTATTCATTCATGTTGATACTTCATACTATATTAATAAATTAATCTGAAAGGTTTTGAAATTACGAATTGCTAACTCATCACAATACAACAAAAAAAAACTCTTTAACTATTGCCATAATTGATACATTAATGAACCAAAATAATAAATCAACCTTGATTGTGACAATAATGTAAAACTTTAATTAATTATATATAAACTACTAAATCACTAAATTTCAAACATATAATAGTATTAAATTTCATGGCATTTCGACAAATGCTTTTAATAGGTACTGTTGCTAAGTAACGTAACAATTAATAGTGATATTTTCTGACAGATTACTAAATTATTATCCTATGATTTTAAATTATATATAATAAACGCTAAGTTGCCATGGCAACCAGGCATGAAAACTTTGTCCGCACGATACGTACACAGTGTAGCTAATTAATGATGAAATATGTCGAAAACACCAATATAATAACACTTTGTCTTTGTGTGCCCTTAAATAAAAAAAATAAATAAATATAATTTCATTGTATAAAATTTTTTTTTACGCACAGTGGTACTATTTCACTTTTAACGAGTGCCCAACACTAACATAAATTGTCAAGTTTAGGGAAATGACAGAAGTCAAAAAATTAGACTTAGACAACTGTCATAATTACAAGATAATACAAAATCGTATTATACTCGACTATCTACACATTTTTAATTATTTAATTACTTATAAAAGCAATGGTGAATTAAATGGGTATGTTAGCAATGACAAACTAACGGAATATGAAACGCTTTCTGTAGATCATATCAGAACAGACTTACCTTCATCTGAATTAAATGATACGGAAAACAACAATGTTAAAATAGGAGATGGAGTTAATTATGATGATAAACAAATTCAATTCTGTAATGAACTGCTGTGTAAGTACATTTGTATTCTTATGATAACAGTAATTATATTCCGACGGCAACTATAAAGCTTATTTCGTAATGTACACTGAAATATATATTTATTATGTATATTGTAATGTATTATCGTGATATAAATATCTGATAATAAAACTATTCACAAATATGTAGCACAAAATAATTTGTTTTAAAGCATTTTTTATCCAACACCTCACTTCTTATACAAATAGATTGGTCATAAACTTATTTAAAGATCTATTTTAAAAACTTCAATCTTTTTTCTATAATTTTTCTCTAAATTTAAAATGCCTTTTTTAATTTTGCGAAATTGTATGAAGGAATTTGTTTAACAGTTTGTAGCCGTTGCCACAAAGTCTATCAGGATTATTGCACCAAATGCAGAGTGGTCGTACATATTTTGAACAAAAACCCTTCTTCTCATAATACATATGCCAGAGCAAGAGAATTACCGAAATATACGTTGAAAACTAGAGAGTCATATGGAGATTTGGGAATTTCCTCTTTGAAAGTTATACCTGAAGCTCAGCAGCGTACCGACATATGAACGGGCCCTGGTTCCAGTTGTGGTGCGGGCCCTAACCCAACTCCCTTCCCCACAAATAAAAGAAAATCCTTATATAATTTTTTTTTAGTATTTATTGAATACCTAAAAAACATTAAAAACAAAAAACAAACAATATAGAGGGTTTATACAGCTGCAAAACAAACATTAATGCAAAAATAAATTTAAAAAAAAACAAAAAATAGAGTAAATCAATGTATTTATATTATAATTTTTTTCTTGCTTTTGATGTGGCAAAACATGTTATCAGACTGGATACATTCAAATTTTTTACTATCTCATTTTCAATAGAAATGATTGCCAGATTAGATAGCCGGTCTTGACTCATTGTATTTCGTAAGTAATTTTTTATTAATTTTAATTTTGAAAACGTTCGCTCTGCTGTTGCTACCGTTACGGGAACGGTAAGAAATATCGTACAGGCTGTTACAATTTCAGAAAAGCTACTACTTGATGAACAATTATCAATTAATATAAATTTTAAGAGATCCTTTACCGAATTAATTTGGGTTAGTTCCTCGCGGAAGCATTGTCGAAAAGATAAAATCTGAGCAGAAACTGCTTCTGTAATGTCATTTTTGTATAATGTGTGTAATTTTTGTGCCATTTTAAATAAATCATCGTCTGTACCTGTACTGTTAATTAATATATCTTTATTTAATGTTTTGAATGTTTGATTTATGTGACAGAGACCTTTAGATCGGTTTTCTAATTGCAAAATTAAAATAGTGTTTTCAAAACAGTTATTCTGAAATTTTCTTCATTAGTTTCAATGCAATAATGATTTTTGGTTTCGTCGAAAAATTATTTTGGGCGAGACCTCCGTTTTTCTGAAAACACTGGACTTATTCCCCATTTTATCGCTAACTGCCAGGCTTCACTTTTAACGCAATGAAACTGCTCCCGCAGTTCCTTCATATTTCGTAAGGCATTCTCGAATAATTTTGCAGCTTCACTAATACTTTGCGATTTTTTTTGAAGTAGTTTTGACAGAAGATCCGTGGATTGCAAAATCTTTGTTTCAAACACCACTAAAAAAAGAGTTTCAAATTTTTCTAAAAAGTTTTTAAGTGATTTTGCTTCAACAATTTCATTTTTTATTTTACTTATTTAATATGATAATATCTAATTGTAAATATAGTTGACTAAATGAATAAAATGAATATTCAGGTATCGTAATTCTAAATACTAAAATGGGTAATTTAAAATATTGCAAATATAAAACTTCAAATAAGAAATAACGGAGAAAATATGTTAATATTTACTTATATTTCATTGGAAATTGAATGCGAATTAACGGTTGTCATGGGAACCATACGATCAAGCAACGTGGACTATGCATCTCTTATCATGTCAAATTGTCGGTGTGGAAATGGCTTAGCAACAGAACGGCAGTCCACGTGAACGGCGAACGCCAATAGCCATTCGCGTACGCATGTACTTAAATCAGGTCAATGCCCTAGCATTAGAATGCATTCGAACAAATTTGAAGAACTGTTTTGGCTAATGGATTTTATTTACGTTTTTTTTAGATGTTTTTTTTTGCCATGAATTGTTCTACTGTTTGACACGTTGATTTTAAATATTAAATAAGAAATGTTTCTCTCTCTTAAAATGCATTTTGAAGTAATTATTTTTATTCCGTATTTGGGATTATTTTTCTCACATAAAATATTGTTTTTCTATTTTGCGTTCGAAATGAACTCATTATGAAACCCAAAACAGTATCGAAATGAGCTTCATTTCGATACGCTTTTTTTCATTTTTCAATGTTGGCGTTGTTCGAATACAGAAATAAATATCATTGCTGTCATTTGATTTTAAGAATTTATGTACATTTGACAGATATGATATATGTCCGTATTTTACACAAACAACGAATGTTGTATGCAATTGACAACATCATATATATGTTTCTATATCATTCGTGTTTATATTTTTAAATGAAGTATCAAGTAATGTTAACGAAAATTAGTAAATAATATGTAATATAATATACTTCGCGGATAGCAAGATTTAAATTTGAAAATGTCAAGTATCAATGTGACCAACTGCATGCTTTATATAAAAATTAAACTCTGAACTTTCAAATTAAATAATTCCAATTTAAGCAATTTATTAATGTAAAAAAACGCAAAATAGAAAAAATAGTATAAAAAACTCGTTTCATAAGGCCTTTTGCCGCACTCGCTCTTTGGAAAACTCGCCGCTATCGCGGCTCGTTTTCTAAACTGATCTCGTGCGGCAAAACGTGCCTTATGAAACTTGTTTTTTAATATACTATTTTCTCTTTTTATTCACATTATAAAAAACTTTTGTGTAGAAAATACTAATATGTATTAATATAACATCTGTGGAACTTCTTTATATGTAAACAATGCCTGGAATTTTAATTTAAATCGTGTGGGAAATATTTAGATTTTTTATGCTTGTGTTAACATAATAACTAAATATAACTACAGTTTATTCATTTGTGCTTTTTATTTAACAAAAATAATGAAAAATTAGCAGGGAGTCTCTCAGACTCCACGTCACCACTAGTGTAATTTTATTCTACGTCACCAGTTACGGGTTAAGAGTAAAATACACCTGCCAGCAGAACTTCCATTTCTACCGTTGTACAAGGGCCCCAACAAAATTTCTGATAGCAAAACCAGTAACCTAAAGTCCTTTTTGCCGGTTTTGAGCGATGAAAGTAAAAGAGCTTTTTATGAGGGAATATTTGAAAAGCAATAAAATACAGCTAATATGGAACGCGATATGGATAACGATAACAATAGCAGTGCTTGTGAAGATTAGTTTATAGTTTATTTAGTTTTGCTAGATAAATAATTATAAATAGAGTTGGATAAATATTGCATTTGCATATATTCTTTTTTGTATTCTGTAACACTGCTTCTGCAACATTATAATAAATAAATAATAGCATGTTATTTTGTATGTTTTCAATAAAAAATAATAACTGAGTCTTACTTTATTCTTCAAAAACAGCATATCTCCATAGGTTTTTATTTTTTTTTTGATCCCCCATATAAGTAGCTATTAATAGTAACAACATACTATGGACAGTTTATTTCGCTTGCTGAAAAATCAAATTTTTTGCAAGAAACTCTTGAACGAATGCAGAAGTGTATAAATTTTTGTATAATGTATTTTGAAAAGGAATACAGCACCTTTAGTCGCTCCGCTGTTTGATTTAATGGCATTATGCAATATTAAAAAGCCATCCCTCGTATAATATACGTTTTTAGAAGTTGTGCAATAGGTGTCTCGCAGAATTAATCTTAACGTTATATTATTAAACGGTAATTTAGGCTATACACTTAACTAAAATACAATTTCGCCTCTAATAATACCGAAATTAGACAGGACATGCTTATAATTTTACACTTATTCTGAAATATAATATCCTGCCTCACACATAATGCTTCGTTTTCCATTAGTTTCATTTCAGGAGAGATTTCCTACTCTATAAAACTCCCATTACTTTACTGAAAGTCACAATAAATTCCATCTTAACTGCTACATCGTCTACTTACATACGATAAATTATTTGTCTTGCCATCTACTGACACTACTTCTAACATTTACTTTAACGGATGGACTTTTAGGACTGCAGGAGCCCCCGATTGTAAAGGATTTAAGATCTGTTTTATGCGTAAAATATTATTTTCGCAGGAGATTATTTAAAGAAGAGAAAAAGTAATTGAGATTAAATACATGTAGCTGTTTGGACACGTAATATTCTACAATATATTACTGCTTCCCTTGTGCAAAACAGTGCCAGTTTTACAATTATATTAATTATAAGTACAACTATATTACATTCTCTTATTTTTTGACTTTGCTTTATCTTTAGTTCCGAAGTTTTCTTGCCTCACAATACTTATTCCTATTGCCTTTTAGCAGATATCTTTGTTCTTTCTCATCTTGGCTTTTGTGATACATATTTTCTTGGTCCTCTTCTTTATATCACC
Source organism: Melolontha melolontha (assembly GCA_935421215.2). NCBI lineage: Eukaryota > Metazoa > Arthropoda > Insecta > Coleoptera > Scarabaeidae > Melolontha > Melolontha melolontha. The sequence goes on along the minus strand of OW285237.1, from coordinate 17,311,377 downwards.
TTCAATAAATCTTTACTAACTTAGTTATTCTGGTTCAATGAAATTCAAATTCAGTATTATTCCTAATTTCGTTTTCATTAGATCGCTTCCAAATCCATTTTTCTTTCTTATTCTTTTCAACTGTCTTTTTGCATTTAATTTTGTTACGGTACCCTTTTGGGTTTTGATTTTAATAAAATATATTCTATGTTAAAATTAAACGGTTTACTAAGCCCCTTAAATATAATTAGTATTAGTATACTTATAGCTAAAAATAATTAAAAATATGTAGGGTGATGTAACAAACTATTTATCCTGAATGAACGAATGAATGGCGCATTTAAGAGTTACTTTATTTATTTATTAGTTATGCCATTAATTAACAGAATAACAGCTTGTTTTACATAGACTATGCAATTACTTGAGAGAGCAATTCAGAATTTAAAAGGTGCAATAAGTATCAAAAACACCCCATTTGAAATACAACAAATACGACTAAAAGACAATGTAAATGATCGTATTCAAATGGAATATGAAACGCTTTGTTTAATAATATGTACGAGGTACATGCAGAAAATCAAACAAAATGGCAAGTTTAACATACAAAAATTTAATATAATAAACAAAGAATATCGATTTCAAATTAACACTAATATGTTGGCAATACTAAAAGTTAATTAAAACGTAGATGTGATAAATAATGCACATTAATCACTTTCACGGGTTATTATTAATAATTACCAATGAAGTTAGGCCAATGTAATTAATTGGGCGTAATTTATTGAAACTTTAACCCTGACGTAATTTTTATGTATCTACGAGGAGTCGTCTTTATTCAGGCTGATTCATTTTCGGCCTTCACCATGGGGATCTCTCTTATTATTGGAGATAGAGTATAGGTTTAAATTTGGCAAAGTTGTTAAATTTTGTGTTTGTTATAAATCCGTAAAGAAAATAGACCTGTGACATATGACCTTCGTTATTTAAAAAAAAACGCGAAAACCCCATTTTCTTCTTTTACCTGTAGCATCGCCATTTGGCCTTGTAGAGAAAATATAAAAACACATCCTTGCGGCCATTTCTAAACCTCTATCTAGTGGTGTACTCTAAATTTTTATACGACGTTTCGTTTCTTTCTGGCCATCATCAGCTATCTAATTTCTAATAGGCGCCATATTTTTTTTTTCTGATTTCAACCATGTACCACATGCTGACTATAGTTTTTGACATTAGGTTTTATTTGAAAGAATAAATTATAAGATTAAATAAGGTAGCCTTTGGAATTTCAATCTGTCAAATATTTCATTTATTGTTCATTAATAATACAAAAATATCATACACTAACGAAGAGAAACGAGATATGAGTATTTTTTATTCTTCGAAACGACATTCAACAGTAGCGAGTACAAGATAACAAAAACATTAATAAAATACATAGAAAAGTAATCAATAAACAATTACAGTAAATGTTCAATTATCTGGCCATCTTCAGTAATGCACAATTGGGCACGCCTTCTGGCATTTGTACTGCCCTTTGTATAGTTCTTCTAGGAACTGCATCGAAGGCATTCTGAAGTCTGTCTCGTAATTCTTCAATGTTTTGTGGCGCATCTACTTTATAAATATTATTTTTAACATATCCCCATAAACAAAAATCTAGCGGACTTGAATCAGGTGATATCGCAGGCCATTCAACAACTCCCCTATTTCCAATCCAACGGTTTGCCAACTCTTGATTTAAGAAATTTCTAACAACAGCTGCATTGTGTGCTGGTGCGCCATCTTGTTGCCACCATAAATATTGTAATTGATTTAATGGGATATTGTCGTCAAGATAGTCAGATACGTATGTACGAAAAATGTTTAAATATCTTTCTCCATTTAAATGTTCTTCATACATAACTGGTCCTAAGAGACGATTTGCCAAAATACCCATCCAAACGTTTATTCCAAAACGATGTTGTGGTCTTCTAGCCCTGTTTTGTCGGGGATTTTGTACTGCCCAATAGTGCTCCGTATTTCTGTTGAACATTCCAGAATTTGTAAATTTTGTTTCATCTGACCAGATGATTTTGCTTAAAAAATGTTCATCATTTTCTATCCTTCCCATTAACCAATTACAATATTCTAGCCTTCTCAAATTATCTCCAAGCAGTAAAGAGTGACTAACATGGATCCTGTATGGTTTAAACCTACTTTTATGTAAAGTTCTCCAAACTCTGGACTGGCACAAATTTAATTCTGACGCTACTTCGGGTGTAGAAATAGATGGATTATTATTTATCTATAAAAATACAAGATTAACATGAAACTTGAAAACACGCTTTTAATTTACCATTTGTAAAATATCTTATCGATTTTCATTTAAATTCCTGTTGTCTTGACCATTACGCGGCTTAGTAAACGATCCATTCTCGACCAAATTTCTGTCGAGATCTAGAAAAATGTTACGATGAGGCTGTTGTCGTTCTCGATATAATTGTAGATATCTTGTACTCGCTACTGTTGAATTTCGGTTCGAAGAATAAAAAATACTTATCATATCTCGTTTCTCTTCGTTAGTGTATGACATTTTTGTATTATTAATGAACAATAAATGAAATGTTTGACAGATTGAAATTCCATGGCTACCATATTTAATCTTATAATTTATTCTTTCAAATAAAACCTAATGTCAAAAACTTTAGTCAGCATGTGGACCATTGTTGAAATCAGAAAAAAAAACTCTTTCTGAAGATGTCTAAATCCAATATGGCGCCTATAAGAAATTAGATAGATGATGATGGGAAGAATGAAACGAAACGTCGTATAAACATTTAGAGTACACCACTGGATAGAGGTTTAGAAATGGCCACAAGGATGTGTTTTTATATTTTCTCTACAAGGCCAAATGTCGGTGCTACAGGTAAAAGAAGAAAATTGGGTTTTCGCGTTTTTTTTTTAAATAACGAAGGTCATTTGTCACAGGTCTATTTACTTTACGGATTTATAACAAACACAAAATTTAACAACTTTGCCAAATTTAAACCTATACTCTATCTCCAATAATAAGCGAGATCCCCATGGTGAGGGCCGAAAATGAATCAGCCTGTATACTCGGACTATACATTCTTCAATTTTAGTATAATTTTTTTATTATAGTGGTTTGTTATTATACATGCCTTGGTAACGACTTTGACAATTTACAAAACAATTACAGCAGTATTAGTTCTAATATCTGTCAGTTTGTGTTGTCACGTACCAAAATGGGCAAACTTGAATATCGAGCAGTTATAAAATTCTTGACAAGACAAGGAAAATCGTCAAAAATTATTCGTGAAGAAATGTTGGCTGTATACGGGGATGATTGTCCTTCAAAGTTGACTGTTTGCGAATGGTCAAAATTGCTTGAACATGGCCGAGAATCACTGGTCCAGGTCGGCCTATTGACGTGATCACCTCCGGCGTTATTAAGAAAAACAAGTATTTGGTACTGGAGGATGAATAATTAAAGAAGCGACAATTAGCAGATTCATTCGGAGTTTCAGAAAATGCGGTTTTCAGAATTCTGCACGAATACCTTGGAATGACAAAAGTTAGTGCGAGATGGGCTCCGCGATTACTTACGCCATCCCAAATGAGTGTGCGGATGGAGATGTGTGAACAATTTTTGGCGCTTTGTGGAGACGAACCAGGTTTAATTATCAATCGACTTGTCACCGCAGATGAGACCTGGGTCCATAATTTTGACCATGAGTCAAAACAAGAATCAATTTAGTGGCATATTAAGGGTTCTAGTCCCAAAGAAGTTTAAAGTTACCCCTTCTGCAGGAAAAATAATGGCAATGATTTCTTAGGATTGTCAGGGAATACTAAAGATTGATTATCTACGCAAGGGTTGTACGGTAACAGGAGAGTGTTATGCAATATTAATACATCGCCTAAGGGATTCTATTAAAGCGAAATGGCACGGAAAACTGACACAAAGTGTCCTGTTGCTTCACGATAATGCACCCGTCCACAAATCAAGACTTGCAAAAACTGCCGTTGCCGAATGTGGCTTCACAGAAATAGACCATCCATCTTATAGTCCAGATCTCGCTCCGTGCGGCCAATTTTTTGTTTCCTAATCTCAAAAGAAGGCGAATAAAATTTATGGACGATGACGAATTTATAGCGGCCGTTGAAATGTATTTTGCAGACTAACCATAGGAATTTTTTTATAATGAATTAGAGATATTATTAAAACGATATAATACTTGTATACAAGGGGGTTATATTAAAAAATAAATTTTTATTGCTGTTCGAACCTTTGGTTTCATGCCTAGTTCGGGAATATAAAAACGACCCCTCGTATATGTTGTGAAAATGAATCTGTCGTTGTAGATATTAGTAGAGTTAAAAAAGCCATTGATTAAATAAGATACTGACTTTTGCTTATAAATTTAATTATATATATATATATATATATATATATATTATCAGATTATACCCATTTTTAGGGTGTCGGGTGTTTACATTTTTAGAACTAATTTAACTAATTTATAAATATTCCAATTTTAAACTTTAAATTACAGAGTATTCTATAACACCAACTACAATACCAACAAATTATAGATTATAGACGAATTTCTAGATACTAGATACTAGATAGAATCTAGATAGAATAGACTTTCTATCAGTGGCCAGTGTTTTCGCTTCTCTCCATGCTTTTCCTCTGTTCTGAATAAATTGTCCAATTAAGTGCTCCCAAACTTGTCGCGGTCTTCCTCTTTTCCTCTTGTATTGAATCTTTGCTTCATATACCAACTTTACCGGTCTAGTGTTCTCCATCCGTTGAAGATGTCCCCCACCAGCCTAATTGTCTCTGCTCAATGAAATCCATTATTGATAGTACCCCAAGTTCCTCTCTTATTTGTGCATTCCTCATTTTGTCCCTTCTTGTCACGCCCCTAACTCTTCTCAGATATCTCATTTCCGTCGCTTGAATTTTACTCTTTTGCTTATTATTTAAGATCCATGACTCACATCCATATGTCAGAACTGCTCTGTAGACTGTTTTATAGACTTTTAGTTTGGTATTTCGTGTTATTTCCTTTTTATTTATAAAATTCCTATTCATAGCGTAATACAGTTTTGTTGTTTTTTCAATTCTCTCGTTAATTTCTGTTTCATTTTTCCCTGTGTTTTCTATTGCGACACCCAAATAGTGGAACTGGTTTACTTGTTGTATATCTACTCCTTCAATTTGAATTTTTAGTTGATCGTCTCCTATAGTCATTACTTTCGTTTTGTTTTTATTTATATTCATACCCTTTTTCTTCAATGTTTTAATCCATATATCTACATTATCTTGTAAATCCTTTTCTTTCTCAGCCATCAGTACTATATCGTCCGCGAATGCTGCCTCCGCTATTTGTATCCATTCTAGATTTCTGTACCCTATTTTCATTTTCCTCATCTGCTTAGAGCATTGTTTTATAACATCGTCCATAAATACGGTGAACAGCACAGGACTTAATCCTCCACCCTGTTTTAATCCTTCCTGTGTTACGAATCCTTCGGATCTCATGTTACTTCTAATTACATAATTTACATTATTTTTATATAGCCTTTGAATACATCTAATTATTTTTTTGTTAATTCCTCTTTCTTCTAGACTGTTCCATATTTCCTGTCTTGGCACTTTATCAAACGCTTTTTCCAAGTCGATAAATGCGAAATATGCCTTTTTTCCTTGTTGTATTGTTTTTTCAATTATTTGCTTTACCGTAAATACATGATCTTGTGTGTTCCTTCCTGGCCGAAATCCGCTTTGTGATTCCGAGAGTGACGGTTCAATTATTGGTCTTAATCTGTTGTTAATTAACTGCTCATATATCTTTACAACTGTGCTCAGTAAAGTTATGCCTCTATAGTTATTACAGTCCTTATGATTCCCTTTTTTATATATTGGTGTTATTAGTGCCACTTCCCAATCTTCCGGTATGTCTTCATACTGCCACGCCGTGTTGAAAATCTCTAATAACATTTCTGTGCCTGCTTCGCCTATATTTTTTATCATTTCTGACACTATTTTATCATTTTCGGGGTGCCTTCCCGAACTTTAACTTTTTAATTACATCATTCAACTCTTCCATCGTAAATTCTATATTGTCTTCTGCTATTCTCACACTTTCTGTTGCGTTCTCTCTCATCTCTTGTCCCTTGCTACAGGGCAGATCCTCAAAATATTCTTTCCATCGGTTGATTATGTCATTATCATTCGTAATAACTTCTCCTTTTTTATTATATATGTGTTCATCTTTTATTGCTTTTTCTTTTCTACACGATTTTAGTACTTTATAGAATAACTTTTGGTTCCCTATACTATCTCTTTCCAATCTATCGCCAAATTTCTTCCATTTGTTTGCTTTTGCATTTAACACTAGTTGCTTTACTCGCTTTTTTTGGTTTTGGTATATTATATATTGTTCTTCTTTTTTATTCGATAGGTACTTTTTCCACAATTTCTTTTTCTTGTTAATTTCTTCTTTTATTTCTTTCGTCCACCAAGCTGTCTGTTTTCTCTTGTTATTTGTTTTACATACTCCACATATTTCTCGGACAGCCTCTACAATTATGTCCTTGAACATGTTCCATTTTTAATTATATATAACAGCTCTAAAAGTCTTTTTGTATATATTTCATTATATTATCTATTAATTTTTGAAATCTTTAAGACTTCAAAAATTTTAATTTCGTTTCCATAAATACAAATACAGAACTCTCGTCACAATTACTACCGCATAAATTATATAAAATTCAAAACAGCCGATGGATTGATTTCATTTGCATATACTTTATTATAATTTAACCTAAATAAATGTTTATCTGCCTGGAATAAATGAGTTAAACATATTATATTACAATGGTAAGCTCAAATTCATAAGTTATTCATATTTTAAGGGATAAATGGCACACGATAACAATTATTGTTATTTATAAGATACATTATTTATTATCTAAAACAGATTACATTACAAATGCAATATTATTAATTTTTTAACAAAGTATTTATTTTGACAGGAAGAGCTACTGGAAGTAGCTTTAGTAGTTGAAATTATAAAGTGTTTTCGATTTTTTATATTTGACCACCTAAGTTGGAATCCTGACCGAGCGCATTCTCTTAGACTTATTTCCTTGATTCTTCGATTTATTGGTTTAATACTTGGACACTTAGTTTCTTTTGACAATGTTCACAAAAATCCAAATAAATCATTAACTTTTCTATTGTAATATTCGTATATTTTGCCTTAAGCTCTCCCATCATTCTGTTTCATCCCCCATGACTGACAGCAATATGAATCTCATGGCCTATTTGAAAATTCTCCTCCATACAAATATAATAAACAATCAGATCTTCTTCATTTTGCACTGGAGCAATGAGTTTTTCAACACTATTAATTCTGAGAATATCATGTCTTGGTACTCTCTAATAATCTGATGTTTTGTCAGAAATCTTCTCTTTGCCTTCCTTAACTTTTGCAATAAGTGAATTTATACTCTTCTCTTGTAAACAACTAATGGTTTTCTCCATTTTCGATTTAAGCATGTTCAAATGGTCGTTAAAACGAAACTTCACGACTTATAAATCATCATCTATTGTACTTGCAAGTACAGTGAAATTTGTGAAAATCTTTAGAACGCAAAAAACTGACAACGAAACTAACATTAAATAGGCAACTATGCGAAAGAGTCAATACCGCCGAGCACAAAGTATTCGAGTCATCTACATCCAAAATTAACAATCAACTGGTATTGTTCAGCAGTTGTCAACAGGCAAGAAGATACTTACGCGAGGGAAAATATTATTGATACACAATGCAAATCTCTAGCTTAAACAAGTTGAAAATTATTACGTTCGCCAAACTTCATTGGTAAATGTATTATTAATAATAACCAGTCAATGCATTAGTTATTATTAATAGTAAAGGATTAATCACATTGACCGTAACATATACAGGGGTTTTCACGTAATCCGTTCATTAGACGTTTTCTATTTTAACGCCTTAGGATACTTTTGAAAATTTGTCGAACGTAATCTTAATACTTGGTGTATTAAAATAAAACATTTACACCCATGAACCACATTAGGTTATACCGGAAGTCATAGCCAACTTTGATATTTTAATTAGGATGTTATACTTTTTATTGTTTTTTTAGATTCCATGTAAAATATTATAACACTCTATATTAAGACTTCTTTCGGAAAAATTAACCGTTTTTGAATTATTTTGATTTTTGTGAAATTTGTTGATTTTTCAATGTACTTTTTAAAACCACATATCTCAGGCATATTTGGTCTGATCTACGTCATATTTCTACTGGAGTCAGCGAAAGGTATAAGATTCCGAGTAATGTCTAAACATTTAAGAAATCTTTTACAGGGTGTTCGAAATTTATTGATTATTTCTTTAATTTTTAATTAAAGGAAAATCGTTTTTTTAAAATGGAACTGCCTGTAGATCAGCACACCATAGTAAGTAGATAAATATTTTGCTTCGTGCAAGTATAGGTTTCCCTATGTCTATCTCTCATTGTTTTAGAGTTATTAATGATTATTTTCTAAATTTAGCATTATCAAGAAAAATCGTAGTAGTAAGCTTTGAAAAGAAAATCTATCTGTCAAAATTGTCACAAAGTTTATTTCGTGTCTAACTGGCTTTTTGTTGTTCACAAATATGCAAAATAAATTAAATATTTATTCTAATAGAGATATTTTGAATTTATTCTAACGGTTCTTAAAGAAATCTTAATATAAAGTATTATAGTACTTTACAAGGAATCTAAAAAAACAATAAATAGTATAACATTCCATTTAAAATATCAAAGTTGGCAATGATTTCCGGTATAATCGAAAGTGGTTCATGAGTGTAAATAACGAGCCATCGAAAAAATTCATAATTGGAGTAGACTGTGAAATTGGGTTGGTACTTTAACCACTTCCACATAATGACATTTATTATTTGACATTGAAACTATAAGTTTGTGCCAAATTTTTCAAGACTCTTATTAAGAAAATTAAATTGATTTAAAAAATGGCATTCAACATAGAACAAAAAGCAAAAATTATCGAATGTTACTTCCGTACAGGTGTGAAAGTAAATGGCGAGTGGCAGTATTCAATTACGGAATGCATGGCTGATTTTAATGAAGAACATCCTGAATTAGTGTTTGACTACAATGATTTTTACAATCTTTTGACAAATTGTGTAAAGTTATTCAGAGAGACTGGTAGCGTCGGTCGAAAAACTAGAAGTGGATGGCCATCTAAACGTACAGCTGATAAAATATTGAAGCCCTTTAGCATATTATTGATGAAAATCCAAAAACATCCATTTCAGTAGTGACCCAACAAACAAATTTCTTATGGTACGTGCCACTTCATTTTTAAAAAAGTGTTACATTGTCATCCAAACAAGCTGCAATGTTTTCATGAACTTTATCCAGCGGATTATTTAAGACGAGTGGAATTTTTTTCAAGAGAAACACTTCAATATCTCAGAGAATTTTTTGATAACAGAATAATAAACAGGAACACTGAAATCCCATATCTAACTAGGTGTTGCGATTTAAACATAAGTATGTGATTTTTTCGTATGGCCATACATCAAAAATTCGATTTATTCAACGCCAATTCATAATCTGGAACAACTGAGAATTCGCATAACAGGAAAGTGTGAAGAGATCAACAACTTACCGCAAATGCTGCATAAAGTTTTTGCTGGATTGCGGAGAAGAGTTGGTTTGTGTTTAGATGTAAATCGACAACATTTTCAACAACTTCTGTAGCTATATGTAAATTTTGATTATGATTTCGATATTAAATAAATTGTTTGTTTTCTTTTTTGTTGTAGTATCATTTCAATGCCATAACCTCTTTTTACAATGAAACCAAATGAAACTGTCAAGCATCAAGTAATGTGTCATTATGTGGAAGTGGCTAAAGTACCAACCCAATTTCACAGTCTACTCCAATTATGAATTTTTTCGATGGCTCGTTACTTTATTTTAACAAATCAACTATCAAGATTACGTGAATTTTCAAAAGTATCCTAAGGCCTTAACATAGAAAACTTCTAAATATACGGGTTACGTGAAGAAACCGTATATTTAGAAATCTAGAATTATGAATGACGAGTTCTTTTTGTATCTATAGATATTACCTAAAAATGGTATATTTTCCTAAATCCAGCCTTCTGCGTCAACCGTAGCTTTGTGGATACAGCTTAGAATGATTTCTTCTACTTCTAACGTAGTCGTCAGCACAGTTTACACACTTCGCTGAGTGGTTCTTATTTTTCAAGAACCTTAAAGAAGGTGGCCTATTTCGCAGAGACGCCAGAGAATTTACCCACACTTTATTCTTTTACTAATTGCGGTATCGCCAAAAATAATTTTTGCGGTAAATCCCCAATGCTAATCTCAGCAATACATATGGAGCACTTATACAACGCGAATTTTGACATATGAATATTGTTTTAAAGCTACATTAAAAGGCACGGGGAGAACATACAAGAATGTCATGCACCTCGGAATGAGCTCATACCTATATGATAAACGATAGATGTCTTGGTACGATTTGATTTGTTTAATTAATCCTTTACATTTGATATATTTTTTATTTAATTTATAGGCTATTAATGTCACACCTGTCTATGATACCAAAGTACGATTTTACACTTTATCTTACTAGTTTTGTTTATGATTTATCGTTTGATGACGCGTTCTTAATATTTTCCCCGTTTTTTTTTTTTAATTTACTAAATATATTTTTATTTCTCTGCAGGATTCTTAAAAACTGGATTTTTGACGGATTCTAAATCAAACTTTGGACTGATTGATCAAGTGGCAGCCTTAATTTGGATCAAGGCTAATATTAAGGAATTTGGTGGAGATCCTGACCAAATTACTATGTTTGGGCATGGAACTGGCGCAGCGTGCATCAGTTTTCTAACTCTCTCGCCAATAGTAATACCGGATAACAAACGTGAGTCTGCCAGAAATTTCGCTAATTTTATTTAGAATAATTGTTAACACCAACAATTATTAACAACCAATAGGAACTTATGATTAGCATTAAATATTATTTTATTGTTAGGTGTTTGTTTTCTAGCTTACAGTAGACTAGTGTTCAGTTTTCAAAAATTTGCTGTTGGTGTACTAAATACATTTTGCTATACTCACTTAACTAACAAATCGGCGACTGTGGCTTATAAGTGAATAAAATAAAATAAAAAAAACTTACCACAATAGAATTTAATGATTCTAAATACGTATTTCTACAACCACGTTGTCATCAGAAAAAACAGTGTAACACTTGAACGCACAAAAACACTCACAGAAGGATTGTCCTGAACGTCTTCTAGTTTAACACTAAAATCTTCAATCTTAAATGCTACAAAAATTACCTACATTTTGGTAAACCCAACCTATTCATGCAAGAGCATTAACCCATTATTTGTAAATTCTATAGAAAAACCGTTTAGAAATATTATAGAAGCCGTAATTTAACGTACATTAAGAATCCAATTATGAAACTAATCCTTAAATTATGTTGAAATATAAATTTGGAAATTAATGTTGAGTCAGAATATTTTAATGGCAAATATTGTAATGAAATGAATTTAAAAATAAATTCCATGAATTCGAATATTTTTTAATGGTTTTCCTATTTTTCTTGCTTTAATAACATCTCACTGTCAATTAGCTCAAATAATGAAGAACCTGGTACAGGACCCAAATCTGCGTTAATTACGTTATTCCTATTTTTAAAGATAAAAATGCTCTCAAAACTATCTAATTCGCGGGGGCGTGTGACGTTTTTATTAATCTCAGACAGTCAGATTTTACGTTGTGATATGATTCAAGAATATGTCGGGCAACACTTGATTTTTCCGGTCTATTGAATCTAATATGCGAAACATGTTCTTTATAACGAGTTAGAATCGAACGTTTTGTTTGGCCGACATATTTTTGATCACAATCCTTACAATTTATTTAATAGATTCCAGATTTGTTGTTTACCTCAACTTTGTCTTTCGCGTTGCCTAAGAGAGATTTTAGGGAGTTATTCGACCGAAATGCTACTTGAACATTATACTGTTTAAAGGTTTTACTTAAATTTTTCGTGGTTTCGTGAAACGTAACATCTGACTCTCTGAGATTAATAAAAAACGTCACACACCCCCGCGAATTAGATAGTTTTGAGAGCATTTTTATCTTTAAAAATAGGAATAGCGTAATTAACGCAGATTTGGGTCCTATACCAGGTTCTTCTTTATTTGGGTTAATTGACAGTTAGATGTTATTAAAGCAAGAAAAATAGGAAAACCATTAAAAAATATTCGAATTATTAGTGTTAAACTAAAAGACGTTCAGAACAATCCTTCTGTGAGTATTTTTGTGCGTTCAAGTGTTACACTATTTTTTCTACTGAAGATGACAACGTGGTTGTAGAAATACGTATTTAGAAACATTAAATTCTATTGTGGTAAGGGTTTTTTTATTTTATTTTACATACTCACTTACTTAGAAATGATCAGAGCAGTGTTAAAAGTGCTTGGAGCATAAAATGAAATGTTAAATATTATGAATTCGAATATCAGTAATCATATTACATATATGCATTTATTTATTAAAAAGCATATTTTTCTCCTAGAGGTCCTAGAGAGAAATAGTAAAGGCGAACAACATTTTGTATATAATTTAGTCCTCAGAAATGATCGTGTTTCTGATTACACACATATTTTGTTAATGCTAATCTAATGTTCTTTCTTTTAATTTTGGTTTTCCTACTCGAATATTCTACATGTGTAATTGCTAACATAATTAATCGGCTTTATCTAATCATTCAATTCTAGTACAAGTTTACCTTCATTGCTAAATTATTTTCCACAATAATAGCTCTCTGTTGTAATTTAATTCTTCGTCTTTGATTATCAGAGAGCGGACTCGAGCGATTGGTGATTCATAGACTATAGGCATCTGCCTTGTATTCGCAATTGGTTTTTTTCATCTTCATTTCAGCGTGGTTTATTTATGGAATTCATTCTAAATAAATTGAATAGCATTTAAAAGGCCTCTGCGATCTCATACGCCATACAAGGGAATCCTATTTTTTACTTTAATAGAAACTCCAATATAACTGGCAATGAGAGTTTTCAGACATTGAAAATATGCACGTGCGATTTAAATAAATCGAAGCGTATATGTGTACTGCTCAATTATCTTGAGTATCTTCTTTCATGTTTACTTATTATGGTCAGGATCGGATTAATATTATTGAATTCTAAAGAAAATTACAAATCATACGGGATTACGTTTCGATTCTTTTGATAGTGAATAACTGAACACCAAGTAATAAAATTTAAAACCCTTTTTACATTTGAGATTTTTTTTGTAAATATGTACATACAGTGGGTCAATAATTAATATTCGCAAATTTAAATTACGATATTCGATTTCTAAGTATTCAAATTTATGAAAATATATTATTTAAAAGAAAATAAAACGAAGTATAACATAGCATTCCTATTACTGTCGCACGAACAAATTAGTGGTGTGTAATATGCAGAGAGCCGACTCGAGCGATTGATGATTCATAAGTAGAGTGTACCAATCCGGAGCGAAAGCAGAGGCGTGACTAACGAATTGGTTCACGATTACATAGTATGTTGTTCACGGTCATCGAGTGTACACGTATAATAGCAGCAGGAAAGTGTATTCTGTGTATTTAATAATGTTGCACAGCTATGTTCGATAGAAGACGCAAGAAATGAGTGTATTTTAAGTAAGTTTGAAAGTCACGCCTCTGCTTTCGCTCCGAATTGGTCCACTCTATTCATAAGTCCATAGGCGTCTGCCTTGTAGTCGCAATTGCTTTGTTTCTGTAAGCGATCCGTGAGTTTCGAACACTTTGATACGTGTGGCTTGCTGCATAAGTAGCACATACCTACATATGCAGTTAATACGTATCTGTCAATGCACAACAGAGCGAATGTAATAAACAGTTTGGTAGCCGGCAGCAACTACTGCTGAAACAAAAATAATGCTGACAGGCGAATTGCGTATCGAATTTTGAATAAAAATAATTTACAAAGAACTAAACTCAAAACTATGTATTTTCTGTGGAACATTGAATGTGTAAAACATTGAACAACTAAAATTTGTTCAAGGTATTCCTGTGTTAAATTAGTTCTTTTAGATGTTAAAACGTTTTTAAAAATAGAAAATGTCTTTTCTACATCACGACTGGTGATGGGTGCGTGATTAAATTGTTGCAAAAGTACACCATACTTGGAATGTATAGATTTTTCAATCGACTCCGTGTAGAACTGATATAATATATTCAAATCTGGATTTCAGCTAAATATGGCATGAACTTTTTGTCTCAGCTTTGAGAAATATCTTTTTAAATGATGAAACTAACTTACTAACATTTGAAAAATGATCCCTGATGTATTCACATACTCAGTGTAGTGCATGTGCCGCACAGGTAACGTGTAGCACAGTGTTTTTCAACCCTTTTCATGACACGACCCCCCTAGTATCAAAAAATATTTCCCGACCACCGACTCTTTTTTTCGATGTATGTTAAAAATATTTAATCCATATAAAAATTTTAGCCGTTTGCGTTATTAGGATTCGGATATAAATATACAATTAAGTACGTAAAACATATAATTTTAAATCGAATACGTGGCCAATTGATAACTAACGAACAAATACAAACATATTGTTAGGGCCGAGACTCCCAGCGCCATCTGTTGGTAACACTCGGAACTAGTACAGGTTCCGAGTGTTACCAACCGATGGCGCTGGTAGTCCCTCGCGCGCTCCACGGCCCGCACTAAAGGTCCACAAGTTTCGAGACGTTTCGTTACGCTTCGAGATGATTCTCGCTAGAATGCGCTGGCCTATAAATAGGGCGGTCGACCGCGGCCGCGGTTGAGTGCAAGGACCGCGAAGCAAGTGGTCGTGTCGTCTGCTGTTTAGTTGTTTGAAAAGCACAAATCACTTGTTTTATGTATTTATTAGAGTTGTTTGTTATAATTGAAAATGGATAAATTCCTGAAAACATCATCAGAACCATCAACTCAACCATCAACATCAAGTCTAGCGGCAGTAGTGGAATAAAGAAAGAACGTCTTTATGACGACAATTTTTTTGAAATTTGGGTTTACTGTGATTGAGAATAAACCGCAGTGCGTAATTTGCTTTGAAACTTCGTCAAGAGAAAGCATGAAACCATCGAAGTTGGTACGCAACCTAAACAGAAAACATCCTAATGAAAAAAATAAATCCGTGGAATTTTTTGAGCGAAAATTAAAAGCTCTTGAACATTAAAAAACGGCTATAGGACAAATGTCCAACAATCGAGTAGCTTTTCGTGTGGCTAAAGCAGGAAAACCTCACAGTATTGCCGAAAATTTGATTTTACCAGCGGCTTTAGATATAGCAGAGATTATGTTTGGCAAGCAAGAGGTGGAAAAGCTCAAAAGTATACCTCTCTCTGACAATACCATTCAACTCAGGATAAGCAATATGGCGACTGACGTTCGTGATCAAGTCATAGAAAAAATTAAGAAAAGTTCTTTTGTGTCCTTGCAAGTGTGGGAAACGGAGAATCCCTGCAAATTAAGTACATCAGGGGTGTTCCTAAACTTGTCTCGTTAAACTAGCTTCGCCCAACAGAAATAATCTTACTTGTTACTATCAGAACGTGCGTGGATTGAGGACAAAGGCCATTCAGTTTCTTCCATCTGTCACTTCTTCGCCATTTGATGTTATTGGACTTAGTGAAACGTGGTTTTCGAGTGATATTTATAGTGCCGAATTTTTTCCTGATACCTATTCAGTCATCCGTTGCGATCGACGATTTGAAGAACTAAGGCAGTCTCGCGGAGGAGGCGTTCTACTAGCATACAGGAGTACTCTAAATTTTATTAATTTAAATTTATCTGATGTGTTCCGTGAATTTCCTTATGTTGACATCGCTGGAGGTAAATGTACTATAAATGTGATTTCTTTCCATATTATTATTCTCTATATACCGCCTTATATTTCGATTACAAATTTCGAATCGTTTTTGGAATTATTTGAAGAAGTAGTTTTCAACTATTCTAATTTAATCATCATAGGTGACTTCAATTGTCCCCAGTTTAACCTCAATACAGGTAATGATACTAAATCGATACTTGTAACATCTTTTATGGACATGTGCAACCTTCATCAATACAACAGCACTACTAATTCTAACAACAAATTGCTGGATCTCGTCTTATCTGATATGGATTGCGAGGTCATACGTGACGGTTCACCATTGGTTACCGAGGACACTCACCATCCTCCTTTAATTATTAATACTTCTATTTTCTCAGATACCTCGGCTAACTTTCCCATTAACAATAACAAGTCTTTCAACTTTCGTAAAGCAAATTTTCCTCTTTTATACAATGCACTGTTGTGTATTGATTGGGACTTTTTGGACAGTGTCTCGGATGTTGATTCCATGTGTGAAGTTTTCTACGATACTCTATATTCTGTGTTCGAAAAATACGTCCCCACTTACGTGAATCACCCCCGTCGTTTTCCTAAATGGTATACTCCCGAAATAATTTATAACCTAAAATTAAAATACAAATATTTTAAGCATTTCAAAAGTACCAAAAGTGCTGCATCTCTATCATTGTTCAAGCATCTGAGAGCATTAGTTAAGAAACAAATATCTTCAGCTTATAAGACCTATCTTAAAACTACTGAAACTAAGCTTAGAGACAATCCCAGACAATTTTGGTCCTACATTGGTGAAAGAAAGAAGAGAAGTCGTATTCCAGGTAGAATGAAGCTATTAGGAGTCAATCTTGAGGATCCTCAATCAATAGTTAACGCATTTGCTGATCATTTTAGGAACGTTTATAATACACCCTCTACGAATAATAACATAGATCTCCTATCAATCAATTCAATGCTTCTCCATTTGCATCACTTATCGGATGATGATGTATTGCTCAGCACTAAGATGCTTGGGAATAAGTTTACTTCGGGAGATGATCAAATTCCTGCTTTTGTTGTGAGGGACTGTGGAAACGTCTTTGCAACACCATTAGCGAAGATATTTAATTTGGCTCTCGCTACATCTACTTTTCCCGCTATTTGGAAGAGTACTAAAATTGTTCCCGTCTTAAAAGCTGGTGATACTTCGGACATTGCCAACTACCGTCCTATTGCCATCATTTCGAACTTCGCGAAAGTTTTTGAAATTGTATTATACCAAAAGGTATACCCTTTTATTAAGACTGCAATATCACCGAATCAACATGGCTTCATGAAAAAGCGATCTACTGTCTCTAACCTTGCGGTATTCTCTCAATACGTTGCTGAAGCGCTGGATTGCGGGTCACAGGTTGATGTCGTATATACTGACTTTGCCAAGGCATTTGATCGAGTGGATCACGCTATCTTGCCAGCTAAATTGGCGAGTTTTGGATTTAGTAAACCGCTGGTTAACCTTTTAACTTCATATCTACATAATAGGCCTCAACGTGTATTTTACAACGGATATTTATCGACACCTTACATTGCCACTTCGGGAGTTCCGCAAGGCTCTAACTTGGGTCCTCTACTTTTCATTATTTTCATTAACGATCTCTCAGACCGGCTCGAGTCTAATAACCTTTTCTTTGCCGATGACTTAAAGTTGTTTTCTCGAGTCTCCGACTCGAGGGACTGCCTTCGACTTCAGACGGATCTGGAGAATATACAAACTTGGTGCAAGGATAACAATTTGCCTTTGAACCCCGTTAAGTGCAAGGTTTTATCTTTCACCAAAAGACGTAATGGTATGCACTTTGATTACCAACTTGGGGATATAAGTATATCCCGTGTTGAATCAGTTAAAGACCTGGGCGTTATCTTCGATATGAAACTGACTTTTAATGAACATATCAGCAATGTGTCTAAGCAGGCCACACAAACTCTTGGTTTTATTATCCGCAACAGTGGCGAATTTTCTAACGTGAGCGTATTGACATCCTTATTTAACTCATTAGTGAGATCACGTTTGGAATATGCCAGCTTGATATGGTATCCGTTTTATCAATCACAAAAACGTCTACCTGAGCAAGTTCAGCGGCGATTTTTGAAATACATGTGGCTCAAGGTGGACGGCGTCTATCCGGACAGGGGCTTTGATCACACTCAACTCCTTTCTCGTTTCAACGTGCCTTCTCTCTCCTTTAGACGTTTTGTAGCCAGTCTCAACTTTCTTCATAGACTTCTTCACAATGAAGTTGACTGCACAACACTATTATCCTACTTTAATTTTCTTATCCCCCTATTCTTCACACGTCCTTCCCGTACTTTCTATCTTCCTTTTCCTCGAACCAATGTGTTGGTCAGGTCTCCTGTCTACGTTATGAGCAGTAATTACAATAAGGTTTCTTCTGAAATGGATATACATTTTCATGGTTTGTTGAGCTTCAGACAGCGTCTCTATAACATCTGCGATGTGTATTCGTTGTAGTGTGTAATTAATTAATTACTAGATGTTCCCGTTTCTTTTTTTGTTTTTATTGGTTTTGATCACTTGTCCAGACTATTGTTTATATTCATATATATTATTTGCTTGATTGTTGTATATTATTTTAGGTTTCTTTATATTTTTTATATTTAGGAAATTATGTCTTTATAATACTTTTTTTTTTCTATTAGTACTTATTGTTATGTGTATGATTTACAATTTTGTTTTATTTTATCCTGTAAATGGAATTATAATTCTGTTGGGTAATAAATATATAAATAAAAATAAAAATAAATAAATAAAAATTTGATGAATCAACGGATATTGCGGGTTGTGCGCAGTTTGTAGCTTTTGTGCGTTTTGAATCCAATGAATTATTAATGGAAGAAATACTATTTTGCAAGGCACTACCCAAAAATACTACAGGTCAGTGCTTGCATGACACGTTCCTTGAAGCTACGCAAGATATGAATATCGATTGGGCACAAAAATGCATTGCTATTTGTAGTGACGGAGCAAAAGCCATGACTGGTGCGAAGAGTGGATTTATTGCTAGACTGAAAGAATAGATGCCAAACGCGTGTTGGATGCATTGCTTTCTCCATCGCCAAGCTCTTGCAGCCAAAACTTTGCCACAAGAATACAGTCAAGTTCTAAATATTATTATTAACATTGTAAATTCTATTAAAGGAAAAGCGTTGCAGACTCGATTTTTCTAATCATTTGTGAAGATATGGGGGCACTACACCGCAATTTGCTTTACCATACAGAAGTTAGGTGGTTATCAAAAGGCAAAGTACTGACCAGAGTTATGGAACTTCGCGCTGAACTATTAGTATATTTACAACAAGCCCAGTCACATTACTGTGAATTCATTTCTGACCCGGAATTCCTTTTGAAATTGGCTTTTCTTTCTGACTTATTTGAGCATTTAAATAACTTGAATAAAAGTCTTCAAGGGCGGGATGAAAATGTCATTACAGCGAAAGACAAACTCCATGGCTTTATAAAAAAATTGAATTGTGGTCATCATCTATAAATCAAAACAACTTTGATTCATTTTCGTCGACACAGTCTTTCATTGAAGAAGTCGGAAGCGAAATAAACATCAACTCATATATATCTGGTATGAAAATGGTGTTAGATAATTTGAAGAAAGAATTGTGTCCTTACTTCTCAGTGCAAGAGATATCGGATAACACTGGGCAAAGACGAATCTTAAATCCGTTTTTAAATGCAGCTATAAATGAGGCAAATTTATCAACTAAGCTCAAAGAGAATCTGCTGGAATTATCTGCCGATGGGATGTTACACTTGGAATGCAAGTCTGAAAATTTGGATACCTTTTGGTTAAAAAGAAAAACAGAATACCCGGAATTAACAACCGAGGCTTTGAAGTGTTTGATTCCATTTTCTATCTCGTACTCGTGCGAGTTGGCATTTTCATCAATGGCCCAAACAAAAAGTAAACTAAGAAATCGCTTAAATTTGGAAAATGATTTAATACTTAAAGTTGCAAAAACGGATCCACGATGGGAGAAATTGATTGAACAAACTCAAGCGCAATCTTCACATTAAAATGAACGAGTACTCGAAGATTTTATTTTTTGTTAATGTGTTTGTATAAATAACATAACGAGTATCATTTTGTTAACTTTTTTTTAATATATCTACCTTTTTAAAATTTATTGATTTTTTTACTGAGTTCTCTCGACCTCTCGCGACCCCCCTACAGAGGCTTCGCGACCCCCTAGGGGGTCGCGACCCACAGGTTGAAAAACACTGGTGTAGCATATTGAGACAAGATTGCGTTAATAACTTTCCTGTTTTGAACATATAAGCTGCCGCATCAGTCAAAAATAATAGCCTCTTGTCTTTATAGTTGTTATCCGATGATAGAATATTATGAAAACATTAATCAATTACTTCTGCAACTGTTTCACAATTTACAACTGGTAATATTTTAGTTGCAATTAGGTATGGTTGGTGTGAAGTTGTCGGATAAAGAATACCAACAGCTACATTTACACAGGTCGTTCCATTACATCCGTTGTTTCGTCTGCACTTACCCAAAGATAATGGACCAGATAGATTGGTTCATATTTTTTCAATGGTTTTAAAATAATATTTTGGCAAGTGGTATTTACGTAAAGTAGATTCATATAGTATACGACGATCAGTATATTTTATAATAAATCTCGTGAGGACTGGATTGTTAAGCTTTTTTAATGGGATATTGGCCGCTATGAAAGCTTCACACAGTTCTTCGTTCAAAGTGTCAGGTGCAGATGGTCATATGTTATCTTGATGAGTTTTCGAAGGAACATGTCTCTGCACAGTACACTTTTGTGGACGCCTTAATCTTAATGAACAGGCACTGCAATATATCTCGGTATCTTTACGAATATGCAACCAATTTGTATGGCCTCTAATCCATCCTACCATGGTTGGCATACGAGAATTCTCCACAGTTAATGAAAATAAAGACAAATACTAAGAATATAAAGAAATGAACTAAAAAGAAGAAACGAATACTAGTCCAAAAATAAAGTAGTAAATTAAACTTAATATTTATAAAAATTGCAGGATAAATATACAATATAACAATATAAAATTGATTTTTTAACGTACTGAAAGTTGTTACCCAAGGAACACTGAAAGAAGCGAAACTAGAAACACGCCACTGTAAAATAGAATTTATGAATGAATAGACACAATAACGACGGAAATAACAACATCTCTTCGACGAATGCAATCGAGCAAGCAAATACTGGGGATGTTATAACATACATACTATACATGATACCGCCACAATATTTTATCGGAGCAATTGGTCATTCAATCGCTTCAATCTGCTCTCTGTTTATTATCTATTGTAGGATGGCAGGAAAATATGAATTAACAGCCGTGGTAGTATATTGTTTAGAACAGCTACATTTACAATCTACAAAATAAAAAACCTATTTACATGCTTTGCAAACAAAGTTACTGATTTTTCTAAAAAAACGACATACTTTTCTGAACAACTTAAGAGATATAAGGTTAAATAGCTGTTATAATTATAAAAAATTACAAGATACATATTGCTATGAATAGTGGTTTATTGACTTTAATTGTGCCACGATCTACAACTAAACTTCCCAACTAGGATACTCACCAGATTGATCTCCAAAAAAAAATGGGACTTCTTACTTCTCAGGATTCCAAAAAAGGAAATATGTGGTCTTTTCTACAAAATTTTTAAGGCGCCAGTAAATGAAGTCACAATAATGTATATTTATATTTTCTGAGTTACTTAAATTTCCTGAGTTACTTATATTTTAATTAATTAATTAATTGTCAGGGGCAGAACACAAAATTAAACACAATATAAAATCAAACTGAAACTTTAATACAAAAATAAAAAAAGAAAAAAGAAACTATCTTTATAGAGTATAAAGATATTGTAACATTCAACAATTCCTGAGGTAAAACAATTCACTGAATATGACAGCTAAATGAATTAAAACTTTCTCTTAATTACTTCCGATCAACTTATCTACAAAATAATAAAGTTTATTTTTAATTTCTCCCCAAAGAACCACACTGTATAATAAACTTGAAAACACGATCAAAATCTAACACATGCGCAATCATCAAACGCATACAAAAAAAACCCTTGAAACCAACGAGCAAACTTTTACAATTATAATTTTTTTACGTAGAAGTTTAATAATACTCTTTATTATTTATTCTTACTAATAATAAATCTCTTAAATAACAATATTGAATACAATATAAATATTCTTATAATATTAATCAAAGTTTTATATCATAAAAAAACTTACAGTTTTAGGAGACTTGCAAGACACGTTGTTTTATCTTAAAAACCAACAAATTACGAGAATACAACTCTCTACAATATACGGGAATTGAATATAAAATACCATCAACTAATTAACACAATCAAATCATCCCGAATTTAATACAATATAAATAAATATATATATATATATATATATATATATATATATATATATATATTTCAAAGAAATACAACGTTCTCGTCTTAGGGCAAAACTTGGTCTCCCCCTCAATATCGCCCGCTATCGCTGTCACATAAAGACGACCTCCAAAAATCAAGTTTTTTAATCCCACACATGACATAACATTTTCAAAAATAACATATCGGATATACACAGATATCCACAAATAATGTACATTCATTTTAAATAAATTTTAAATATTGTTTAGGGAAAAATCCATAGCAATATGTACAATCGGTGCCTAAAAAACGGGTAGACGAGTATTTTGTTTTCTGTAAATCTTAACGAATCTGACAACTCCCGACAACTAACATGACAATTAAATAAAGTAATTCGAAATGTCAAATTTGAACCATCTCAAAAAGTCTTTTTTGATAACGCAACCTCAGGAGGGATGGACTGCTAGAAGAATTGCGAGCGAACTAAACATAAGTAAAAATACAATGTGCAACGAGCTAAAAAACATTTGCAAAATGGAGTCCTTCTTCGAAGAAAAGTTCAAGACGCCGAAAAATATTATGATGTATTTGTCTTTTCGGGTTTTTAAATAAAGCTAACGATAACTTACACACACACTATATTAATAATAAAAACGAATAACAATTTAAAAACTAATTACTAACAAAAAGCACATCTATGTACTTATATTGATGTAAGTTCACTTGGCAATGATTTGGTATCGAATGAATCATAAATCCCTTTCTCGACGGCTTATATATCGGCTGTCGAACCGCTCTCGAGATTTATACGAGTACATCTATTGGGAAGGTGCCAACGGTATGATACGGGACGTATCGTTGGATGAGTCATCACAATATCATCTCAGGAGCAAGATGAAGAACTGGTAAATTTTATTAGAGAACACGTCTTTGATACACCTATAAGAGCAAAAGAAGTAACTAATTTTCCTGGTAGCATCGGAACTGCCCAAAAACGAATTGCTGAAACGGAATTAAAATACTGCTGTAGCCCTAATAAGATCATTTTGACGGAAGATAATAAGCAAATAAGATTGGCATTTGCTCAGCAATATGTTAATGAGCATGATATTTGGAATAATATAGTTTTCTTAGACGAGAAAAGTTTCCAGTTCTTTCATAATGGCCATATTGGTGTTTATCGACCGCCAAAAATGCGTTATGATCCAAAATATGTATCATTCGTTAACCGAAGTGGTCGTTTTTCTGTGAACGTCTGGGAATGGCTTAGTGCCAGATGTCCAGGTATATGTATTATATTAGAGGAAAAATGATGTGGTGAAGTGTATAGGAGAATTTTAGAACAAGCTATGCTATCATCAGTAACTGCGGTTTTGGACGAAAATTTTACGTACCATGAGGTAATATAATACAAAGCTTTCAACGGTAATGCAACTTTATAATTTCAGGATAACTGTGCAGTTCAGAGAGCACGAATAGTCGAAGAATTTTTAAATTTATATAATGTAAGTGTTTTACCGTGGCCATCAAAAAGTCTCGACTTAAACCCTAATGAAAATATTTGGGGAAGATTGACGAAAATTATACACAACACCAATTTTAGACCTAATAATCGCTTTGAATTACAGCAACGCATTATGGAAACATGGCAAAATATCACCCTGGAATTTACTCTGGATTTGGTGCTGTCAATGCCCGCGACGTTTACGAAATGTACTTGACTGTAATGGAGTAATGACCAAATACTAAAATTGTACTATTAAAATTCTAATGTATTAAAAAATAAAGCGAACATGATTTTTATTATATTACTGCGTTGATTAATGGAGGACATAAAGTTAGGCAAACGATTACTGTCATTCTATATAACCTTTGCGCATGGTTTGACATAAAAGCCTAAAACGCACTAAACAATTTTTTGAAAAGTTACCTTAGTTCATCTGTCAATGTTGTACCCATATTTTTAGGCGCCAATGGTACATTTATTTTGATATGCGTGGCTCTTTTCAATCGTACTGTATAATGAGACTTAATTGTACTTATTTCATTACACCATATTTCTCATATAGCTGTTATATTTTAGATTAATAATGTTCAAACATCTTGGTGATAACAAATACCAGCATACCAGATGTTTATTATTCTTGTTAACAGATTGCTAATAAATGGAGTTACAAAGAAAATCTAAATAAAAATACTACGATTTCTTTCGAAATTCTTCGACGAAGGAATTTGAGTCGCGAAATTTAATTCCCTTGAAACACATACTTTTATTACGGAAATATTTTTTAATTAAAGGTGTACAAAATACATGAGTTTGGAAGATTTAATAAAGGTCTAATACTTTTCTTGAAATAATGCAAAACAAATATGTTTCTGAAATGAAATATTTAACAAGAAAACTCTCATTTAATTCTGCAGATAAATCAATTAATTTTAAGAAATATTAAAGTGTTTAAACCTTAATTATTCGAATGAAAGCAGATAATATATGTTCGTTAATCCCTATTTGTTCACAGCATTATTTAAGAGAGCAATTCTAATGGGCGGAACAGCATTGTCCGACTGGGCTATGGCCACTAAATCCAGAGATGTCACTTACGGAATAGTTCACTCGCTGAACTGTCCTACTGAAGACGAAGCATTAAAAGCGTGTCTGAGGAAGAAAAGGCTGCGGGATATTAAAGTGGCCGCCAAGGCTTCCTCTCTACCATATATCACGAGATTTGGGCCCGTCGTGGACAGTTCCGTAATTCCTAACGAACCCGAGAAACTCATGACGAATTACATCGATTTATTTCACAGGTAGAGTAAATATATATAAAGAAGGGTCTCGTGGGAGAACCTGATCATGTTACCGGAGAAGTTAGGTCTATGTATTGGTGTGTGAGAAAAGACTTTCTCAGGAAATTCGGGCTTGATTTTTCGGATTTATTTTTTACGTTGTTTAGAAGTTTTGTGATAATTTCGAAATTAGTTTTGATTCGTTTGTGATGTTATGCATATATCATTTCAATAAATGTATTTATTATTAGCATGCAAACCAAAGTTAGAATCCAAGATAACTTAATAATTGATTTAATATCAGGACATTTTCATACTAGATAATATATGTATACAATATATGTATCGTTATGTTCAAATTTTAGGAGTGTAAAATAGACTTTATTTCAAGTAACAAAAACGCAAAACTTGTATATCCATTTTTATATGTTTCAAAGTTAGAGATCTATGAATGTGATTGTCACATCATGAAAGAAAATGTAATCCTAAAGTCAATAGAAACTGATTTTATTTAAAAAACTTCAATTAATAATATTTTGGAAATGTCAACTTTCTTGTTGAATGCAGGCTTGTGCCCGTAAGCCAACAGAAGCAGTACTTATCGGAATTTCATACTTGTTTTGTCGGATTTGCTCGGCAGCCAGGTGAATACGATCCAGCAA
Source organism: Melolontha melolontha (assembly GCA_935421215.2). NCBI lineage: Eukaryota > Metazoa > Arthropoda > Insecta > Coleoptera > Scarabaeidae > Melolontha > Melolontha melolontha. The sequence continues at coordinate 17,285,444 of OW285237.1, read as the reverse complement.
CTCTTCTCTTCTGTTCGAAACTTGCGCGTAGACTAAATTTTTCATATACCTCCATAAATAAAAGTCAAGGGGATTGAGATCGGGTGATCTGGGTGGCCATGCAACAGGACCAACTCGACCAATCCATCTTGGATAATTTAAGTTAGGCCAATTTCGGCAGAAATTCCGTGTGGTGATGCCCATGTAAAACCACATGTCTCGTCGAACATTTAGTAGGACATCCTCTAAAAGACCTGTCAGTTCGTGAATAAGAAATTGAAGGTAATTGTACGCATTTAACCTACCAGGAAGAACGACAGGACCAATCAACAAGTCATCGATTAGGGCCGCCCAAACGTTAAAAGAAAATTCATGGTGGAATTTAGATGCGCGTATAGCTTTGGGATTTTCCGATGACCACCTGTGCAGGTTTCTCAGATTTGTAACACCACTTCTCGTGAACGCAGATTCATCTGTCCAGAGGACTGTTCTGCAGAAATTAAAATGAAGCTGTGACTGTCTTAATATCCAGGTAGAATAAACTAGACGAGCATAGTGGTCTGCCTCAAGCAAATCGTGTCCCCTGCGATAGTGATATGGATATAAGCCCTCACGTTTTAAAATTCGCCAAACTGTTGTTCGTGGCACTCCTAGTTGTCTAGCGGTCCGACGTACACTGAGAGTTGGATCCCTTGTAACAATAGCTACTGCTTCTTCCTCAAAGTCTGCTGGCAAATTTACTCCTCGGTCAAAAAGATAATCACACAGTCCGCGTTCCCGAAATTGTCTGTGTACTTCCAGAAACGTTCTGTAATGAGGAATGTTCCTATCGGGAAACCGACGTCGCTATTCAATAACTGCTTGACGTGCACTGCCGTTACAGTAGCCATACACAGAATGCATGTCCGCATACTCCTGAAAGGAAAATCGGTAAGGCATTTTGAATAAATAAAACGTGTTCACTCACTGTTGTATGAACTGAAACGTAATGTAATAGTTTATTAAGAAATGAAACGTTAACAATCATCTGAACATTTGTTTATTGTATGATATTAATGGTTCAGCACTTACGAAATAAGTAGGAACCTTCTTTATCATAAATCAATTTCAAGTACTCTTTCTTGTAGATCTCCAACAAATTACTATATGCACTACGACACGTGTTTATTTATTTTAGGATAACATTTTATTATGCGACGTTAACAATCACAGGCCTGTTATTGAATCGTATAACTTTTTTTAAATAAAATCAGTTTGTATTGACTTTAGGATTACACTTTTTTTTTCATGATCTGACAATCACATTCATAGATCTGTAACTTTGAAACTAATAAAAATGGATATACAAGTTTTGCGTTTTTTGTAACTTGAAATGATGTCTACTTTACACTCCTAAAAATTTGAACATACCGGTACGAGACAGCTTGTTTATATGGAATATTCGAATAACTTTCAAATTGGTATTCTCGTTTTGAGTTTTAGTTTCGATAGTTGGTTTTATTTTTAAATATATTGATTCTTTTTCCAAATAATGAGGATCCACATTTGCCAGATCGTAGAATTTTGTATCAACAGGATGGCGCGCCTCCGCACTATACGATACCAGTAAGGCAATACCTCAATAATTCATTTCCTAACAGATGGATTGGAAGAAGAGGGGCAATTGAATGGCCAGCTAGAACGCCAGATTTAACTCCATTGGACTTCTTCTTGTGGGGTTACTTAAAATAAAAAGTCTATGCGACTCAACCGGAAAATTTGGACGTTTTACGACAACGCATCATCTACGAAACCAGACTAATAACTCCCGAAATATTACAGAATGTGCGAAATGGAATTTATCATCGCTTAGGATTTTGTCAACAAAATGAAGGAAAACATTTTGAGCATTTGTTATAAATTTGATAATCCTAGAATTACAACACAATTTACTCAAAAATTATCTAATGTAACATACCAAAACTTTTACATCATCGAATAAGAATTGTAAAAGCTTTCAAAATCCATAAAAAAAAATGGGGTTGTCCATTAAAAAAATTATCAATGACGTCATAACTTATTCAAGGTCGACGGAAAAAACAAAATGTAGCATCTAAATATAGCTAATGAAAAACGTTAATCGACATATCTTTGCATTTTGTCAAATAATGCACAATAACGTTATTACGGGCTTGTGTCCATACTTTATGGACGCAATGTATAATCAACATTTAATGCAACAAATTTGTCCAAACGCTGAATAAAATTTCTTCATTCCGTTCATAAAAATCTTCCTTGTTTACTGTTGATATAGTTGTGTCCATACTTTATGGACGCACTATATGGAGAAATAAGTAGGGACGTTAGTAATACAGGCTGGCCCAAAATGACCGAAGGGGTTTTAATTCCTTATAACTTTTTTATTATAATTTTTTTTTTGTTTTCAGTATTTTGTAAAGAAGACCTGAGGAATTTAAAATGGAACAGTACACAATTGAACAACGTGCCAAAATCGTTGACCTTTATTTCTCAAATCAACGATCCATTGTTTTGACTCAGCCTGCATATCGTCGTTATTTTAATGTGCGGGTTGGACCCTCAGAGTCCAGAGAGAAAAAAATTATAATAAAAAAGTTATAAGGAATTAAAACCCCTTCGGTCATTTTGGGCCACCCGCGAGATATAATTTCTCATAATTAAATTAAAAATATTCTCCATTAATATACTGTATTTAAAATTAAAAAAATTTAATAATTATGTCTTAAATAAGAAGTTATAATGAACTCAAACCCCTTCGGTCATTTTGAGCCACCCTGTACAATAAATTTACTTCATTTCGAGGTTGGTTCAATTATTTTGTCGTTTATTTTTCTTATTTTATAGAGTTAGAAACCTTATATATCAATCTGTACACGTATTAACTCTGTTTACACATTCTACAGTTAAACAATATAACTTTATTATTTTTGTCTTCAAATATTATTAAAATTAAGAATTTTTAGTTTGTGCTTAAATCCGTAAACGATTAATTTTCATTGTACATATCTATTGTTTATTGTTTGTTAGGTTCGAACTAATGTATGGCCTCACCGAAGTAGAAAGCGTAGATCTATTAAACCCGATTTATCTCCTGCATGGTATGCTGGATAAGGAATTGGACAAAGAATTAACGGATTATATTAACGCCCGTTGCACATTCAGGCCAGTGGAATGCAAGTTACGCACCCTGTACAAATACTGGGAAAGCACGGGTGCGTATGGAAATCTAAGGCCGACCAATGAGACGAAAGCTAGAGATGTACTGTTGGATATTTTATCAGACGCTAGATCGGCCGCACCGATGGCGCAAATGGCTAAATATCATAACATATTAAATGCACAATCCTATTTCTATGTTTTCGGACACACAACCACATCAAAGAATTCTATAGTAAGTAAACAAATATTGTTAAATAAATGAGAAAATGGCTTTGTGTATGTACGAGGGGGTTTTGAAAACTAAAGTTCGAATTTTCATGATCAGCAAATGCTTTACACATACGCATAAATACATCACGTTCTTTCCAAAAATATCTCAAATATAAACATCATTTTTACAATTTATGCACTTTTAGGCACTTTATTTTTTATGTATTTAGGTTACTGAAAATCAAGGAAAGAGAAGTAAAACAGTAGAAAGTAGTCTAAATTACAATTATACATAAAAAATAATTATTATTGCATAATATATGATAAGAACATTGCATAATAATATGGTAAAAGATTACAATTACTAGCTGTCTATGGATGTTAACTAATAACATAATAATTTATTATGTTATTAAGTAACATCCATAGTATTATAAGGTAAGTCGGATGAAGATGCCAAACCGGGTAAGACGCCAAAGAGTTCAGCCGCTAACCCTCAGATGGTGTAATGGACGCTATTCATGCTGTATTACGACGAGTGTAGGTGAGCCCGCAAGTTTTCGAGGAAGTGAAGTGATTTTAAAGGTGAATTTATGTTTAGAGCAGGTAAATAAATATTTTCAATGCTCTGCAATTGACGCAACCAACTAGTTATCTTAGTACTTTATAATCGGTTTAAAGAAATAATAGCAAAAAGTAGAGGTTAGTGTTGATGTTTGTTATTACCACCTGGGAGTTGCCGCGAAATTTTATTTTATAATTGTTTACCATCTTCCCCCAGCTATAGGGGTAAGATGCCATAAACAATTTTTTTTCCATTTTTCTATCGATATGCCACGGAAGTGCACAAGAATATCCAATAGGGCCGAGTCTGAAGAAGATCTTTCCAGGGCAGTTGCGTTATTAAAGGAAGGTGGTCGTAATGCTAATTGCATTTCAAAAGAATTAAAAACTCCACAGCGTACACTTTTGAGGCGTTCAAGAAGTGGAAATCTTACAAAATGCAGTTTAAGTCCACCTGGCTAGGGAAAGAAAATGAAGAGAATTTGGTACAGTACATCAAACAGTTAGAACACATCGGCTATGCAGCTACCCCTACAGAAATTAGACGTCTAGCATTCATTTTTGTAGATGCAAACAACATTAAACACAATTTTAATACAGCTGGATATGATTGGTTCTCTCTATGTATGAAAAGATATCCCAAATTACGCCTGATAACCGCTAGGGTCTGTCAATTGTTAGATCATTATGAATGTGTCGCAAAGAAGTCGATGCATATTTCCAGATCAAAATACCGCCAAATTCTTTAAATTTCAAGAACATAACTACTACTACTCTAGTATAATAAATTTACATTTTAAATAATAGGGTATTTAATCTTAGTTTATTTTAAAAATTTCATAGCCTTATATTTATGTTTAAAACATCATTAAAATTTCACTTAATAAACTTAATAGCCCATTAATTATAGTATGTATATAATTAATGGGCTCCAATTACTTTGGAATGTACTCTAAAAATTCAACTTCCATACCGAGCCGCGTAAAATCTATAACATGGACGAAACTGGGTTACAGTTAAATCACAAACATGGGAAAGTGGTAGCCACAAAAGGAGCTAAAGATATTCAGAGGCTTACTAGCAATGAAAAAGGGGAAACCATAACCATTATCGCCTGCTGCAATGCGGAAGGTAATTTTTTACCTCCATATTGTATTTTTTGGGGAAAAAATAAGAAAGCAGAATTCGAGGATAACATGCCACTAGAATCTAAACTTTTTATGTCACCCGATTCAGCATATGTCAAGGACAATATATTTTTAGATTGGGTACAAACTCATTTTTTGCCACGAAAAGAGCCCGGGCCAGTCCTCCTTATCGTCGATGGGCATTCTTCCCATTGTAGTGATGTCAACATTCTAGACATTTTAGCTCAAAACGAAATTATACTCCTATGTCCGAGTCATACGACCCACTGGCTCCAACCGCTAGATAGGTCATTTTTTCGCCTTTCAAAATGCTACTGGAACAAGCCTTGTGCATCTTGGATGCAAAATCATCCATGAAGAAAGCTTTCAAGACTGCAGTTTGGGTCACATCTGTCCGAGGCGTGGGGACGAGCTGCCACTCATGAACATGGACGCTCGGACTTTGTCGCTGGCGGAATTCATAATTATAGCCCAGATCGCATTCCCAATTATGCATTCTCCGTTTCGGATAGGGCTACAGGAAGTACTAATCACAATGAGTTTCAAGATCCTGAATTAAGACCAACTTCAACACAACTAGACCCTAGAACAAGAGATGGAGAAGAAGTTCAGCTAGGAGAAGGTGATAATACAGGAATTGAAGCAGGAGAAAGTAGTCATGAAATAGAGTCAGAAGAAGATGGTGGAGAAATTCAAGATGTTTCTATAGTTGTGACATTGTCAGAAATTTATCCCTATCATGTATAGCCTGGACCAAGCAAGGCACATCGTAGGAAGCAGCATGCGGAAGTAATGACATCTCTTGAAGTTAAAGCACAGAAGCGCCAAAAATTGGAGAAACGGTTAACTCAACAGGCTGCAAAGTAAAAGAAACAAGAAGACAGACAAAGAAAGCAAGAAAAGGAAAAGAAACAACAGCAAAAAACAAAAGAAACAAAATGAGAGACAAAAAAATTAGAAGGAAAAACGAAAGAAAAAACAATAAAGAGAAGAATTGAGACTACAAAAATAGAAAAACAAAACTGGCAAACAAGTTATGTGAAAGCAGCAGCGATGAAGAAAGTGATAATCCGAATTTGTCCGATCAGCCAGACAACGCAAACAGTGACACTTACGAATTTTGTGTCATATGTAAAGGCTATTATGGTGACAAAAATGGCCCAAAAGTAGACTGGATCTGCTGCATTATTTGTAAGAACTGGTTGCCTGAAATATGCACAACTAGGGAAAATACATGCGATGATTGTGCAACAATCTAATATTTTTATGTACTACTTGGCATCTTTACCCAATAGTAACTAATACAGTACTGAAATATTCGGTGCAGATGCCTCAATCCCTTATGGAAGTTAGCTTGTTCACTTTGGCATCTTACCCCTATACCTCAGGGTAAGATGCCAATCGTAAAGTTTCAGTTTAATGTTTTTGTATTAATCATTTTACCAATTAAATAAGATTTCTTTCTATTATAACAATCTAAACATAATATTCTTTGAATATATGTATGTATTTGAAATTTCTAAAATATACATACATTTTGAAAATAATAAAATAAAATACCACAAAGTTACGGCTGCCAGTATTAATTTTCTTAAACACACGTTTTGAATTATTGTGAAATTATAAAACTATAGGCATCTTTCGCCGACTTACCTTATATGATAAGAATATTGCATAATAATTAAAGACGCCAGACTATGTGCCCCAGCAGTAGCGTTGCGTGGAGAGTTTAGCAGAATAACAGTGCGCTTACTTAAAAATAAATATATCGAATCCCTATACAAAACGTTAAGAAAAAACATAAATAAGTTACCCAACATGTTTACATTGCTGCAAAAAAATGTAGATTTTACAAAATTAGGGCAACTTTTTACCAATACTGAAGATCCGTTGTACAGATACAAACAGCACTTTAACTATGCAAATATAACATCTCTCAACGTCGAACAATCCTTCTCTGTATATAAACATATATATACGTCGCTACCATATAGGCGTCCTCAGCTTAACTGAGGACGCCTATATGGCAGAAACATATGTATTAAGCAGAAGTAAATGCTGAAAATACGAGGTGTATTGTCCATGTGCATAGTTACAGATATGTAAATTATTTACATGTTTGTTTCATATTGTACAAACGCTTTATACGTGCTTAACGTATTGTCATACTTAAACAAAACCTTTTTGTATACTTTTATTTGTTCCGACTGCAGACTTCAAAAAATGTTAGTTAAAGCAATATATAAGGAGAAACAGGAACTTCTTGAAACTAATTCGGCGTTAATTTAATAATTTTTCAAGTACAGTAAGTTTCATGGAAAATTGCACAAATCCTAAGTGATATTTTACTTCGAGCACCATATGAACTTCATCCATCAAAGTAAATACTTGAACAATATTTCATTGCCCTTTTTACGCACAAATAATTTTTTCAACTCATTTCTTTTATGCGGTAGATTTATATAACGTAGTTCTTTCAGGGTAGGTTTTTATTATCAAGAAAATGTCTCGAAAATGCATATCATCAAGAAATATCGCTAGTCGAAATTATGCTGAGAAATATTTCCGCCATTTTATTTAAGGTTTTATGGTCATTTTCTTTAATATTAGTATTATTTTATTGTAAATTTTTTTTGAAATTAAAATTTTTACAATTTCATTTATGTGAATTAATTAACTGCAACTGAAAATTAAAAACGAGTCAAAGTGTAATTATTTTTAAAAATAAGTGCATGATGATAAGAAATTATTACACTGTTTAGCACCCTTTTTTCTTGTAGCTTAATAAGTGTATGGAAAGCGTCTATTTTCGATGTTTCGCAGTCATTAATTACGAATAACGAAACCAAAACACTCCACCTCATTCAGTTCTCAAGATATTCGCAAAAAGTTGTAAAAATCATATAACGAAAGGTCGAATTTTCAGCGGCGAACCATTCAGACAGTCTTCTTTAGCGCCTTCGAAAACATTAGAGTAAATTTTGAAATAAAATTTTTTTAAAATTCCGAAAATTTCGCTGCAAAATGACATTAATTTTCGACCTATCTGTGTACGACTTTTTATGTTATCTAACTAGCTATAAAGGAAACGAGTTAAAAAACAAAAATAAATATATTTTTCGTCACACCTACTGCGTAAGTAAACAATTATGACACCTTTTTTTGAAACGTAAGTGACACTTTACATACCGTATTGACAGTTGCTATGGCGGGCTGTAATATTTATTACGACCCTAGGGAAATAATAGCAATATTAGAAAATTTATGACAAATTTGTTTCAAACATGATTAATTAACATAACTAGGAAAAATAGAATCTTGTACAAAAACTTATGATTTTGTAATATTAAATGTAAACGAACAATTAGAACAATTAGCTATCTGAACAATAGAGTCTTCTTTCTTACTAGGCAAGTTTATATTTTCAATAATGTCAACATTATTAATGGTTGTTGGATTCCTAATGGAATCATCAACTTTCTTTTCATTTTTCTGTATCACAGTTGAGCAAACAGCCTCTGTAATATTTTGTTTATATAAAATTCGGTCAGCTATCTGTACTTTATTTATCATTGAATCGGAAACATAGCTTTCTGCCACGGTAGAAGATTTCCATCCGCCGTGTCTTTTCAGACCAAGAACATCAATTCCTGAATCGGCCAATAATGTTGCCGAGGTCCTTCGAAAGGAATGTCCGGTGTAGGTAGTGGGGTTCTCCAACGACAAGTATTTTGCTATTTGGCTAGGAATTTTTACGAGAGTGTTTTTTCCTACAGGCTGATTTCGACATTTACCAAAACTGTACTTTAAGAAAAATCTATCATTGGTAATATTTTCTAATCTCAGACCAATGTATTTTTTAATAATTAGCATAAAATTAATTGGATATTCTTCCTCCGCAATAATTGTAAAAGAACGTTTTAATCCATTTTTAGTATCCGGTATTTTAATTATTATTACACCATTGTTATTTTCCACATCTTGAATTTTCATTTTAACTAGTTCATCTTTCCTACAAGCCCCAGCAATTCCCATAATCATAACAACCTGCAAAAAATTAGTATAGAATGAACACGAAATAAAAAGGATCATTCTGTAAAACTTACCTTCATCAACAAATATGTATCGTCGGAAGCTTCAATAAGAAATTTATTCATTTCCTCTCTTGTAAAGATACTAGACTTTTTAGTCTTAAAACCATCATTCTTACGCTTCAAAAATCCTTTCAATTTAGGATATTTTGAAATATCTTCATTTTCGTTAATAAATATGGTAGTTTTTAACATGGAGTATTCACACCATAAACTGTTTGGTGATTTTAACTTCATAGATCTAACACGAAAATATGCCAGCATTACAATTTCTGAAATACTCTCCACATACCTCTGGTGACCCCAATCTTTGAACATTTTATAGGTTTCATTGTATCTGTTTTTAGATTTCTCCGGCAAAATCTCAGTACAAGCTATAATAGCATCCATCTCTATTTGATTCATGTTTATAAATTTTATTTAGAAAGAAAAACTTTTGAAAATCTATTGCATATACTATTTATCAAAAATATAAATTTATGTCGCCACAAACATGGTTACCATAGATACGACAAATATTCCTGACTTGATGTTACTAATGACAGTAATGACTAATGAATGAGTAATGTGTATACATATAGTAAAAGTAAAGTGGAAAATCATTCAAATTCGTCTATTTAAAAAAAAACGTAGGTATGACGAAAAATCTCATATGCACCACGGTTCGTACAGTACACTTTCATGGTCTCGAATACATGCAAACCTCGACCCTACGGGTCTCGGTTTGCAATCGTATTCTCGACCATAAAACTGTACTTACGAACCTAGGTACATAAATAACTATTTCTATTTTGCGTTCGAAATGAACTCATTATGACACCTAAAACAGTATCGAAATGAGCTTCATTTCGATACGCTCTTTTTCATTTTTCAATGTTGGCGTTGTTCGAACACAGAACCAAATATCATTGCTGTCACTGATTTTAAAAATTTAAGTACATTTGACAGATATAATATATGTTCGTACTCTACACAATCAACGTATATTGTATACAATTGGCAACAAGATATATTAGTTTCTACGTCCCTCATGTTTATATTTTTAAATAAAATATCAAGTAATGTTAACGAAAGTTAATAAATAATATGTAATATAAGGTTTGTTTTTGCAGGCGTTTTGAAACGGTTTGAAAATCATTTTATAATCACTTTCATACGCATGCGTCAATTACAATCCTTTCCAAACTATCCAAAATTTTATCGGTGCTAAAACGAATTTCAAATTCGTGGCAGCTAGTGACATCTACCATACAAATAGTAGAATTTCAGAATTTTCAAATCTACCACATATTTCTTGAGCAACATGTTCTGCTTGCGCGAAAATGTTCTATGAATTCATTAACTGTGTATTGAGGAATAATTATTTAAAAATAATTTTCATTCCTTATTTTAATTTTATCTTGAAATTGTATTTCTTCTTCACTGGTAAACTCGCACTCAGTACTACTATTGTCACTAGTGCATAAACTAAATAAATCTGACATTCTTTTCATATCTACACAAAACAGTCAAACAACGAGCGCGATGGAGATTTAAAAAACATTCAGTGAGAATCACAACGATGCCTACACATTTCTCCACTTCCGTGCATACAAATGAAACGCGCATGCGTCTGATATTCGGTTTTACGAAAATACTCAAACCATTCCAACCGATTGAAAATCATTTCACAACGATTTAAAAACTGCAAAAACGACAAATGTTTTATCAGTCTTTGATTTTATTTCTCTGTCCGAACGCTTTTTCTTCAATGCGCACACTCCTGATATTTCAAATGATTTCAAACGCCTGCAAAAAGAAACCTATAATATACTTCGCGGATAGCAATATATAAATTTCACAATGTCAAGTATCAATGTGACCAACTGCATGCTTTATATAAAAATTAAACTCTGACTTCCAAATTAAATAATTCCAATTTATTAATGTAAAAAATGCAAAACAGAAAAAATAGTATAAAAAACTCGTTTCATGAGGCCTTTTGCCGCACTCGCTCTTACTGATCTCGTGCGGCAACATGGTGCCTTATGAAACTTGTTTTTTAATATACTATTTTCAACGCAAGAATTACTAACTGGGTACATCACTTCAAAGATCTGTTACGACAAAAACGCGTTAAATTTCTGGGAGAAAAATACCAAATAGGTAATTTAACTAATATAAATCTTCAATTAAAACCAGAACAACAATCCGTTAAAGACACAAAATTGAGAAAATCTTCGGCACCTGGAAGGATACACCCGGAATTTATAAAATATAGACTTGAAAAGCTGCTAAGAATAGTAAAGTATTTATTTGAAAGATGCTTTATTGGTGAAAAAACACCGACTGAATATATATCGACCATCCGTAAAAAAGGTTCAAAAGACGATCCCAAGAATTACCGGGGTATAGCAGTCATTCCAATAATTGGAAGAATATATTCCCGGATTCTTAGAGACCTAATTGAAGAAGACATTAAAGATCAGCAACCTGAGGAACAAGCGGGATTTCAGGCGGGAAGATCTACGACGGACAACCTAAATACAAAATAACATTAGAAAAGCGAACCCAGCGAGGTAGAGAAACACATATAGCTTTCGTTGATCTTGAAAAACCTTATGACTGTGTCCCAGTATCACAACAATAGAAAACAATGGAAAAGCTCGACATTAGACCAACATTAATTAGGACCGTCTGTATGAACAGTATGACAAAGAAAATTATACTGCAATCAAAGTTGGAACGTCATTTATTGAATCCTTCGACACCACAAAGGGACTCAGACAAGGGTATTGTCTGTCTCCTACCTTATTTAAAATATATCTAGACCAATCCCGAAAATGCTGAACACGCAAATATAAGAATATGGGTCTCCAAGTTGTTGATGATAACTTGTACACTCTGTTTTTCGCAGATGATCAGATAGTAATCGCAGAAGACGAGCAGGATTTAAGTTATATGGTTAGAAAGCTGATTGAAGAGTATACCTAGCGGGTCTTAAAATAAATCTGAATAAATGTGAATACCTCATTGTAGGCAGCGATAAAAACGACAACCTACCTTTGGGAAAACCAAACAATAAATAACGTTGAGAAAGCTAAATATTTAGGAGTAGTTTTCAATAAGCAAGGAAACAGCAAAGACAAGATCCAGGAAAGAATTACAAAAGGTAGGAAAACTATTGGAGAACTCAATTCCATATCTTGCGAAAAACCTTCAGACGAGACTCAAAATTGTTAAGAGTATTTCGACATATGGTTCAGAAGTATGGGATTTAAGTAAAACTAATAGAAGAAAGCTGCTGGTCACAGAAATGGATTTTTTAAGAAGAAGCTCTAGAATATCGAGACTCCAAATATATAGAAACAAGAACAATTAACAGGATGAAAGATTGACGAGATAGAGAAAAAACAATTTACTTGGTTCTGACACACAAAAAGAATGAATGAGACGAGATGGCCAAGGAAAGTGTTAGAATGGATACTTCTAGAAAAGCTAAAGAGAGGAAGACCAAGAAAGAAGATGTTGGAACGATGACTCTAACGAAGCAATGGATGCAAGAAATTTAGAGGAAGACATACGTTACGACAGAAGGATATAGAAACTGTGGACGGAGAGGCGGCGAGAGCCGTAGTTAATCCGTATATAGATATATAACAACCACTAACACTAACACACTTATTCCAACGTTTCTTTAATAACGCTATGCCTTTGGAAATTTTTTTTTTGAGAATTCCGCAAAATACGACCCCATAGCTTTTTCCACGTCGTAATTCGATAAAAATCGACGTGTTTTTTGAGTTTTGGTCACAGGATACGAGATCGGGACTGTAGGTTGGATGTTGTAATTCCTCAAAGCCGCGTTCATTGAATACTGCTTGAACAATTCAGGCCTTATGCACCCTGCAGTTATCGTGCAGAAGCGTTTTTTGAGCAAAATTGTGGGATCTTTTCTCGAGTATAGCTGTGTTCAAGTTGTTAATTATGTCTTTGCAGATATTTCCCCGTTATAGTAGTCACTTTTGACATATACTCACTTAAGAGAGTTCCATTTGCGTCCCAGAAAACTGTGGCCAATACTTTTCTCGCAAAAATTGCGTTTTTGCTTTCTTGGGCGGTGAGGAGCCCTTATGAACCAATTGCATGGGCTCTTGTTTCGTGCGAAGATCCCAGCAGTATACTCAAGTTTTATCCTCAGTTACAATTCTATTGAAGAAGTCTTCATCTTGAGATAAAATTCAAGTCAAATTCTCTTCACAAATTTGTCGTCTATACAATTTTTGTTCGCTACTGAACAACCTGGGAATCGATCGTGCCCACACTTTGCCCATTCCAAAATATTCCTCTAAAATTTTAAAAACACTCGTTTCTGATATTCCTAATTCTCTTGCAATAGCTGAAACTTTTACTCGACGGTCAGTCAACAGCAATTCTTCAAATTTGTTGATGATATCCTCAGTTCGTTCTTCCAGAGATCTTCCACACTTTGGTGTATCGTGAATGATTCTCTGCCTCATTTAAACTACTTACACCAAAATTTGACTTGGAAATAGGGCGTGCTATTTTCTACACACACCGTCATCATTCTCTTATGCATATTCTTCGGGTTAGTGCCTTCTTTTGATAAAAAATTAATGACACTGTTGTGTTCAAGTTTCAAATCATTTTCTCATTTGCTCTTCTTTAAACGAATCTAATAGTAACAAATGTTAAGCGATTAGAACCAAATTTGGAGATGACATTATAAAACGTCACAGAAACTTGACGTAAGAAAATTGGCACAATAGCGTATTATTTTCATAGCTAGGTAATAACACTAGTGTTATCCCACTGGTGATTTGGTCTTCAAAGATTTCACCTTAACCAAAGACGCTACGTTTAAAACTATTTTCATTTTCAGCTTGTTCTACTGACGATGGCAACTTAGCTGCCGAAATACGTATATAGAATTTATTAATATATTTTGTAGTTAGGAATTTTTCTTGTTTCTGTCTGTTATTGCCTATAATGTTTATTTTGGCAGAACAAACTCCTACTGTTACTTACAAGTAACGCAGATGATTCAATGATATTTAGGTAGGTAAATAACATCGTATTTATAAAGTGAATTTATCAAAGCTGAGTACTTTACGTATGACATTTGACCAACTTTAAAACTGTTCTTTCACAAAGTTTATATCCATCGATGATACTATGTAAATAATACACTTTCAAAAACTCTCTGATATAATAATTAGAGAACGGACACGCTTACCACATGACGCAAAGCCCAGTGCAGTACTGGCGAAAGGCTGTATTTCTAAAATATTTAATTTTATTTATATAATTGGAAAACGAACGGGTGGTGATCTATAAAATTACGAAATACATATGTATTTGTTGAAAAGTTGTATTTTTAAAGTTTTTAAAAATTGAATCGATTCTGCCTTTACTTGATGTAAATCCATATCAAACGATAAAAACACACAATGTTGTATTAGATTTACACTTTATTTAATAATAATAATAATAACTATATAACAGCTGTTTCACCGTACAACGGTTTCTTCGGATATAGCAAGCGGTACTATAAAACATTTTACTTAAACGTAAATATTTTTTTTTTTTTTTTTTTTTTTTTTTTTTTTTTTTTTTTATTTTATTACTTAATGGTATTCTCAGAAATTGGAAACCGAAATATTTTTACCCGCCTCTTTTAGTAGGGATACAAATAGATAACATAAATTATATAAGTGACACATATCTAACAAAATATTTCAATCACAAATAGGAAATAAATTCAACAGAGGGGAGGAATTAAGCTCTGTTTTGTCATTTAATAATTTATTTGAAAATTTTTGTTTATTAATTTGCATTGCTTCTAATAAATCGAGTTTCTTACTTTTGTTTTCTTCGTGTAGGATCTTGAAATTATTATTAAAACTATGGCTTTCTTCAATTAAATGGTTGGAGTATGCTGAATCTGTTTTCCCATTTCTAAACGAATAATAATGCTCGTATATGCGCTTTTTGAACGTTCTACCTGTTTGCCCGATATATGTTTTAGTACATGTGCCACAAGTTAGTTTATACACACCTGACTTATTATGATGTGCTGTTTTACTTTTATTGTTTTTGATGTAGTTACTAATATGGTTGTTGGTTTTATATGCAATGTTTATATTTTGTTTTCTTAAAAATTTTTCCATAATATCCAAAAAACGAGAAACTAAAGCAATACAAGATATATATCCGATTACTAAAGATCATGACAGGAAATTTAAAATTATTACTTACCTAGGCAGACAAAATAAACCATTGGAAAAATTTTTAAGAAAACAAAATATAAACATTGCATATAAAACCAACAACCATATTAGTAACTACATCAAAAACAATAAAAGTAAAACAGCACATCATAATAAGTCAGGTGTGTATAAACTAACTTGTGGCACATGTACTAAAACATATATCGGGCAAACAGGTAGAACGTTCAAAAAGCGCATATACGAGCATTATTATTCGTTTAGAAATGGGAAAACAGATTCAGCATACTCCAACCATTTAATTGAAGAAAGCCATAGTTTTAATAATAATTTCAAGATCCTACACGAAGAAAACAAAAGTAAGAAACTCGATTTATTAGAAGCAATGCAAATTAATAAACAAAAATTTTCAAATAAATTATTAAATGACAAAACAGAGCTTAATTCCTCCCCTCTGTTGAATTTATTTCCTATTTGTGATTGAAATATTTTGTTAGATATGTGTCACTTATATAATTTATGTTATCTATTTGTATCCCTACTAAAAGAGGCGGGTAAAAATATTTCGGTTTCCAATTTCTGAGAATACCATTAAGTAATAAAAAAAAAAAAAAAAAAAAAAAAAAAAAAAAAAAAAAAATTTACGTTTAAGTAAAATGTTTTATAGTACCGCTTGCTATATCCGAAGAAACCGTTGTACGGTGAAACAGCTGTTATATAGTTATTATTATTATTATTAAATAAAGTGTAAATCTAATACAACATTGTGTGTTTTTATCGTTTAAAGTTTTTAATTTTATTTCTATAATTGGAACATTTTTATTTGTTCATTTTGTCGTTCAAGTTGAGTAAAGGAGTATTAATATTGACTAGCAATAGTTTCTCAAGGTTTTCTTCTGTCAATTTTGTTCTCTTTGAATTAAGTACATCCTTATACAAACGATAAAAACACACAATGTTGTATTAGATTTACACTTTATTGTGTAAATCTAATACAACATTGTGTGTTTTTATCGTTTGATATGGATTTACATCAAGTAAAGGCAGAATCGATTCAATACATCCTTATAAATAGAAAACGTCCTTTCTACATCGCAACTAGTTATAGGTGCATACTGGAAATATTCTTTTATTTCTTCATATTTAGCCGTTAGATTTTGTGGAATTGTCTCTATACATAATTGCTGCAATGTAATTAAATCTGGATTTCTATTAAGAATTGCTTCAAACTTTTGTCGAAGGCCACATCCGAAGTCTCTTGGAATACTTTTCAAATTATTAACAGCCACATCTAATGTGGTTAATCCGTCATCTAATTTGAGATTTCGATTTTCAAAATAAGTGATTAGTTTTGGCAATTTTCCAAAGTGTTCGTGAAGAAAGTACAACTGATTTTTTAAATTTGGGATTTGTGTGAGCTCCTTGCACTCGTCAATACTTCTAGCATCCTCCTTTAGCAGTGTTACGAAATGTTTTAGACTATCGAAATTCTCAGCATAATAACTAGTAGCTTCAGCCATGTTCCTCATCTAGTTATTACTGGAGTGGGAGGCAGTGACAGAGATGGAAATTTTTCCCTGAAAAGAGCTACTCTCAATGGTGCTTTTCTGAAAACTTTTTTAAAAGCTAATACAAGTCTATCAACTTCCGGAAAAGTGTCTCTGATATATTCACAGATTCTGTGGAGAGCATGTGCTACACAAGTAATATGCAGCATATTAGGATATGTTTTCTTCAATAGTCTGCCTGTTTTAACATATACGCAGCACTATCACTGACAAATAAAAGTATTTTTTCTTTGTATGTGGCGTCCGAATGAAGCATTTTTTGCATATTCTCCTTAATGGTTTCAGCAACTGTTTCCGCATCAACTCTATTTATAACACTTGTTGCTATTACATATGAGTTATAGGGAATAGTTGGATGTAGTACACCAGCTACAACATTTACCACACAGCGTCCTAACATATACACCGTTTCGTCGGCGCTTATCCATATGTATTGATTTAAAAGATGGCTTCTAATGCTTTCTACTGTTCTCGTATAGCACCTAGAAACATAATATTTGCGTAAAGTTGATTCATCAGGAACATTTCGACCAGTATATTTTTTTTAGAAATGTCTTCGAAATTGGATTGTTCAATTTAAATAATGGAATATTAACTGCCATAAAAGTTTCACAGAGTTCTTCGTTAAAATTGTCAGATTCCAACTTGACGTTTTACGGTTGATTTATTGCAATTTTTCAATAACTATTTCTCTTACGAAATACGATAAACTTATTTATTTTATCTACGTACACGACACCACTGAAAACTATATTCTGAACACTATATTTTCCGAATACAATAGCTGGGTTGTCCATTGTTATCGCTACGAGACCAGGTGGCCGAGTAAGTCAAACAAATACTTCATTGAATTACGCCGGAATGTACTGAGCGACGTTATACACAATTCCAATTGCCGATTGCGTTTTATGGAAATTGCTTCCGTTCTCTAATAATAATACACCAAACTATAAACAACACTTAAGCACATGTATTTATTTGTTAGAGGAATGTTTTAAGAACACACAGGTGCTGCCATCTAGTTACATTTTATTTACATAAACTCTAAAAATATTTTTCTGTAGAACTCTGCAATCGTTACTTTAAAGTTACGCTAGGCGCTTACGTGTTAAATAAAAATCGATTTACGTAATCCTTAAATTATGTGTTTCTGTTGAACAATTCTCGTATATTCATTACGAGCATCTGTGAAACTCGATAATGTTAAAGGTATTTACCCCCACGCCTTAAACTTTCATTAAGTACATCAACGAGCTGCTTATTAGACTGGCCTAAAATTATATAACTAAGTACCCAGAGGAATTAAAGGTTACGTAAATTATATTACGTAAAACATAAATTTAATGACTCTTTTGGCAACGCAGAGTTGTATAATGTGAAACAGTACTATGATGTGTAACGATGGCATATTTTGTACAATTTGCTTTGGTGATATAATTCTACACCGCCCCAAAAAATTATCACAACGTTTATTTATTTCTGTTCTATTTGCAAATGCTTAGTGAGATTTAGACAAAAAATTCCCAAATAAGATATTATACACGTTTAAACTAAAAAAACTGTCACCACTGAAAGATTGCATTATTCTTTTTTTTTCAACAATTTAAAATTTGAGATGTTTTCTTACACTTTTTTAATTTTGGTTAAAATGAATCTCATCAAGAAACGCAGATTCGTCATTGGAGCAGTGAATAAGAATCTCAAGTAGTCCCTTTAATCAGTTTTTAAAGTGTTAGGAATGTAGCCAGAACTCTAAATGTTAATTCTTCAACTATCAGCAGGTGTATTCAAAGGTTTAATAAAACGCATAGTTATAAAAGGAGACCTGAATAAGGCAGAAAGCGATCAACAAATATCGTGGAAGATTGTTTTTTGAGATTGTATGTCCTGCATTGCATACCCTGCACGGAAACTGCAGATTGAGTTAGCCAGCGTACATAACTGACACATTCACGTTCAGACTGTTAGGAATAGGTTGAAAGAATATTAAATGACAACACAAGTGTCAGCCAAAGGTCCTCTATTGCAACCTACTCGAAGCTGACGCAGCGAAGGCGTCTGAAGATGGTTGAGATCAAAAAAGCTGCAGTTGTATCGCACAAAGTATGGGAGCTTCTATTTATTATATATGCCCTAGTCAGTGTAGAAGGGTGTGGGTGACTAAAATAAAAGTTAGAAGGTCACTCAGTTTTGCTTACGGAAGTTCAGACTGAAAACTGAGAAAAGAGATTGCGCGATCTTCGGGCCATGCACATACAAACTACTCAAACTCAGGCTATATATCTAGACTCACTAACTCCAAAATTGCAACCCAGTATATCTGAAAAGGAAATTGCTGTTCATATCGCTAAAAACAAACAGAACTCGATGAACGGAGACAAGGGACCGATCGCCTACAGTTGTCTCTTTTCATTCTTAGAAAAGGAGGTAAAAAGGTTGTAGACGGTTCAAAAAGAGCAAAAACACATGTGGGTGCCGTTTCCTTAAGAGTAATTTTGTCATAAGTTTTAGTCGATATATTTGTATTTTTAAGTTAGTGTATGCGTGGGCGCCGTGTAAAGTTGTTGCGTGATCAGTTGTGCTAGCTTTACTATGCCCCATATGCGACACATTGGTTAGTGGTTTTTACCTATTGATGATGACAACTTAGTTGTTAAAATACGTATTTAGGATACGATTAATAATTGTGGTAAGGGGTTATATACCTTTTTTAAATTCTTTATTTGAATAGTTAGAGGCATGATTTTATCACAAATGACCTAATTTAAAAACAGACAACTGTGAAAATAAACATTTTTTATAGCATCTATCAATACGACCTACCAACTTCAAAATCCGATATTTCGAGAACGGTTAGGAATTCTGGAAAAGTGAATAGAATCATTTTTGCTTAAAATTATTCATTGAATTCATATATGAAGTATCTTCTTCTTCTTCTCTGTTTTGGGGTGGACGCCACCACGTCCAGGCACTTGAGCACACTGCTCTTTGTACTATCCCCAATAGATCTCTCAATTCCACTCTGTTAGTCTTGTGTCCTCGATAAAAGCCACTATCCTCCTCAGGAGAAGTTTGAGTACACCCGAAGGATCCAATAGATCTCTCCCGAAATACTTCTGTCTGAGTTCCTTCAGTTCCTCACATGTGCATATTACATGAAGGCTAGTTTCCTCCTGTTTATCACATCTCCTACACCAGGGCTCGCTAACCAAGGCCATGGTGTACAAATGCTTCCTTAAAGCACAATGTCCGGTTATTAACCCGGTAATTATTTTAATTTCTTTTTTGCTACTACGAATTAGGTTGGCTGAAAACTTCCCGTCTAGCCCCGTTAGTAGTGTTTTGGTATGGAGTTGACCTTCCGTTAACCTCCATTTATTTTTATGTTCTTTTTCTAGCCATGACCAGATCTCCCTTTTAGCGGAATCCTTAGTGATTACACATACAGGTTCTGGTCCTATGAAGTTCCTATTAGTACCTTTTTTGGTCGTTTGTCGGCTCATTGCCTTTAATTCCCTCATGTCCTGGCACTCATATCAGCGACACTGTATTGTGTTTTGCCAGGTTATTGAGGACCTGTTTGCAATATTTCACCAGCTTAGACCTGGTAGATGGGTTCATAATGGCTTTAATAGCCGCCTGACTATCAGTCATCATGTTAATTTTTTGCTTGCGCTGCCGGCTTCCCGAATTTCATCGGCGCAGGCTGCGACTGCTAATAATTCGGCCTGGAAAACCGTAGCATGTTTCCCCAGACATATCGATATCTTCCTTCTAGGGCACATTCCGTATATGCCTGCACCTGCCCCCTGACTAGATTGTGATCCATCAGTGTACCAGGTGCCGGCACCACAATCGATCGAGCGACTTTTTGCCTGTTCCCTGGTCGGTATACGTATGTTCAGCTTAGCTGCAAACATAATTTTAGGTGACATACTGTCCACCGGCATTTGAAATATCGGCTCTTCCAGTATAGTTCCTGTGATATCTGTATGGCTCCCTACAACCTTATTAGGACACCATACGTCATTGGCCTTCAGCCTCAGTATCGCAGCCATTGCCTCCGCCTTTATAAATAGTTCCAGCGGAGGGAGACCCACGATGGCCTCCATGGAAGCGGTTCCCGTGCTGTTCATAGCTCCCGTGATTCCCAACAGGGCCTGTCGCTGGAGAGTCGTGAGGAGCCCCACCGACGATGTCCGCGCCGTCCTCCTCCACCAGACAACTGCCCCATAGGTAATCGTTGGTCTTATTACTGCTGTTTACAACCAGTGTACCACATTTGGTCTTAGTCCCCAGGTCTTGCCAACAGCTCTTCTGCATCTCCAGAAGAGCTGCGCCGCCCTGTCTGCCACTTTGGCTAGGTGTCTGCTCCAATTCAGTTTCGCATCAAGTGTTATGCCTGGATACTTCACTTCATTGGTTAGTTCTAACTCTTGTCCAAACAGCTTTATGCTGCCCAGATCATTTAGTTTTCTCATGTTGGTAAAGGCTACCAACTTGGTTTTTTGAGGATTGACAGTTAATCCCTCCTCAAGGCACCATCTTTCTAAAATTTTCTACAATCCCCGGGAATTTCCCCTGGGACACTAAGACAATGTCATCGGCGAACCCCTGCGTCCATATTCCCAGGTCATTTAATGTCCTGAGGAGATTATCCACTACTAGACTCCATAGTAGTGGTGACAATACGCCTCCTTGAGGACACCCTTTTGTTGTCCTCATGGAGATCGTTTTGTTTTGCATTTGGGCATGAACTACTCTGCTACGCAGCATGTTATGAACCCAGTTGCATGTGGTGTTTTTTATTTTTCGATCTCTTAAATATCGAATAATAGAAGACATCGAGGTGTTATCGAAAGCTCCCTCTATGTCTAAGTAGACTGCAAGTGCAATTTCCTTGTAGTGTAGGCTCCTTTCGAGCCCTCTCACCAGGCTATGCAGGGCACCCTCACCTGATTTTCCCATCTGGTATGCCTATTGCAATGGGTGTAGAGGAGATCTATCCAGAGCCCCTTCTTTAAAATTTAAATATATCATTTTTTCCATAGTCTTCAACATAAAAGAGGTAAGACTAATTGGTCTAAATGATTTAGGGTGGGTATATGTTGCTTTTCCGGGCTTCGGAATAAACACTACCCTAGTTTCTCTCCATGCCCTAGGGATATAACCCAATGCATGGCTAGACCTGAATATCTCCAATAGAGGACCCATAATTTCACCAATTCCCTCTTGAAGGAGCTTGGGAAACACTCCGTCTGGTCCTGCGGATTTATATGGTTCAAACGAGCCTATCGCCCATCTAATTAAATGTGGCTTAAAGATCTCGTTTGATATCTCCCAATCATTCCTAGTCACCCTCTAAGACGTACAACTTGATTGGTATCTCAATCATCCATACGCTCCGAACCTGGAAAGTGTACCCCCTGAAGATACTCTAAAGTCTCTTCCACTGTAATGGTACACCTCCCGTCCGATTTTTGTATAGATCTAATGTATGAAGTATATCGTATATCTTAGTGGTCACCCGGTATAAACACATTCTTGCTTCATTCAATAATAATAAATATTATTACTATTACAGTATTATCACATAAAACAGCAATAAATATTTAACGAAGGGTATATATTTCTTGCAAAAGAATCCTTTGTATTCTATTAGATATGTATAAGAAAGAAACGAGGCGAAGATTTGATACAAAATAAGAAATGTTAGTGTTACGTTCACGTACGAAATGCATTGATGTTTCTTTCCCAAATTGAACATTAAACCGTATATAATTCCCGATGGGTTACAGCATCGGTGGAATCGAATCCGCGCAATCAAAGCCCCCGAGATTTAATTTTATATAGATCCGCAATAAAATTCGTCAAAATTGAACGTTGTTAAACTTAATGCAGATAGTATGTAAGTACCTCTATATACTTTAAAGTAATTTACTTTAATGTACGGTAGTACACCTGGTAGAGATATAAAATAACAATTTTATAGTAACTTTGGCTTACGTAGATACATTTTAGTTCACTATTATACAGCAATTACGTTATGCGTTCGAATAAATTTCGATTCCAAGGTTCTTTGAGAGATATAGAAATGTTAGTAACATATTTTATTATTGGAATTTTATAGATTATACTTTACCTAAACATCGATTAAAATTTTCATATTATAATTTAACTAGCACTTAAACTTTACATATTATTGCATATTTTAATAAAAGTTCTGCATATTTTCATCGAATTTTGAAAACATGCGCATACAATACAATTTCCGTGTACATATAATTCCCAGCTTTAATCATAACTACTACCATACTAACGAGCTATCGAAGAAATTCATAATTGGAGTAGACTGTAAAATTGGGTTGGTACTTTAGCCACTTCCA
Organism: Melolontha melolontha; assembly: GCA_935421215.2. Lineage (NCBI taxonomy): Eukaryota > Metazoa > Arthropoda > Insecta > Coleoptera > Scarabaeidae > Melolontha > Melolontha melolontha. Next base: position 17,262,094 of record OW285237.1, on the reverse strand, counting down.
CATAATGACATTTATTATTTGACATTGAAACTATAAGTTTGTGTCAAATTTTTCAAAACTCTTATTAAGAATATTAAATTGATTAAAAAAATGGTATTCAGCATAGACCAAAAAGCAAAAATTATCGAATGTTACTTCCGTACAGGTGTGAAAGTAAATGGCGAGTGGCAGTATACAATTACGGAATGCATGGCTGATTTTAGTGAAGAACATCCTGAATTAGTGTTTGACTACAATGATTTTTACAATATTTTGACAAATTCTGAGTTATTCAGAGAGACTGGTAGCGTCGGTCGAAAAACTGGAAGTGGACGGCCTTTTAAACGTACAGTTGATAATATTGAAGCCCTTCAGCATATTATTGATTAAAATCCAAAAACATCCATTTCAGTAGTGACCCAACAAACAAATTTATCTTATGGTACGTGCCAATTCATTCTTAAAAAAGTCTTACATTGTCATCCATACAAGCTGCAATATTTTCATGAACTTGGTGTGAAGCACACAAATACAGGTTCACTATTAATATTTTTGTGAACGTGTCCGAAAATATCTCTCCCCAGAGACGTAGATACGTATTTCACCTTTCTACAGGCTCATCGGTACACCTCTGCTGGAGAAAGAATATTTCCAGACGCATTCACAAAAAAGAACCACATCACCGTAATTATCCAGACCGGGCGTAGAAGTAAATTCAGCGCTGCCTGTTGTCAGACAATCGAAGTACCTCGCCCCGTCCACATAACCAATGTGAAGTAACGACGCCTTTCCAAAGGTGGCAAAGTCATCCCTCTAGAAACTGCATTTTGTTTGTGTCTTCACTCATACTACGGACTAACCGCATGCGTACCGATGAGCCTGTAGAAAGGTGAAATACGTATCTACGTCTCTGGGGAGAGATATTTTCGGACACGTTCACAAAAATATTAATAGTGAACCTGTATTTGTGTTCTTCACACCAGGTTTTTAATAATATTTTATATTATTAAAAATACCTTTGTATTATACAAAACTGGTGGGGTTTACCTACTCATGTATGTTTCAATTATTCTGATTTCATGAACTTTATCCAGTGGATTATTTAAGACGAGTGGAATTTTGTCAATGGTTTCAAAATAATCTACACAATCAGGGTATCCTTAACACAGTTTTTTTCTCGGATGAGGCCTGGTTTTATCTTTCTGGATATGTTAATTCACAGAATATGAGGTGCTGGTCCTCCGAAAATCTTAATTTTTGTGTTGAAAAAACATTGCATCCCCAAAAAGTTGGTGTTTGGGTTGGAATATGTCCAAGAAGATTGGTGAGTCCCATTTTTTTGGAAGGTACACTTCCTGCTGCACGATATCGCAATGAGATACTCGGCTCATTCATAAATCAACTGGATGATGAGGAATTACAAAATGGGTATTTCCAACAAGATGGTGCAACAGCACATACGACTAGAGAAACACTTCAATATCTCAGAGAATTTTTTGATAACAGAATAATAAGCAGGAACACTGAAATCCCATATCCAACTAGGTCTTGCGATTTAAACATATGTGATTTTTTCGTATGGCCATACATCAAAAATTCGATTTACTCAACGCCAATTCATAATCTGGAACCACTGAGAATTCGCATAACAGAAAAGTGTGAAGAGATCAACAACTCACAGCAAATGCTGCATAAAGTTTTTGCTGGATTGCGGAGAAGAGTTGGTTTGTGTTTAGATGTAAATGGACAACATTTTCAACAACTTCTGTAGCTATATGTAAATTTTGATTATGATTTCGATATTAAATAAATTATTTGTTTTCTTTTTTGTTGTAGTATCATTTCAATGCCATAACCTTTTTTTACAATGAAACCAAATGAAACTGTCAAGCATCAAGTAATGTGTCATTATGTGGAAGGGGCTAAAGTACCAACCCAATTTGACAGTCCACTTCAATTATGAATTTTTTCGATGGCTCGTTATTATGGTAGTAGTTATGATTAAAGTTGGGAATTAATTCTGAATTTAAGGTTTATTATTGTAATACTAATATTTTAAATTCATTATACTATTACCTAGTGTGTTATAACATTTTTAATATAATATGTTTATGACCTAGCGGAACAAAAGTGTTCATGGCGATGAATTGCCCTATGTCTTTGGAGTGCCTCTGGATAGTTCCAATTCACACTTTCGAAGTCGTTTCACGGAAGCTGAGAAAGACCTTTCCGAAATTATTATGACTTTATGGTGCAACTTCGCTTATAATGGGTAAGTGAGATCGTTAAGACAATATACATGCTCCGCCGAAAAAGATTTTACAAATTGATTGCGAAATAAGAAACTACTGTCGTGAGCAAAAAAAAACGGGACAGTGTCAAAATCGCTATGTCAATTTCCTTTATTTTTTAGCGTTGTAATTTTAACATTTGATTAACTTTCAAACTCTACGTCAAATTATATATCACAGTTGATAATTCAAAATTGAAAATGCCGCATTTTTCGAAAACTGATAAAGCTAGACTTGTTACTAGTTTGAAAAATGGGAAATCATTAAGATGTGTATCGGCTCAATTTAATATTGGTAAAAGTTCAGCCGCAAGGATATATTTAAAAAAATTGAGGGAAGAGGATAATTTAAATCGGAAAATAATTTCCGCACGGAACAAAATTTCGAATACTCAGGAAGACGAAACATTAGTTACTGAGATTAGGAACAACCCTTTCAAAACATTAAAGGAAGCTATAAGAACAACACAATTTCCTGTCTCATCTTGTAACACAATGGTTACAAGAGAATGAAATTTAAACTTGAGATATCCAGCCCTACAGTCCTTATCTAAATCCCATTGAAAATGTATGGGGATTAATGAGATAGAGCTTATACCCAGGAAGAATTTTGGGAGATTGTTCATAATGCTTGGCATCAAATTTCTATAAATTTTGTACAAAATATTGTCGCTTCAATGTCTACAAGATTAGATGCAGTTTATTAACTGTGTTATTATTATAACGGTGGAATGACGAAATACTAATTATTTTAATGTAATAATTATTTTATTTAATAAATAATCTCTCTCTATCGTTTTTAGTAATTTTTATTTACATTTATTTTAAAAATGTTTAATAAATGTCAATAAGACACGCATTTTTGACAATTCCTGACTTACTATTATGAGTAAAGATAGCCACTTAAGTAGTCACAATTTAAACCCACGCAGAAACAGTGTCCCGTTTTTTTTTTTGGTCACGACAGTATTTAATGAAAAATATTACAAAAAATGTGTATTAAATTGCGTGAAAGGGTATTTTATGTATAGAATGTCTGCTCCATCATTTTCAATAATTTAATTTAATACCTTGCTGAACTAAAATTATTCCCTAAAATTTCTTCCAGTCATGCCTATTGAGTAATTCTTGGGGTATAGCTTCAATCTTTTTTCTAATATTTCTTTTTGTTTATCAATTTTTTTTGGTTTTTGAAACAATTTACTCGTATAGAAAACCATAAGACAGAAGTTGTAGAATCTGGAATGGTAAGATCCGGGAATCTTAAAAGACGATTCAAAGTAATTTCTAAAAATTAAACAATTTTTTAACTATAGTAAAAATTATAAAATTCTTCGTTTCTTCATTTAGCGGTGCAAGAAATAGATAGATATATAGATAGAGATATTTATTGTGTGCAATAACAATTGCAACAAAGTCAAAATATAAGATAAAGGCAGAACATAAATTGTGTGTATATACTCCCTGTATACGTTTTGGTATGAGTCATCCGACGGGTCGTCATCAAGTCTCTCGGACGTTCAAGAAGAAATCGAGAGAAATCCCGAATAATGCGTCGGGCGATGTATAAGTTGTCGAGAAAGGGGTTAATTCTTCATTCAACGGGTGGTCGACGCGTCGAGTTGATAGTGTGATAAATAAACATTGATATAAATACTGTGCAAATAAATATTGTTTTAGTTTTAAGATTGTTTAGTGTATTCTATTTTTATTGCTAATATACTGTGTGTTTAAATTACCGTTAGTTTTATTTAAGAACCCCAGACAGACAAATATTTTGCAGTATATATATAGGGTTAGGCAACTGTATGGATGCATTCGAATATCTTTGATATGACTACTTAGATTTTAATACGACTTTACACTATCAATTAATTAAATGCAAATCAGGAATTCGATGAGTATATTTATATCCGTATCAGACTTCCGGTTTAGCCGAAAACATTGTTAACTTTTTTATTTCAAATGAAATACGCTGTATATTTTTACGAATTTCAAAAGAGCTCTGCTTTGGGAGTTCATCAATAATAAAGTTTGGCACACTTATATTTTAGGGCCCAAATAATCCGGATACTTTTGGGTTGCCTGAAGACGATGGTACGGTACACTTTATCAGGTTTTCAGTTTGCGTGGAATACGAATGAATTTATATGTATTCCTGTGAACATTTACTTCTTTCGCTAGAGTTAATATATATATATATATATATATATATATATATATATATATATGGTAAACCTAATCAGTAGGCGATTAAAGGTCTGTATATTACTTCAAAATATATGTATTTAAAAAACTCTACATGTTTCGGCTATATACGCCTTTTTCAAGAGAATACAAAATATGAATGACAGGATATAAATGTCATTTACTGCGATTACACAGGTTTGACCAACGTCGTCTATTCGGCAAGACAAAGTAGGGTGATTTACTATATTTGCAAGTCATAACGTGTTATTACAAGCTTGACATTTATATCCTGTCATTCATATTTTGTATTCTCTTGAAAAAGGCGTATATAGCCGAAACATGTAGAGTTTTTTAAATACATATATTTTGAAGTAATATACAGACCTTTAATCGCCTACTGATTAGGTTTACCATATCATACCAAGGTCACGAAGTTATTATATATATATATATATATATACATGCTGAAATCTTTCCGATGTTTAGCATGGGGATTTCGGAAACTAGCGGCGATAGAGAGACGATTAAATGAGGAAAAAATTGCAATTTTACGAGCTCAATTTAATGAGCTTTTTGTTTTTTTTTAAAAATACATGGCTAACTAGATATATCGCAAAATTGATTTTTTTGCTATTTTGTCTGACGATTCTCTGTTATTATAAGTAATTATGTGCTTAATAATACTGTTTTTCATTTAAGCTATAATTTTTGAGTTATGACACAAACTTGTGATTTTTTCTAATAGAAATCATAGTCGGCCATGAGTTTATAAAAAAGACCTTTTTTCGAGGATTTAAATGATATACCGCTTGACATAGTTATTTTTATAAATGAAAAAATTATGGCCGTTTTTTTCTTTTAATTTTCGAACTGTCCTAGTAATATCTATCGCATTGAACACGCCATGGGCGCGCTATATAAAGATTTTTATTTTGTTGTAAATATAATAATTTTATTTTAAATAGAGTTTAACGTTGATTTAATTTTGAATTGCCGACCAGTTGCATTTATATATTATCCAAATATATTCTAATTGCAAGTGAGTTTATGGAATTAGAACGATTATAATTAATTAAGAAATAATCCTCATTGCCACAGTCTTGATAATGTTGTACCTCTAAACGTCTACATTCCCTGTTTGTTCCTTAAATTTCACGTGAACAAGTAAGCGATCTAATTTGCACTTTGAAGGTATGATAGATCAATATTTAGGTATTAATCGTTGACCATTCTGACAAAATTAATGTGTCCACTGGAGCATGGACACTAATCTACTGAAACTGTATGTAATAACAATAGCTAATTCACACACTAGTAGTGTATGTATATTAGTCTCTACCTTCTACCGGAGCTGGTCTAATGATATATATGCTGAAGTACTGATGTCCGCGTTATTGGCGATTCACCTGGAATTAGTAGGGCATTTGTTTACATTATCTCTCACCCAGAAGCTTGTAATAACACGTTATGACTTGCAAATATAGTAAATCACCCTACTTTGCCTTGCCGAATAGACGACGTTGGTCAAACCTGTGTAATCGCAGTAAATTGATATAGACCTTGTGTAAGTACATCATAATTTAGTTTCTTTTTTTAACTATGTTTATTTCATTTAATATTTGCTTATTGTACAAGTATATTAGGAGTGTCGTCATAATTGTGTGGGAATTTAATTGAAAACCGCAATTTGTAACCAACCATGATATTATGAATCCCGATTTAACACCTTTTACACGCGAATCGAAATCCGTATAGAGAAACGGCTGGATGTAAATTGGGCACTAACCTACCTGAAATTTTAATCTCGTTGGTAATTCGGGCACTAGCTAAAAATGTACTCGCAGAGGGTCTATGTAAACTGGGCACCGTATAAAGCAAACAAAAACAGTAATATAGAAATAGTGTATTTCAAGTTGAAGTACAGCAAAATGATAGAAAATAAAAAATATGTACTCATATGAAAACAATAATAAAAGCAAATACTTAATTATATAAAAACTATAATAAAAAAATAGTGTATTTGAAGTCATACTGATGAATAAAATGATATACACTTCACAAAGTGTAATCGTGATATTGTTCCATTATTTAGTTGTTCACACAGTTCATTTAGAGTTCCTAATTTTTGTTTTGCGCGTGTGTCTTTAACTCTTGCTGGTGTGTGTACACTTCGAATTTTAACATAAGTGTCTATTTGAAATTCCTTAAGCTTTTCGATAAAAATATAAATAGATGGATGTGTTGAATAAAATGACTCATTTAGTTTGGAATGAAACGCTTCGCATGCGTTTGTGGTGTTAGTGATCGATGGAGTTGCAGTAGCCCACATATGTGGAGGAAAAGGAGCATCGTCTTCTATGTATGTCTCCAATAAATAATCGGCGTATTCGTCAGCCTGAGCATGAGCAGGTTTTTCGGCAAACAAATCTAAGGCGAAACAATCGCCTACTTCGTCAGGATTCAAATACGTTAATCCACATGTATATCGCAGCCATTTTCCTACTTCGGAATCTGTGTTCCTGAATTCTGCTGTTAAACCCAAACTTTCAATTTTCCTGAACCACGATTGGTGCAAATGGAAACGACAACCATAGATTTGTGCTGATGGCCATATAGCGCGAACCGCTGTGTGAATGCTTTTCTCAAAATCTACAAAAACTTCAGCTGGTTGTAATATTGTAGAGTGACATCGAAATATTTCTTTTGTTAGCATTTCAAATAATGTTGCATACGTTTCACTGCGTTTATCAGGCAACAAACAAAACATCAATGGAATATAATGTCCATTACTAAGTCCGTGGATTGTAAATAATTGTAAAAAATATTTTGTACAATACGAAAATGTACCGTCTATATACACTTTACGCATTCCACATAAACTTCTAACATTCGTTTCACAAGAAAACACTATGATATTGCTCACTGGACAGTTTATAAAAACGAAACTTTCATCCTTGCTTGTTTTAACATTAGCAGCTTCCACTATATCATGGACTTCTGTCTTATTTTGTGGTAACGGCCCAGGAAGAAATTTTCTCCTTGCATTGTACAAATTTCTTCGAATATAAGTGAAATCTGTTATCGTAATTGCTTCCGGCAGTTCCTTAGCTAGTTCACGACGAATAATTTTCGCTGGTTTTTCGGAAATATCATCAACGACTTTACGTATACACGCATTTGAAATCACTTTTCGGTTTAATTTACTCTGATTCTGTTCATGATTATGTACTAGCTGGCTTCTGCTCACTAAATTTTCTGCACCAAGCGTAAACGCTTTTGCGGGACAATTTAAGGATTTTTTTGTTCAACGCCAAAACACTTCGCCACTCTTCAACACTTTCTGTTTTGAAAAGGTGTACTTGTTAACCACTAGGAAACATTTTCCGTTGTTACTGTCCACGAAAGAGACCTCCATAATTCTTAACAGTGTGCAACAAAACTCGAGACTGAGAAGCGGATCTAATTTCTTACTTTTAGCAAACGCCGCAAGCATTATAGAAATAACTAAATACACAAACTAAATGTTTCCTTATATATAGAATATTTTATAGCATAATACAATAGAGGCCCGCCCACAATAGATGTAGAAATAAAAATACATTTGAAATAATCTATTTGGTCATTAGGAAATTCCTTAATTTATTAACGTCTAATTTCTTACTTTAAGCTTTAAAGCGATCATTACCCGAACGGTACTGGTGCCTAGATTACCTGTAGGATTAAGCAATCCTTTTTGCAGGGCAGGTAAATCCATATACTTGGTGCCCAGTTTACATCCGCCCAGAGAAACAAGTACTTACCACGTAAGGGTGAACTGGCCTTTTCCAGAAGGGGTATTGCAGAATTTATAAAATATATCACACATCCCGACTGTTCAACGTTTATATTCAGAGTAATGATAGTAAATTACTAATAATTGTTCAATATGCTCATGTGTTAATAATTGCTGTCATCGTAAAACCATTTATACATTGAAAATGATCGTTCAATATCTATCCATGAAATAGGGGCATATTAACCACCCGCTAGTTGCGCCTAGCATTATAACATCAATAGTCGTATAATAATAGTTTGTATCCCATATCAAATACTACTAGAAATTAAAAAAAAAAAAACACAGCTATTTAAAAAACTAATTTTATTTTTAATCGTATTAGTGAGGCAAGAATAAAGCAAAAGGCATAAAATAAGGATAAAACCTAAATTAAAATTGATATTTTAAGAGTTTTTGTTCTTTGCACACTTTAAGAAAACTATTGTTATTTTCTCTTGGTGATTTTTGCAAACCTACTTCTCACAAATTGAACAGCAATTGTTTGTTTTTTTTGTCATCTTATCTAGAACAAATATGGCAACGATCATTTCCAGATCTGTGCCTTTTGGGAACTGGAGCACTGCTTTTTTTACTTGGATCCAATGATTCCTCGAAAGCGAGAATGAAATTACATTTTATTCTGAGCTCCTTCAGAATTGATTCAAGTTGGACTCTATGGCAAATACATACAAATATATATAACAGCTTGATCATGTTTAAAGCATGATTAAGCAGGAAATTTCGCCTATGTGTTTTATCACAAGGACTAATTAAATGATATAACACTATTGCATCTATGCCACCAATATTCATGATATCAAAAATAATCGAGAGCGGCATCTTCTATTAGATCGGGCAACATTATAGCTGCCTCACATTTGACTCACCATATTAACTCCATGTTTACTATTATCATATAATTGGTTTTTGCCTATCCCGTCAAAATTAAACTGTATACTGAACTATGCTCTTTGAAGAATCACTAATGCGACTAAGTAGTTACTTACATAAGATCTTTTACAATATAAAAAAAAAGTATAAAATTGGATAACTTATTTATTTATAATACCAAAGTATTTTTAATAATATAAAAAATATTATTAAAAATGGGGTGTGAAGAACACAATACAAGTTCATTTATGTATTTTTGAATGTATCTTCTCCAAAGACGTAGATACGTATTTCACATTTCTACATGATTCTCAATACGCCCCTGTTGGAGAAGACACATTCAAACAAACATAACTACGTTACTATCTAGCCGAAATTATTCAGACGGAGCGTGAAGGAATATTCAGCACTGTCTACATAATAAAAGCCGAAGCAGACCTGTTTTCTATAGTCGGTAACCACCGTATCTATACAAAACTGTATTCTCGTGTCTTCACTATTTATCGGCGTGAGCCGAATATGTATATGACAACATAATTTGAAACATACTTGAGTGGGTAAAACCTCACTACATTTGTATAATACCAAAGTATTTTTAATAATATAAAAAATATTATTAAAAATGGGGTGTGAAGAACAAAATACAAGTTCATTTATGTATTTTTGAATTGAATTTTTGAACATTCAAAAATACATAAATGAACTTGTATTGTGTTCTTGTGTTCACAGCGCATTCTAGCGAGAATCATCTCAAAGCGTAACGAAACGTCTCGAAACTTGTGGACCTTTAGCGCGGGCCGTGGAGCGCGCGGGGGACTACCAGCGCCATCCGTTGGTAACACTCGGAACCTGTACTAGTTCCGAGTGTTACCAACAGATGGCGCTGGGAGCCTCGGCCCTAACAATATGTTTGTATTTGTTTGTTAGTTATCAATTGGCCACGTATTCGATTTAAAATTATATGTTTTACGTACTTAATTGTATATTTATATCCGAATGCTAATAACGCAAACGCCTAAAATTTTTGTATGGATTAAATATTTTTAACATACATGAAAAAAAAGGGTCGGGGGTCGGGAAATATTTTTTGATAATAGGGGGGTCGTGTCATGAAAAGGGTTGAAAAACACTGCTTTAGCAACCCTAAACTCTGTATTTTCCTGTACCAAGCTTGTCCAAAATGATACCTACATCCTGTGATCTTCGTGGTGGGCCATTGCGCAGAAATTGCTTTGTGAATAGCTTGTTCATAATTAGCTACAGTAATTCTAGGAGCAAATATTAAATTAGCATTACAACACTTTTCTTTAAGAATAACAAAAAGTCTTTCGTATGTAGACCGAAGTTTATTTGGTAATAAACAAAAGGCCACAGGTATATAATGGCCGTTTTATACAACATGAATTGTGAACAATTGTAAAAAATATTTCGTACGATATCGAAATGTTCCGTCGAGATACACTTTCTCACTATTACACATACATTTTAAATTAGTATCGCACGAAAATACTACAATATTGTTAATTTTATCAGAATATGTAAAACGTCTGAAATACTGCTTGGTAAGCGTGGGGCTTTACTATCCTAATAAAAATCTCGTTAACGCAATCAGCCGTCATTACCTATCTTAATCCGATCCCTCATTACCTATTTTAATCCTTAGTATGGTCCGCAATTCGGTGCACTTATGGTGGTGGTCCCCAATTCGAGAACACCCGTGTCAGCATTTACACAATAATCATTAAAAGATTACAAGAGTATTTTTACAAGGAAAAACAACAATTAGGAATAAAATTTCGTTCGTAGCACTTTCTGTTGTGTATATTGGTTTGGTAGTTCCTTTGAATACTGCAACAGAAGTCGGCCACCATATGCGGATCTCATCTTCCTTTGTACCGAGTTTCCGTAATTTTTAAATCTTGATGAAATCTCTCGCCTCGTTTATTGCTTACAGCACCTAAATTTTCCGGAAACCTATCAAGATAGCTATGAAGGAAATGAAGTTATGCTCATGTTACAACCTAGGCGGCGAAATTCTTTAAGCATTGATTGCACTAGATATTTATAATTCGAGGCCGTTTTGTTCCTAAGAAAATTGTTCACGACCGTCGTGAATGAAATCCAGGCTTCTTTTTCAGCTTCGTTCATAGAGTTAATGAAATTTGGATCTCCCATTAACCCTACGAGGTTCAAGGGATTTTGGGCGCTAATTGGTACAACTAGGTCTGCGCAGACCTACATGGAATTTATATGTTAATATATAGGCAGGCGTATCAAAAGTGTATGTAAATGTGTTTAATGGTAGGAAAAATATGAATTAAACATAAAAACATATCTTTATATACTTTGGGTAACAATATATCATATTTTATTTATCATAGGTAATCAAATAAAATTTAATTGAATCGGCCGATACTTGCTGGAAATCCATTATATGTAAATGGGATTTAAGTAAAACACTTATATTAATTTCCAGTATATATTACACTTTATTATGTATTAATAAATAGATAACATGTTTCGCTACGATGTAGCTTCTTCGGATCTTATATTACTACTAATAATAAAAGTTAGGCACGGCATTCAAGGCACGCGTATTTGGCATGTGAATGTTGTAGACATATCGGTTTCTTGCAATACATGCAATGGAACCGAGTTTTTCGCTGCTTTTATCAGACTTATAGCACAGCGAGCACGATGGTCGAGTCGCAGAGGAAATGGCATGAATTGGTTGATCGTCTATCGGTGGGCCTGTCGCTACCTACAAAAAAAAATTGAAAACTTTTTCTTAATTTGAATTGAATGTATGTGTAAATGAAATGCTTACCTCTTCACCGAATAATGCCATTACGTGTTTGACGTGTTGAATACCTCGTACAATGGGATTCGTTGCTCTTTGCTCCATGTGTGGGACCACTAGCTGTTGCGCCAATTCCATAAGGAAGACACGTCTTAGATCGTTCCTCTTGACATGACCCAATTTGTAATGAATAACAAATGCAGCCAAGCCCGCCACGTCCAACATGTTATAGAACAGAGCTGACGGCCATCGGTTTGTGCCCCTTTTGCACGTATAACTACTAAGCATCTGATCCATGGTGTCGACTCCAGATTTATACTTATTATAATCTAAAATTTGAAATGGCTTTTGCGATGGTTTTGATGAGTCGACGTCAGGATTGTAATGTTCGGTCGAAATGAGAACCACAACTTTTTCTTTTTTGGCACGTATGAGCAAAGCGCAATATTATTATTGTGGTAACCGAATAATGTACTTAATATATCGCGTTTTGGTTCCAACATCTCCTTCGGTATACAGGCTTTGTTCTTGCGCATGGTTCATACATACGCCAACCTTTTCGTCATCAAAACCAAAACAGCAGCCAAATCATAAGTAGAGAAGAAATTATCGGCATATACTGTTCGTCCAGAACCGGCGTACTTTTCGACTTTTCGACGCGTACGGCCTCGGTACGGGAACAATGGCTCATCAATAGTTATCTGGGCAACTGGAACATATAAACGCTCTAAATTGCTCATGAGCATTTTCCAAACGTCGTCGATAGCGGCTGATTTACTTTCTAATAACCGAGCAGTTCTAGTGTTGCCGTTGTCGAATCGAATATATTATAAAATAGCTTTATATCGGTGAGCAGACATCGTCGCCTTATAGATAGGGTTTCCGTTGTTGCCCCACAACTCAAGAGCAGGCTGACTATTTGACCCGAAAATGCCAGCAAACAAGGTTAAGCCAAAAAATTCGTATATTTCATTTTCCGCTACAGGTTTCGTCCATAACCGCGGTGTCTTTTCAGGATTATTGACACACCATGGACGGCATAGTTCCTGGGCTTTCCGGTTTGTTTCACGTACAATTATACTTACGATTTCAGGTGTTATTAGTGACTTAAATATGGAAACCGAGTTTCGCATAATCCCTGGAGCCGGGCCTTCGCGACCCATAGTGGCGCAGTTATGAGCACAAAGCCTACCTGTACCCGGTGGAGCACTTGACCAAATTTTACCATCTTTTGAACGGTATTTGATAACCGAGTTCGCTGAACGGGGCTTCATTTCCATATCGACGAATTCAAGAGCGTCGGTGGCAGCTGTAGCGCCTTCATACAAATCTTCTATATCCTCATCATCGTCATATGTGCTCTCGGTTTCTATAACGATGTCTGCCTCAGAATCAGAAGCCGCATCTTCTAACAGTGGAACATAAGCAGGGTCAGTAATGTCGTCACACAATTCGCATTCTCTACCTTAGCAACAACTACGTCTGCACAGACCTGCTTGGTATGTATGAACCATTTCGCTTGTAAACAGGAATAAAGCCGAAAATACCCACATAAGTGGTATAATTCCATACTTATTGTGTTCTCCGTAGCCGTTTCTAGGAAGTCATGGACGAGCTTATCTCTAACACGTAAAACAAAAGAGTTATACACACATTTATATGCAAAAGGTCTGCACAGACCTGGTTGAACCTCGTAGGGTTAAAGTTCTAATTTGGAATCCATCAAATACCTCAGCTTTAATTTTTCGTAACTTTGTCGTGGAAACTTTTCACATACATACTGGAAGCAGTTACCTTGCAAATCTAGAGCTTTAGCATAGTGCTTCATAAGACCCAATTTGATGTGAAGAGGTGGAAAAATTACCTTTTCTCTGTCTGTTGAATTATAATATTCTTTTCTCCAACATATAGGGATGTTTTGGGAGGCCAGTGTTTTTGACCAATGTTGCCAGTGTTTGTTTCTAGCCCGACCATCCCAAAGGCACAAAAAGCACTGAAATTCTGTATATCTTCTTTGAAAGCCAAGTGAGAAGTTTACCATTTTTAAATCCACACAAAAGACCCAGTTATGAACAAAATATCCAATAGAGATTGAACCGAAAACATTCCCGTTCTGCAGTAGGACGCACTTCAGGCTTTTGCTGGTACTGTAGATAAATAAACGCCACACACTTGGGCCATATTGTACAACGCCCATTTTAGTTGCAAACCTGGCACATTGCTGCAATAAACAAATTCACACTTTTCCTTAAAATATTGCACAAAACCACTTTCCCTGTTAAGATAAAAAGTTCTTCTTCCTTTGCTCGAGTAAGTTCTTTTCATTTAATCTTGAAGCTAGCAGATCCGATGATTCCTTTGATAGGCCCAAATCCCTTACTATATCATTGACTTCTGCCATATCATTGGAACGCCAAATGCTAATTTCTAGCGTTTTCCCTTGCTCGACTGCCGCAAATTTTCCACACATGGTTTACACACATTATGTGGAACGTTAGGAATATTAACGAAGCAAACTTGTTCCAAATTAATTGCATTTTTCCTGAAGTAATAAACATTTTTCGCGAAAAATTCAATTAATTTGCAACATGTGCCGACTACAGGCAAAAATAATAACATCAGTCATTAATAGCTTAATGGCAGAGCAACGGTCCGACAAACCATAGACGTGGGTTCAAATCCTTTTTAAAAGCGATTTTTTCAATAGAAAAATTCGAATAATTAGCGTCGTAAAATATAGAAGGCAATATTTAATTCATACATATTACTTCCCGAAAAATGCAATTAACTTGGAGCAATTGTATAATTCCTTAATTTACAATTTATTCTCTTGTAACAATAGGTAACTTGAAAAATAATATTGGCAAAAATGGAGAAATTTTTCTCTTAGATTGCTTGATCGTTACTAGAGTTGGAACAGTTGTAAAGTTCAGTCAGTACAGCGCGTTTCGAAAAAAAGCCCAAGGAGCTTATATGATAATAAATGTAAGTAAGCAATTACCCTTTTAAACGGCTTTTTCAGTATGCAGATGCAAAAAGTGATTAAGTTTGCTTAAATATTTGCATCATCAGGTATGTTTCAACAGTTGCTCCATGTAACTTGTTCGCCGTCAGGAGTAAATGACCTTATATGCAGAGAACGACCGCTCGACATCTAATGATGTAGTTAATACTAGCGTAATTAAAATAATTTTTGTAAATACTATGTGTGGACCTATATTGAAAAAAATTTGCTTGAATAAACCTGAATCTCTCGTTAACACACTATTTACTATAGCAATAATATTAACATTTCCTGCGTCGCAGGATGCACGTAGCTTTGTTTGAATTGACTCCACTAATCACGATGAAGAATTTTGTAATTTTTAAACTGCATCAACCAGTCAATTGTAATTATTATAAACAATTTGTAAATCTGCTACAATATGGTAACGCGCTATTTGTTTGGTCTGTTCTTGACGATAGTTACTTCCTTAAGATCAAATTGTAAAATTACAGACTTAATTTCTTGGAAAAGCTTAAAATAGTGCCTTTAACCATATATCTCAGCATGTAAGAAACAGCTATGGAGATTCAGCGATATAGGAACATTGTCTGTAAAATTCAAGAATACGTTTTGGGGATTTGAGGAGCACTGCTTTTATATGCGTTATTAAACCGTCTACTTCTGGATAAGATATCAAATAGTTTCTGCCACAAGATGTAATGCATAGATGTTATACAAACACAGTAAGAAATATGGCTCTTTGGGGTGCTAAATTGATTATTTTGCCCAGAACGAGCATCATAATGATTTAACGTCAGTAGTTAAATTATCTTTTATACGTAATACAGAAATAATTTAACCTCCAATGTATATCCTCGCTCGCATTATAGGCAACGAAATAATAACTGGCGCCCAACGTGGGGCTTTCACTAATATTGTACACAACGTAATGTAATTTACAAAACAATACTGAGTCAAATACATATTTTAATGCGCTATAAAATTATTTTATTCGCAAAATTAAATATTTAGTTTTAGATTCTATTTAACGATTATCAGTAACTTTATTTTACTTACAGGAACCCCAATGTACTGCCGATTCATATGAATGGAAAAATATCTCCTGTGTGGCCAGAATTTGACAACAAAGATGAAAGCTACTTATACCTCGGTAATATAATTCTCTACTATACTAATTTTGGACTAACAAATACCTTTTCATTCATTAACTTTAATTATATTCGTCTACCTTTGATTTTCTGCATTTTAAGATGAATTTTAATATTTTATTTATATATTTTTCAGCGATTCCTTATTCAGTCGGACGGCGCTACCGAGAATCAAAAATAAAGTACTGGAACGAAGAATTTCCGTTGATTGATAAAATAGAATCAATGCCACCCATTCTTACAGAAATGATTCCTAAATCACACCCTCAGCCTACAATGCCATCTATTCTTGATCCTGCACATCAACCTCCAATTTTCAATATTACTTTGGTAACTACGCCCGAAATAAAATATGAAATATGGGACGCGAATGGAATATCAGCAGCTACGAGACCACCACAGACAGCAGAAAATACAATGAATATTTTGATCATTTTAGGGGCTCTATTTCTACTATTTAACGTAATTATGTTTTCTTATATGTATTACAAATGTAGATTAAAAAGAAAAAGGAATGTTCACCTGAAAAGAAATATCGAAGGTCATATAGAAGGTTTGGATGTTCGTTCAGAAAAGGTAGCGAAAATTAGTCCCGTTGGTAATGGATGCAGTTTAATGAAGATGATCACAAATAAATCCACGAGAAGTGATGATACATATGAAGCGGTCAATACCCACGAAAGTACGTCTTCCAAGCGTAAACTGACAAGGCAGCTATCGGCAAGTACAATAGATGCTCACACTAAGGTAAGAGATTGGATAGCTCAGGAAATTGTCAATAAATACAGTCCAAAATTACTCAGAAAGAGTCGACGACAAAATAGCTCAGAAAGTAAACAAACGAAAAATAGTAAAAAGAAGAAAGACAAGAAACAGGAAGATAATAATAAAACGCCATTAGAAGAGGATTGCAAAGTTACAGGAAGTAACTCAACATTAGGTCAAAGTCCAACCCGTCCAGTTAGTCCAGCCCATGATGTTAAGGAGCCTTCTAAACCGAGCATGATTCCCGTACACAAACACAAAAAAGTAGACAAAATATCTGTGGCAATAGATGCAACTCCAGCTGGAAGAGGTAGCAGTGTGCTCCGACAACAACCAATAGAATTAACAAAATCCCTAGATTATTCTAGTTTCGATAGTATTGCTAACGTTACGGACCCTCCACTAAGAAGAGCAAACACTATAGAAGATATGCTTAGTCTGACATCAACAGGTACACCGTCACAAAAAAGTTTAACTAGCATAAACGTAACTTTAACACCAGTCGATGAGCCCACAGTTATTAGAATTGACCACGGGCATTCAAAGTCGGACCTAGTTGGCAATAATTTAAATAATACAACTGCTAGAAGACTCAAAACATTTGATCCTGATATAAACGTCACGTCCAGAGATGAACCTGAATTTATAATACCACTAAGTCCTGAAGAATCATTGCAGACTATCAAAAGGCGAAATTTTCCGAAGGTATTACCAGATCTTCCAGGAGAATCCATACAAAATTCTATACATAAGAGAAGATCTATGCCTGCTCCAAATTATCTTTTTTTACCAATTCCTGAAAATCCATCACTCTCGCAACCAAATTCACCAACAGGAAAGAACATAGGTAGATGTCCACCTATGCCACCGCCAAGAATGTCTTCGTCTTTAGCAAAAAATGCTCAAAGTGCATTGATGCAATCGGCACCAGCCATAGCACAAGAACCACCTTTACCAGAAGAACCCGAAGTCGCATGTAATAACTTATACATTGGACCTTTGATACCGTCTAGAGAAAATAGGAAAATAGCTTTAAAACCTGTTGAGACCTACAAAATAAATAACCAACCAATTTATGACAACTTAAATCCAAAAAAAGTTGAGGGTACTGAAAATACGTCGCCTGCTAAAAGAGCTGAACCTAAAGTTATAATTAAACCCACGATCTCTCGTCAAATCAGTGACCCATCGAAAATAAAAGGTCCTAGAGTTGTCGTGAATGATATTATGATGGCACCACTTAAATATGAAGCCGAAGGAAATTTAGAAGCCAAGAATGATATGATACAGACTGGAATACCGATGTTGAATAGGCAAAACTCAAAGAAAGGACAATATTTATCACCGACTAGTAGTAATAAAGAATCTAGCTCCGACTCTACACCTTCAGAAGGATCTGATACGGGAACTGTAGTAAAAAGAGCATAACTAATATTCGATAGCATGTCTGTATGTGTTCCATGTATTTAAATATCATTAACTCTTAAGTGGTACGGTGAAATAAATTTACTGAAATTGTCAAGTGGGGTCTCCACGAACCACAGACTACAACATCTTGTCAATTTTTTAATTCAGAATGAAAACATACATATATATATATATATATATATATACATATATAAAACTATATAGTATACAGGTTGTTATAAAATTCGCGAACA
This sequence comes from Melolontha melolontha, assembly GCA_935421215.2. Lineage (NCBI taxonomy): Eukaryota > Metazoa > Arthropoda > Insecta > Coleoptera > Scarabaeidae > Melolontha > Melolontha melolontha. The sequence continues at coordinate 17,243,549 of OW285237.1, read as the reverse complement.
CGGACTATGGTATGACGTTATTCATAAAAAACTGACAAGAATGAAAGTTCCTTTACCACTTTTTAATCTGACTGATATTTTCTGAATTTTAGCAAATTAGAAGTGAAAAATTCAACAAAAGCCTAATAAACACACAGACAGATTTTTTGAACATCCCAATAATAAACACAATCGTAAAACGGTCGTAATAACTATACCCAGACATACAAATACACATTTACGAGGGCGTATTTTTATGTTATCTACCTAGCCATGAAACAAAAGAGTGACGATCTCAAACAAATTATTGAAAAATTGCTGTCACTGTTAGAAGTACATGTGCTAAGTTGTGTTTAGTTTGTGCTGTTTATAGAGATTTGAGACGGTCTATTTCTCGATAAAATGAGTGAAACTAAGGTTGAACATCGCAGCGTAATAAAGTTCCTAGGCAATGGTCCAAAAGCAATTCATAAAAGAATGGTTGCTGTGTAGGGAGAACATACACCATCTTATTTCTAAGTAAAATATTGGTCTAAACTCTTTCGATGGGGCCGAGAGTCAATCAATGATGACCGAAAGTCCGAACGACCCGTTGAAGCTCGAACTGAAGACATTGTGCGAAAAGTCGAAAATTTGGTACTTCATTGCCAATGAAGTCTGTATATCCGAAAGAAGTGTCCCCAGGTGGATACCCAGATTGCCTACACCTTAACAAAAACTGTACAGAAAAGAAGTTTCTCAAGAAAATTTGGTCAAGTTGGAGAGGGACAAAACATTTTTATCTCGAATTATCACCGGGGATGAGACTTGGGTATATTACTGGAACCCTCCTACTAAACAAGAATCCATGCAGTGGGTTCATAAGGACTCTCCAACACCAAAAAAGGCCAAGACACAATTTTCTGGAAAAAAACTGATGGCAACTGTTTTCTGGGATGCTGAAGGAGTCTTGCTTATTGAATATATGTCGAGAGGGTCTACCATAAATGGAGAGGCCTACGGAAACACAATTAAAAATTTAAAAACTGCTCTGGAGGAAAAACACCCACATTCTTTTCCACAAAGAAACTTGTTGCTGCACGACAATTGTCGGGTTCATAAGGCAAACAAAGTTCAGCAGATAATCAATGACTGTGGGTTTATAAAGTTAAGGCATCCACCTTATAGCCCCGACCTAGCTCCGTCAGACTTCTTGTTATTCAAAAATTTAAAAAAGCATCTCAGGGGAAAGCGTTTTGCTTCTGATGAAGAACTCGGAGAAGCTGTTGAAGAATATTTTGCGGGGTTACGGAAGCAATATTTTTCTGAAGGTATGGGGCAACTGGAAAAAAGATGGAATAAGTGTATTAGTGTTGAAGGGAGTTATGTAGAAAAAAAAATTTTTTTTGTTCTCTTATGTGCTTTTTTTCATGGCTAGGTAGATAACATAAAAATACGCCCTCGTATTTATATTTGAATAATCCGACGTTTCGGCAGTCAATCTATTGTCGTCTTCAGACCTGTTTATAAACTGTTGAATAGTACTTTATTACCCGTTTTGTGTAGCTGTTCATGATCCATTTTACAGAAAAGCTGCCGAGCACATAATGAACTTTTTCTTCTTCTTCTATTTTGAGTTGGACGCCAGCACGTCCAGGCATTTGACCACACTGCTGTTTGTACTATCCTCAATAGATCTCTCAGTTCCACCCTGTTAGTCTTGTGTCCTCGATAAAAGCCACTATCCTCCTCAGGGGAAGTTTGAGTACACTCGTAGGATCCAAGATCTCTTTAGTTCCTCACACGTGCATATTACATGAAGGCTAGTTTCCTCCTGTTTTTCACATCTTCTACACCAGGGCTTGCTAAACAAGCCCATGCTGTACAGATGCTTTCTTAAAGGACAATATCCGGTTATTAAGCCGGTAATTATTTTAATTTCTTTTTTGTTACTAGAAATTAGGTTGGCTAAAAACCTTCCGTCCAGCTCCCTTGTATGGAGTTGGCCTTCCGTTAACCTCCATTTCTTTTTTTGTACTTTTTCTAGCCATAATATATAATAAACAGCTATTGAGGAGCCTTTGAAAAAGTAATATACAGTTTTTGAATAATCTCTACGCTTTCTAAACTACGAGAGGGGGAATATCAACTCAAAACGCGGATGCAATAACTAACGTGAAGTTAACTGCGTTACTCAGCTGTGACGTCAGTGGTCAAATGACATTCATGTGATGTGACCTGGTCCCGGAGGGCACATCGCTGCGTTTGTACAGATTCGCCGATATATTAAATCATAAACGGGCAGCGTTTGGTTAACAACATATAATTAATTAACACATTATAAAGAGTCAACAATAACAATATACATAGTAACAAATAACTAGACACTAGTCTTAAGGAGGTTTCTATAATACACTCTCTAGGACTCAGAGTGTCTCTCTGTGTCTTACTGTGTCTTACTGTCCCTAGAGATCTGATGGACCTCATTATATACTCCAGAGTGTCCTCATTCAGACTAGTGGCCTCAGTATAATATCAATAACGTGGTGAAAGAGTATAACACATATCGAGGCTGTAGGACGTACCGAGGTCGTGTTTTGTATACAATAGAAACAAGACCGGGGTCGCACCTTGAATAAGAAAAGTAGTACAATACATGACTCAATTTGGTTAACACATTCAATTTCAAAATAAAGCTTCATAAGAAAATATATGGAATGATATTCTCGAAACATTGCTTATCGACTTATAATAAATGTATCTAAAGAACAAATAGTTATATTTTCCGAATGTCCGAATAGAGAAGTTGAATACTGTTCATCTTATTATCTTAACTGTTGAGGAATTTGGAATTATTTTGCTTACAACACAAGAATTTACAACTGTAAAATTTTGGCTTTTAGTACATTACATAGCCCTACGGGCATAAACCAATTATTGCATGTGATATTTTTATTTGTAGTTTCAATCGATAGTGTAAGTTTTAGAACAGTATATTCCTGTGCACCCAAGTACATTATAGAAATATAAACTTCTGGAATCGCATAGACAAAATATTTTTAAACCAAATTGTCTTGAGTCTTTCAGCATTTAAATCCAAAACCTGCATGTACCTCGAAAGGGAACTAATGTTGGTCTATGGTAAAATTGATACCGGGTGTGTAATACTTTTGCACAGCTGATGCCATATTTCCTTCATTACAGCTAAATTTTCGTTTGGTTTTCTAGCTTCTGATCCAGAAAAATTATCGAACCTCATACAAGACAGAATAAGCAAATCTACGAGCGCTCATGGTGGCATGGAAAATGTCAAGATCTTTAGCGAAAAGTCGCAACATATTTTCGTGGTTGCACTTCTAATTTCTGTTAATAAAAACTAGAGGTGACCTGATAACGTATGTTATCGTACTCCATACCATCACCCCCAGTGTAAGGGCCTTATGCCGTTCCACAGCAAATTCTAAATTTGTTCGTTCACCACGAAATCTTCTTACTCTCCTGTGACCATCGTTGACCTGCAGACAGAATCGGGAACATAACACGATTCCATTCACCATCCCAATTTGATGTGGTGTTACACCACTCAATCTGAACAGCACGATGAATGCAAATGATTACATACGTAACGTACTGTAGCCTATTGCACTACCATACCTACGAGGGTTAGTTCAACCCCATTTCCAACAAGACTACGCACGTCCTCAAATGGCAAGTGTTACTACAAGGTTCTTACAAGAGAATAACTTAACCCTGCTCCCCACCCCAGACTTGTCACCAATCGAACAGATGTGGGATATGATTGGTACTCGACTGGGTAATTTACCCCAACTACCAAATAAATTACTTGACATTCGTTACTGACCACAAGAAGCCTGGGATGACATTCCCTAGGGTATCATAAATCATTTAATTTCAAGCATTCGTGGAAGAGTTATTGAATGCATAAGAAACCTCGGTGGATCTACTCATTATTAAATAACATTGTTGATTTTTAATACTTCAGTTTGAAAATGTAATCATTTCTTAAGTTTGATTATACAAACAATATATAAATTTCATTAAAATTGATCAACTCCTACTGGGTATTACGAATTTTTTTTAAGGTCAGTACATATCACGCCCTGGAAATACCATATGATCAAATAAATTTATCCTCTAGTTAGCCATGAAATTATTTATTCAAGATATCATGTTGGTAGTGACAAATAAAATACATTTGTCATTATGTGTACTGTATTGGTTTATTGACATTAATCTATCAATTTTTAAATTTATATTGCCAACTTAACTTTAAAGAAGAAAAATTTCATGGCCTTCTAGAGGGTAGAAATATTTGATCATATTGTACTATTAGTACACCATTAACTGAACAGGTCAAATTCTATGTTTTGGGGTCCGCCAGGACCTCACAATACCACTTAAGAGTTAAAGACTTCTAAATAAATAGTACAAACTTAGGGTAATAATATTTTATTACCACTACGCATATGTTGCAAATTACATTACTGTATTGCAACTAAGTATTAACATAACAAGGGTAATTTTTCGTATTTTTATTTTATGTTAAAATTTGATACATAATATCAGAAATTATTGCAGTATTTCTCATGTAACAGTATTTCAGTAAGTTTGTATGTATCTTTTATATGCAGAGTAAGCACGTATTTATAATAATTATGTAAATTATAATATGTAATTATTACTTGTATAATAAGTTTTAGATATCTTCATATATTCACTTTTTATAACATAAACTTGGAGTATAATAAAATATAGTATGTACGTTATTGTTGTATTATTTAAACGTTTGATGAATTACACAGGCCTGCATAAAATTTGTGATGACGTGATTTTTGTTTGTTGAGCTCAGTTTTTATATAGCAATAACTAATTAAACTACAATTGGTCTCTACCACCCACAGATTTCTTTTTACACAAAAGAAAAAGAAAAAAATATAAAAAAAAAACTTATAATAGGCGTTTTAATACATTTTAGAATGAATGTATTACTTCAAATTCTAGGTATTAACCCAAAAATGATTTTTTGTTGTGGTTTTAAAGAAATTTGTTAAATAGGCTCTCATTACCTGATGTAAATCTTTTATTACATGTATTAATTTTGGACAAGATTTCCGGGAATTTTTACCTGCTAAATCCTATTTATTATGCTTTCACTTTATTAGTATTGCGAAGAAGGATTTCAAGTTTATCACTCCAAACAAAATGTATATTTTAATGTCATTTACATCATTATAGCTCTGAGTGTCGATCAGTAAACAAGTAAAATTAATTTGTCTTTAGTGTTGTGCGTGGTATTTGATAAATAAACATTGCTTAAAAATACGTCTAGCCGGTGTTGCAAAAACAAACCAGATGATTTCTGTTATATTTGTGGATATTTCGTCTTGAAAAAGTTTAAGTGACCAATTGGTGATTTTGTGAAAAATGCATATTATGCTTATTTCAAAATCAAATTAGGAGATCAAGATAAAGATTGGGCACCGCACGTTATTTGTAGGGTATGTGAAGAAGGTTTAAGACATTGGACCAAAGGGAATAGAAAAAGCCTTCCTTTTGGAATACCGATGGTTTGGAGAAAACCGCAAAATCATCATGAAGATTGCTAGTTTTGTCTTTGTGATATTATGGGGAATAATAGAAAAACTTTGAAACATATTTTGTAGGAAAACAATATTAAATCAGCTATCAGACCAGTTCCTCACAGTGATCATGTACCTATACCCCCCAAAGTACTACACGAAGATATTGAAATCCCCTCAAATTCCGGCTACGTACAGATGGATAGTGATTTTGAACCATCAACCTCAGGTCAAAACCAACCTCAGCTATTTTCACAAGCCGAACTGAATGATTTAGTAAGAGATTTGGGACTTTCAAATGATCTTTCTGAAGTACTGGGATCTAGGTTGAAACAAAAAAATTTGCTTGCCCCAGAAACTACCTTCTCTTGGTATAGAAATCGTGAGGCTGGATTTGTAAAATATTTTGCACAAAACGGACCACTCGTGTACTGCCAAGCAATTGCTGATCTACTTACTTTCCTCGGAGCTCCTGAGTACACACCTTCTGACTGGAGACTTTTTATCGACTCTTCAAAAAGGAGCCTTAAAGCTGTTCTTTTACATAATGGCAATGTTTTTGCTTCTGTTCCGGTCGGCCATTCTGTTCATTTAAAGGAAAACTATGAAAATTTACAGGAATTACTTTTACGAATACAATATGAAAATCACAACAGGGAAGTATGTGGAGATTTAAAAATTTTAGGCCTTCTCTTGGGTCAGCAGTCTGGATATACTAAATTTCAATGTTTCCTGTGTGAGTGGGATAGCAAAAATCGAGAACAGCATTGGATAAAAAGAGACTGGCCACAAGGGGTGACTTTAACACCTGGAACCAAAAATGTAATTCGCGAAAGTCTTATTGACCCTCAAAAAGTGTTACTTCCGCCGCTTCACATAAAACTTGGACTTATGAAACAATTTGTTAAGGCATTAAACAAAGAAGGAAATTGTTTTAAATATTTGTGTAAAACATTTCCGACTCTGTCAGAGGCAAAATTAAAGGAGGGAATCTTTGTAGGCCCGCAGATTAGGAGCTTGGTGAAAGATCAAGAATTTGAAAATGTGATGGAAGATAAGGAAAAACATTCATGGCATGCTTTTAACGAAGTTGTACATAAATTTCTAGGGAGTTATAAAGACACAAACTATGTTGAGATCGTTGAAAAGATGCTGAAAAAATTCAGGATTCTTGGCTGCAATATGAGCATAAAAATTCACTTTTTACATTCCCATTTGGACTATTTCCCAGAAAACCTTGGAGACGTGAGTGAAGAGCAAGGAGAAAGATTTCACCAGGATATTAAAGAGATGGAAAAAAGATACCAAGGGCGCTGGGGCACAAAAATGATGGCCGATTACTGTTGGACATTGAGAAGAGATCTTCCTTTAGCTGAATATGACAGAAAAACAACCAAACGAAGCTTTTCTGAAAAACGAAAACGTTTTTTTAAGAAACATAAAGAATAAATAACTATTTCTAATAGTTTCTATGTGTATATTTTTGTATTTTTTTAAATATAATATAAAACTAGCTTATAAATGAAATAAATCGTGTTTTTTCTATATTTTTTGATTTTACTGGTTTGAAAAATAACCTTACGTGATACAAGAAAAAATAAAAGCAGATTTGGAATCGGCCCAAATTACTAGAAAACAGTCAAAATTTATAAATCAACTTTCAAAGTGTTGAAAAATGCAGGCCTGTGTTATTATATCATCTCCCCCAATCTAAAAATGTTTGTCGTTGAAATATGTATAGAGGTCGATACATGTAATAATGGGTATATTCTTAGATAGCAAGTGATGTCAAAGCTCTTTGATTGCTATATTATTAAGAAAAAATTACGAATGTCTTTTTTGGTTCCTCGTATTAATTCCAGGTACGAAGTTAGATTTATGATTGCCTTCGCGAACGTCTTTAAACAGACTCCTACCTATATTCTCTCCAACGTGGCCAGCAAAATGCTAGATGATCTGCTTGTTTGAGGATGGCTCGCGGATGGGCAGTACTATTTAAGTATATAGTTTATTTAATTGCACTGTAACTTCATGTAATTATAATTATAATGTACCTTGTAATTGGGTCTAGCCTGTTGGGTATTAAAGTATATTATTATTATTCCGTCCATAAAGTGATTTTCTTATAACCCTACAAAATAATCGGCTACTATTGAAGTTAGCTCTTCATTTGTGCAGAATTTCTTAATTCAGGAAATAGATGTAAGTCAGATGGTGCTAGGTCTGGCGAATATGGGGGATTTGATACTAATTCCAACCTTTATTCTTAAATTTTTTTTTCGCAGCAACCATACTGGAATGCACCGGTGCATTCACGATATTTTAATTCAAATTAATCCACATCCGAAGTCAATTGGAATATTTTTCAAATTATTAATAGCCACATCATTTGGTTAATTCATCATTTAATTTGAGATTTTGATTTTCAAAATAATGCAAATTTCCAAAGTGTACCTGAATAAAGTACAATTAATTTTTGAAAGTTGGAATTTGTGCTAGTTCCTGACACTCTGAAATACTTCGAGCATAGTCATTTAAACATGTAACGAAATTTTGTAAAGTATCGAAACCCTCTGCATAAAAACTAGTAGCTTTCAACCATGTTCCACATCTAGTTATTACTGGAGAGGGAGGCAGTGACAAAGATGGAAGTTTTTCCTGTAGAGTGCTACTCTCAATAGTGCTTTTTGGTCTAATTTCTGGATGCTAGGTGACGTTTCACGTGCAATTTCTTGGAATTTTTTAGCGATATTTTACAGACTTTGCAACAAAATTTCGGAATCACTGACAATGGCCATACAATCAGCATGAACGTTAATCCAATTCGCCATTGTTCCAACATTCTCGATGTTGTTCCATATCATATCTGAAAAAGTAACTTAAACAATGTTTTAGATCTAACTAAATTAAAACTAAAAATGTATGCGTAAGTTATTGAAACTTATTGAAATTCACTGAAAACTTACGCCAAAATAGTAGCGAGAAGTAGATTCTATGAAACGATATTAAACAGGATCTATTACAAAAATTATGTAGTGTGGCAATTAACAGTTGAAACGATGAAAAAAAAAAAAACTAACTCACCGTACTTTATTTATCTTGCGAAATATGAACTAATAAATAAAACAAATTATATAAACTCCTCGCACTTATATCTACGCCCTTGAAGAAAGGAATTTAAGTGTAATATTGAAGTTATTCCGTTACAATTCAACGACAAAAAACAGATGTGCGCTTAACCGAGTGAATACTGCTATTCAATAACTGAGTGTTGTATTTAGCGATGTTATAGACTTTTTATACAAGCTGTCCCGTATCGTTATGTTCAAATTTTATGAGTGTAAAGTAGACTTCATTTCAAGTAACAAAAACTCAAAACTTGTATATCCATTTTTATTTGTTTCAAAGTTACAAATTTATGAATCTGATTATCAGATCATGAAAAAAATGTAATCCTAAGGTCAATTATATATATATATATATATATATATATATATATATATATATATATGTATATATAATCGATAAAGCCTTCTTATACCCGAAGGTGTTAAGGCGTCTAAAAGCTTTTTATTTAAGAACAAACATTGCCCAATCCCTTCTGTCTCTTGCCATTACTTCTGCATCCTTTCACTTTGTTCCCCTGGCTTCCAAGCACTCTGCCGCTACACTGTTCCACTCTTTTCTCGGTCTTCCTCTAGTCCTCTTTTCCTGTGTCCTTGCCAGCCATATCCGTTTCGGTTGTCTCTGGTTTTCCATTCGTATTGCATGTCCGAACCACTTCAGATGTTGCCTTTCAATGCTCTTTAAGATCGATTCCACTTTTAGTTCTTCCCTCACTGTTTCATTCCGTATTCTACCTCTTCTTGTAATGCCTTTAACTGCTCTCAGGAATCTCAGCTCTGCCGCCTGGATTTTACTTTTTTGCTGCCTTGTTAACACCCAGCTCTCACTACCATACATTAATATTGGTTTATGTATAGTCTTGTAGACTAGGATTTTTGTCTTAGTTGATATTTCTTCCTTTCTTATAAATTTGTTATTCAAAGCATAGTATGTCCGTGTTGCTTTTTCTATTCTTTCATTTATTTCGGTTTCGTTCTTACCATTCTTCTGTAGATTTACGCCCAGGTATCTCATCGTCTTTACTTGCTCTATTTTTGTATTGTCCAGTGTTATTAATGCTTGCTTGTTTTCTTTCCCAATTACCATTACCTTTGTTTTATCGACGTTAATTTTTAAATTTCGGTTTTGAAGGGCTTCGTTCCATATTGTTACGTTTTCTTGCAGCTCTGTCATGTTTTTTGCAAATATTACTAGATCATCTGCAAAAATTCTATAAACCACTGGTAATTTCTTCAGTTTGTGGTTTATTTCTTTTTGTACGTCATCCATCACGATGTTGAATAGTGCTGGGCTCAGTACACCACCTTGTCTCAATCCTTCTTTAGTTTAAAATATCTGTGACTCTGCATTTCTTGTTCGTATATAATTCTTTGTGACCTTATACATACACTCTATATTGTTTCTCAATTTCTTATTTACACCACTTCTTTTTATGCTTTCCCATATCGCTTCCCTTGGTACACTATCAAACGCTTTCTCTAGGTCAATAAACGCCAAGTACGTATTGCTTTGCTGTCTTTTTTCCATTATTTGCTTTTTAGTAAATATGTGGTCTATTACTCCTCTTCCCTTCCTAAAACCACTTTGTGAATCTTCTAGCTGTGTCTCTATTCCTTTCATTCTTTCGTACATTTTGGACATTATACTCATCATTGTTATTCCCCTATAGTTCTTACATTCACGGTAATCTCCTTTCTTGAAGATGGGTAATATCACTCCTATTTCCCTATCTTGTGGTATTCTCTCTTCTGTCCATATTTTGTTAAACAGTTTAGTTATAGCTTTTATGCTTTTTTCACCCAAGTTTTGATCATTTCTGGTGATATACAATCATGACCTGCTGCTCTTCTTGTTTTTATTTTTATGATTGCTTCTTTTACTTCTTCTATTTTTATTTCTTGGTCACCTTCGTCTGTTAATTGGGTGGTTATTTGTTCTTCTTTTTCATTATATCCTTGTACTATTTTTTCTATATTAAGTATATCCTCAAAGTATTCTTTCCATCTGTTCATTATTTCTTTGTCATCTTCAAGTACTTTTCCCTCTTTTGATTTTATGTATTTGCTATTATAGTTCGTATCACTTCTTAAAGTTTTCAATACTTTATAGAATAATTTCTGGTTTCCGTGGCTATCACTATCTATTCTTTCCCCGAATTCTTCCCATGACTTTTGTTTTACTGCTCTCACTAGTTATTTTACCCTTGTTCTTTGCTGTTTATACTTAGCGTAGCTTTCTTCTGTTTTCGCTTTGAGATATTTCGCTCACACATGTTCTTTATATTTTATCGCATCTTTTATTTCGTCGTTCCACCAGCTTGTTTGTTTTTTGTTTTTATTAATTTTTATAATTCCGCATTGTCCATAATATTTCCACATTATTGTCTGTGTCCAGTTTATTTAATTCTTCCATTTCTTGCTCAATTTCTTCTTTGTATTTTGTCGCTATTTCATTTTGTCTGAGTTTATAGTTTCTTATAACCACTTTTGTCTTTTGTTTTTTATTCTTAGTCCCCATTGGGCTTTTTCTTGCTGGAATGAATATTTTTGACAGTAACAAGTAGTGATCCGAGTATATTTCTGGACCTCCTTGCACTCTAAAGTCAATGTAAACTGATTTTATTTAAAAAAGTTCAATTAATAATATTTTCGAAATGCCCGTCTACTTGTTGAATGCAGGCTTATGCCCGTAAGCCAACAGAAGAAGTACTTCTCCGAATTTCATACTTATTTTGTCGGATTTGCTCGGCAGCCAGGTGAATTCGATCCAAACTTTTCTCTTGTGTACGAAACTTGTGCGTAAACTAAATTTTTCATGTACCCCCGTAAATAAAAGTCAAGAGAATTAAGATCGGGTGATCTGGGTAGCCATGCAACAGGACCACCTTGACCAATACATCGTGGATAATTGACGTTAATCCGATTTCGGACAGCAATTCCGAAATGTGGTGGTGCCCCATCCATGTGAAACCACATGTCTCGTCGAACATTCAGTGGGACATCCTCTAACAGACCTGGCAGGTCGTCAATAGGAAATTGAAGGTAGCTGTCCGCATTTAATCTCCCAGGAAGAAAGACAGGACCAATCAACAAGTCATCGATTAAGGCTGCCCAAACGTTAATAGAAAATTAATGTTGAAATTTAGATGGGCGTATAGCTTTGGGATTTTCTAATGACCACCTGTACAGGTTTCTCAGATTAGTGACACCACTTTTCGTGAACGTAGATTCATCTGTCCAGAGGACTGTTCTGCAGAAATTAAAATGAAGAATTGAGTGTCTTAATATCTAGATAGAATAAACTAGACGAGCATAGTGGTCTGCCTCAAGGAAAGCATGTCCCCTGCGATAGTGATATGAATATAAGCTCTCACGTTTTAAAACACGTCAAACTGTCGTTCGTGGCACTTCCAGTTGTCTGCTTCTTACTCTAAGTCTACTGGCAAATTTACTCCTCAGTCGAAAAGATAATCACGCAATCCGCATTCCCGAAATTGTCTGTGTACTTCCAGAAACGTTATGTAATGAGGAATGCACCTATCGGGAAACCGATGTCGGTATTCAATAACTGCTTGACGTGCACTGCAGTTACAGTAGCCATACACGAAATGCATGTCCGCATGCTCTTGAGAAGAAAATCGGTAAAGCATTTTGAATAAAGAAAACGTGTCCACTCACTAATAAGCTGTTGTATGAACTGAAACGTAATGTAATCCTTTATTGAAAAATGCAACGTTAATCTGAACATGTATTTATTGTATGATATTCATGGTTCAGCACTTACGAAATAAATAAGAACCTTCTTTATCATAAATCAATTTCCAGTACTCTTTTTTGTAGATCTCCAAGAAATTACTGTATGCACTACGACACGTGTTTATTTATTTTAGGATAACATTTTATATAGTTAATTGACGAAGGAGATACTTGTTGAAACTTCATTATAACGCTAAGAAATAAGTAAGATAATAATTTTTATGAACGATTTAAAAACCTTACGGATGTATAATTCAAAACCAAGAAATTAATCTTTTATCTAAAGGTTTCAAATATAACTTAACCCATAACATTAATAATAAACACTTAGGAATCTTAGCAGTAGAAACAGATTTAGCCTTAAATAAGCAAAAGGATAACCAGGGAAATAAATATGCAGCTAACCATATTCTAGAAAATTACCGTACTACTAAGCATTTTAATATTGAAAATAAAATATTTAAATCAATTAAACAGAAAGCGATTAGTAACAATATTATATTTACAAAAGCTGATAAAAGAAATGCAGTTATAGCAATTCCGGAATCAAACTACATACATAAAGTTCATGAATTCCTCGATAATAATTCATTCATAAAACTTAAATCTGATCCTACTAACAAATTTCAAAAACAGATTAAACAAACTATAGAAAAATCAGGTTCTCTTTTTAATAACACTCAAAAACGTATATTAACCACTATGAATCCCTTACATCCCAAATTATACGGTTTAATTAAACTACATAAAGACAATACACCTATACGACCAGTAGTATCGTACGTAAAAGCACCTTGTAGAAATGTGTCCAAACACTTAATAGATTTAATTCTTACACACACTAAATTCAAATCTAAGTTCTCCGTTAAAAATTCCCAGGAATTAATTAACAACATTTCAAACTTGCAATTACCAAACAAATGTAAACTCATTTCTTTTGATGTCTGGAATTTGTTCACTAGTATTCCACCCCAGGAGGTAATAGATTTAATTACTTTACAACTAGAACGTAGAAACACAAACATTGTCACAAAGACCGAAATTTTACAGCTCTTAGAAACGTGCCTGGAACAAAATTATTTTCAATTTAAAAATAAATTTAATAAACAAACAGAGGGTCTAGCAATGGGAAACCCACTAAGCCCCTTATTAGCGGAAATTTTCATGAATAATTTAGAAACTATAATTAGTACACATCCCTTGTTTGGTAATTGTGTATATTGGTTTAGGTATGTTGATGACATTAATTTGCTTTAACGGTTCAGATAGACAATTAAAAACTTTACATAATTATATCAACACTATTCACCAAAATAAATCTTACTATAGAAACAGAAAGAAATAAAAGCATTAATTTTCTAGATTTAACCATATCACACAAAACTAATAACACGAGTTCGTTATATACCGTAAACCAACACATACAGATACCACAATACACGCTAATTCTTTTCATCCTATAACAGACAAATTATCTGCATACCAATCAATGGTATATAGATTAATTCATGTACCTATGAGTAAAAGTAATTTCGACCTTGAACTAAATAGAATATACACAATAGCATTAAACAATGGTTACTCTATAAATATTGTCAATAACATCCTAAATAGCCAACAAAAATCTAAAACCTTTTCCTTAGTTTATCCAAAATTAAAATACAAGATAATTAATTCCTATAATTCAATCACTTACTTAGGAAAAATTTCGGAAAAAATTGGTACTTTCATTAAAAAACTTAATAACGAACATATATCATTTAAAACAGACAATACTATACAGAACATTATTAAAAACAACAAAGATAAAATAGACAAAGAATCAAACTCTGGTGTATATAAGTTAACATGCGAAGATTGTAATAAGGTATACATAGGACAAACGGGGAGGACATTCAAAATTAGGATGAAAGAACACGAGAGAAGCCATAAAGAAAAGAAAACAGATTCAACTTTCGCAAGTCATTGTATAGATATCAATCATAGATTTAATATAGATTTCAAAATTTTACTCATTCAAGAAAAAAGCAAAAAACTTAACCTGTTAGAAAACTTAGAAATTAATAGATACAATAGTTTGGGATTAGCTTTAAATGACCAACTAGATTTAAACAACTCCCCTCTACTAAATTTAAGATTGTAAAAATTTTTCCACCACCATTTCCCCAATAATTTTCACATAAATATTCAAACTTGTATTGTACATATTCAGTATTTCATCCACCTGATGAAGCCATTGTATGGCGAAACGATATTGTAGTGGTATTTACAGTAAAAGAATTTTTGAAACAAGAAGTTTAATTACTTATTTCTTAGCGTTATAACATTTTATTATGCGACGTTAACAACCACAGGCCTGTTATTGAATCGCATAACTTTTTTTAAATAAAATCAGTTTGTATTGACTTTAGGATTACATTTTTTTCATGATCTGACAATCACATTCATAGATCTGTAACTTCAAAACAAATAAAAATGGTTATACAAGTTTTGCGTTTTTGTTACTTGAAATGAAGTCTACTCTACACTCCTAAAATTTGAACATAACGATACGGGACACTTGTATGATCCATCGTAATTTCGGCCTTATGCTTCCGGTCTCTATTAATGAGTAAACATAAATAGGAACCGTTTTTTCCTCCACATAAAGGCAATTTATATTTTAATTTAGCTTTGAAAAGAAGTTAACGAAAGTGCCACTAATAAAAGCGAAAAAATAAAATGTAATTGCAACTTCTATATATAACGAGCTGCAATTTACATTGGTATTGAACGTGCCCGATAGTCAAATACACGTAAATAGAGAAAGATTTCGTACAAGAAGACACATGCTTTTAAAACCTGTCTACGCTTGAATGGCACCAAGTTAAATGTAGCCTTCAGAAGAAGATTCGATCTTTCTGTATTTCCATACATATTGGTTTCTGATATAGGACTTCAACGTATAGGACGACAAAAATGGAGAAAAGTAGCAAATAAAATAAAAGGCCATCGCTTCAACCTCTTAGATGCATCCAATTTACACCCTTTTCGTCACTGATGTAAAGGCTCTTGTATGAGCATTTATTTAAATTGAATTTTTTATGGTCGAACATTTACAGTACGATGATTTCTTCGTAATACTGGGCCAATGACGTGAACATAAAAAAAGGGTGAAATACCTGTATTTCATAGTAAAGGGATGACGTGGCTAGATTTAAACGCTATAAAACAGGTCAAGTTGAAAAAAAAACATTATGTACGGCAGGTGATAAAGCAGAAAGTAATTTAGCTTTCACGTAAATACTCCTTTTTCTGGTATAGATGCACGTAAAAACCGTCCTCCAAGATATCGTAAAGATGGTGAAATTCTCTCAAGAAATTTAATAAATATTTAATACCGCTTTGATCTTGAATGTGGCTAATGAGTAAATATACTTTGCCTCTTATAAACAGGCAGAGTTCCTCGTCGATTTAATTAGAAACAGACTTTGATATACGTTTTAGCAACAGCGAAATGTTATCATATTCATTTATTTACGATGTATTTAGTGTTCTTGAAATAAATAGACAATGTACGAAAAATGAAAAGGCAAAATTATATAGAATACATACCCAAAATATTTTCCCAAAATTCCCTCACATAAGCGAGAAAAAAAAATACAAAAATATTTCAAAAAATTATGTTACGCTACTGACTATTTCTTAAATACTATTGCAGACGAAATCTTAAAGGTGACCCACAGTAACAAAATGAATAGTATTGTTACTGTATACCTCGCTTTAAGTTCGTTCTGTTGTCGATCTATAATTTTTCGATTAAAGGTAATAGATTGTAACCGAAATGGACATAAAGCACACATATTACATGTTCTTTCAATATATCAGCTTCAAGATTTTCTAGTATAAATTTATATAAATAAACGGCTGTCTCAGGTTATTGAACTCTTGCCATAACAAAAATCGTTTGTGT
The DNA here is from genome assembly GCA_935421215.2 of Melolontha melolontha. NCBI lineage: Eukaryota > Metazoa > Arthropoda > Insecta > Coleoptera > Scarabaeidae > Melolontha > Melolontha melolontha. The sequence continues at coordinate 17,227,158 of OW285237.1, read as the reverse complement.
TTATAACCATTCCCGCATTTGAATACAATGGGGCATTCTGATTTCGACATTCGTATTTAAATTTCTCTAACGAATAGAAACATTCTCGTAATACACATGAAATCTTAGTATGCTTATTAAAATGGGTTCTTAAATAAATCTAAGTTACTGCATCTTTAATTACTTATTTACTTCTATGTATTAAAAAGCTGATTTTGCACGAGGTATTGACCTTAGCATACAGGATATTATACCTTTTATAACATCGAGGGCTGTTAGTGTGTAAACATACGGTGCGCGTGTAACTTCAATAAAGGTACATATTTACATTCTGAATATATTGAATTCATTGACGGCACATATTATAATTTACACGCAAAATGAAAATATTTTGGGGTTTGCGTCGTAATTGACTAACAATATTTCTGATTCATATTATATATAAATACATACGTTGTCTTTTTATTTTAAGGACAACCTGTATAAGATACTTGTACCAATGTAAGAATGTTCTGTTATGTTGCATCAATCTCATAATCACACAATATTTGACTAATAAAACGTACATTGAAATAATAACAAAATTAATAAAGAAAAATAAGAAGAAATGAGAAAAAAGCAGTATCGATTTATATTAACAACAAATGCTGCAAATTCCAAGAGCTTCTTCATATTAATTGTGAAAATTGACAGAAACAAGATAGCCCTCACCACAATATAAATTAATAAACGCTAAATACGTATTTCGGCAATTAAGTCGCTATCTTCAGTAGAACAATCTGAAGAAGAAACATATTATTAAATGTAGGGTCTTTAGCTAAAGTATAACAAATAATAACGAAATTAACATAAGAAAATAATAACAAGAAATGAGAGAAAAGGAGTATCGATTTGTATTAACCACAAATGCTGGAAATTCTAAGAGCTTCATCATTTTAATTGTGAAAATTTACAGAAACAAGATAATCCATCACCACAATATAAATTAATAAACGCTAAATACGTATTTCGGCAACTAAGTCGCCATCTTCAGTAGAGCAATCTGTAAAAGAAACATATTGTTAAATGTAGCGTCTTTAGCTTAGGTACAACTTATGAAGACTATTTTAACAACCATCAACAACACCGTCAACCTATTATAAAATTCTGTCTCCTATAAGATTAAATTTTAATAATCTCAAAAAAAAAAGAAGATATTGTCTCTGCTTTACTGCTTCCTCAATAGACATGAGCAAAATAAAATATTCGTTGATGAGAATACACTCAAAAATATTTTGAAAAAGAAACTGATTACAAGCAATATAGCCTTTGGAACAGGACCAAACTTCTAATTTATAATAAAAACATTTTATTCATAATAAACAAAAACATAATCAAATATTGAACAGATTTTAAATTTATTTAATTTAATTTTTTTGTGTATTTGTAAGTATATTTTGTAAAGATTATAGTTTTGTAATTGATTTAAAAATAAGTTATTAATATACGTACTAGGTACGTTTGAAACAATCTTAACCCTTAAGTACTAACACTTCGTCTCACAGACGCCACGTTATGGTTGGACACACGACATCTCCCCACCTATGTGCTTTTAAAAGTTGACCAATACATAATGTAGTTTTACTACCCGATGATATAGATATAAGTTAGCAGTCACGAGAGTAATGTTAGAGAGTGTGTTATACCTCTGATATTTAAATTTATACTATCGATTCCGTCTGTCAGACGGAGCGATAGTGTTAACGTAAGTTTTTACATTATTGCCGGACAATGAATCAAGGACACAGTAGTCAGCAAGGAATCAGTGCGACGGGCCCAAAGTTTGAGGAAACAGTTCTAAGGTAGTCGGAAGAGGTAGACACTGATAATAGTGACATAGAATTAGACTGTACCGAAAATGTTGCCGAAAAAAGTGATCACGACTCAGAATCTGAAGTTGAAGGTAAAAAGTATAAATATTATCATAATGGTCTATAGCTGTGTTTGTTCCGTTATATGTGATGAAAATATAGATGAGAAAAGTAATAACATTGAAAGTGAGCATGAAGAAAGTGAGGATGAAGACCGTGGCGACGGTCAAATTATTACTGGCAGAAATCGGTTCAAATGGTCTAACGCACCTGGAACTTCAAATAGGGGGCGATGGTCGCAACATAATATAGTTTTGCAGTTGCCTGCGAAACGCTGCGAAAAATATTGGAGATTCTCCTGACTTGACATCAATATGGAAGCTCTTGTTTAGTGATAATATTTGTCACACGATTATAAGATGGACAAATGTACGAATAGGCAGAAAGGGGGCGAAATACAAGAAACAGAATTCACCAACGCTTAAGGATTTAGATATAACTGAATTTTACGCTTTCATGGGATTTTTAGCATTTACGTCATTATTCAAATCTAATAATGAAAACTTGGATACTTTATTTGCCACCAACGGAACTGGGAGGGAAATCATAAGATGCATAATGTCAAAAGAAAGATGTGATTTTCTTCTAACGTGTCTGCGATTTGACGATCCAGAAACTAGGGATGTAAGAAAAGCAATGACGCAGCCGCTCCAGTTTCTGAAATATTTAACATTTTTATTAAAAACTGTCAATCATGCTATGTTATAGGCAAATCGGCATGCATTGATGAAATGCTTGTGGGATTCAGGGGACGTTCTCGTTTTAAAAGGTACATACCCAATAAACCCGTAAAATACGGGATAAAGGTAATGTGCTGCGCGGATTCCAGAACTAATTATCTGCTAAATATTTTTTAAAAAAAGGTATATAACCCCTTACCACAATTATTAGTCGTATCCTAAATACGTATTTCGACAACTAAGTTGTCATCATCAGTAGGTAAAAACTACTAATTAAAAGTCGCACATGGGGCACAGTTAAACAAGAGAAACGCTTCCGCACAACTATTATACACTGCAACCCTGTATAGACTAAATTTAACAAGTCAATCTAAAACTACGAGATAAACGCGTACCTACTTTAGGAAAGGTCTAAGCATATGTTAAATTGTCGGACAAAGGAACGGCAGACATCCTCTCTAAGGGGGGCGGCACTTCGATTTTTAAAAACTACGATGACCCACTATTAAACTTAGATAAACCACCTTTTATTTTCAACAAACCAATAGTATATTTAAACGTATTTACTCGAGTACATGTATAGTAAAAATATCTATTTTGGGTAGGGGTGTAAAAATATTTCCAATTACAAATGGTTAAAAAATGCTAAAATCGGAAAGTGTGGTCGTATATTGTAAAAACTGTACTCTATTGAAAATTCTAAGAAGGACAAAATTTTGAAGGAACCGTTACATATGAAAAAACAAGACATCTGACTGTGTTGACTTATATTAAATGACAATCAAGTAACGTGCTAAATGCTTATATCTATACAGGTAAAAATTGTGATGGAAATGGGCTATCAGACGAGGAAAAGAAATTCAATAAACCAACACAGGCAGTACTACGGCTCACAAAATCAAGTAATAATTCAAATAGATCAGTGACTTTTGATAATTGGTTCACATCTATTGAGCCTGTACAAGCCCTAAAACAAAGAGGTTTAACTTGTATTGGTACAGTAAAGAAAAACAAAAAGGAAATTCCTGCAGTTTTTCAACCAGCAAGAAATCGTCCAATAGGAACTCTTTATGCGACTATACAAAAGATATTACCCTTCTTTCCTATACAACAAAAATTGATAGGGCTGTTCTTTTAGTATCGTCTTCTCATCACCATGCAACTGTCGATCCGCTAACCAACAAGCCTGATATTAGTGTTGGTTACAATTCCACTAAAGGTGGAGTTGACACATTAGATGAAAAGTGTAGCAAATTTAGTTGTAGTCGTCGAACCCGTCGCTGGCCTATGGCTATTTTCTTTAGACTTTTTGATATTAGTACAGTGAATTCACATACTTTACGATTCTTACGAATCTTACAGAAATGTTAATCATCGAGAACGACCAAAATTCATAGAAGAGTTAGCATTTCAACTTGTGAAACCACATCTCAAAAGAAGGCCGGAAACCTCATTTGTACCAAGAAAGCTAAAATTATCTGTATATCTGAAATCCTAGGTGTTGAGGAAGTCCAACAACCGATAGATAGTAGATTTGAGAAGTTAGAAAGAAGGAAAGATTGCTCTTTATGTCATTACAAGAAAAAAAGACGAACGGCTTATGTGCGTTACCATTGTAAAAGACCTATTTGTTTAGAATGCGCAAAAAAAGTTTGTGCGGATTGTGCTGAGAACGCTCAACTTTAGGTCATGCCAGAATTGTTTTATTTGTTTATTTTTAAAATGTTTTTGTTTAATTAGATGTATTTATGTGTTCAGTATAAAAATAAATGTTTTTGTATTATTTTATTGGTGTTTTGTTTGTGAAAATGTAAAAAGACGGTTACACCAATCAAAACATGAAACGAACTTTCATTGTGATTTTTCTTTTTTATTTCTAGTATAGTTATAGTGCTACTGATTCATTTGATGTCAAATATAAATGATTAAACAAAAATATAGATTTTTTTTTTTATTGGATACCTACTGTCTCTAAGAAGGGTTGTGTTGTCGGAACTAATTCCATGTGTTAGTACTTAAGGGTTTAAATTAATTATTTTCTATTGATTTTGAAGTCAATTCCTTGCTTTGAAATATATTTCACAAATTAAATGAGAAATTGAATAATATAACTGGAAAACGTTCCATATTTGCTATACTCAAGATGGCGGCTGGGCGGGACTTAACATGCAATTGTGGTCACTGCATTAAATAAAGTCACTGTAATCTTTACCGTATTGGGGCGCCATCGTGTAGTAGGATACCGAACTGTAGGAGAGTTACCTGTTTATTCGTTTGTATCTACTAACTTAATTTTATTTCTAACGGGTGTTCAGAAACATTCGAAGTCAAGTGGGCTCTGAACAAAAAATCGTATATCTTTACTTAAGTATCTGATTTGTAATAATTATTGAATGTCAACTGCTTTCTGTCAAAAATCAATCTATCTCAAACATGACTTCATATTTTCAAGGACTACTTTGACTTCGAATGTTTCTGAACACCCGTTATGTTGTATTATGCTAAAAGATGGATAAACAATAAAACACATGTATTAATTAATTATTTATTAATAATTAATTCCACATTATTTAAAACATAGGTTAACAGGTCGAAAATGAAGTTATCCTATTCAGATATGCCCAGAGATAAATAGTAAAGCACGCTGGAAAGGATGACTGCATCTTGGACGTCTAGTTCCAAAATTCACCGAAAAAAGATTACAATTCGTTTAATATATTATATACAATCCTATAATAAATATGTCGCTGGTATTATTTAACTATTATGATTCATTTTGGTTTTTGTGTCATTGATTTTCGTTTATTTGATTTACTAATTTTTCGTTGAAGTTTGAAACGGCACTACCTTTATTATATTATGTACAATGTATGTTATTTTTTCACTTAGATATTCAATTTCTTCATTAGATTGTCCTTTATAATTTAATAATATTAAATTAACACTTTTCATTACCATTAATACAATATGTTCAAGAACCTGATTTCGGCGCACTTAAGACGAGTCCAATAACTAATATCGTAATTTCCTTTGGCACAAAATATAAAAGTATTCCTTTATCGTTTTATTTTCATTTTAATACAAAAGTTTTTTTATCATAAATATTTTTAAAGGATTGAGTGGCAGTACTGACAAAAATTTCGTTTAAAGCGTATTTCTGTAGAAAGGAAAATATATGTAATTAATAACTATCCACAGAGTCTTTTTAGCATTATAATTGCTTAAACATGCATAAAAAAGATTAGGTTTTGGAAGATAACCGTAGTATTTTTTAATTAATCTGATAATCAGAAATATAATTTTTGATGATTCGAATAACAAAATTATAATACGTATATGAGACCCTGTAATATATAAATTATGAGAAACATTTCTTGTAATTAACTTTACAAAATATTTCGACAGTACTTTTCAAAATTAAAATAAAATAAATTAAAGTTTAGCCTAAACATCAATAGGTATTTAAATATGGTTAGTTAAATCAATGCTCACTTTTTCACTTTAGTAACGTAAATTATTCTATAAAATTGTGTATTTATTGAAGAAATTCTAAATATATCACTGCAAACTGGATAATTTAAACAAACTGGATATTTTATTGGTTGTATCTGAATATCCCCATTTATCAACCAATCAATTAGCGGCCAATTTCAATATTTCACAGTCATCGATCGTGTCATTTTTAAAAAGTGAAAAGGATAAACCTTATAAGGTACACATTGTAGACGAGTTAACGGAAGATGATTTTGATAGGAGATTACAATTTTCTGAAGAAATGTTAAATATTTGCAATAATAATGAAAATTTTGTCAACAATATTCTTTTCTCTGACGAAGCTACTTTTTGCCTTACCGGTGAAGTAAACAGACATAACTGCAGATACTGGTCATCGGAATATCCCTCTTTGTTTTTGGAGCACCATACGCAGTACCCCCAAAAAGTTAACGTTTGGGTTGGCATTCTAGGCGGTCATATTATCGGTCCCATTTTCATCAATGACAATTTAACTTCGGCTCTGTATTTGCAGTTATTGCAAAATGAAATAATACCTGGTTCCAGCAAGATGGCGCCCCACCACATTATGGTGTAAATGTTCGTCAATATCTGGACAACGTTTTTCCCCACAGATGGATTGGAAGACGAGGAACCATTGAATGGCCAGCCTGTTCGCCAGATTTAGGTCCTTTAGACTTTTTTCTTTGGTGATACGTAAAAAACAAAGTTTACAAAGATAAGCCCGATAACGTCGAAGATTTACAAATCCGAATTACCAGAACGATACAAGAAATTCCCCGAGATTTTTTACAGAACTCTGTTCGGGGTTTTGTAAATAGATTGGGGTCATTGTCAAATTACTAATGGACGACAATTTGAACACTTACTTTAATTTACTTTGTTAATAATTTGTTTAATTTTTCTTGTAAAAAAGTTATTAAAATGAATTTTAAAAATACAAAAATATTATTGTAAAGAGAAGAAAATTCTCTATCGAATGGTGGAGCAAAATTTACCAGTTCCCATTAAAAAAAAATTCGCGGACAGGCGTATCTAAAAAAACAATTGAAGAAAAAAAATTCAAATATTCTCAAATGTAGATCAAAATATCTTAACAAACTTTTATATTGAACATAATTCCCTAAAATGAATATTAACGACAATAAATCGCCGTCTCCATACTTTTAACTAACCCTGTATATTAAGAAGTTATTACAAAAAAAATAATTCTGAATTTACAATGTCTGCAAATATGGTTGTATTTTAGGAGAAGATTCACAGTTAACTAAAACGTTATCCTTTTAGGGCCTAACGTACGTGCCTCGTTGCGTAAAGCCCCGATCTATCGTGAACTGGAAAAGGTGCTAGAAGATAAATGTTTTTAGCATCACTATATTTGTGTACACTCTGTGTAAACACGTTAAACTTTCTGCATTTTGTGAATTACTTATTTATACTAGATTTAAAAAAGGTATATAACCCCTTACCGCAATTATTAGTCGTATCCTAAATACGTATTTCGACAACTAAGTTGTCATCATCAGTAGGTAAAAACTACTAATTAAAGTCACACGGGGCACAGTAAAGTGAGATAAACGCTTCCGCACAACTACTATACACTGCAACCCTGTAAAGACTGAGAGTCTTTACAGGGTTGCAGTAAAGACTGAGAGTCTTTACAGGGTTGCAGTGTATAGTAGTTGTGCGGAAGCGTTTATCTCACTTTACTGTGCCCCGTGTGACTTTAATTAGTAGTTTTTACCTACTGATGATGACAACTTAGTTGTCGAAATACGTATTTAGGATACGACCAATAATTGTGGTAAGGGGTTATATACCTTTTTTAAATTATTATTTAACCACAGTCTCCATTGAAAGAATTTATACTAGAGTTGACAGAAAGTGGGATGTTCCTACAAGGGAATTTTCCTCTGATAAATTTGCTAATCCCATATATTGGACCACGATGTCCATATTTCCGTTTGAAGACATACGAAGAGATATTAAATTTGACAATAAAAGAACTCGAAAAACGCGTTTAGAAACCGATAAATTGGCACTGCTATCTTACCTCTGGGATCTTTTTATTCAACAATGCAAAACGTGCATTATACCAGATATCAATATAGCAATTGATCAACAACCTGTTGACTTTAGAGGCAGATGCCAATTCATTCAGCATATGCCAAGTACACCGACAAAAATTTTTTTTGGATGTGCGAAACTAAATCACGATTTGCTTTTGGTGGTTTAGTTTATGGTGGTCGCCAAGCTGGAGAACCTACATATAAGAATGTGGGATTTGAAGTGGTGTAAATTTAGTATGTAATATTCATAATTCAAGTCTGAAGCTGACAAGTGACCATTTTCTTACGAGTGCTATATTGGCAGAATACTTTTCGGGAAAAATATTACTCCTATTGGTATGCTACATGCAAATAAACAAGATATTCAGAAGGAGAGGAAACTATCTAAAAATCCTTTATTTACACCTTTTTTATTTAGCGTCAAAAACAACGTGAGTGAAGTAAGTTACGCATCTTAAAAGAACAAATGCATAGTTTACTAAGACTATGCATCACGGCGCAGGTATCAATGATGACGCTAAAAAGCAGGTCGAAATTATCTCCTTCTGCAATAGAGCAATACGTGTTGACGTTATGAATCAAACGGTATACTCATTCACTTGTAAAAGCCAAAGTAAACAATGGCCTATGAAGTTCTTCTTCAATATAATTGACGTGGCAATACTAATTGCGTTTATTGCTATTACCAAAGAATCAAAATCAAAATTATAACGCTGATGTCGCTCACAAACGCAAAATCTTCTCCAAAGATTTAGCAAAGGAACCAGTGATACCCTATATGGCAAGAAAATCGACTAACCCTAACAGAGTATGTAGTATTGTGAAGTATATGAAAGAATGTTTGTTGTCCTTGATTCACATACACCTTAAACAAATGAAACGATAAAGAGAAAAAATGCTCAAAAATAGATCGCAAGAGCAAAATGGTATGTGCTAATTGCAAAAACAATATATGCAATAAACACAATGTAAGCATATGCACTATTTGTTACTCTAATCTAAAAAGCGTTCAAATAAGCTTTGCCTCTAGTAGGCCATTCCTTTAAAAACGTATGATTATTAATAATTTAAATTTGCATTAGTTGTCAATTAGACAGATGCATAGTTGACAAAAATTGCTTTGTAATTTAAAATTGATTTAACATGGTTTTTACTATACAACACAAATCATTCATGCTAGAATCTTATTTTCGAAACGGACGTAAGATTGACGGACAATGGCAGTATTCTCTTCAAGATTGTTTAGAAGAATTTAGAAATGAGTTCCCTAACGTCATCTTTGATTATGACAGTTTTCGGCACACAGTGACACATTCCATTATGGTTTTCAGAGAAACAGGGAGTGTTAAACAGAAAGAAGGCGCAGGTCGGGCGAAAAAGCATAGTACAGAAGAGCTAGTTAATAATGTAAGAGAAATTATAAATAATGCACCAAGAACTTCCGTACGAGCATTATCACAACAAGTGGGTGTGTCAATTGGCACATGTCATACAATTTTGAAAAAGGACTTACATTTATTTCCATATCACATGACCTGTTATCAAGAAATCAAGGAAATCGACTATCCCAGAAGAATAACGTTTAGTCAGTAGTTCTTAAATAATTTTGATAATGACCTTCTTGACAAAACCTTTTTTTCTGATGAGTCATGGTTTTATCTGAATGGATATGTGAACTCACAAAATATGAGGATGTGGACTAATGAGAAACCACATAATTTTTTTGTTGAAACCGCACTTCATCCGCAGAAAATTGGTGTATGGTGTGCGATTAGTCGAAGGAGAATTATTGGCCCTATTTTTTTTAACGGAACCTTAACAGGAGAAAGGTATCGACAAGAAATTATTATGCTATTTATCGAACAGCTTGACGACGAAGAAATAACACAGGGTTACTTTCAACAAGACGGAGCTAGAGCACACACAGCAGGTGAAACAATTAATATTCTGCAGCAATTTTTTCAAAATCGGTTGATAAGTTTAAACACTGAACATGAATTTCCACCAAGATCTTGTGACATTATCCCATGTGATTTCTTTTTATGGCCATTCTTAAAGAACGCAACTTATCAAGTACAGATACCTGATCTTGCAGGCCTTCAAATCAGAATTGCTGAAAGAATTAATGGAATTGACAATGCGATACTACAAAACACTTTTTCCTCCATTAGAAGAAGATGTGAGAAATGTTTCGAACAAGGTGGTGGACACTTTGAACAATGTTTATAAAATTTTGCTTGTTTGTTGGAAATAAACATATTTCATTCACTTAAAAATGTTCATTTTATTATTTTGACATTTGTCATTTCAATCAAATATCTCATCTCATAACCAACAAAATTCCTATTAAAATTAGTAACAAGCTAAGACATAATCATAATTTCCAAGGGCTACTTTGAGGTAAAATTTATTTGAATTCTTTGTATAAACAATTTTTGTTACAAAACAACTACTTTTATTTGTTATTAAGTGATCTTTTTAAAATCGATTTATTTCAATAAATTTGTGTTTTCGCATTTTATAATGAGTTTTAATAGGTGTGATTATCAGACCCAGTTTATGTAAAAGAAGATATTGTACCAGATATACATCCTAAGGTCAAAAGGTTTTTTATTTTTTAGAATCACTCTTGTATTGCTATCAGAGTTCTATCACGCAATTAATTTGCAAACTATAGGAATGAAGTTGCTTCCGAAGCTATACAGTTGCAGTTTATGTGACCAACAGCTTTAACAAAGTCCAAGTGAATTAAAAGCAACCTCGAAGTCTATAAAGCTCTAGATTTGTTTTGATGTTCTGATACGCAAAGAAGCCATAATATTATGAAGGGTATTAGAAATTGCTTTGAAAATTAATATTCGAGAACCTTAGGCGAATATTATAAAGACGTCGGACGTTAACTTTTTAACGCTATTAGTTTTTTAACACTATTAGTTCTTGGATGAAAATAAAATACAAACAAAACTACGAAATTAACTATTTCAAAATGTGGAAGTTCTTTAATAACCTTAGTTTATTTGATCACATTCATGTACTGTCGATATATTTTATAATTCATAAAAACAAGAAATAACTAATATAACGTATGTCATAGAAGTTTTGGGAAAATCTTCGTCGGCTTAAAATTAAATGTAAATAACTTCTCATCTAGAAACCATGGTAACAAAATATTCATTAGTACCCAAACTTGTTATGGCATTTCGTAGATGTCAAATTATTTACACCGTTACGTTCTTCAAGCTTGAAATTCTAAAAAGCATTTAGAAACTGGTTCGACATGTGTCCAAGCGAGTAATTTTAAACATATTTCCCAATCAAAGACAACCATTTATAGAGTAATCGCAGAATATGAACAGGATGTATCATACCACAACTTATCAAAAAATGCTGACCTCTGATCGCGCTGAAAATACAAAAGGTTGAGTTGGAATATCACATCGAATGTTAAGATTTAATATTTCTCATGAAACTGTATTAAGGGTACTGCAGCTTAAAGTACCGAAAAAGTCAGATATGTAAGCGTTATACAGAGGATCAAAGCATTCAAAGATCGAAGCTTTTGTAAACAATAAAGTGATTATAATGGATGATAAAAAATATTTCACATTATCTTAGTCAGAAGTAGAAGGCAAAGATGGTTTCTATACCGATAATGTAGAAAATTGTCCAGAAAATGTAAAATTCAAAGCAAAAAAAAAATTTAAAACAATATTGTAGTTTGCTGTGCTATATCAGAGAGCGAAGTTTCAAGACATTCTGTTGGGCATGTGAGGGGTGAAGCAATTAATGCCAACATTTATTCCGAGAGATGTCTATCGAAATTTCTTCAATTTATTAATACGACTCATCCACATGACGAAATTGTCATTATGCAAGAAGAACTAGAACATGGTTAGATTTTGAGGAATATTGACAAAGAAATATATGAAAATGAGTGGGAAACTCAAAATGTACCACAGCTAAGATGCAGAATATATCAAAAGATAAAAGAAATTTATGTAAACGTCGTCCAAAACATGAGACAAAAACTATGTACCATTGAAGACTATGCTCTCTTTCATTATTTTAGATGTAGATTTACGAGGGCTCATCCCTTTACTCCGACCCTGACCCATTTATAAACCAAAAAAAATTTATTTACCTTCAAGTCGTATTGTAGCCTGCTATGTATAGACTAACGCTAGACACCTAGAAGTCTGAACCTGTTAAAGCGTGCCTACAGTAGACACCCGAGTCACGTATCAGTACCAAAATGGACCGTGTCGAGCACCAAGCGGTGTTTAAATATTTACGTTTAAAAAATACGATTCCAACTCAAATTCATCAAGATATGGTGTATACATTAGGAGAATCTGTATTATCAAATGACATAGTTAAAAGGAGTGTTGTGGTAGACAATCGTGCACAGACAAAACGCAGGTGAGCACTCACAACCTTTACTACCCAAGAAACTGTTAAAAAGGTCCATGATCTAGTGCAGCAAGATCGACGTGTGACTATTAGACAAATAGTTGAAAATATTGGTCTCTCATACAATGTGGTATATAATATAATTACAGCCGAATTGAACATGAAAAAATTGCCTGCAAGATGGGTAGCACGAATGTTAACAGATGCCACACAAGCAAAATCGAAAAGACATTTGAAATCGTTCTTATCACGGTATAGACAGGACAAAGAAAATTTTCTTGAAAGATTAGTGACAATGGATGAGATCTAGATACATTATTATGATGTAAAGAACAAAATACGGAGTAAGGAGTGGACACATCTAGGTTCACCACCGCCGAAAAATTCAAGATGTAACATTCAGCAGGGAAGGTCATATTGTCCATATTTTGAGATGCTATAGGCGTAATTTTAGTAGATTCTCTGAAGAAAGTGGCCATAATTACAACAACAGCAATCGCAACATTAATTACAGTACTTGTACTGTGGCAAACATTGTTCACTTCATTGATGTTGCTTTCTGCTGCTGTTATTTGGAGGCCTTCAAATTTTATATTGGTGCAGTATACATTCCCCCGGATATTACATTTAGTGACTTTGGCCTGTTCATTGATGTTCTTGAAACCTTTATCTTAGGTAAACAAGTTTTACTTGTTGACGATTTCAATCTCTCACAACTTGCTGCTGTTACAATTTGTGCCAAAACTGGCCTTTTTCATAATTTTTGCAACTTGATGGGTTTTCAGCAATTTAATTCAATTCAAAACTCTGTGGATCACATTTTGGACGTGGCCTTGTGCCAGTTATCTGTTCATGAGGAACTAGTGCCTCTAGTACCTATTGATACATTTCATCCGACTTTATCAATATTAGGGAAAATAGAATCTGAATCTAGATATACCAATTTTCCGTCAACGGATAACGATTAGATTCAATTTCCGCAAAGTGATTGGTCAGTCGATCAGGGAAAATCCCAGAGAATTATTTAATTTCATTAACAATAAAAAGGGCTGACCTAGAATTCCTGATAACTTAAAGTACAATAATATTATTCTTGACTCACCACAAGATATTGTAAATTCTTTTGCAAATCTTTTTTTGAACACTCAAATTCCAAGCTCGACGTCCGATAATTTTGATTCTCATTCCGACAGATTGCCTTTCCAACTTTTACCTATTACTGACGAAGGATTGTTAAAAATGATGGCTTTGTTACCATGTAATTTTGCAGTTGCTGATGACTCTGTTTCAAGTATATTGGACGTGATGCAAGATTTCGTCTTGCTGAACCGTTAACAAAGATAATAAATCTCTCTATTACATCTGCAACCTTTTCCAATTTGTGGAAACGTGCCCGAATTAGCCCAAATTTCAAAAAGAGTGACGAATCAATCATAAATAATTATAGACCAATAGCAATATTGTCAAACTTTGCATAGGTATTTGAATACGTCATATCGTAAATATCGTAAATACTTATCTCCTTACTAGCACGGTCTTTACTTGTAGATCGACGGTGACCAACTTTGTACCTATTACCCAATATATCAGTGGGTGTTTTGACAGGCGGGAGCAGGTGACTTACACTGACTTGTCAGCTGCGTTCGATTCTATCGACCACGGAATATTATTTGCGAAGTTTATTAACTTTGGAATGGGTTCGGCTTTTCTTAATTTAATTGCATCTTATCTTAGTAATCGATCAAACTATGTTCATTATAATGGATTCTGCTCTTATGAGTTCGTCTCTACATCTGGCGTTCCTCAAGGATCTAATCTAGGCCTTCTGCTCTTCTTGACGTACATTAATGACCTTCTTGTTTGTATTGAGTGTCATGTACTTGCATACACTGATGATGTTAAAATTTATACTTCTGTCACGTCTGAGCATGACCCTGTATTTCTACAACAAAAATCTTGATCGTTTGACTCTTTGGTGCTTTTCTAACAAATTAACAATTAATGTTGCTAAATGTTGCTCTATTCCATTCACGCGAAAGCAAAATTCAACACCTTCTTCTTATGTTATACTTAATGAATTCATAACACAATCCGATACGTTCAAGGATCTTGGTGTACATTTTGCGAACTTAGATTCCTTCCACATCGAACAACTTTGCAGCTCCACCTACAGAAAATTGGGATTTATTATGCGTGCTGCTAAGTACTTCACTAATTCTGACATACTTAAGTCGCTATTCTTTGCATTCGTTGCTAGTACTTTTGAATATGCTTCTCCCGTCTGGTCTCCTTACTACGTTTCTCATCAGCTTTCTATTGAACGCCTGTAGCTGAAATTCCTAAAATTTCTGTGCTATTAGGTCGACGGGACGTATCCTCAAAGGAGAATCGATTATGATTCACTGCTTGAAAGGCACAACATGCACTCTTTTACTACTCGCGGTAACACGCATGGTGCGCGGTTTGTTTGAAAGATTCCTCATGGGATTATTGACTGTGCACCACTGCTATCGCAATTAAAATTCCCGATCCTCCAGATTTGTCAATACTCTCATCCATCCGCTTCCCAGAACCAACGTGTTGCTTAATTCGCCTCTTTACAGAATCAGCTGATTTACTAATAGCACTTATAACGACTTGTTATTGTAACTGTCAGCTTTTGTGGTGCTTGTTACATTAGATATTTATGCTTGTCTTTTTTCTTTTTTAATTTTATATTATGTATCTAATTTAATTTTGGCTACTTACGTTTATTGTAATTTGTTTTGTGTATTGTGTATTTACATGCATACATATACATTTATATTTATATTATACCCTGTAAATGGTCTCTGTTGGGTAAATAAATAAAATTAATAAAATAGATAAAATAGATAAAGTAGATAAAATAGATAAAATAGATAAAATAGATAAAATAGATAAAGTAGATAAAGTAGATAAAATAGATAAAATAGATAAAATAGATAAAATAGATAAAATAGATAAAATAAATAAAATAAATAAAATAAATAAAATAAATAAAATTAATAAAATTAATAAAATGAATAAAATGAATAAAATGAATAAAATGAATAAAATAAATAAAATGAATAAAATAAATAAGATAAATAAGATAAATAAGATAAATAAGATAAATAAGATAAATAAAATAAATAAAATAAATAAAATAAATAAAATAAATAAAATAAATTAAATAAATAAAATAAATAAAATAAATAAAATAAATAAAATAAATAAAATAAATAAAATAAATAAAATAAATAAAATAAATAAAATAAATAAAATAAATAAAATAAATAAAATAAATAAAATAAATAAAATAAATAAAATAAATAAAATAAATAAAATAAATAAAATAAATAAAATAAATAAAATAAATAAAATAAATAAAATAAATAAAATAAATAAAATAAATAAAATAAATAAAATAAATAAAATAAATAAAATAAATAAATAAATAAATATGTGCGTTAAATCAGTGGTTCGCAGAGGTTGACCATTCCTTGTTTCGAGAAGCATTAGAAATGCCATAACATCTATTGGAAAAATGTGTTAGCTTAATGGAGACTTCGTTGGAAAATAAAAGTAATATATTTGCCAATTTTTATGTTGTGAGTGGGTCAGAAGTGGAGCAAAGGGATCCACCCTAGTATCTCACTTAGATGTAAGATAAAATGTAGGTAAAATGTTAATTAAATTAATTATGTTACACCTATTTTAAAGAATTTAATATGTTTTTCCAAAACTTCTGTGACATACATTAATATGAAATTTTTTAGATTTAACACTTACACGTAGAAACATTCAGAATAATATCCTTTTAACATTTACTAGGGATGTTGTTTCAGTTTAGGCCAATTAAAATATAGGCCTTTATCTCATTTCTTTTTAATTTCGATTAGTGTACCGCACAATGTGAAACCCAGTGTATAATAAAATTTATTTATGTATATACGAGTATGTATATATTCAGGACGTAGTTTCAGTCGAATTTGTGTATTATGTGTTAATTAAATACTAAATATGTATAGGTGGTTGTCTTGAGCATAAATTAAGTTTCAATTTAAACTAAATTAATGTTATCACACGCGCATTTCGCTCATGGCTGCTTGAGGTACTCTCATACTGTTCTTGTTACTAGGGTTACCATTATTATGTTGTGTAGAAAGTAACGGCTGACTTTCCGGCGGACTTTTTGCTCTTGGTGGAGGTGGAGGTCGAGGGACGTTCATATGCATGGTAGCGTTCCCGTTCGGCGGCTGAACAATACCTTGCTGTTGCATTTCAGCTATAACGCAAGCCGTATTGTTCATTAGAGTCGTGTTTTTTGGCAATGTCATACAGCCCGCGTTGTAATTCTGCGAGCACATAGATGAATTCTTCGGTAATGTCATGCAATTCGCCTGCATAATATTCGGACTAGGAGGTGGTGCTTTAATATTCGACATTTGTATATTGGCAGTGCACAAATGCTGTTGCACTTTCGATAAAGTGTTCATATCTTGCGTATTTGCAGCTAATATCATCGCGGATGTATCCTGTTCGACATCTACAATAACACTTCCGCTTTGGGAATGTCCCATGTGATAATGCCCATGTTTCGATATTGTTTCAAAGTTCGCCTGATTTCTGTTTTGTTGTTGTTGCAATGATTTTACTTCCATTCTAGTCTTGTCTCTTTGATAGTAAACACCGGCAAATATTAACACGTTTAGAATTAATAAGGAACAGCCGATTGCTATAGTGACACTTAATGCGGTGCTGTATGCTGCGTAACCAGCTGCTTCTAAACTGGCTAATGTATCAGTCGATGTGTTTTGGTTTTGAAAAGATTGATGGTTGAAGCCTCCGGGGGATACGACATTAACACACGTGGTTACGATAGTATCCATAGTTGTGGGAGAATCTAAGCTTGTCAGGCTTGAATTTGTTCTTGGTCGGTAGGTCAATTCCATGGTTGGATTGTAATAACTAACCCTTGATAATGGATCTGGACGAACGGCACCATCATATAAGTCTGCGTTATTGTGATTTCGAAAAAGGTTATGTCTGGCTACCACATCCTCCATTCCTGCTCGATGAAGTTCCGGTATCAGTCGTAGCCAAACACTTAGTTGGTGGGCGCGGAAATGATTTTTCATGCGGGGCTTCATGCCTGAAATTAAAAAGAAAAATGAGTTTAGATGAGATTAAAATCTTTAAGGTATATACATATATATATACATATATATAAACAAGCTTTTCCTGCTGTGATTCCTGTACATTACATATTCATAAATGTCAATAACACTTTAACTATATAGCCAAAGAAATATATAATTTTGAATAACTTTTTAATGCTTGTTATAGAAATTGCAATTTATATTCTTTTATATAACCAGGTAATTTATTTAATAGTTAATAAAAATAATAATAATGTTTATTACCTACGAGAGATTTACATTCCATTATATTACAGGATACGTATAAGAAAAAATAAAATAAAAATTGCCTATTCACAGTTGCTCATGACTAGGTATCGGACACGACAGGCCGGTGACTCATCGCCCACGGGCGTACTATTGAAAATTTGTATTTTTAAAGAGTTTTTTATTTTATTTATATAATTGGAAAACAAACGGGCGGTAATCTATAAAATACGAAATACATTTTTATTTGTTCATTTTGTAGTTCAAGTTGAGTAAAGGAGTATTTATATTAACTAGCAATAATTTCTTAAGGTTCTCTTCTGTAAAATTTTGTATCTTTGAATAAAATACATCCTTCTAGGTAGAAAACGTCCTTTCGATATCGCAACTGGTTATAGATGCATACTGAAATAGTATATTAAAAAACGAGTTTCATAAGGCACCATTTTGCCGCACGAGATCAGTTTAGAAAACGAGCCGCTTGCGGCGAGTTTTCTAAAGAGCGAGTGCGGCAAAAGGCCTTATGAAACGAGTTTTTTATACTATTTTTTCTGTTTTGCGTTTTTTACATTAATAAATTGCTTAAATTGGAATTATTTAATTTGAAAGTTCAGAGTTTAATTTTTATGTAAAGCATGCAGTTGGTCACATTGATACTTGACATTTTCAAATTTAAATCTTGCTATCCGCGAAGTATATTATATTACATATTATTTATTAATTTTCGTTAACATTACTTGATATTTCATTTAAAAATATAAACATGAGTGACATAGAAACATATATATGTTGTTGTCAATTGTATACAACATACGTTGTTTGTGTAAAATACGGACATATATCATATCTGTCAAATGTACATAAATTCTTAAAATCAAATGACAGCAATGATATTTATTTCTGTATTCGAACAACGCCAACATTGAAAAATGAGAAAAAGCGTATCGAAATGAAGCTCATTTCGATACTGTTTTGGGTTTCATAATGAGTTCATTTCGAACGCAAAATAGAAAAATATTATTTTATTACGTAGTACGGCAGTTGTACAAATTAATTGCGTTTTCGCGAAGTAATGTAAATGTAAATATTCTTTTTCTATTTCGGTGCTATAAAGTGCACTTTTCGACACCCGTTTGGGTTGCATAAAGTATTACACGCAAAATTTTGTTTTTAGAGGTTGGTCACAAAAAAAGAAACGGAACTAAATCATATGCAAATGTCAAATATAAATGTGTATAACAAGCATGTGTAGTAAAAGTTGTATAGGTACAAAGAATAAAAAACATTTGCTAACATTTTATTTATACTAATTAACAATATAAATTCTTAAACAGAGTTGGAAGATCTAATGCTACTATTGACATTTACTTCCCATTTTGAACAGTGCAACTGTTATAAACGTTTACTGTAACACTAGAAGATTCATGTGCATTAATGGAGATTCCAGGCAGATTCTGGGAACACATTATGTTTTGTTTGAATTCCTGTTGATTCACATTGATTGAGACATCACTGCCTATTGCATCAGAAGTCGATGGATTCTGAATAATTTTAGTGGATGTATTAGGTGCACTAGACAGTATTCGAGCAACATCAACTTTTTTCATGGTGGAATTATCAATGTAACCTTCAGCCACTGCTGAAGATTTCAATCCTCCATGGCGCTTAATTGTTATTAAGTCACCTCCACTATTAGCCAAGTGTGTCACACTTGAACGCCTAAAGCAATGTCCAGTGAAGAGCTCAGGATTAGGCAAATTTAATATATATTTAATATAATAACTTTTGGTACTTTTCCTATAGTATTAATGCCAATTGGATTATTCACGCAGGAACCATTTCTATATTGCAGGAAGAAGCGTTTATGTGTAACATGAGTGGGACGAAGTGAATAATATTTTTTAACCAAATCAATCCATAATTTTTCTGTTATAATAAATTGTCTTGGAATATAAGTTTTAGTTTTTGGCACTCTAACCATTATGACATCATTTTTAAACTGTATATCATCTAAAATCATGTTCATGATTTCTTCACGACGACAAGCTCCATTATAACCCATTATATGGATAACCTATCAATATTAACATGACTATTATAACAAAATAATGTAGAACATTAATAAAATACAATTACAAGGATATTTGTATTACTTACTTTCATTGCTAAATATGTTTTATCATCGGCTTCTATTATAAAACAGTTAATATGATCTATTTCTAAAATCTTGGATTTCTTAGGCTCGTAGCCTTCAGATAATCTTTTTAAATATGCAAGAAGCCTAGAAAATTTTGAGATATCTATATTTTTATAAATATTTAAACAATATCGTAACATCGAATATGTGGACCACAAGGTCGATGCCTTTTTTATCTTGCTTTCCTTATCAAAATAAGCAATAATTATATTTTCAGTAATATTCGCGATATTATTTTCTTTACACCAAGTTAAAAAGTGCTCGTATTGCTTTTGATAAATATGTCGAGACTTTGTTGGCAAAAGATATTGTAAATTATCTTCTGCTATTTTGCGAATCTCTGGGGGCGTGCAATTATTTGCTTCGTCCATTTCGTTAATAATTTATTGCATAAATCAATCTAAATTTTAAACTTAAAATGACATATAACACCGCCGATTTTCAAATATTTAAAATGCTCTAGTTAAACATCAATGCTACCAACTTTCTGAACTTTTAATGTCCGAAATAGACAAAATAGTATAAAATACACGTTTCATAAGACATTTTAGTGCACTTGTTCTTTAGAAAACTCGCCTTGCGGCTCGTTTTCTAAACTTGAACGCGTGCACAAAAATCATGTCTTATGCAACTTGTACTTTAATATACTATTCTATAATATTTTTTCTATGAAAAATTCTATTAAAATAGCGTCGTAAAGTGTAGAAAGAATATTTACAATTACATTACTTCGCGAAAACTTTTTACGACGCTATTTTATTCGAATTTTTCATAGAAAAAATATTATAGAAAGAATATTTACAATTACATTACTTCGCGAAAACGCAATTAATTTGCACAACTGCCGTACTACGGGCAAGATATATTCATCTGTTTCCTTTGATGCAACTCAAAGCATCCCCTAAAAGTTTCTAATTCACGCCCCAACTGCTCAGTGGTGGAGCAATGGTCCGGCAAGCCAGAGGTCGTGGGTTCGATTCCTGCTTGAGGGCGAATTTTTTCTATGAAAAATTCGAATAAAATAGCGTCGTAAAGTGTAGAAAAAATATTTACAAATAAGCACTTGTGTGAGACGAGGCAGAGACAAATAAATATAAAACCTAATTTATACTTTACAGAAGTGTAGATTTTGATTCAACATATACAAATTAATTCATAAACACAAATGAATTTACAGTTTAGCTATACAGGCTGATTCATTTTCGGCCCTCACCAAGGGGATCTCGCTTATTATTGGATATAGAGTATAGGTTTAAGTTTGGCAAAGTTGTTAAATTTTGTGTTTGTTATAAATCCGTAAAGAAAATAGACCTGTGACAAATGACCTTCGTTATTTAAAAAAAAACGCGAAAACCCCATTATCTTCTTTTACCTGTAGCACCGACATTTGGCCTTGTAGAGAAAATATAAAAACACATCCTTGTGGTCATTTCAAAACCTCTATCCAGTGGTGTACTCTAAATTTTTATACGACGTTTCGTTTCTTTCTGGCCATCATCAACTATCTAATTTCTTATAGGCGCCATATTGGATTTAGACATCATCAGAAAGAGTTTTTTTTTCTGATTTCAACCATGTACCACATGCTGACTAAAGTTTTTGACATTAGGTTTTATTTGAAAGAATGAATTATAAGATTAAATAAGGTAGCCATGGAATTTCAATCTGTCAAACATTTCATTTATTGTTCATTAATAATACAAAAATGCCATACACTAACGAAGAGAAACGAGATTTGATAAGTATTTTTTATTCTTCGAGTCGAAATTCAACAGTAGCGAGTGCAAGATATCTACATTTATATCCAGAACGACAAGAGCCTCATCGTACCATTTTTCTAGATCTCGACAGAAATTTGGTCGAGAATGGATCGTTTACTAAGCCGCGTAATGGTCAAGACAACAGGAATTTAAATGAAAATCGACAAGATATTTTACAAATGGTAAATTAAAAGCGTGTTTTCAAATTTCATGTTAATCTTGTATTTTTATAGATAAATAATAATCCATCAATTTCTACACGCGAAGTAGCGTCAGAATTAAATTTGTGCCAGTCCAGAGTTTGGAAAACTTTACATAAAAGTAGGTTTAAACCATACAGGATCCATGTTAGTCACTCTTTACTGCCTGGAGATAATTTGAGAAGGCTAGAATATTGTAATTGGTTAATGGGAAGGATAGAAAATGACGAAAATTTTTTAAGCAAAATCATCTGGTCAGATGAAACAAAATTTACAAATTCTGGAATGTTCAACAGAAATACGGAGCACTATTGGGCCGTGCAAAATCCCCGACAAAACAGGGCTAGAAGACCACAACATCGTTTTGGAATAAATGTTTGGATGGGTATTTTGGCAAATCGTCTCTTAAGACCAGTTATGTATGAAGAACATTTAAATGGAGAAAGATATTTAAACATTTTACGTACATACGTATCTAACTATCTTGACGACAATATCCCATTAAATCAATTACAATATTTATGGTGGCAACAAGATGGCGCACCAGCACACAATGCAGCTGTTGTTGGAAATTTCTTAAATCAAGAGTTTGAAAACCGTTGGATTGGAAATAGGGGAGTTGTTGAATGGCCTGCGAGATCACCTGATTTAAGTCCGTTAGATTTTTGTTTATGGGGATATGTTAAAAACAATATTTATAAAGTAGATGCGCCACAAAACATTGAAGAATTACGAGACAGACTTCAGAATGCCTTTGATGCAGTTCCTAGAAGAACTATACAAAGGGCAGTACAAAATGCCTGAAGGCATGCCCAATTGTGCATTACCGAAGATGGCCAGATAATTGAACATTTACTGTAATTGTTTATTGTTTACTTTTCTATGTATTTTTATTAATGTTTTTGTTATCTTGTACTCGCTACTGTTGAATTTCGTTTCGAAGAATAAAAAATACTTATCATATCTCGTTTCTTTTCGTTAGTGAATGACATTTTTGTATTATTAACCCTAGAATACTAAACCGTTGTAAAATTTACGAACGTACCCTACGCATTGTTTAAGTTCGGCTATTTTCGGTGATGGGAGACGATTGCTATTTTTAGTACCTTTCTACATTAGTGTGAACGTTACGGTGCTGCAGTCATATTGTCCTATTAGCGAATTTTTATATAGTTTTAGCCACCGCGTCGTTAAATTTACGAGTGATTAGTATTAATGCAATGTTTGTTTTGGTAAACCCAAATTGTGTTTTTGTAAATTATTGCTTTTTTATTCTCATTTATTCAACAGTTGACAAATTCTTCTAAGCAAAATGGCAGCTAACAGGAAGCCATTATCAAGCAAGGAAATTTCTGACGAAATTGAAAGGATTATGAATGGAGAGATTGATGCAGACGACCAAGTTGAAAATGACTTTGAAGACGATTTTAGTGATCTTGAAGAAGATGTTCTAGAGCAAGAAGAAATATATAGTGATGATAGCTTAGGAGATGCTAGCGATGATGATAATGATTTCAATGAAAACAACGAGAATTTTCTAGTTATTAGCGATACTTTGAATAATGCAGTAAAAGTTACCCATATAAATCATTCGGTAGGAATTAGCGAAGATGAAATACAAGACGGGTACAGAGTACAGGATACAAAAATGAACGAAGAAAACGATGCTGCAGCAAATGATGTTGAAGAGGAAGTAGAGGATGTAGCAATGAACGATGAAGAAAATGCAGTATATAATGATGTAGAAGTCGAAGAAGAAGATGATGATAACATACCATTAGCAAGAATTGCTCAAATTCAAAGTAAAGTGTTTGTTCTACAAGCTAATTCTCTCAAAGGTAGAAATAAACATCGGTGGTACACCAAACAACCTACAAGGTCTAGAAGAACGGCTGCACGAAACATAATTAATTTTTTTGCGGGAAGCGCAAATAGTGCAATGCTTTCTACATTTTTTTAGTGATCAAATAATTCAGGAAATTGTAACACACACAAATCAGCATATTCAAGATAACTCTGCCAAGTATGCGAAACAAACGTCCACTATTAGTCAAACTTCTAAAGAAGAAATTCGAGCCTTTCTTGGACTTTTGATTTTCTCAGCAGTTATGAAAAACAATCATCTTTTGGTAAGAAAAATGTTTGATACCTAATTATCAGGATCTATATATAGAGCAACAATGAGTTCTGACCGTTTTCAATTTCTAATCAATTCATTGCGCTTTGATGATAAGAATACCAGAGCTGAAAGAAAAAAAGTTGATCCTTTCGCACCCACTCGTAGCATTTGGGATGTATTTATCACTATTTGCAATACATCTTACACTCCAACTTCATACACAACCATTGACTAGCAGCTTTTAGCTTTTCGTGGAAGATGTCCATTTCGTATGTACATCCCAAATAAACCCGACAAATATGGGATCAAAATTGTTATGCTCTGCGACTCGAGCACCAAGTATATGATTGATGCTAGCCCATATTTGGGAAAAGGAACAAACACAGGAGGACTTCCTCTTTCCAATTACTATGTCAAAGAATTAACAAAAACCATCCGCGGCCGTAAGAGAAACGTGACGATGGACAACTGGTTTACTCCAGTACAAGTTGCAGAAGAACTTCTAAAACCTCCATATAATCTTACTATCGTTGGTACTATACGAAAAGATAAACCCCAAATACCTCCTGAAATGATTTGCTCAAGAAATAGAAAAGTTGGAACGTCCATGTTTTGTTTCGACAAAGAAAAAACATTAGTTTCTTTCAAAGCAAACAAAAAGAAAATTGTTACCCTATTGTCTACAATGCACCAAGAAGGAAGTATACACCCTGAAACTTCTAAGCCAGAGATTATACATTTCTATAACTCGACAAAATCTGGAGTTGATTCGTTGGACCAAATGTGGTCTAATATGAACTGCGGAAGAAAAACCAGAAGCGTATTTTACGATATGATTAATATAGCAACCATAAATGCCTTTGTCATTTATTGCTTCAATATGAATAGGGCAAATCAAAAACCTGTGAGCCGCCAAGAGTTTATGTTAAGTTTGAAAGATGGACTTATAAAACCCTGGTTAGAAATCAGAAAAAATATCACAACTTTGAGGCGTCCAATCCGACAAGATATTTGCGATATCTTGGAAACTGAATTGCCCACGGATCCACCTATCCATGCTGCTAACAGGCGTACAGTTTGTAGTTTTTGTCCAAGCCGGCTTCGTAAAATGACAACACACTATTGTCTAAGATGCAAACGATCCATCTGTGGTCAACATCGATCATTTTGTTGTCTAGATTGTTCTAATTAATTTGTTTATGCAGTTCAAATGTGTTTTTTTTTCTTTAAAAGAATGTTATTATAATTTTTTTACGAATAAAGTAAAATAAAATTAAAAGGAGAACCCAAAAATGCTTTTTTAATTCGTAGTAAATTCTACGAGAGTTTAGCAATCATGTAACATCAAAACTAGTTTAGTATTCTAGGGTTAATGAACAATAAATGAAATGTTTGACAGATAGAAATTCCAAAGGCTACCTTATTTAATCTTATAATTTATTCTTTCAAATAAAACCTATTGTCAAAAACTATAGTCAGCATATGGTACATGGTTGAAATCAGAAAAAAAAACTCTTTCTGATGATGTCTAAATCCAATATGGCGCCTATAAGAAATTAGATAGTTTATGATGGCCAGAAAGAAACGAAACGTCGTATAAAAATTTGGAGTACACCACTGGATAGAGGTTTAGAAATGGCCACAAGGTTGTGTCTTTATTTTTTCTCTACAAGGCCAAATGTCGGTGCTACAGGTAAAAGAAGAAAATGAGGTTTTCGCGTTTTTTTTTTTAAAAGCGAAGGTCATTTGTCACAGGTCTATTTTCTTTACGGATTTATAACAAACACAAAATTTAACAACTTTGCCAAATTTAAACCTATACTCTATCTCCAATAATAAGAGAGATCCCCCTGGTGAGGGCCGAAAATGAATCAGCCTGTGTAATGAAAATGGAAGAATATGCAAGAGTAATATGTAAAGACGGCAGACTATGTGCCAGATAGAGAAGAATCATTTCACCATGTGTACTAAATATTGTTTTGGATACTATAATATAAATATGTTTTGAAGGTGCATCTGTTATTGCCAATAATACCACTTTTTCTTTAGAATAAATGTTTCGTTCATTGTTAGAAATACAAAATAATGTTTTTTTTTTAAATTTTGATTTAGAACTGTAAAATATATGTTCAAATGCTGTTATCTCTTTGATAAATGCATGTATGGAAATATTTAGGAAACTAAATATAAACTATAACTATAACTACTAAATATATGTTTTTCTGCTCCGATATGTAAACAAAGCGAGAGGAATGAAATATAATATTTAGTACAAATGGTGAAATGATTCTTGTCACCATGCACCGGCCACATAGTCTGCCGTCTTTAGTCACTAATATGTGATACCAGTAGCAGTTCGATATGGCACTAGCATATATTAGATGCGCTGGTGTGCCTGTAAAAGTAAAAAAAAAATATTTTCATTTGTCGTTAATGATTCTAATATATTACCTAATATTACTTTTGTCTTATATATGTCATTTTATATCCTATGACTGTGCCATTTTATATATTAATAAAGTTTATTTCAATGAAAGTGCTGTTTTCTTCATAAGCTTAAAGTTTAATTTCCTAGAGTGATGAGGCGCAAATAAAAAGTATGTAATTTTAGGACACCTTCCTCAAATAGTTTTATTTCCATTTTAAAATGATTTAAATAAAGTGTGAAGATATCTCTTAAAATTTGTTAGATAAAACAAAATCCTTTTTAAAGGACAATAGGACTATGCTACTTTGAAAGAAATCCTAACCAAATATAAAAATTAAAGAAATTTATCGTAATTTCGTCCCTGCGAAAAACAATAATCAATCTAATAAGCAAAACTTGCGATTACTATTCAAATAATTTATGGAATATTAATTTTAATAAAACAAGTATGGATATAAACGATGCCACTTTCTAAGTTTATCGTTTCAACAGCTCGCCATTTGTATAAGTCACACACAAATTGCAACGGAATAAATTTAACCGAACATTTCGATCATCCAATCGGTAGTAAATACTCTTATCCGAGAACAAGCTGACTGATCGAAAGACATTCCCTGTTCTCATGTGTAATGCAATTCAGATGGATAAACAAGATTGCAGAAATTCGTGCTCAGGATCTAACGGTTGCGCGCCGTAGTTTCATTTCATTCTTGACATAGCGTAGAGTAAATGGTTAGGTACCAGTACAGTTAGAGTTACTCGACTTTTCGGACCTAGATGTAAAGTATTTCACTGCAGTTACACTGGGTTTCGACCGAATATAAATGCGACTCACAAGGAAGGTTATCAGTGTTCCACTGAATGTTGCAAATCTCGTGATGCGGCTTTCAGCACACAAGTAAATCGACTGCGTTCTGTATACTTGAAATTTCATGAAGCGCCACGTTTTAAGTGTCGAATCCTTCCCTCCATAAATTAAAGTTTGCTTTTATAGGTAAAAGTTAAATGTTATGATTTGTCTCTTGATAAAATAATCTGTTTAATGTTTTATATTTAAAGCTTACCAATTATTTTTTTAACTATTCTTTTAAGAAATACTTCCAACAAGAAAAATGGGAATTTACACTATAGAAGCAAGGAAATTTGAGTACATCAATACGTTAAGCACGCGTTACGCATTCGTTACTAATGAAACAGTTATGCAGTATACGCGTCTGTTATCTGTACACAATTCTGTAGAATGTTTCATTTGTAACAAATGCGTAATGCGTGCTTAACGTATTGATGTACTCAGAATTTCTTTGGTATATTTGCCGCCATCTGGCATCGTGTTAATGAACTTACATCTACATACGTATTTGTTTCCTTTCTGTACCAGATTAGTTCAGCATAGTCTCTTTTGTCCGCTAGATGTCACCAGATTATATCTCGTGCCATCTGATAGGAAAAAATTTGCTATACCTATGAGGTGTTTACTTTACGTCAGTAGCCAAACTGACGAAGTCTATTTGTGACAGAAACACGTGTCTTTGGCCAGAAGTAAATGTTGAAAAATACGAGGTCTATGTCCATATGTACAGATACAGATCTGTTTCATTTGTAACTGTACAAGCACATTATTTCTTAAGAATAAAGTCATAGGCTTACATAAAATTTGAATTAATCTCCTTTAAAGCACTCTCCTTGGCTAACGATGCACACTTATCTCAACGTTTATTCTAAGCATTTCTAGAAGGGTTTTTTCGGAAAGGTCTCCAGCTGCTCCGTCGTGGCCTTCTCAATGTCTGGAATGGTATCAAAACGTTTTCCTTTTAGAATAGTTTTTACTTTTGAGAAGAGCCAGAAATGTCATGCTGCTGAACTCGAAAACTAAGGCGGATGTGAACAGACATGGAACTTTTTTCGGCCAAAAACTCGCGGATCAGAAGCAAGATATGGCGTGGTGCATTGTTGCGTTGAAAGAAGGAGCCATTGGGCAATTTTTTCGGTCTTTTTCTCCGTACATCGTTTCGTAAGGTTGCAGCACACCCTTGTAATATTCAGAGTGTACAGTTGTTCCCCTTGGAACAAAATATAATCGCGTCACACACCACACGATAAGAAACTACACATAAGACACGCTTTTGACACTGCAACACCGCAAATATTGTCCAGAGTTAGCAGTGGTTTTCAAAAAAGAATATCTAAGTGTCTGGAAATGAACGGGCGACATTTCGAACATCTGTTCTGAATATCTTCCATCTGCTTTATGTTAATAATAAAAATAATAATATGCGGACATGCATTTTGTGTATGGCTACTGTAACGGCACTGCACGTCAAGCAGTTATTGAATACCGACATCGGTTTCCCGATAGACGCATTCCTCATTATAGAACGTTTCTGGAAGTACACAGACAATTTCGGGAATGCGGACTGCGTGATTATCTTTTCGACCGAGGAGTAAATTTGCCAGCAGGCTTAGAGGCAGAGCGATAGCTATTGTTACAAGGTATACAACTCTCAGTGTACGTCGAATCGCTAGAGAACTGGGAGTGCCGAACGACAGTTTGGCGAATTTTAAAACGCGAGGTCTTATATCCATATCACTATCGCAGGGGACACGGTTTACTTGAGGCAGACAACTATGCTCATCTAGTTTATTCTACCTGGATATTAAGACACGGCTTCATTTTAATTTCTGCAGAACAGTCGTCTGGACAGATGAATCTACGTTCACGAGACGTGGTGTTACAAATCTGAGAAACCTGCACAGGTGGTCATCAGAAAATCCCAAAGTTATACGCCCATCTAAATTTCAACATGAATTTTCTATTAACGTTGGGGCGGCTCTAATCGATGACTTGTTGATTGGTCCTGTCGGTTTTCCTGGGAGGTTAAATGCGGAAAATTACCTTCAATTTCTTATTGACGA
The DNA here is from genome assembly GCA_935421215.2 of Melolontha melolontha. Lineage (NCBI taxonomy): Eukaryota > Metazoa > Arthropoda > Insecta > Coleoptera > Scarabaeidae > Melolontha > Melolontha melolontha. The sequence goes on along the minus strand of OW285237.1, from coordinate 17,197,572 downwards.
ACTGCCAGGTTTTTTAGAGGCTGTCCCAGTGAATGTTCGACGAGACTTGTGGTTTCACATGGATGGGGCACCACCACATTTCGGAATTGCTGTCTGAAATTGGGTTAACGTCAATTATCCAAGTTGGATTGGTCGAGGTGGTCCTGTTGCATGTTCACCCAGATCACCCGATCTTGATCCCCTTGGCTTTTATTTATGGGGGTACATGAAAAATTTAATCTATGCGCAAGTTTCGAACACAAGGGAAGAGTTGCTGGATCATAGTCACCTGGCCGCCGAGCAAATCCGACAAAACGAGTATGAAATTCGGATAAGTACTTCTCCTGTTGGCTTATGGCACAATTCAAGAAGGAGGTGGACATTTCAAAAATATTATTAATTTTTTTAAATAAAATCGGTTTTTATTGACTTTGGGATTACATTTTCTTTCATGATGTGACAATCATCTTCATAGATCTGTAACTTTGAAACAAATAAAAATGGATATACAAGTTTTGCGTTTTTGTTACTTGAAATGAAGTCACTTTACCCTCCTAAAATTTTAACATAACGATACGGGACACCTTGTATATGAAAATATTTTTAAGAAGTAACCATAATTGACCCCCATATATCCTAAAAGTGAAACTTCTTGAAAGTCAAGTATTTTGGCCACAATATTCCGTGTAGCGTGAATAACCCTATATAGACCAAATATTGCTCGTTCTCACAAAACCCTTGTAAATCTCTTTTCGATAGGGTAATGTTATCTTCAGTATATATTTGAGAGGTATAGGGCATATATCGTAGGGTTAACGATATAGATTATAAATATGTGAAAAATGCAGGGAAGGCAAAATAATGAAGGGAACACACACAAGCGATGTAAAATGCTTATTTAATTGCTTTATTTCAATCACTTTGTTTTAGTTCTATTTAAATATAAATTTCGGCGCAGTAGGTTTATATTTCAATACCAATTTTATAAGCTGGACTTACGAAGCCGCGTTATTTAATTGTTTATACCTTCATGAATATTTATTAATTCTAGGGTCAAAGCATCGTTTTACGATGGAAAAAGTTTAATATTACTGTTCAATACTCTTAAAAAAGGTTACCAACTTACCTATAGAGCGTTTCACGCCCACGATGAAGTATGGGCTCTTATGGAGCATTCCCCTCTTTTATTTTCTTTAAGAAATTGTTTCGCGCTATCCTTTTCTACCGCTCGCTATGTCGAAAATTTATATTAATTTTTATTGGGGATTTTTAATTCGTACAGATAACCAGACTGCTACAGTACAGTAGTTTGTTCACTTTGTAATCTTGTCAAGTGTCAAATTGTTCCTTTCCGTATTTTTATTAAATATTATTTTTTGTTCTTCGTTCTTGTTATATTGTTATAGTGTTATTATATTATATACCTTATATTCTTATTATTATATATTCTATTCTCTCTTTCTTTATTATATTCTCCCGTTGTTGTTTACAAAAGTTTGTTTTTGTTTGGCGAGTGCTGACTTTTTGCTAGACAACTGTTTTATAAGAAATTTCTTAGCGTCATCAGCTGTACATAAATTAGCATCTCGTCGACAGATTGCTTCTACTGTTAATTTAATTGGGGTCAGCACATCAACAATTTTATTTACCAAGTCAAAATCAGCATCTTCTAAACGGATTGGATGATTGAGATCTATAAGAGCTTTTTGAATGCAGGTTTTTAAAAGGGAAAATTGTTCCAGCATGGTTAAAAGACTATTCCGCCTGGTTTTACAGTCCAAAAGAAGTGACAGCTCTCTTTCATGATCAATCTTCACATATTTTTGAAGTACTGTTTCATTTTCAATGGAGATCTGTTGAAATACACTCCAACTTTGCGGATTTTCTTTATCAGCTCATTAATGTTTTCATCTTTCGTTAACTCTGGTATGTGTTCTCGCGCAAATTTATTTTGTGACATTAAGATTAAACCTGATTCTGGACAGTATAAGTCTTCTAAATTGTCATCATTATCGCTATCGTTCATATAATCTGCAGTCACAGCTGGTTCATTTATAGTGTCATCTGAGTCTGAGGTAGGGCTGCCTTGCCTGTCTTGAAAATAATTCTTTATTTTATAAAGCACATCACAGACGGCCAAATTGATACCATGTGCGAGACACAGTTGTTGTTCAATGCAAACAAGCTGTCCCACCTTTATCATAACGTTCGGTCCATCGGTTACAGTAGCCACGATATCCAGTTTCCGGGGATATATCAAATTTACTTAGACGCTCTTTCAATATACGAAGATAATTTTCAGCCGTCATACTTCCATGAATAGGAACGAGTCCTAAGCTCCAAATTTTTTAATATGAATGAACGTTGACAGCCGTGTATCGTTTATTGGACGTTGATGTCCACTCGTCGAAAGATAGACTGAATCTTTCACCTGCACTTTTCAAATGTTTTAATTCTGCAGTTATTCGCAGTATTTCGCTAAGAGCAATTTTCTCAAATCGCCTGAAGTTATGAATACACGGAATGGAAATCCATCTAATGCAATCATTCTTGCCAAAACATCATCCAGGCTATCGTGGGCACTTTTAGTAAAATAATCTTCGAGCTTTCGTTTAGCTGGTGGCGGTGCTGTGTTCAGATTTTCAGAATCTTGACTTGTTGAAGCTGTTAAACGATTAACGTCAGCTAAAATCTCAATTTGGAACTTACTGCAAGTGAGAATTAATGAATATTAAATCTCATTCTTACATGTAAATGTCGACTTATACTGGTACAAACTTAGTTTGTCGGATTGTAGTTATGAACGCATCACATAAGTCGACATTTACATGTAAGAATGAGATTTAATATTCATTAATTCTCACTTGCAGTAAGTTCCAAATGTTAACTCTATATACAGAAAGTATAGAAATGAAAAGCAATGTCCGTCTTCGAGAATGCCGTGCATTGAAAAGTTCCAACCAGAACGAAACGCGCGTCTGTACGTTTCCCGTTGATTGACTTCTTTTTTTTTCAGCAATTCTTAATTAACCTAATTACCAGGAAGTTCGGTGTCGCGAAAGGGTGTGTTCTGCATACTGGTACAAACTTAGTTTGTCGGATTGTAGTTATGAACGCATCACATAAGTCGACATTTACATGTAAGAATGAGATTTAATATTCATTAATTCTCACTTGCAGTAAGTTCCAAATGCTAACTATATATACAGAAAGTATAGAAATGAAAAGCAATGTCCGTCTTCGAGGAATGCCGTGCATTGAAAAGTTCCAACCAGAACGAAACGCGCGTCTGTACGTTTCCCGTTGATTGACTTGTTTTTTTTTCAGCAATTCTTAATTAAAATCTCAATGTTATGTTTTGATGACAAATGTGTATGTAAATCCCTTAGTTGATCCACCCAAAGTCTTGAGAATGGCAGGGCATCGCTTACATTTAGCACTATTCCCGTCTTTCGCAACTAAAAAGTAACTCCACACTAACGACGTATCACTGTTTTTTTTATTTTGAAAAAAGTCTCCCTCCATTTAAAATAACTTTTTCAGATAATTGACTTTTAAGTTTAAATGACGTAACCTGGCTGGTAGAATAATAAATGAAAAAAGTAAATCCTAATAAGCGTTTTTATACTTTCGTACAGGGAATCCCCGACGGGGAATCCCTCGCAACGGAATATATCATATGAAGGGATCGGGTGATTCCCCTGTTGGCCCATTGGGGAATTACTTTGACAGTATTATATTGAAGTATACCGGGCGGGGAAGTCCCTTCTAAGTTACATATTATTTGGGCTGCACCTGTGTAGTTCTTTTATCGTACGACGTACGTAAGGTTGATTTTTGTCTTTAAGTAATAAGTGCCCTTAATATAATCTAGTTAAGGTCATTGTCAAGGCGCAATGGATTACGGAATGCAAACTGGCAATCCCGAAAATACTGAGATTAGCCAAGTACAGTCCCGGGATTTACGGGATCAAAACCCGGCCGGGATCCCGGGATTGTATTCTCTAATTACAGCGCCATCTATCATGAATTGAAAGAAATATTTCAGACAAATCCTACATACTTTCTCGAGTAGAATTCTAATCTGTAATAAAATATACAGGTTCCTATTTAAGATTTCAAATTTAGGCCCGCTTCACCTAAATGGAAGAGGAGAGAGGAACTAATTCTAGCACTAATGTACGATATTTCCTCTATTGAATTATTAATTTTTTTCATGAACCGCTTATTTTTCGAGGTATTTGAAAGTTTCAAGTAAAAAAATACACTCGGTATATCAATCCTTCCTCGTAAATTGAGAAAAATAAGAACTTTATAATTTTCATAACTTTAAACCGACAGCATGTCAGAATACCCCACAAAGTATGTACGTATAACACTTCTACAGTCAAACGTAAAACAATTGGAAAGAATTATTTTGTCACCTGAAAGTGTAGGAAATTTAAAGGTACTCAATTATAGTAGGATCAGGTCGAAAATGTAACTCCGGCAGCAAACCGATTTGAAAGCTTCCGGATACGATGTCTACTTTTCGTTGGCTTTAACTCAGATTCCGTCTCCGGAATTTCCAAAGTCAACTTTCTTGAATACCTACGGTTTTCGAGATTTTGGACTTGGTCTCCGAGAGAAATTGATTTCTCTTATCGCCTTCAGTTTGTTCATGTAGGTGTATGTATTTGTGTCTGTGAATGTTCGCGTCGTAAAAAGAAACTTTCTCGCCAGTAAAACGCTAATCTTAAGGAAATAAATTGTATATCTCTATTATAACAACGTGTGTAAGTGTGTATATCTGTATTATGTGTGAGAAGATATTGCTTTCCTATTTAATTTAGTGCCGCTATAAAGCTTTTCTCGATCTTTATTAAACGCCTTTAATGCCCTTGTTTCAGCTCATTTCTGACATATTTCCACTTCATTTAACTGCGTTTGAAGATAGTGAAATTCTGCAAATTTTTGCATGATTATATTTTTCTATTTTATGCGAATATCTATGCATATTCCTTAGAAATTCAAATAAATTGTTTTCTTTATTTAAGAGTATGTCTGCAGATTGTTTAAAATTATTCCTTGTTGGAGAAGATTCGCGGTAACGCATTATTAAACTTAATCATTTTGACGATGCAAGCCGGAAATTAGATGTAAATTTCTAAGGATTTTCTGTGATAACACTGTTCAAAAAAAATCAATTTTTTTGTGACATGTATAAAACATTGTGTATGTTATGTAAAATTACACTAGAAAGTAGAAAATCACCCAAAGAATATTTACTACATGTTATTGCGTGTTACACTGAAATTTCTCAATATCCATGTTTTTAATGTTACACTTCCTTCAAAATGTTTTTGGGGATGTTTTACGGCGATTTTTTTTGTAGTAGGTATGTACCTGTATTAAATGAAAGTTTACCATGTCTTAGTTTTTTATTATACATACGTACGAGGGCGTATTTTTATGTTATCTACCTAGCCATGAAAAAAAGCACATAAGAGAACAAAAAAAAAATTATTTTTCTATATTACTCCCTTCAACACTAATACACTTATTCCATCTGTTTTCCAGTTGCCCCATACCCTCAGAAAAAAATTGCTTCGGTAACCCTGCAAAATATTCTTCAACAGCTTCTATGAGTTCTTCATCAGAAGCAAAACACTTTCCCCTGAGTTGCTTTTTTAAATTTTTGAATAAGAAGAAGTCTGACGGAGCTAGATCGGGGCTATAAGTTGGATTGCCTTAACTCTACAAACCTACAGTCATTGATTATCTGCTGAACTTTGTTTGCCTTATGAACTCGACAATTGTCGTGCAGCAACAAGTTTTTTTGTGGATAAGAATGCGGGTGTTTTTCCTCCAGAGCAGTTTCTAAATTTTTAATTTTGTTTCCGTAGGCCTCTCCATTTATGGTAGACCCTCTCCCAGAAAACAGTTGCCATCAGTTTTTTTCCAGAAAATTGTGTCTTGGCCTTTTTTGGTGGTGGAGAGCCCTTATGAACCCACTGCATGGATTCTTGTTTAGTAGGAGGGTCCCAGTAATATACCCAAGTCTCATCCCCGGTGATAATTCGAGATAAAAATGTTTTGTCCCTCTCCAACTTGACCAAATTTTCTTGAGAGTTCTGTACAGTTTTTATTCAGGTGTAAGCAATCTGAGTATCCACCGTGCAGACACCTTCTTCATACCCAAATCGTCATGCAAAATTTTGAGGACACTTGTTTCGGATACACAGACTTCATTGGCAATGACAGAGATCTTTACACGCCGATCTTTCAGTACCAAATTTTCGACTTTTCTCACAATGTCTTCAGTTCGAGCTTCAACGGGTCGTCCGGACTTTGGGTCATTATTGATTGACTCTCGGCCCCATCGAAAGAGTTTAGACCAATATTTTACTTGGAAATAAGATGGTGTACCTTCCCCATACACAGCAACCATTCTTTCATGAATTGCTTTTGGACCATTGCCTTCTTTTGTCAGGAACTTTATTACGCTGCGATGTTCAACCTTAGTTTCACTCATTTTATCGAGAAATAGACCGTCTCAAATCTCTATAAACAGCACAAACTAAACACAACTTAGCACATGCACTTCTAACAGACAGCAATTTTTCAATAATTTGTTTGACATCGTCACTCTTTTGTTTCATGGCTAGGTAGATAACATAAAAATACGCCCTCGTATATATGTACCAAAACTGCATTAAAAATTTGTAATAAAGTGATATCGGATAATAGAAACTTAAAAAAAGGTATATAACCCCTTACTACAATTATAATAGTATCCTAAATACGTATTTCGCCAACTAAGTTGTCATCATCAGTAGGTAAAACCACTAATCAAGGTGTCGCACATGGGGCACAGTAAAGCTAGTAAACTGCTTACGCAACAACTTTACACGGCGTCCACGTATACACTGTGTATACGTGGACGCCGCTAAACAAAACTTGCTTCAATCACTATTCATAACTGTTAATAATTTCATCATTTTGCACTTCTGCACTTTCTCCAAAAGTTTGATCATCGTCCTCATTTTACAACTGCAACAACATTTCCTAGAACTTTGAATCAAACTTTACACTTTGTACACGCTTTTTCGTTACAATTATTGCGTTTGTACTGCAACTTTACTAAACGCAGCTCTCTTTACTATCGAGTAAAATACATTTATTATAATGGAATATTTTGGAAGCGACTTGCAAATGAAGATGGTAATTGGATATTTTCCATGCAGTTTCCTTATCAATTTATTGAAACATATCCAGAAAAACAAATTTAATTTAATATTATAAGAATGGGTTCAAATTGTGTGCCAGTAAGTCGAATATAAGCGCGGTATCTTTTTATAAAAGATCTTTTTGTACTCGCTTATCAAAACCTGTCATTTCACGATTCGATTTGCGTGCGTAAAAAGTCACTTTAAACACGAGTGCGTAAAAGTAAAGTTGGTACTTCCTGGAACTTGATTAATTTAGTGACATTTTAAAATCATAAATCCCTAATCTTAATAATATGCTACTAAGTTCGTTGTTTTTCTATGAAAATAAAAGGAAATGAAATAGAAATTGTTATATTTGGAAGGTATGTAATTCAATGTCAGAACAGCAACAAATATTATTTTCTAAATTTATAGAAAACTAAAAAGAAAATTGTCAGAAGTGGGATTCGAACCCACCGCCCTCAGAGATGACCAGAACGCTCGAGAACCCGTATAACGGGCAAGGTAAACCTTGAGTCTGGCGGCTTAGACCGCTCGGCCATCCTGACAGGTACTAGTAATATTGTTAAAAATACTTATAAATATAAAATTTTGAAATTAAATTTATATTTTATAAAAATATTATTATTGTTTATAGTTCTCGTACAAAAAATATTGTACAAACTTCGTGCGTGAAACATTTCGCGAATTCGTGTCCATAAAGCGCTCGCCTGCGGCTCCCGCTTTAAACTGCTCACTCATTCGCGCAATATGATTTCACGCACTTGGTTCGTAAATAACTATTTTATTCGTCTTGCACACCCGACCACATTTATTTGTTCTGCGCGTTCGTTAATGCGTTGTCTGAGTTCATTGAAATCATTTATTGGTTTAGCATAAGCCTTATTTTTTATGCAACCCCAGTAAAGAAATCTAGTCGATTTAAATCCGGAAAATTTAAAAACTCATGTGAGTAGTCGTATTTAGTTATTCTGGCTAGTTATGAGTTGGCCTATAAGCCCTCCCAAGGGATAACGTTGACTTTTGGGACACCTGTACATGTCATACATGAGTTTGGCAAAAACTAGCCCTTCTCAGGGCTACCCCGAAAAAGGCAGTAGATTGACTGCCGAAACGTCGGATAATTCACATCCTACAAACGATGGAAATAGTCCAAACAATTACTCAATATTAGGGCAACGCTCTAACGTGCTCGAGATGAGTTAAAATAATTTAACCCAAAAAGATAAATATAAATCAAATGACGAGGCAAGTCAATTTCTCAGAGTTGTTAAATTAAATATTTTTCAATTATTTATCACTCGGTATTTTTATAGACTAATGTTTGGCAAGAACTAGCCCTTCTCAAGGTTACCCTGAAGATGACAGTATATTGACTGCCGAAACGTCGGATTATTCAAATCGTACAAACGAAGAAAATAGCCCAAACAGCTACTCAATATTAGGGTAATACACTAACATGCTCACACTGATAAAATAATCTAACCCAAACCGATAAATATAAAGCGAATGACCAGGCAAGTCAATTTCTCAGATTGGTTAAATTAAATATTAGCTTCAATCATTTATCACTCGGTATTTTTATAGACTAATGTTTTGCTTTCCATTGTATTATTGATTTTATTAAAGATAAATTCATTTAATGCTATTATTAGTGATATATAGCGATAGAGTTTAATTTATTAAAAAAACAAGAATAAAAAATCTAAATATTTGCCACACGATTTAAATTAAAATTCCAGGAATTGTTTATATATAAAGAAGTTCCACAGATGTTATATACATATTAGTATTTTCTACACAAAAGTTTTTTATAATGTGAATAAAAAGAGAAAAACAATATTTTATGTGAGAAAAATAATCCCAAATACGGAATAAAAATAATTACTTCAAAATGCATTTTATGAGAGAGAAACATTTCTTATTTAATATTTAAAATCAACGTGTCAAACAGTAGAATAATTCATGGCAAAAAAAACATCTAAAAAAATCGTAAATAAAATCATTAGCGAAAACAGTTCTTGGAACTTGTTCGAATGCATTCTAATGCTAGGGCATTGACCTGATTTAAGTACATGCGTACGCGAATGGCTATTGGCGTTCGCCGTTCACGTGGATTGCCATTCTGTTGCTAAGCCATTTCCACTCCGACAATTTGACATGATAAGAGATGCATAGTCCACTTTGCTTGATCGTATAGTTCCCATGACAACCGTTATTTCGCATTCAATTTCCAATGAAATATAAGTAAATATTAACATATTTTCTCCGTTATTTCTTATTTGAAGTTTTATATTTGCAATATTTTAAATTACCCATTTTAGTATTTAGAATTACGATGCCTGAATATTCATTTTATGCATTTAGTCAACTACATTTACAATTAGATATTATCATATTAAATTTAAAATCATAGGATAATAATTCAGTAATCTGTCAGAAAATATCACTATTAATTGTTACGTTATTTAGCAACAGTACCTATCGAAAGCATTTGTCGAAATGCCATGAAATTTAATACAATTATATGTTTGAAATTTAGTGATTTAGTAGTTTATATATAATAATTAAAGTTTTACATTATTGTCACAATCAAGGTTGATTTATTATTTTGGTTCATTAATGTATTAATTATGGCAATAGGTAAAGAGTTTTTTTTTGGTTGTATTGTGATGAGTTAGCAATATAATTTTAAAACTTTTCAGATTAATTTATTAATATAGTATGAAGTATCAACATGAATGAATAATATACTTACTTTGGTGTATAAATTTCTGAAATGGGGTCTGTAGTATATTTCGTTCCTGTAACTTTGTTATTATATTCTCTCGCCAATTAAAATCTTCTATAGCTATTTTATATTTGGATGCTAAATATGATTCTAGTGCTCAATCATTTTATAGTGTTGGAGCCATTGTGTTTTTTAAATCTTTTTTGAAAAGTGATAATAAATCATAATAATTATCTTAAATATGTTTAAAAATATTGCGCACTTTTTTACTTTCCTTTAAATATGTAATGTACTCAAATAGATCACTTTAATTAAAAATGTGTAGATAGTCGAGTAGTTTTGCTTGCAAATATAATACGATTAATTAAAAATGTGTAGATAGTCGAGTAGTATTGCTTGCAAATATAATACGATTTTGTATTACCTTGTAATTATGACAGTTGTCTAAGTCTAATTTTTTTACTTCTGTCATTTTCCTAAACTTGGCAATTTATGTTAGTGTTGCACTCGTTAAAAGTGAAATACCATTATTCGTAAAAAAAATGTTATAAAATGAAATTATATTTATTTATTTTTTTAAATTAAGGGCACACAAAGTGTTATTATATTGGTGTTTTCGACATATTTCATCATTAATTAGCTACACTGTGTACGTATCGTGCGGACAAAGTTTTCATGCCTGGTTGCCATGGCAACTTAGCGTTTATTAAGATCTAATGTCCAAGAAATGTTTCTATATTTTCAAATATATGAAAACTATATTTGTAATTTTGCAATAATTAAACAAAAATGGTTGCAATGTAACAAATGTCTCCACCCTAATCGATATTAAATTTGCGGCCTGAGTGTTTGCCTGGCTGGCACTTTTAGGAAAACCTTGTATTCGCCTTCGTCGCTTCGCTATCAAGACAAGACTTAATTCCAACACTATATACCACTTATGATCTATGACGACAGGCAGCGCCATCTTGCCGGTAATTACCGCTCTTCTTGACGTGACTCGTGCAAATGTCTGAGAATATCCGAGATGTATACGCCTGGAATGATCGCGCCCCCGTTATAAATCTGCCCGTCCCCAGAGATCAGCCACGTACTATCTCTCTTTATCAACGTCTTCTTCGTCTACTGTTCGTTTTCTTCTAGTCCTACAGCACTGAAGCATTTCTTCGTATTTTCCGTCTCTACGGTTACATGGTGTTTTAAGTGCGAAATACGTGAATTTCTGTTTCTTTCTGACACAACAACAACGGATATAATACAAGTAACAGAACAGTGATATATAGAGCACCATCATCGTTGTAATTAAATGTTACTAATGTTAGTTGTAATGGATATAATTAGTGTCATTTATTTTGCATTGTAACTACATTAATGAAGATGGTTTTACTTCCAGATTTCTAGTGATGTACATATTGAGAATATTGAGATGGGTAAGCGGAAATATACGAAATTAATATACAGTGATGGGCAAATGTGTGGAACCATGTAAATATTCGTTAAATTAAAAAAGATATTATAATAAAATTTTAGTTGCGGAAATTACGAATGTTAACAAAGCTTAAGACAATGGTGAACATTTGTTTGACATCGTATATGTATATATTCAATGCAAAACAATAATATTCATGATTGTTTTGTGTTCTTTTTTGTATTTATTTCGTAGATTTAGTTTAATTTATCTATATTTAGCTAATTACTTTCCTTAAATTTATTCTTATCATGTATTTAGTATAGCTAAGAAGATCTTGCATTTGGGTCATACGAATTGTTATTCAATAAATATAGTTTATTTCAAATTATAAGAATATAACTTTGAACGGCTCTAATGCTTTTATTTCACCACTTGCGGCAATAACTACCTGGCCGCTCAATACGATTATCTTTTACGCAAACAAACTGCTGAGGCCCGTAATGACAAAATTTAAGTAAATTGTAATTACTGCAATTTAGATTAAATAAAATTTAATAATAATATAAGTAGCAACAGTTGTTAATTTGAATATATAGTTAAATAGTCATTAAATTACAATTTAGATGAAATAAGTGCTAATATTTATTAAACAAAATTTAAGTAAATATAGTTAGGAGAGTTTGTATATATTACATCTAAGATTTCCCGTTCGCTGCAGGTCGCAAGGTTCGAGCGACGATCGAGACGCAATCGTACCGATTACGAATCGACCCACTTCGATCCGTTGGTGGATCCTCATTCACTTACGTACGAAGTTGAAAGGTGGGAGAATCGCTTCGAGTTCGAGACGCGTCCACTTCGAACACCAATCGACCCGTGTGCGGAGGCTGTAATATTGAGTCTATTTATCATTTATTGTTAATCTTTACTACTGTATATATATTTGATTTTTCTCTCTTTACTTAACGAACATGTGGCGACCCTTTGCTTAAAGTGTTAGTGATTATGATGTGGATGGTGATAATACTGTTGGAGCACGACAGAGAAAGCATAAATCAGAAGATGCAAAACAGATCATTTTCAATGTCTATCATACCCTGATGGAAGAGAATAACGAACTGCAAACCCAGAACATTCAACGAACGTCACAATTAACCAAGGTGCCTCTTGGAACGATATATAAAATAATTAAGAATAACGCAGGGCCTCGAAAGCAAAGTAGTGACAAAGGAGCACCGAGAAAAATAGAAGAGTATGAAATTGAGACTATTAGGCAGCAACTAATTACAGAGGAAATGTTGTATATACACTTGACTGCTTACATAAAAGAATCAGTGATGAGCCTATAAATATTCAGTGTTCTAAAGCAACCTTGTGGCGGACGCTAAAGGAAGCTGGTTTGAAGTTTGGCACTATAGACAAACGTAGCACAATTATGGAAATCCCGAGGCTACAGAAACTTCGATATGAATACTTAACGGCAATTAGAAGGTATAGACAGGAAGGACGATTCATATGTTATTTAGACAAGACGTGGTATGACACCCATGACACAATTTACAAAGGTTGGGTGGATTGTTCAAGTATGTGTCAGTTGGACGCGCCGGTTTCGAGAGGGAAGAGAATAATCATTCTTCATGCTGGGTCAGAAAAAGGATGGATCGGACAGCCGCTATTATCTGCTAAAAACGTTAAATCCTCTAGTTCAGATTACCATGAAGATATGACCTCATCCTTATTTGAAGAATGGTTTTGTGACACTTTGTTGCAAAATTTACCAAAAGATGGTGTGATAGTGATGGACAACGCTCCGTATCATTCTCGACAGCAAACCAAAGTTCCTACAAATTGTAATAATAAGAAAGATATTAAAACATTTTTAGAAGCAAATTATTTATATTTTGAGGATCATTATACAAAAAACCAATTAATAGAGGTGATGAAGACAAAAGAATATCTAAAGGATTATTATGTGGATAACAGAGCCAAAGAAGCAAGACGTACAATTTTGCGTTTACCACCATACCATTGCATTTTCAATCCCATTGAATTAATATGGGCCCTACTGAAAAATACGATAAGACGAACAAATCAAACACCGAAATTTAGTGACAGCAGTGTAACACACATAAAAAATCCTATGGAACATATAACTGCTGTAAATTGATAAAATGCTGTTAAACACGCAATAGCAAAAGAAGACGAATATATGCGCATGTACAAAATAGTAGTACCTTTGATTATAAATTTGCAATACGATTCAGACACAGACACCAATTTGCAAGACAACTCAATCACAGATGATTTATGAAATGCGGTGACACATAAAAATGTTATTGTGTATTACAAATAAATGAACTTTATATATCTATATGTATCGACTACACATGTTGCCACACGATTTGTAATTTTTTCTTTGTATATAAACCCAATGTACAGATATTTTGTATTATATACTTGAAATTAACAGCCTTTTATTATTATATTATAGGGTCTTAATTTATAGTCAATACGGCCCCTAGATTCATATGTTGCAAATAGGTAAACCGTACCCGTTCAATAAGGAGACCAGGTATAATAATTATCATCACAGAAGGTGGTGCAATAAAAGCATTAGAGCCGTTCAAAGATATATTCTTATAATTTGAAATAAACTATACATAGTTTCTAAAGAAAAATTAAGAAAATTAAAATTTGTTGATCGATGTTGTTGAGGCTCTTACTACATTTAAGCGGTTTCTATAAGTTATGAGCATTCTTGTACATTGATGAATCAATTTCTAAGGATTGACAGAAACATTGGGGCAGTCATAAGTTATTCTGCAATAAATTTGAAACATATCAATAAGGTAAGGAACTATTGATCTATGCAATTCAATTATCTTCCCATTGTCAACATAAATTCCTGTTTTCTTGTAATGCCTACCCGAACGTTTTACAATTCAACTAGGCACTGAACTGCAAAATATAAAGGGTCAGAAGAGCGCACGATGGTCGTAAACAACGTCATTGTGACACGAGACCGTCATAAATACGAAACGAAACGGTGCGTAGAATAGTTAATATAACACAGTATGGGCCAAGACTATGACACACACCTGCTATCCCCCCAGCGATCCGGAGGCGGTTATCAGTAGTTAACCGCATGTTATAAGCCTGCGGTGTCCGGAATTATCCGGTTGTAGGGATTCCTGCTTGCACGTAATGTAATGAATTCGTGGAGACCGGCTGTCAAACATTCAAATTCCTAGTAAGTCAGGCCAACAGCGCTAACTATGTCGTAGCCTACTTGTTTTTGTAATCTTTCTTAATCACATATATATATATATATATATATATATATATATATATATATATTGTAAGAGGGCGTAAAGAGATGAGTGATAATAGGAGAAATATTGAATTGATATTAGATTGATAGAATTAAATTCAACTGAATCTTTAAAATAGGTTTTAAATGTAAGCTATTAAATAATGTTAAATTAGCTTTGAATAAATTTAATGTAATGATTTTATTTAATTATTTTTTTTAACAGAAAAGCCCAGCAACCTTAATCTTCATTTAAATTTATATTTTTATTTTTGTATATCTTCTTGATGTCAATATATATTCTTTACAAGTAGATCTAGAAGCATTTCTTGTTGTAATCGATTAAATTCTCTTAGATTAGTTGCAATGATGTAGACCAAATTAACATCGTTACACCATGTAGGATATGCCATCGTTAATAAAGAGTGACAAAATGATATTTTAAATATTGTATTAATTCCCTTCTCAAATAATATACTTACCTCTCCAAATATAAAAATTCCATATTACCCCGTACTCAGTTACTATTTAGTTACTTTTGTGTATCGATGCTATTTCTAATATGGCACCAGCTAGCACTATAGTCGGAGAATACGTTATCGTCTCTCTTCAGGTGTGATTCATGTGACGCACCGCTTCCGTGAGTTCATCTAGCGTTGTGGGAGGACGAGCACGAGATCGCAACTGTCGATCAAGTTTGTCCCAAACATGCTCAATGCAATTGCAATCTGGAGAATTAGGGGGCCATATCATTCTTTCAATATTATTGGTAACAATGATATCCTCGACGATGTGGGCTCGGTGGGGACGAGCATTATCGTCCACAAATACGAAATTTCTTCCAAAATTTCGGGCAAATGGTGCAACTATTGGCAAAATACATAAGTCCCTATACCTCTCTGCATTCATGGATTGATTTCTCAAAACCACCAGCTCGGTGCGACCGTTAAATCTTATGCCACCCCAAACCGTAACACCCCCACCTCCAAATGGCACACGTGGGGCCATGTTCCTTTCAAGATACCGTTCTCCACGCCTCCTCCACACTAAAACTCTACTATCAGAATGATGTAGAGTGAATCTGGACTCGTCAGAGAAAAGGCATCTTCTCCAGTCGCGGGCCTCCCATGGTAAGTGATTTGCAGCCCACTGCCTCCTAGCGATCTTGTGTTGCCTGGTCAACAGTGGGCATATGGCCCTTCTTCTAGCCCTTAAACCAAACTCGTGCAGCCTTCTTCTAACTGTTAGATTAGATATAACCACTCCTGTAGCTGCACGAAGATCGTTATTCAATGTCCTAGACGACTGAACTCCATTTCGTCTGACCTGGAGTCTTAAATACTGATCTTGTGCAGGAGTTGTACTCCTCCGACGGCCTCCCCCATGAATAAATCTTACACTACCACTTCTACGAAATCGTATTGCAACTCTATTTCGAACTGTGAGATAGATTATAAATTCTAGCCACTTCTCTGTTGGAATATCCATTTTGTATTAATCTTAGGGCATTGTTCATAATATCTTCACTAAGACGCGGCATTTTTATTAATTTAAGTTACTTAACCCTAGTTTTAAGTCAGCAACAAACTGACAGATATAAACTAATATCAAAAAGTCAATGCCAACCTAACATTTTGTGTGAAATATTCCCCTAACTTAAAAACATATTTCCATTAGAATTTAATCCAATAAATTAATAAAGTATCATAAGTTAAAATTTTAACAAAACGAACATTATATTAGACTTGCTGCGTTAAATAAACTATAAAACATTTAAATTCGTCATGCTATGCATTCCTAATTACTTAGACTAAGAGTAACATCAAACTTTTAATAGTGGACCACTTCAATTGAACAGCAGTTTAGATACAAATAGATTGCATCCTGTTTTAATTGTATGATTTAAAGAAATATCATTTAAAGGTAACTATTTCAACATTGGTCATAAAAAAAGTAAGTTTGATGTTTTTTTTATTTTGAAGTAAATACCTTCACATATATTTCAAATGTTTATTATATTTAATCTATTTTTTTTAAGATTATTAATATTTATTAAACACAGTTAAAGACAAACAAAGGGGCCATACAAATTTGTATGTTAGAGGTTGTTATGATATGACTTCTTATTTGGAAAAGAAGCTTTCGATTATAAATAGAGAACGGACATTCTTACCACATGACTCGGCGTAATTCAATGAAGTATTTGTTAGACCATCTGGCCATCTGGTCGACAGCGATTACAATGGACAACATTGTATTCGGAGGATATATTCCATTAAACGCAATCGGCAATTGGAAATGTTTATAAACATGGCTGAGTACATTCCGGCGTAATACAATGAAGTATTTGTGTTTGATTTTCTCGCCCACCTGATTTCGCCAGCGTTAACAATGGACAGCGGCTATTGTATTGGGAGAACTTAGTCATGTGGTAAGAATGTCCGTTCTCTAATTATAAACATCAACTGAAATTATTAAACTAAATATTACGTTTGTATGTAATGGTTTGTTGTAATGGTAATGTACATCATTGTTTGAACAACTTCCTTTTAAAAAAACATACAAAATACTATCAGTTTCCTTTTTGAATTAATTTATAGTAATGAAAGATTAATATTGAATATATATTAGCCTGATTATATCTACTTAATATATAAAAATCTCTATTTCAAGAAAGTCATATCTAACGATTTATTTTATTAACAACTGATAATAATTTAAGTTTATCTACTACTTTGCACATTTTCATAAATAATGTCAATCTAAAATACTATTACTACATATCTTTGTATGTTATGGTAGATTCAATTAGTTAGCGATTTAATGTCTGGTTTTACTTCAAAATGTATATATTTAAAACAATCTTACATGTTTCGACATATGATGCCTTTTTTAAAGAATTTAAAATGTAAATGACAGTATATTAATGTCATACTTATACATTTGTAGTTGTCATGGATAAAATTATTCCAGTTTAATAATAATTTTTTTAATTTTTTTCATGTTTAATACTAATCATTTCTTTAATTTCTCTTTTCATTATGTGTTGTTCTTTATCAATTACCTGCGTGTTTTGAAAATCAAAATGGTGATCGCGTTGTAGTTTGTGTGTAAATAAAGCAGTTTTGTCTGTTTTAGATTATTTCTTGGCTTGTATTCTTTTGTATGAATATTGTTTAGTTTGGCCCATGTTTTTGAATACAAAGGCATGATTTATTATTATTAAACTAGAATGTATCTTTGAATAATTTTATCAATGACAACTACAAATGTATAAGTATGACATAAATATACTGTCATTTCTATTTTAAATTATTTGAAAAGGGCATCATATGCCATAACATGTAAGATTGTTTCAAATATATACATTTTGAAGTAAAAGAAGACCTTAAATCGCCAACTAATTGAATCTACTATATTGTAGCTGCACTTATATTCATACATTGCTATAATGCTATATTATGTATTTAATAGTACAGCTGCATATACCGCCTGATTCTGAGCAAACGCAACGATCCGAACGTATGAATATTTCTCCCGCTTCGAATACAATTCCCCTGAACGCGTTTAGCCAATCACAAACCAGTCTGTCGCGCAACCATTTAACAACTAATGTCACAAATTAGTGTCACCACTGTCACCCTATACGGAGTCTCTTAAGCGTTTGAATAGTGAAAATAAGAAAATAAGAAAAGAAAATAGACATTACTGGTTCTGTACAAAATTTAAAACCATTATTCCCAAATCGCAGAGTTTCTAATGATACGTTCATTTTAGTATGCGCTGCAATAGAACTAAATTCAAATTTGACAGTTAGCGATATTTCCAACGATTTAGGCATATGCTGCTCTTCTGTTAACCGCATACTAAAATTAAATGGTTTTCGTAATTATAAATATTCCAAACATCATCAATTATTTTACGGTGATGAGTTTAAACGGATGAATTTCCGTTATTATATACTTAA
The DNA here is from genome assembly GCA_935421215.2 of Melolontha melolontha. NCBI lineage: Eukaryota > Metazoa > Arthropoda > Insecta > Coleoptera > Scarabaeidae > Melolontha > Melolontha melolontha. Next base: position 17,178,963 of record OW285237.1, on the reverse strand, counting down.
TTTCTCATTATGAAGAATTTATTTTATTATCTGTAAGAGTAAATTTTTCTTAACATTACTAGAATTTAATTTAGTTTTTATTTATTTCTGAAGTTTATTTAGTTTACTATGAACAGTTTTTGTGACCTTTATTATTAAAATTTAATTTATTAAATCTCTTGATGCCTTATTTGCAATTTTCTTAACCGCTTATTAATAATTTCATTACGCTTTGTAGAATAACGTATTGCAATTTACTCATTACCATAACACAGGACTAAACAATTTATAGTCCTTTAATAGTAATTTGGTAATCAGATAATTTTTCTTACGCGGCTCCATAATATGTAAGTATGTATGATATATGACATTGATGTTGACACGCCTACAGCATTCAGGGGAATTGTATTCGAAGCGGGAGAAATATTCATACATTCGGATCGTTGCGTTTGCTCAGAATTAGGCGGTATGAATATTTACAATTACGGGACTATAGAACAAAGTAAATAAGCAAATGCCCAGTATCAAATACAAAAGGATTCTAAACGACTTTTCCTGTAGCAATCGACTTCCGTCATATATAATGTATGACATCATACCTAGTGCTGTTGCCAGATATTTCCACATAAATAATATAATGTTTACATCTTGATGGATAGGTTATGTTTATTTCAGTTGAGGGTAAGAGCTTGAGTTTTATAATTTAAACAATACTGTGTTTGATGAATGTTTAATATCCAGTAATATAAAATGTACGACCTTTTAAAATGAAACCATAGTTAAAAAACGTAAATAGTGAAACTCGTCATGAAGAGTACGTCGTGTCCAGGAATCTGGACACGACACATTTTCGATGGTCTTTTGTATAATAGTATTTTGGACACACAATCTAGCCAAGGTCGAGTCTGGGTAAAACCGTATATACCTAACCCATCTATTTATCTATTCCATAGAGTGTCAAGTTTATGTAAACTAATGTACCTATCCTGTTTCAACTAATCGTAAGAAATTGGGTGGAGTCTTATGACTGCATTTTCTTTACCCGGCTAATATTTTATAATTAAAAATTTAAGTTTGCTAAGATCTATCAACGAGATCACACTTGCCATTCCGAGCAGCTTCAAGCGTTACTAGATTAGGATATGTAACAAAGTTTTATAATATGTTCTGCTTGCGGTTTATGTAACATTGTTTCATTATATTTAATAATTAAAGAGTGTTGTGCCTTCAAGAAGTGTTGTTATTTTATGAAACACTGAGCGAGAGAAAACAACTTGTATCAACGACGATTCAACAGAAATTAGTCATCGCGAATTTACGACCCGTGATTTGAAGAAGTGTCAAATCCAGGCACGTACGCCTTAACACAGCGTACAGTTCTAAAATTATGTATAATATTTAAATTATTGCTTTAAGCGTTTCTTTTTTAGTTTTCATTATTAAATTTGTATCTTTAAGTTGTTATGGATAGACACATACAAAACAAACAGCGAACACTTTGGAAGCAGATTTAAGTGTATTTACCTATCTAAGGAATACATATATTCATCAAATTAATTGAAACTCTGTTTGGTGTTTATTGAAGTATTTATTTACAGCTTTATACATAGCAACAATAATTATAGATAATTTTAAAATAATGTGAATGTAAAAATATTTATAATACCGAGAAAAGTAAATTAAACAAGTATAGTTAATTTCCAAGTAATGTAACATTTTCTATTTCATACGATTAATAACATTTGCAGCAATATGTACAATTAATATAATTATACAGAAGTTCAATGATATGTACAGTTTATTAATATTATTTCATTAATCATATTTGTAATTTTTCTCCCATTTTGTTGGATTTTGCAGATACCAATAAATATTGAATTTAAATATATATATATATATATATATATATATATATATATATATATATATATATATATATATAAATATAATATCTTCGTGACCTTGGTATGATAAGGTAAACTTAATAAGTCGGCGATTAAAGGTCTGGTTTACTTCAGAGTATATATATTTAAAACAACCCTACATGTTTCGGCAATACGCCTTTGTCAAGAGAATACAAAATATAAATGACAGAATATAAATGTCAAATAATTAAGTTGCTATGGTTTAAATTATTCAAAGATACATTCAAATAATAATAATAAATCATGCCTTAGTATTCCCAAAAATAGATAGCAAGGTGTGAAAATATGTGTTGTTCGCTGCTAGAAGCTTGTGTCTCTTTCTGGGTATGAACCTGTGTGTTGGTTGCTGCTGGCAGCAGATTTTGTATTTGTGTGACCGCGTAAGTGTATGGTTTTGTATGTTAGTGCGCTCGTGTGTGTGTTTAGTGACCGGTCGCGTAAATTTACGCGACATATATTACAACACATATTTTAACGCCTTGCTATCTATTTTTTGGAAAACTAAGGCATGATTTATTATTATTATTGGAATGTATCTTTGAATAATTTAAACCATAGCAACTTAATTATTCGACATTTATATTTTGTTTTCTCTTGACAAAGGCGTATTGCCGAAACATGTAGGGTTGTTTTAAATATATATACTCTGAAGTAAACCAGACCTTTAATCGCCGACTTATTAAGTTTACTTTATATATATATATATATATATATATATATATATATATATATATATATATATAATAACTTCGTGACCTTGGTATGATAAGGTAAACCTAATCAGTAGGCGATTAAAGGTCTGTATATTACTTCAAAATATATGTATTTAAAAAACTCTACATGTTTCGGCGGTACGCCTTTATCAAGAGGATACAAAATATAAATGACAGGATATAAATGTCAAGTAATTAAGTTGCTATGGTTTAAATTATTCAAAGATACATTCTAGTAATAATAATAAATCATGCCTTAGTATTCCAAAAAATAGATAGCAAGGTGTGAACATATGTGTTGTTCGCTGCTAGCAATTTGTGTCTCTTTCTGGGTATGAACTTGTGTGTTGGTTGCTGCTGGCAGCTTGCGTCTCTCTATGGGTGTGTGGTTTTGTGTGAGAGCGTAAGTGTAGGGTTTTGTATGTCGGTGCGCTCGTGCGTGTGCAATGCACACACCACTAGGACCGGTCTTGGGCGGCAACCTGGCTAGGCTGCCGTTAACAGCACACACACGTTCGACGTGTGTGCTATGCCCCCGCTTCGGCGGAAAACATTAAGATGGCACAAGTGTGACCATCGTCGACCGAGGTAGCCACTAAGAGTGTTCCCTTGGTTAGCGATGAGCAACCCCGTACAGGGTGCGCTTCGCTGGTCTGCGCCTTGCCTCGTTGGGGCGGGGGTCAGGCCGTCGAAGTACTGCACGAAATTGTAAAGAAGTTGCCGGGAAAGGGTTGGCGGCCCTACGCAACGGCTGGTTATCCGACCTCTCTAAATTCACGCGACCGGTCACTAAACACGCACGAGCGCACCGACATACAAAACCCTACACTTACGCTCTCACACAAAACCACACACCCATAGAGAGACGCAAGCTGCCAGCAGCAACCAACACACAAGTTCATACCCAGAAAGAGACACAAATTGCTAGCAGCGAACAACACATATGTTCACACCTTGCTATCTATTTTTTGGAATACTAAGGCATGAATGTATCTTTGAATAATTTAAACCATAGCAACTTAATTACTTGACATTTATATCCTGTCATTTATATTTTGTATCCTCTTGATAAAGAGGTATCAGCATGTTGAATGTCACATTTAAAGTCTTCTGCCGCATACTGTTAAATAGAATCAACGACTCTCTTGACTGTACCATCAGAAAAGAACAAAACGGATTCCGACGTGGACGCTCCTGTGTAGACAACATTAACACAATTAGAATGATAATAGAAGAATCACTCGAATACGAATCACCACTCCAGTTGTTATTTATAGACTACGAACGAGCATTTGACTCGGTAAATCGGGAAAATATATGGATAGCACTCAAGAATAAAGGTCTTCCTCAAAAAATAATCCAACTGATTAGGGAAGGATACACAGGATATCAATGTCGAGTACTCCATGAGGGAGAGCTGTCACAACCTTTCGTCGCTAGTACGGGTGTTAAACACGACTGCATACTCTCACCGCTGCTTTTTTTGGTAATGTTGGACACGGTACTCTACGCAACAACAAATAACAAGAAGAGAGGAATACGATGGGGGCTGACGGAAGTTTTGGAGGACATCGAATACGCAGATGATGTATGCCTTTTTTCATCGAACATTAGGAACATGCAGAGTAAAACTAATGACCTTGTTGCGGAATCAAAAAAGAATGGCCTTAGCATAAATAAAAATAAAACTAAAATGTTGAAAATTAACACCAAAGATGCAACAAACATAGAAGTCGAAGGCACACGGATAGAAGTAGTGGAGGAATTCACTTACCTTGGCAGTGTTGTCTCGAGCAATGGAGGAACATTATCTGATATACAGCGAAGAATAGACAAGGCACGGAAAGTTTTTGCAAGTATGAGAAAAATATGGCGCTCTAAAAGTTTGTGCTTATCATCAAAAATCAAAGTGTATAACTCAACAGTGAAACCAGTTCTCCTCTATGGCTCAGAGACCTGGATGGTTACCTCAACAATCAAGAGAAAACTCCAGTCTTTTATAAACAGATGCCTTAGAAATATACTAGGAATATGGTGGCCGGAAAGAATATCAAATGCTGAACTATGGCATAGAACAGAACAAAACGACATAAATGAAGACATTAAGAGAAGGAAATATAAATGGCTTGGTCATACATTAAGAAAGCCAGTTGATACACCAGCTCACACAGTCCTACTTTGGAAGCCATAAGGAAAGAGAGCGAGAGGCAGACCACGCACCACCTGGAGGAGAACAGACTGACAGAATGGAAGAGACTAACAAGTCCATCCCACAACTGAGGAGCATTGCCCAGGACCGAATAAAATGGAAAAAATACATAGAGACATTATAAGTGCACATACTTGCGATACGAGTATGTAATGTATAATTACCCTACGTCCCGAAAGGGAATAATGGGTTTAATAATAATAATAATAATAATCCTCTTGATAAAGGCGTACCCCCGAAACATGTAGAGTTTTTTAAATACATATATTTTGAAGTAATATACAGACCTTTAATCGCCTACTGATTAGGTTTACCATATATATATATATATATATATATATATATATATATATATATATAATAACTTCGTGACCTTGGTATGATATGGTAAACCTAATCAGTAGGCGATTAAAGGTCTGTATATTACTTCAAAATATATATAGAGTTTTTTAAATACATATATTTTGAAGTAATATACAGACCTTTAATCGCCTACTGATTAGGTTTACCATATATATATATATATATATATATATATATATATATATATATATATATATATATATATATTATTATTACTTGTTTAAAAACTAATAATAATAAAACTAAATATAACCTGAAACAGCATTTTACATCGAACTCTAGACTTAATTTACGAATGTGTTAATGTTTTTGCCTTAAATTACCACGAGGTAGCAGTAACTGATACTAAACTGCAAATAATGGTCTTTTATACGTTTTTGCTTTAACGTTGTATGCCTAAATTAAAGCAAACTCATTAATTTCAATTAAATACCTATTTAGAAGCTTGGGTAGGCTTTTATTCTTTACACTCACCACGCATAGTATTTTCGCGGTCGCTCAACTCCACTACCTAGATGTTGCTAATATAATTATTGTGCGTATTTTAATTAAAATTAATATTATTTAATTTGCAGGTAATTTTAAAATGCCAAATATGCAATACATTATAACGTTCCTCTAGGAAATTGTTAACTGTGATGAATGAGTTTTAAAAGTAATAGTTACTGACAAAATATTTTTAATAATAATAATAATGGTTTATTTGCCGAATAGGTTCACACCCAATAATAGGGCAAAAACTATGTGAATACATTTATTTATTTATTTTAATGATTACATTAATTAAAGGCTTATGTAAGGTAACAATTTTATACCAACTGCATTCGTGCTTAGTTAGGTTAGCTTAAAAATATGAGTTTTTTCGTCAAGAAGAGAAAAAATAGCATGTTTCTTATTGAAAACTGTTACATTTATTTTTACGCTTGGTTTTTAACGCCCAGTATATATCAAATTTTGTTTATTTTATATTAGTTGTTTTATTTGTAATAACGGTCCCACTATCTATGAAATTTTATTCGCTGCATTTAATCCGTATTCTTAAGAGAGTCTTAGAGGACTTCTGTTTGAATGACCAGTGCGTAAAGTTATATATCTTGTTGTGCTTCGTTAATCGAAATATAATTCATGTCTGTCGTGAGTTTTTTCTCAAATTATTGCAGTTTGTGGATTCGACTAGGGCACAGTGACATAATTTTTAAAAGAAAGCTCATTACTGTTTCGTATACGAACAGAAAAATCAATAACCAGATATTAAATGTGCTAGAGAAAGGTGTTCTTTTTCCGGAACACCTATGACAAGAAACGCATTTCGTTTTTGGATCTCGTCTTGCAGCTGTCTAGGTATATCGTACAATTTTTTTTTTAATGCAGGGCACTTGAAAATTATTGCCAATATTTTATTTATTATAGTTATGATTCCTAATTTTTAATGCAATCTTGGATTAATTCGTATATATATTCACTTTCACATAATTAACGCTCATATATTTGATATTTAAACATTTATAAAATTTATTCACGTTCATAATTTTCGTTTGTATTGCATGAATGATAAAATTTAGTTGATGTCACGTAATAATAATTTTAAAATTTTATATGATGGTTAATTATTTGATTTCACACATTTAAGTAGTTAATTTTTTTGTTATTCTGCAACAACTTGTGAGATACTAGAGATGTCTATATATTACAATGTTTTTTTCTGACATCACGTTATCCTAGGCGTTATCATTGTAATTTATATTAAATTTTAATATTATATTTGCATATTACGGTGTGTAGGTAATACTAAATGTAAGGTTCAACAACAGATCTGCCGTCGAACTACGAATATTGTCTCTAGGTTAAGGCAAATTGAAATTGATTAAATAACTAATGGTCATAATTTTGGTACATTTCGCAGATTAATTTAATTTATCTGATTTTGGTGTTTTAAGTTAATTCAATAGAAACATGAAAATTTTTATAATATGTTCAATAATTTAATGACCTGATATTCATATTTCAAGTTTTCATAACACAAAAGTAAAATGAAATTTGCTTTTGTGACGTGTTGGTCATTTGTTGATTACCGGTTAACTACTTGCTTATTACTTTTTTTTCTTTTATTTACAATATACGAATAACTATGAAACAGTTGTAAAACAGTTATAAACAGGTATGCACTCGTTGATACCTATTTTGCATTTATAGAATAACTGTTTCATATCTATCCAGATCTGTTTTACACATGTTCCCGATGACGATGATTGTCATTGTGCCCCAGGGAAAATTCCCTGGGACAGTAGCGAGCATTATGCGAAATGCTCTGCGAATGAAAAGATGGTGCCTTGAGGAGGGATTAACTGTGAATCCTCAAAAAAACAAGTTGGTAGCCTTTACCAACACGAAAAAAATAAATAATCTCGGCAGCGTAAGGCTGTTTGGACAAGAGTTAGAACTAACCAATGAAGTGAGGTGTCTGAGCATAACACTTGATGCGAAACCGAATTGGAACAGACACCTAGTCAAAGTGACAGACAGGGCGATACACCTCTTCTGGAGATGCAGAAGAGCTGTTGGCAAGACCTGGGGACTAAAACCGAATGTGGTACACTGGTTGTACGCAGCAATAGTTAGAGCAACGATTACCTATGGGGCAGTTGTCTACTGGAGGAGAACGGAGCTGACATCGTCGGTGGGGCTCCTCACGACTCTTCAGCGACGGGTTCTATGGAGAATCACGGGGGCTATGAAACCACTTCCATAGAGGTCCTTGTGGGTCTCTCTCCGCTGAAACTATTTGTAAAAGCGAAGGCCATGGCTGCGATTCTGAGGCTGAAGGCCAATGACATATGGTGACCTAATAAGGTTGTAGGGGGGCGATACAAATATCACAGAGCCGAAATTTAAATTACCGGCGGATAGTATGGCACCTGAGATTATGCTTACAGCTAAGCTGAACATATTTATACCGACCAGGGAACAGGCAAAAAGTCGCTCGAGCGATTGTGGTGCCGGCACCTGGTTCATGGATGGATCACAATCCAATCAGGGAACAGGTGCAGTCATATGCGGAATGTGCCCTGGAAGGAAGATATCGATTTATTTGGGAAAACATACGACGTTTTCCAGGGCGAATTGTTTACAGTCGCAGCTAGCGCTGAGGAAATTCGGGCAGCCGGCTGCGCAAACAACAAAATCAACATAATGACTGACAGTCAGGCAGCAATTAAGGCCATTATGAATCTATCAGGTCTAAACTGGTGAAATATTGCAAACAGATCCTCAATAAACTGGCACAAGACAATACTGTGTAGCTGATATGGATGCCAGGACATGAGGGAATTAAAGGCAATGAGGCGAGAAACTGGCCAAGGAAGCTACTAATAAGAACTTAGGATCAACAAGAACAACATAGAATCAGAACCTGTATGTGGAGTCGTTAAGGATTCCGCTAAAAGGGAGATCTGGGTATGGCTATAAAGAGAACATAATATAATAATATACACAAAAGATGATGGATCGAAAATTTCAAATTACATAAAGTATATAACAAGCACCAAATAAAATATTTCCCTAAAGACGAAGCACGCACAATGACTTGGCAACGTGGCTAATGTTAAAAAAAGATAGTTATGTGAGAATCGTTAGAACCTAATAAGAGAGGGCTATTTCTCCATAAGACCCATTACTTAGAAGTTTAGATGAAATAGACTATTGTATTAATTCTTTAGTGTTGTTGAATATACAAAATATTTGCGGTCCCAAATAGTTAAAATCAAAGCACAAAGCACCATTAGAATATTCCCATATAATTCAACAACACCCTCAATTCAAACAGTGAAAATCCGGTACATCGCGTCATGAATTTTGGTCATTCAAATACAAACCGCAAAGCTCGCCGACAAAACCATATCAGGAAGCGAACACTTTAATGGTGTGCGATGGTCGCACGAAATTCATTAAGGGAATTCGTAGCGGTCGTTTATCCATCCCGCTAAGGTCGAAAAAATACAAAAAAAATATTCAAATTTTCAAATCGTTTCAATTACACTCTTATCTTTTTGCATGGAAAAAAAGTAGAAGATACTACGTGCTTATAATACGAGGGATGTTCAAAAGTGAGTGAACGTACACAGGAAAGCACAAACTCTATTGCAGAAAATTATTTTATTATTCAACTTCCACCTATATTCAAATCATTTAATTCCTTGAGAAAAGTACATTTTATAAAACTGCCCAAAATATGTGATAGTTTCATTACCTCCTTATTTGACCCAAATCTCTTGCCGTCGATCCAAGTTTCCAGGTTGGAAAAAAGAAAAGGCCTGAAGAAGCCAAACATAATGAGTAATCTATATGAGAAAGCAATTCCAAAAGTAGCTCAAAGTTAACGTCATTGAAACAGTCAAAATGCGAAAACATGCATTATCCGAAGAAAAAGCACACATTTATTCTTTTCTACAGCCATTACAGATAAAATTAGGTTTGATGAAAAATTTCATAAAAGCAATGGATAAAGATGGTCGTGAATTCCAATGCCTTAAATAATTATTTTCCCAAAATCTCAAATGCAAAACTTAAAAAGGGAATTTTTGTAAGACCCCAAATTAAACTTCTGCAATAAGAGAGAAAATTTGAAGAAACCTTAAGTGAGCTTGACAATGTTGCTTGGAATGCTTTTAAAAATGTGACTTACAATTTTCGAGGAAACAGAAAATTTGACAATTATATAACACTTGTTAATGAACTTGTTAGAAGTTGCCATAAATTGGGCTGTAGCTTGAGCCTTAAAATACATTTATTTTTCACTTTTTCACACATATGGCAAACATATTGCCCTCGAACTCGGAGCAATATAATATCCATAACACCCTTGGTGCATAAATAACTATTTTTGGTCTCGCATCTGGATTTATTTCCCTTGAACCTCGGCGACGTGAGTGATGAACACAGCGAAAGCTTTCTTCATTTATGTTATCGATAAACGTTACCAGGGCTAGTGGAACAGTGAAATGCTTGCTGATTATTATTGGACATTGATATCAGAAAGTACTGAAGAGCAGTATAAAAGAACAGAAAAAAGAAAAACATTTTAATATGCCGCTCCATATAATGTAAACTTGCGGTCAAACAAACCAACCCATCATATTGATATTTAATAACATTTTAAGTATATTTACAAGGTGTGAATTAGGTTTGTGGATTTGGAGGTTATACCAACTTTGTGTTATACTAAATGCAGACTAAATGTAACATATATTAATTAGTAATTATACAACTAAAAGATTAGATACGAATGTAGAAATTTTATTATTAATTATTATTCATAATACAAAAGATCGAACGAAAATAGAGAGAGAATTCATTTTACAAATTAGTATTTTCTTTTGCTGCCATTTTCTTTAATAATTTATTCCAAATGCCTTATCATAGAAGTAATCACATTTTCAACATGAGCTAAATCTGAAGCTTCTCAGCATGCAATAATTTGCTGCCAAAGTTCTTCCGCATTGTGTGGTCTAAAGTTAGCATTATAAAATTTGTCATAATTCCCCACAAATTTTCCACGGGATTTAGGTATGTAGTGTTTACTGGCCAGGACAATACTTCAATATGATTTGCTTCAAACCAATTTCTTGTAGCAATGCATGAGCTCGACAATTATCTTGCTGGAATATACAATTATTTTGATAATTATCTCTTGCATATTGTAACAGAATATCTTCCAGAATATTGACATGCACATCGCCATTAAGTCTATTTTAAAGGGGTCATGTGGCTCCTCGACTTTTAGAGCTAATACACATTTATAGAAAAATTACAACTTTTCTTTATTTTTTGAATATATATTTCATTGTATCTCATATTTTGTGGTCTACAAAGTAAAAACGCGCTTACTGCGAATATACAAAATTATGTGGTTGGCGCTTTGCGATAGGAGAAGTAAGTGGGGCGCGATTAATCAATTTGACAGGCTTCAAAATAACAGTGAACATAACACCCGAGTTATCTTGTGACCAACCAACTTGCATCCCCACTATTGCTATATATTCCTACCTCACACGTTTCTACTGTATACTCTCTTTCGGCAATAGTAATTTTATTGAAATGTTTTCTCATTTGATAAAATCACTCCCTTCCAAAAATCCATTCAATTTAGCATCAATTCCAGTAAAAATCCTATTCTCACTTCCTTGTGGATGTGTGTTAAAAATGATACCCTAACTGCGGAATAGTAACGTAATCCCGATTCTTCAAGACAGCGACGAGCTCTTCTAGAAGAACCAGGAAAATTTGATACACCTGTTGCAGTAACTGCGTTTTGGAAAGGATTACGTCCATAATAGTGCATCATGTTCCGCATTTGAAATTTCTGGACGCCTTTATTTTGCCATTTTCGATATTCAGGCTGATTCATTTTCGGCCCTCACCATGGGGACCTCTCTTATTATTGGAGATAGGGTATAGGTTTAAATTTGGCAAAGTTGTTAAATTTTGTGTTTGTTATAAACCCGTAAAGAAAATAGACCTGTGACAAATGACCTTCGTTATTTAAAAAAAAACGCGAAAACCCCATTTTCTTCTTTTACCTGTAGGACCGACATTTGGCCTTGTAGCGAAAAAATTAAAACACATCCTTGTAGCAATTTCTAAACCTCTATCCAGTGGTGAACCCTAAATTTTTATACGACGTTTCGTTTCTTTCTGGCCATCATCAACTATCTAATTTCTTATAGGCGCCATATTGGATTTAGACATCTTCAGAAAGAGTTTTTTTTTCTGATTTCAACCATGTACCACATGCTGACTATAGTTTTTGACATTAGGTTTTATTTGAAAGAATAAATTATAAGATTAAATAAGGTAGCCTTTGGAATTTCAATCTGTCAAACATTTCATTTATTGTTCATTTATAATACAAAAATGTCATACACTAACGAAGAGAAACGAGATACGATAAGTATTTTTTATTCTTCGAAACGAAATTCAACAGTAGCGAGTACAAGATAACAAAAACATTAATAAAAATACATAGAAAAATAAACAATAAACAATTACAATTAATTAATTATTATTAATGTTCAATTATCTGGCTATCTTCGGTAATGCACAATTGGGCACGCCTTCTAGCATTTTGTACTGCCCTTTGTATAGTTCTTCTAGGAACTACATCGAAGGCATTCTGAAGTCTGTCTTGTAATTCTTCAATGTTTTGTGGCGCATCTACTTTATAAATATTATTTTTAACATATCCCCATAAAAAAAATCTAGCGGACTTAAATCAGGTGATCTCGCAGGCCATTCAACAAATCCCCTATTTCCAATCCAACGGTTCGCAAACTCTTGATTTAAGAAATTTCTAACAACAGCTGCATTGTGTGCTGGTGCGCCATCTTGTTGCCACCATAAATATTGTAATTGATTTAATGGGATATTGTCGTCAAGATAGTCAGATACGTATGTACGTAAAATGTTTAAATATCTTTCCCCATTTAAATGTTGTTCATACATAACTGGTCCTAAGAGACGATTTGCCAAAATACCCATCCAAACGTTTATTCCAAAACGATGTTGTGGTCTTCCAGCCCTGTTTTGTCGGGGATTTTGTACTGCCCAATAGTGCTCCGTATTTCTGTTGAACATTCCAGAATTTGTAAATTTTGTTTCATCTGACCAGATGATTTTGCTTAAAAAATTTTCGTCATTTTCTATCCTTCCCATTAACTAGTTACAATATTCTAGCCTTCTCAAATTATATCCAGGCAGTAAAGGGTGACTAACATGGATCCTGTATGGTTTAAACCTACTTTTATGTAAAGTTCTCCAAACTTTGGACTGGCACAAATTTAATTCTGACGCTACTTCGCGTGTAGAAATTGATGGATTATTATTTATCTATAAAAATACAAGATTAACATGAAATTTGAAAACACGCTTTTAATTTACCATTTGTAAAATATCTTGTCGATGTTCACTTAAATTCCTGTTGTCTTGACCATTACGCGGCTTAGTAAATGATCCATTCTCGACCAAATTTCTGTCGAGATCTAGAAAAATGGTACGATGAGGCTGTTGTCGTTCTGGATATAATTGTAGATATCTTGTACTCGCTACTGTTGAATTTCGGTTCGAAGAATAAAAAATACTCATCATATCTCGTTTCTCTTCGTTAGTATATGACATTTTTGTATTATTAATGAACAATAAATGAAATGTTTGACAGATTTAAATTCCATGGCTACCTTATTTAATCTTATAATTTATTCTTTCAAATAAAACCTAATGTCAAAAACTTTAGTCAGCATGTGGTACATGGTTGAAATCAGGAAAAAAAACTCTTTCTGAAGATGTCTAAATCCAATATGGCGCCTATAATAAATTAGATAGTTGATGATGGCCAGAAAGAAACAAAACGTCGTATAAAAATTTAGAGTACACCACTGGATAGAGGTTTAGAAAGGGCCACAAGGATGTGTTTTTATTTTTTCTCTACAAGGCCAAATGTCGGTGCTACAGGTAAAAGAAGAAAATGGGGTTTTCGCGTTTTTTTTTTAATAACGAAGAAAATAGACCTGTGACAAATGGGTCTATTTTCTTTACGAATTTATAACAAACACAAAATTTAACAACTTTGCCAAATTTAAACCTATACTCTATCTCCAATAATAAGCGAGATTCCCATGGTGAGGGCCGAAAATGAATCAGCCTGTATACGAAGAGCAGAACATTCGTTTATTTGAAATTCTTCAGGCACTGTCCTTGTATACGAACCGCTCTCTATTTTAGTGGCAACTTGCGCGCGTTGTATTTCATTTAAGTAGACCATCGTAATATTATGACTTCTAACATGACACATTATGACCACAGATCAGTAATAATATAGATGTGTAACTTAATAGTAAAATGGATCAATATGTATAGCTTGTGGACTGGTCACCATGCGGTGAAAGACTATTGATTGCTTACACAATTATGTATGCAACCAACATAGCTGTAGTTAAGTTACTATTGGGATTATTCAAATTTTATGTATGAAGCAAAAATAATATTTCATTCGATTAACTTCTGTATTGCAATCAATATATGTAATTTAGAACTCATTTCTTAATCACATTCAATGCAGAATTTAACCCTAACCGTACTGACAACATATTTATACGTAGACTCCTGATAAGGGTACCCGGGTACCCGCGTTCGTTTATTTTTCCGTTACTGTTTAAATATCAATACAATGCTTTGCATTGTAATTCGGGGGATCCCAATATTGTTATTTTAATGTAAAATACAAATTCTTTTTTGTATACGTCGTTTTTGCATTCTCAGTTCTTGTTTGCTGTTGATGCGTACGGTTGAGTTTCACAGCTTTCGTTTGCTTTTATAATTTTTTTAATGTCGCGCAAACGTAATGCACTTGTTATGGAATTAAACGATTCTGAAGCAGAATATAATGGTGTGGGATTATCATCTGGAGCTGCAACAAGTAATGCAGGATTGGGCCCTACGCAAGCTACTAAAAGCAAAGACATACCACCATCGAAGACTTTAGATCATTTACCATGGCGTAAAGGTTATCTTAACATCTCTGCGTAAGCTTTGTTGAATATATTATTTTTTGTTCGTTTTAATAGTTTATTTCGCGAAATTTGTTTAGATTAACTGCAGAAGATATTGATATATTATTTGAAAACGAAGAAGAGGATGATGACATATCAAATCCCATTGAACATGAGTGTTTAAGTGATGAAGAATGGCTTCCTGATGCAGATGAAGCCTCAGATATATAAATGGAAGGCGTAGTTGAGCCTGACGAGGAAGAAGGAAATTATGATTTGGAATTGCGTGACGAAGTTTCAACAATTGCTTCAAAATATATAGCAAATGACTAAACTGAATGGTATGCCCAAGAGATACCAAGTGCCAAAACTCGATCCCAAAATATTTTGCGCAAAAAAGGTGGGTTGCATCATATTCAAACATATTGCTGTGGACTTTTCACCATAAATATTATCAAAAATTTACTTATGTAGGTGGACCACATCGTAAATTCAATAAAGTGATAACAACTAAGGAAATATTTGACGAGTTTTTTACAGAAAATATAAAAAGTGAAATCCTCAGACACAGTAACAAAAAAGGAAATTAACTAGCATTAAATTTCAACCAGAAAAATGCAGCAGATACAACAGCTTTAAGAGTGAAACCTCGCAAGTTTCGTTTGATTTCAATGGAGGAACTGGACGCATTTATAGGAATTTTATTGGTCATGGGATTAAATGGTGCCAGCGATGATCCCCCTTCAGCTCTTTGGGGTAATTACGCTCATCCAGTATATAAAGCTTCATTAAGTCGTGACAGATTCCAACAAATAATACGTGTAATATGTTTTGACAATGTATTCACACGATCAGCTCGCAAGCAAACTGATAAAGCCGCTCCTATTTCTGATATTTGGAATACGCTTACTAAAAACCTTCAAGAAAACTATTAACCAGATGAAAGTGTGACCATTGACGAACAATTATTACCATTTCATGGCTGTACCAGCTTTACGCAATATATTCCTTCAAAGCCGGCTAAGTACGGAATTAAAATATTTTGGTTGTGTAACACAGCCAATAGCTATCCTTTGAATGGAATTATTTATACTGGTAAACCACCTGGTGGTCAGCGACAAGCGAACGTGGGAGAAAATGTTGTTTTAGCTCTGGTAGATTTTTACAAAGAATCCGGAATTAATATAACTACTGATAATTTTTTTACGTCACTCCCTTTGGCAAATCGCCTTCAAATGAGAGGAATAAGTCTTGTCGGCACCCTTCGTCAAAACAAAGCGTATATTCCGAAAGAGCTACGGCCAAACCCAACGGATGAAGCATTCCCGCTTCATCCGTTGGGTTTGGCCGTAGCTCGTAGCACGATATGGTTTCTGTAAGAGCGAGACTCTTTTGTCTGTGGTAACGAAGAAGAAGAAAAGTGTTTATTTTTTGTCGACAATGCATTATACTCGAGATGAGCCAGCTTTTAACGGAAAGGAAGAAATACAGGATTTTTACAATAAAACGAAAGGCGGAGTAGATGTTATGGACCAAATGGTATCGAAATATAGCACTAAACGCAAAACAAATAGGTGGCCCTTGGCCCTTTTTTTAAATATGGTTGACGTGGCTGCTTTGGGTGCATTTTGTATATTTTCCAGCCTCAACCCAAGTGCCAAAAAAGCTCGAAGCTTCCGTCGTAGTTTTTTGACATCACTTGGCGTGGAATTGGCAACTGGAAACATGAAAAAGAGAGACAATGACAATCGTATAATACGTTACGCTAACGTCCGAGCAGCTCTCGAACTAATGTTAAATAAAGCCATCCCTAAGGAAGTTTCTCAGGATGCTGCAGGTCCATTGGAAGCATCAAAGCGGGATGAAACTGGTCGGCTACCAATTAAAGGTCGGTGCTGCCTTTGCGTGGCTATTGACTCGAAATCGGATCGCAAAACACGCAAAATATGTGATGGCTGTAAACGGCCAATGTGCAACACGCATAGCAAAATAATTGTTCCACGCTGCATAAGTTAGATATAAAAGTTAGATATAAAAATTTATTAATTTTAAATAAAATAAAATACAAAAACTACTCTTATCTTTAGTTTTTCTTTGCAAAATGCTTAAATTTGTATACGGGTACCCTTATCAAGAGGGTAAGGACTATTTGGCTTTCGGTGGCTCCACAGCCAACCCAAATAAATCAAGAAAGCTTGAAATTATAAAAATCTTTGGAAAATTATTAGCTGAAGGAACTTGCGGAATCTCAACTTTGTATCTTTTATTGTTTACGAGATATTTGACTTCAAAGTTCGTTCGGGTACCGGGGTACCCGTGTCAGTACGGTTAGGGTTAATCGAACGAAACATTCTTTTTCTCCATACTCTTAATTAATTTTCTTCCACCTTCTTGAATATCTTCAAAATATATCAAAATGTAAATTCAAATGAAAATTTCAAACAAACGTAATTCGTATAAAAATATATTTAGAATCTATACCAACTCTTATGCTAGATGAATTTAAAGAAATACAATAGTATTTTCAAAAATTCTCTAGCTTGACTTTTTAGAATATGACACTATCCATTTAATATTATTCTAAAAAATGTACAACTAATAATATAAAAAAAAAATGGTAAAACTATGCACTATTATCCATAGTTCTAAATGCTACTTACACAAACAAATAACAAATCCAACGAAAGATTATAACATATAACACGGACACGAGATTTAAATAAGGCGAATACTAATCGACCAAGATAGCCAACATTAAATTTCTCGTTAACATACGAAATTCCTACCCCAGAACAACTTCGAAATGCAACACCCTTGTGATGTTTAAGTTACATAACTAACTTCCTTCCCCTCACGTTGTTTGGATGCCTTACTCCGCAGAATTATACACGGATAGCCTGTCAAGCTACACATCTATATATATATATATATATATATATATATATATATATATATATATATATATATATATATATGTGTGTGTGTGATTTGTGGTTATAATAATTATTATTTTGATATATTAAAGATCGTTTTATGATGCTAAAAAAGAGTGGATCCGTTTTTTTGTCCTCCAGTTTACATACCAATTGCTAGTTTGATAGTTAGGCAGTTTACTAGTTTGTCAATTTGGCAGTTTGCTAGTTTGGTAATTTGACAGTTTGCTTGTTTGACAGTTTGGCGGCTTGCTAATTTAGTAGTTTGGCAGTTCGGTTGTTTGGCAGTTGGCTAGTTTGGTAGTTTCATAGTTGGCAGTTTGGCAGTCTGTTAGTTCTGTTGTTTGGCAGTTTGCTAGTTTGGTGGTTTGGAAGTTTGTTTTATAATTAATATTATTTCATTTACTTTTCAGTATTGTTACGCTCCGCATATAGAATATTTTAATTTATTTTTAAATCATATTTCTTCTTTAAATATCTCTATTTTAAAATAATATTTAACTTAAGACATTTTTTCTTCTGTATATTCGTTTACAAAGAGAAAGCATTTCTTTTGTTATATCCTGACCGACGAGACCCTTTGTTTTCTACCTGACCCGGCAACAACCGTACTGTGGAATTTCTAGATACATTTAATTTTAAATTGTTTTAATTTAATTATTCATCTTCTCTTATATATGGCGTTTCATATCATTAGAAAGCTTATGTCACAAGCGTTATTTTAATAATATTTATGCCATCGATAGAACACCTCTTCAGGTCCCGCTTCTTAATTAATTAGAATTCAAGATATCGACCCCTCTCTTCGACTTAGGTCATAAAACAGACCGTTTTCAAAAACCAGTGTCTATCGACGCAAAGCTATCAGTCGATCTTCTCTTTAGAACCTTCGTGAGTTAAACAACTCCTCGTGCTGTTCAAGTGCACAATGCAACTCACCACGCCGTCCTGCCTCTTTCGCTTCTAAGGTAATTTTGTATTGTTCAATATATATTATTCTTTTAAGAGAATCCACATTAATTTAACTAATTAATTTCTTATTCCTCCGGCCGAATATCTCTCTACATATACTTGACCAAGGTATATCTTCGAAGGCCACGTGACAATCATCGCCACACAAAGGTAACTCTGTATTGTTCGATACAGAGATTATTTTATATTAATCGTATTCAATTAACCCTTAATTTACTGCTCAATTTAACGTTCGTTTTCAGATATTTTGTGTTAATTTTTAATTACTTATTTACCGCTCCTCGTGTATATATTACTTTTGTTTAATTACTTTTAAATATACGAATTTCAATTTCTTCTTATGTAAATATAAATACAAACTTTAAGGACAACGCTTATGTGTTTTATTTAGTAACTAAGTTGTTGTATATTTATTTTAGTTAACCATTATCACACACGTCCTGGAACTTTGATGAAACTTTACCAGCACCACTAATTATTTTATTTATCGTAGAATAATTTCATTATTATTAGCACGGCACATCCACATCCCGATATCCAGCACAAGCCGCCGTTTGTAATAGTATTTTTTCTTCCAAAACTTGACGTACTATAATAAACTTGTTATTATTATTGTTAGAACTATTAAAAAAAACGAAAATTGCACATAGTTCCTCAAGAAAAACTAAGAAAATTAAAATTTGTTAACTAGTGTAATTAACGGGAGGAATAAATCTCATTCAGTGGTGACAGTAACCTGTCGCTCTAAATATAAATGGCGAAAATAACCCTTAAAATCCCTTTCGCAAAATAAAATTGACACCAGCACGAGATAGCATGAACTCGTAAAGTTGAAAACGCGCTGCTTTTGTATGTTACTAGCATAATGTTATAAACCTGAGAACAAAAGTACCCTAATTTTGAAGGGATGCATTAATTTATTTAGCGAACCCATTAACATGTTCTATAAAATCGAGATTTATTTAAAAACTATAGAAAGTAAGGTAAATAATTTCATCGCTGTTCTGAAACTATAAACACAATCGCAGGGCTGGAAAAGTGAGAAATATAGTCATTGCTTTATTTTTATTAAAGTAAATGGAAGTAGAAGCAAAATTGTGTTCTGAACGACTGTTGATTCTGTTAAAAAAAGTACATTGAATTATGTTATTTATGCAGTTGTGCAACAAACTTTGGCTTCGGAAAACTTTCTTAAGAAAGTTTTAAAACGTGAAATTTTAGCGCAGTCCTATGAAATTCATTTTAAAACGTACCTCACAATTCAACTCGTTAGCGTATAGAGATATATTTAGTGGTCTTTGTTGAAATGCTAAATTAATTTTAGATAATGAATTAGTAGTGTTGGTTCTGTAAAATTTCAGTGCGCTTAAAACAATATAAATGTACTTGACCTGCGCAATAATATGATTTAAATTAATTGTTACCATTTTAAAATGCAAGACGTATGTGAGGGTATTGATATAATCTTAGCATACTATTGAAACAATTTAAACTAGAGACTTAGAATATTTTATTATTCAACATAGTCTCCTCTCAAATTAATACATTTAACATAGCGATACTACAACGCCTATAACCCTTCTAAAAAAAAAGATTCATTTTGGTCTGCAGACGAGCCCTCTACAGCTTCTATTACCTCATCGTTACACAAAAATTGACGTCCTTTTAATTATTTAACCAAGGGAACAGTTAATAATCTGAGGGTGCTAAGTCTTGGGAATAGGATCGGGAATCCAGTAATACGAACCCTAGAACCCGAATTGTATCCATGGTAATGCTAGATTTGTATGCAGGCGCATACACTTCGCTAACATGCCACGTCTTGTTTCCTTAATTTTCTTTCACGGGGGTAGTTAGTAAATTATAATAAGAATCTCCAGTGATTGTTTCACCTTTTTTAGGTTATCGATTATAATTATTCCACGGAAAAACTTAAGCAAGAACTTTTTCAGCGGATTTTTGAACTCTAAACTTTTTAGGCCTAGGAGAATCGCGATGCTTCCACTCCACTGCTTGCTGTTTTGTTTCTGGATCGTAAAAATGGACCCGCGTGTCATCCATAAGATCCAAGAGGATTCAAAAAGATCTAGATCTCCTTCAAAACGAGCGCAGATTGACTATGATGCTTAGGAATCCATTTTGCAGAATTTTTTTTCATATGTAAATCGACATGAACTATATAATCGACGCGTTTATATGAAATCTTTAGTGGCTTAGCTATATGTGTCAGCCCAATTCTACGGTCTGATAATATCTACGAGCAATGACATTAACCTATAGGTCAGTTACATCGCGAGTTTTTTTGAATTAGTTCTCGAAAGTATATGCACACATTGATATTTTGATATGTCGAAATTATATTCACATGTGTCGATCAGAATAAAATATTAAACAGAATTTCGTGTAGATAATGGCAGAGTGTTTTATAAGTATTGCAGTAAAATTGTAAGTTAATATTTGTTTACGTTTAATTCCACATTTTAATACCTGCAATTAATTATTATAGATTCGATGCGACCAAAAATTTTAATTAACATAGCATGTAGGAACTGATTTGCATAAAAGAAATATGACAAGATCTAAAAATGCACCACAAGCTACTCTGAATCGTTTACTTCAACAAGTAAAAATATAGAACAGAATAGTTTCCGTTATGACTTGTGTAATGCCATCTTAAGTGCAAATATTCCACTTTCACAGTTGGATAATTCAACATTGAAAATTTTTTTTAGAACATACGAAATTGTCAGTTTTTAGTCGCTCAACTAAAGAAAAAAGTATTTTAACCTATTATTTGAAGATACTATGATGAAAATTAAGGAAACAATAGGAGAAAATTATATTTATTTCGTAGTTGATGAGACAACACAGTTGTAGACACTATATTGTCAACTTATTAATTGGCATTTTAAATGAAAATTGCGCCGGCCAATCCTTGTTAATTGGAACAAAAGAATTGGAGGAAACAAATAACTTAATTATAACAAGATTTGTAAACTGTAGTTTAACGAGGTTTTATTTGCCAAATTCTGTTTCAAGTGACAAGGGATTACTGATGTTATCGGATGTTGCGACATATATGGCGAAGTCAGCACAGAATTTGAAGACTTTTTACCCGAATTTGATACACGTAGCATGTTTAACTCCTGCTGTTAACAGAGTAGCAGGAGAAATACGTTACACATTTCCAGATATTAATTCATTGACCAGTTGGCCAAAAAAAAAAATTATTAAAGCGCGCTGAGGGTTCATGCATATAAGTTACCTACTCTGGCACTGTCACCAGAACCCATAATAACTAGGTGGGGCACGCGGCTGGATTCCGCTTTATTTTATGTAACTATGTTCCGTGTTCGTCGACACTTAATTATTTTGTCGTAAATTAGCGTCTTTCTTTGTTTTATTTCGTCCTATTAATTTTGATAACTCTGTAGATATTCGTTTATATTAGCATTGTCCATGTCGTTTTTTTTTTGTTTTCCCCACTTCGATTACACAGTACGAGATATCTTTCGTTCAGATGCACGCCGACACCGATTGATATCAATGGTGATCCCCGCTCTCGTCCACCACGAGAATTCTTGAATTACAGGGCTTTATTTTCGCTTATGAAGAGTTACCGATTTTGTACCTTGCCTTTGTACATTATCCTTATACAGGCTGGCCCAAAATGACCAAAGGGGTTTGAGTTCATTATAACTTCTTATTTAAGACATACTTATTAATTTTTCTTAATTTTAAATACAGTATATTAATGGAGAATATTTAAAATTTAATTATGAAAAATTATATCTCGCAAGTGGTGGCCATTTTCTGCTTCGCATATTCGTGCTCTTTCCAAAACATTTTCCATAACCTTTCGCAAAACTTCAGGTGTTATGTTGTTGATTTCGTCGCGTATATTATCTTTTAATTGCTGTATGGTTCGAGGCTTATTAATATAGACTTTTCCTTTCAAAAAACTCCAAAGGAAACAGTCTGAAGCGGTTAAATCCGGTGAACGCGGAGGCCAATTAAAATCGCTTGTACGGGAAATAATTCGTTCACCAAAGATGTCGCGTAAAAAAGCCATTGTGTTCCTCGCAGTGTGCGCTGTGGCTCCATCCTGTTGGAACCATACTTGCGGATGGTTTTCCACGGCTGGCCTTAAAAAATTTTCCAACATTGTCTGATATCTAACACCAGTGATGGAAACGGCGACACCGTGTTCATTTTCAAAAAAATATGGGCCAATTATCCTTTCCGACGAAACACCGCACCAAACGGTACACTTAAGTGGGTGTAATTCTCGCTGTTGAACTACTCTTGGATTTTCCGAAGCCCATATCCTGCAGTTTTGCCTATTAACGACCCCTTTTATTGGAAATGGACTTCGTCGCTCATAATTAAATTATGAATAAAATCATGATTTTCTTCTGCTTTTTGACGAAAATAAATTGCATAATCAAGTCGTTGCTGGTAATCTGTCGGTTTCAATTGTTGGACAAACTGAATTTTTTATGGAAACATTCTTATTGTATGCAAAATTCTCTCTAGCGACCCTCTTGAGAGGCCAAGTTGTGTCGAACGTCTCCTGGTTGACGTTTCTCCATCTTCCCGAATACTCTCCTATACCCGTTCAATATTGTCATCCGTGTGCACCGTTCGTCGTCTGCCGGCACCAGGAAGGTTACTGCCCCTTGTTCTCGAAAATTTGCAACAAGACGGTTTATTGTTGACTCTGAGGGTCCAACCCGCACATTAAAATAAGGACGATACGCACGCTGAGTTAAAACAATGGATCGTTGATTTGAGAAATAAAGTTCAACGATTTTGGCACGTTATTCAATTGTGTACTGTTCCATTTTAAATTCCCCAAGTCTTCTTTACAAAATACTGAAAACAAAAAAAAAAATTATAATAAAAAAGTTATAAGGAATTAAAACCCCTTCGGTCATTTTGGGCCAGCCTGTACAAGTGATTTATTCAAGAACCACAAATTTTATTGGGTATTTTCCAATTAACCTATTTAGGGATTTTAAGGTGGCGAGAGGAATAATCCTGAATTGCCGGACATCTAAGTTTTGTGTCTTCAAAAAAAGGCCACCAGAATAGAGAAAGATTAAATGTGAATATTTAACTAATGTATAACTAGATGGTACGCTAGTTCATAGCTAAAATTATGAATTTGAACTTGTAAATTACGTAATGTTTATAAAATTAACTGAAAATTATTTAGATAAATAGGAGTAAGAAAGAAAAAAACAATTCAAAAATAGAAAACTCTTAGCTTTATTATACGTCATATTGGTATGTATTTTCGAAATTACTTTATTTCTTCATTATCATTTCATCATCTATTTGCACCCTTGATAGGTGTTTTTTTCGACGGGCAACTGGAGTCCCGCAATTTTGGTTTGGACTGAAATATCTTCAGTTCTTTTTTCCACGGCCTTCTATAGAAGTATCCCGTTCCATTTGAGAACAGGGGAAATTAGGCAGCCTCGATCCAGACTATGTTACCCACTACAGACGACGGATAATAGAGCTAAGAGTTTTCTATTTTGGATTGTTTTTCTTTCTTTCTTACTCTTATTTATCTAAATCATTTTCAGTTAATTTTACAAACACTACGAACGTTATGTACAAGTTCAAATTCATAATTTTAGCTAAGAACTATCGTACCATTCATTTATACGTTATCGAAATATTCATATTTAATCTTTCTCTATTCTTAATATTATTTTAAAATTAATTTAAATGCATCATTGAATATCTTTTTCTTTGTTTGATTTACCATAGTTGAAAAGCTTAACTATATTTTAAGAATACAACGTAATGATACTAATGATATATTTTAACAAAAAAACAACTTTGCTTAAAATATAACCATTTCTTTGTCGAGTTTTTTTCTTGTTGTTTGCACCAAGTTGAAAACGTGTACAAGGACTATTTCTTTCACCTAGAATAAAATAAATTTCGTTTGTTTTTTTTTTGTCTTTGCGATTTACAACTTTCAATTTCAACGTATTTTTCTCTTTTATTGGCTTTCGTTAAAATTAATAACACAGGCCTGCATAAAATTTGTAATGACGTGATTTTTGTTTGTTAAAGCTCAGTTTTATATAGCAATAATTAATTAAAATACAGTTGGTCTCTACCACCCACAGATTTTTTTTTGCACAAAATAAAAAGAAAAAAATATAAAAAAATCTTATAATAGACGTTTTAATACATTTTAAAATGAATGTACTACTTCAAATTCTAGGTATTAACCCAAAAATTATTTTCTGTTGTGGTTTTAAATAAATTTGTTAAATAGGCTCTCGTTACCTGATGTAAATATTTTATTACATGTATTAATTTTGGACAAGATTTCCGGGAATTTTTACCTTCTAAATCCTATTTATTATGCTTTCACTTTATTAGTTCTGCGAAGAAGGATTTCAAGTTTATCACTCCAAACAAAATGTATATTTTAATGTCATTTACTTCATTATAGCTCTGAGTGTCGATCAGTCAACAAGTAAAATTAATTTGTCTTTAGTGTTGCGCGTGGTATTTGATAAATAAACATTGCTTAAAAATATGTCTAGCCGGTGTTGCAAAAACAAACCAGATGATTTCTGTTATATTTGTGGATATTTCGTCTTGAAAAAGTTTCAGAGACCAATTGGTGAATTTGTGAAAAATGTATATTATGCTTACTTCAAAATCAAATTAGGAGATCAAGATAAAGATTGGGCACCGCACGTTGTTTGTAAGGTATGTGAAGAAGGTTTAAGACATTGGACCAAAGGGAATAGAAAAGGCCTTCCTTCTGGAATACCGATGGTTTGGAGAGCCGCAAAATCATCATGAAGATTGCTACTTTTGTCTTTGTGATATTAAGGGGCATAATAGAAAAACTTTGAAACATATTTTGTACCCAAACAATATTAAATCAGCTATCAGACCAATTCCTCACAGTGATCATGTACCTATACCCCCCAAAGAACTACAAGAAGATATTGAAACTTCTTCAACTTCCGGCTCCGTACAGATGGATAGTGATTTTGAACCATCAACCTCAGGTCAAAACCAACCTCAGCTATTTTCACAAGCCGAACTGAATGATTTAGTAAGAGATTTGGGACTTTCAAAAGATCTTTCTGAAGTACTGGGGTCTAGGTTGAAACAAAAAAATTTGCTTGCCCCAGAAACTACCTTCAGATCTTCCTTTAGCAGAATATGACAGAAAAACAACCAAACGAAGCTTTTCTGAAAAACGAAAACGTTTTTTTAAGAAGCATAAAGAATAAATAACTATTTCTAATAGTTTCTATGTGTTTTTTTTTTGTATTTTTTTAATATAATATAAAACTAGCTTATAAATGAAATAAATCGTGTTTTTTAAATATTTTTTGATTTTACTGGTTTGAAAAATAACCTTACGTGATACAAAAAAAATAAAAGCAGATTTGAAATCAGCGCTACCCAATTACTTGAAAACAGTTAAAATTTTTAAATCAACATTCAAAGAGTTGAAAAATGCAGGCCTGTGTAATAAATTCTTTTTTTTTTTTTTGTTATTAAAGTACCATTGTAAAATTTTGGTTTTGTGCAATTAATGTCAATTTTCACACTCTAGGAGAGATTGGAGATTTTAATTTATTTTAGCTTTTATTTATTCTATAGATAAATTTATACGTTGTATACAAGGTCTGCTCAATAGACCACATTTATATTTGTATACCAGGTCGACTCAAAAGACTATATTTATACTTTGTTTTTTTTTATAAACATGTTCACGCACACTATTTGTATTCCCTGAAAATACGCATTTTGAGGGGGGTTAGGTGCAGAATTTATTCAGTTTTTTTTTTTGTTATTGTTGTTAAATAATTATACAGTTTATTACAATGTTGTACTTTTCGTCTTCCTTGACTTGTTTAAATATCAACTCCGTCTTATAGTACGTTGTAATTTCTTTTTTCCTTGCAATTGAATTTAACGTTCTTTTCTTGGCTTTGATTTTGTTCAATACTTGAACAAATTATATTTATAATAAGTATTGGTTACTGAGCGGAAGTCCGTACTTTTATTTTTTTTTTTTTTGGTTTTCGCTTCGGATGGCTTGGTTGCGCAATTTACCTGCCGCGTGGCCTGCCGTTATTTGGTAATCGTAATTTTCCGAATTTGCGGCGTTTAGCGGTGCCAAATTCGGTGGCTCCCTTTACCACCTTCTGATTTATATCTTCGGATATCGGATCCGTAGTCGGGTGGGCCGCTAGACGTTAGCAAGAGCAGGTAGGTGGGGCAATCGGAGTCGCCTCAAGTCTTGTTTCTTTTTCTCTGTCCTCTGTTATTCACGCTAAGCATAAGCGCCTACGGCACGACGGCGCGACCGTAACAACTAATAAGAGAATTCATTCTCTCGTTTTCTAATGACTCTATGGCATTGATTCCCAAAGTGGTCCAGGTTAACCCCCAGGGGTCCACGGGAGACTCGACGGGGGTCTACGTTGGCGTGACAAAAAAATGGGGGTTCACAATTCGTAAGCGGGGGTCCACGAAAATTTATCTGGTTTCGATAGTGAAGAACTAAAATGTTGGCTTGAGTTCACCTATCAATGTAGGCAGATAATATTTTAAGAGGCTCAGCGACTGTTACTTGTAAAAACTTGCATATTCCATATGCAGTACAACGTGTCGAGACTTGCAAAGCGCTGCCGCTGCCGCCGTCCACAATGCTTGTTCAGACGTGCAAAGGGACGAACTACGACTTGTGGTGTGTGTGCTTGCAATCTTGCATGAACTTGTTTGATTCTTCTCCAATATAAATACGAATACCACGGATAAACGTTACTCATCAGATTTGAAGATATTCTGACGATGGAAATACCACCATGGATCATAAATCCACTTGATGAAACGGAAGTGGAGAATGTGATATTACAAGAGGGCTACTCGGATTAGCACTAATGAGGAACTGAAGGTGAAATTTAAAAGAGGGTATCAAACATTTTGGCTGCAGGCAGAAATACCCGAAAAATATCCAGGACTGTGGGGAATTGCGAGAAAGCTTTTGATAGCGTTTCCCTCGTCATATCTTGTCGAGAAAAGTTTTAGTGTCGTTACAAATCTTTTAACAAAAAAAAGGAGCAGATTGAATATCACAGAACAGGGAGATTTGCGGTTATTCCTAACAAAACTGAAGCCAAATATTGATAATTTGCTGTCAATCCATTAAGTACATCCCTCCCACTAAAATTATGACTATTTTGTGATTGTCATTGTAGAAGTTACGTTACGTTATTAATATTTAATTTTAATTATATTACGACTGTTATCATATTACAATGTAATATGATAACAATAATAATTAATAGTGCAATAATTACATATTTGAATAAATACAACACAAGGAAATATACTATTTTTCTATTTATTTTTACCACTCCGAATGGGGAGTTTTCTAAATAAAATATGTGAGAATTGATTGGTTTCTTGTGCTGTGAGTAGATGTCAAAGGAGTAAAATTGGATGGAATCACTTTTTTGGTTGGCTAACTTTACTTTTTTGACATCCACTCACAGCACAATCAATTAATTAATTAACCAATAACTCAGCCGCAACGCAAATTTCCATAATTAGATCTAATCTTCACATTTTTTGTCGAGTTTTGGGAATATGGTAGAAATGTAGCTGCGGGGGTCCACCGGAACCAGCAAAACTTTCAAAGTGGTCTAAGAGAAAAAAAAGTTTGCGAGCCTCTGCTCTATAGCAATTGCAAATTGCAAAGATATACTAAATAAAAAAAACTATGGTTTTATTAGTTAAACACTATGAAAACTTGAAACTCAAGGTGGTGGATCGATAGAATTGACCCAAAGTTTACAATAGGAGGTACCATAGGAGGTACCATAGGAGAGCGGTTCAAAATTAAATTAACACAAGTTCTAGAGAAAAACTCGGGCTTCAATCAATTTAATAAAAATAATGAGATTAAAAGGAAGTTTAAATTATACATTTATAAGAAAAGAAGTTCAATTTTTTGTGAAAAGAATAACGATTCCGAGATAATTTAGTTTAAAAAGTTATCTTAAAATAAATTTGGTATTTAATGACATTAATGTGAAATTTCACAATATTTTTGGCAGTCAACGAATGGCATATTTGTAATTCATGGTACATCTACATCTGTAGCAATATATTCTTATCACAATGTTCTATATTAACTATTTGACCCTAATATTAGAAAAAATACTAGAAAAAAATTACGAAATATGAAGTCTAACTTGCAAAATAAGAAATCTAATCTAATATGCTACTTCTCGGTCATTATGTTATACGAGGGTGGATCAATAAATACCCGTGCTAGGAAAGAAGACGCAAGTTTTTCACAAATTTTTTATTTATTTTTCAACGTAATCACTTTTTAGTACAATACACTTTTCCCAACGTTTCTGCCATTTCTTTAACCCCTCCAAAAATTACGATTTGTCAAACTCTGCAAAATACGCTTCTGTCTCGACGATAACCTCCTCGTTTGAGCTGAATCTTTTTCCCCCGAGCCACGTTTTCATGTTTGGGAACAGAAAGAAGTCGCAGGGAGCCAACTCAGGCGAGTACGGTGGGTGCGGCAGCAATTCGTAGTGCAGTTCATGCAATTTTGCCGCGACAATTCTGGATGAATGTGCTGGTGCATTATCGTGTGAAGCAGCACTTTTTTCTTAGCCAAATGGGGCCGTGTCTCCTTCAATTTTATATCGAATCGGTCCAATAATTCATTGTAGTACTGCCCCGTGACCGTTCATCCTTTCTGCAAAAAGTCCATGAGGATTATTCCGTTGGAATCCCAAAAAATCGTGGCCATACCTTTCCGGCCGATGGGACCGTCTTTGCCTTCTTCGGAGCAGATTCACCCCGAAAAATCCATTGTTTTGACTGTCGCTTGGACTCTGGCGTATAATAATGGATCCAGGTTTCATCAACGGTGACGACTCGACGCAAAAACTCCTGCGAATTTCTCTTAAAGAGGCCCAAACACCGCTTCGAAATTGACAACCGTATCCGCTTGTTGTCCACCGTAAGCAATCGCGGCACCCATAGGGCCGACACCTTTCTCACCCATAACTTATCATGTAAAATATTAATTGCCGTTCCGTACGACACGCCTACGGCCTCTGCTACTTCGCGCACTTTCGTTCGGCGATCAGCGAGAATCATGTCGTGGACCTTTTCAACGATTTCCTCGGTAACCACGTCTGCCGGGCGGCCTGGGCGCTCCTCATCAAAAACAGATGTACGACCACGTTCAAATTCGTTGAACCAATATCTTACGGTTGTCATAGATGGTGAAAGGTCCTCATAGACAGCATCCAACTTCGCTTTTATTTCTTCGCATGTTTTTCCATCCTAAAATAAAAAGCAAATTACGGATCGATATTGCTCTTTTTCCATTTTATCGAGAAACACGAAACACGTGTGATACAACTGGCTGCCAAATAAAAACTAACCTATGAATCAGTCTGAAATTTATTATGGTGTTGTCTGACAGATGGTAGTACACGACGGTAATGCCAACTTCCCTCAGCAGCGCCACCTGTCTTCAAACACGGGTACTTACTGATCTTCCCTCGTACAGTCGATAATGCATTTAGATATCGTCTTCTACACCACCTAGTAATAAACATCCAATGGAGTACATGATTCAAATTTCACCATGCATCCCTCATATCCGGTCTGTAATATGAAGGAAGTAAACTCCTTAGATGCATATATCAAACATGCTGAAGTAATTTTAAAATCTATTTCCAACTGAACGTACTTCATATGGTCGAGAAAGGGACCGAGAGAAATAGAGGAGTGTGTCTTGTGCCGTAAAGACGAAGGTTCGGACATCAATATTCAAAGTTTGTCCCAGCTCGCTATCATTTATTATATGTCTCGAGATAGGGGGAGCTTTGACTCACCGTCTCTCACCCCTATCCTAACTGCAACCAATTTAAGAGATGGCCCGACGGCTATTATCCCGCCGCATCCTTTGCATTCCTACGAGTTTTCGATTCTTAATACTTCCGACACACTTCGTTCGGTTTAAATTACCTTAGCAGACAAATTCTACCCACGACAAGAGCAAATGTTTGGAAAATATCGAGAGGGTGCAAGCACCCTTTGGATTTTAATTAAGGCGTTTTAAGTGAATATTAAGGGTCGAATTAGGGGTAGTGTAAATATTAAAATTAATTGTTTAAGCAACACTGAGCATATTTTAAGAGAACTTTATCTCTTTCTTAGAACTTAATAAAATGTTTAATTAAAGTATAATAAATTAAGCATAATTATTTCCTATTTTAGTAGAGTTTAAACAACGCACAGACAACATTCATTTCCACAATATTCATTTACTGTTGATAGATCGTTGAATATTGTATAGAAATGTCTGTGAAGAACAAAATAAAATGAATACGAAGCATATAGTAAGTGCGATATATTAAAAAGTAAATTTAGCCGTCACAGGACGCCTGGCAGTTGTGAAACATCGAAATTGATTGTTATTAAAGGAAGGGTATATAAAGTAAAGTAAAGGAATACACTTCTTTCAGAAACCCACGATAAATTAAAAAAGACAACACAAAAGAAGTTATTCCGAGGTACTTCAGATACAGCCAATATTTTTTAATATTTACCAACAACAAAATGTCATTACCCTTTGTCATTCTGGATTCTAAATATTAACGTGTATTGTGGTAACAAGCGCTAGAATTCTTACATGTGTTTCTATGATTGTGTATTAACAGCTTTATAAACTGAAGATTCGGCAGTACGAGGTGTTCAAGTCAAAAATACAAAACTTTTGATAAGCGTACAAATAAAATAGCTTTCCGAATGCATTATGACAGTTTCGTTCTTATATGGAACTACTTTTCTTTAGCTGGAACAGAGCTTAATAGAAATCGAGGAAATAACCATGAAACAGTTATAGAAATAATAGAAAGAACAGAAATAGAAATAATTAATGCTGTGATTAATGCAAAACGCAGATTTATTACGAACAGAAAGTAGTTTTTGTTAATGAGTTATCCTTTTGTTTATCTATTCGTAATAAGAAAAAGATTAATACATATTTTTTTAATTTGTTTTGTATAGTTTAGGGTATCCTCAAATTTTTAATAAATATCAGGTGTCCATAATATTGAATCGCAGTGTATATATATCTAATCTTTTTATTCATCCCATACATTTAATTATATAGTTAAGACAATATAACTAGATTATATAAAATCATAAGTCTTCGTAATTGTTAATTGTAAGTCATACACGTGCTTCGAAAAGTTTTTATTCGTACCGTTCAAGAAAGTATCAATAAAAGGAAGTCTGTTTCAAGTAAAACCTAATACGGTTTTTTCATAGACAGCTTTAAGAACTTAATTAAATAAAAAGTTGCTACGTATTCAGTAGGAAATAATTTGTTATGCTCAAAAGGACGCCCCGATTTAAATGAAAACACGTGCACACAAGTAAAGCGACTATAACGCGTATCGATGGACACTCACAAACACACATGTAAAATCAGAAAGAGGGGACGCCAGCATACACACAGGTTATAGCGCAGGGGAGCGCTGACTGAGCGGTCGTCGCGTGATGGCATTTAAGAGCCGAGTTTACCCCCGTGGCATGCCTTTAGATGTTTCACATCAAAAACTGAATCTGAGACACTTCACATGTTCAGAACAGGATATGGAGATGATGCTTTTTCTTCAGTTGGTGCCTACAAAAGGTGCAAGTAATAGAAGTTCACAAAAACTGGCGTTATTAAAAGGTTGCTCAATCCAACCCCCTCGGACTTACCTTACGTTAATGGGTTGGTCTTAAATTGACAAAGCAACCAGTGCCAATGGCGTAAAGCTCAGTCAAACGGCCGTATGATTCTTATGGAAACGTTGCCACACTGAATAAAAATTTTAAAAGAGCACCACCGCGACTTAAGCGTTGCTCGTCGTAGTGGTCATACGTCACGCGGAAATCGTAACTATGCTAACAAATCCACTAAGGAAGAACCAACGTAATTATAAATGAAAACTGGAGACAATGAGCAGATAAAGAAACCATTCCACATTTAAAGAAAAAAAACAAAGTTTATTATAGCCATTTCATTAGTGAATAAAATCTACAAGATTAACAAATAGTACAAAAGAAAGCGTAATGTGTTCTCAATAAATTGATAATGGTCGAGGCCCTGAATATAATATTTAGATTAATAAGTACATTGTTTGAATAAATTTATAATCGACTTCATCATCAACTTAATTTTCGAATTATATAAATCAAGATCAAAATTTTAGAGTTTAAAGCTCTTGTACGTTAGTGTATACAAATAGTTTTGATATAAGCATCAAACAGAACAAAAAATAAATACGAAAGGAATACGAGGCACGGCATACGTATACACAAGATCTTATGTAATCGTCCGCAAATGAATTGCCTTCCGCTTATTTACGTAAATTTAAAACTACATATTTGATAACGTAATTAAAGTATTGAAAGATCAAAGGAATGGCATCCTTATGCACGCAATTCTTAAACAATTTAATTCCATTTAATTTATGATTAATTTAAATGTTAACATTGCCAATATTAAATGCTTTAAATTATAGGATCTATATAGGATGTAATAATTCGATATTTTGCTGCCCCAAAAATTAAATTTAAATTGCTTTTCGAGCTCTGTGCGAATTCGCATTGTCATGATGATCGCAATTGTGGGTTGGTTTCTCGAAGCACGACGATTATTTCTGGCAGATAAACGGTTGTGTACCAATCCGAATTAACCGTTCTTCGAACTTGCAAAGGAACTGTAGCGATGACCTGGTTTTGAGACAAATGGTGACCTTGTCTTTTTCGACACACATCGTGAACGAATACCTTTTGTCAGATTCCCTTCATCTTTAAACACTCAAATAGCTCACACTCAAACATTTATTTTCGGGTTTATAGTAATAAATCATCTCCACTCGCGATGCTGAAGATGTTTTTTGTTTCCGTTATTCAACCTACTCAAAGTTTTGCGGCACCAATTAACCCTAGCCGACTTTTGATCTTCGGTTAAACGATACGTAGTCCAACTGAAAACCAACTTTACATCCAATTCATCACGTAGGATCCTTTGGATTGAAGTCTTTGAAATAACCATGGATGCCTCACTTTCATGATATGTCACATGTCTATCTTCCTTAATCAGGCGGCGGACAGCATCGATGCTTTTCTGGGTGATTGTTGTTCTTGGCGGATCTGTCCTGGAATCGTCACTGATACCGGTGCGTCCACGTTGGAATTCACAGTACCAATGTGACATTGTCGGTTGATCTAGTGCATCTAACCAACTCAAGCAGTATACTTTTTTATTTAGTTGTAAAGATAGAAATAAAATCAAAACCGTCTTCAGACCCCACTCTAAAATTCCAAATCTCTTACTCTCTGTGAAAGACAAGATATCTCCGCTCCAAGCACAAGGAGTGTATCGCATTCCGTGTTCGTGTGGCAGTCTGTACATTGGCAAAACTAGGCGGTCAGTCGGCGTGCGCGTGTCCAAACATGAACGTTGTACTAGACTGTTAAATATAGCTGGTTCATCGCTGGCACAACACAAACTCAATTCCGGTCATTAAATTTTATTCCAAGCTGTCAAGCTTCTGTCCCGTGTATCGCATTATTTCCCTAGGAAAATCCATTAATTAATTGAAATTCACAAACATCCCCGCAATCTTAATAGAGACGGTGGCTATGCGTGGTAAACGCTATTGAATTCAACTACAGAATCCCACGCCTATACGACGCATGCGATTAGCTCATTGTCTCCAGCCAGTAGCAGGTCACCATCTGACCCGGTCCCCCCTATATACCCTATATAAGTAGAGCCGGTCTCTACCTAGTATTCTTCAAGCGAATCGACGAACATCTACTTACAGCCCTGAAGATGTCCCTTGCAGCAGTGGACTAAACGTTGCCAATTACGCCTAACTCGACGCGGTTCCAACCCGGAAATAAAAATCTGCATAAATGTATGACTGATTGCCCACAATGTTGCTAATGAATTGACAATTTTCTTTTTAAAGTTACACATAGGAAAAAGGTATGTGTAATAATAAGATAATAACACTAGTTTACAAAATGACATTTTTTTCATGTACATTTGATGAGAGATAGATTTCTTTATGTATTTTCTTCCGCTGAATTCGAAAATCAAGGTTAATTTTTTTTTAGTCTAACAGTTTTTGAGATATTGTAATTTTTTCATTTTTTCGACCTTTTTTCACTGACCAATCATATCTCGAGCTGGAAATGTCCGATTGGGTCGTCCTTGGTACCCAAATGCAAGGTATTGAGATGACGAACAAATATATATAATCGGATCTTTGATTGGTAAAGCGGTTCAAAATATATCGATGAAAATAGGGCACATTTTCAAAAAAATCATATTTTACAGTGATTCTGTGCCGACAGAAAAGTACAAATTGTTAAAAAAACGTCTGGTTTCTGTTCATGTACGTAAAGATGATACTTTTACGTAAGAACTAAGACCAACCAGAAGAAAATCGACCAAAAAATGACAAAGTTATAAGCAATTGAGTGAATATATCCAAATCCCATATTTTCCGAATATTTTATTTTTTTCGACAATTTATGAGTTCGGTTGCTCACACGCAAATATATTGAATTTATTATTTGTTATTTTTATGTATTTTGACATTCTTATTACTATTATAATAATAATTATTATTCGTACCAATAAACAGCTGACTCTTGCTATATCTTGATATTTATATGTCTTTGGTATAGGAACATGATTTTATATCGATAGCCTGTTGGTATATTGGCAACGTATATTAGTTCTCACGTTGACGCTAGAGTTCTTAGATTTTATTCCAAACAAAACAACAACACATCACATTTAGGAACCTTAGAACCCTGACATTTTGTTTTGACATCTTCTATAAAACGCAGTGTCGGTTGTTTGTATATTATAGGAACTCACAAATTTGATTGAAATTATATTTCATTGTGTTCACCAAAATGCCTAAAAGAAAACGAGAATTTAAGTGCGTAAACAATCGAAATAATTTCTTTTACGTGTGTGGCAATTTTGTCCCCCAACCAAATAGACATATATTCACCGATTCATTACAACATAATTATCTGCAATATTTTGGAATAGCACCTGCAACTTTTTATGAGCAATGGACACCAAATAATGTTTGTTTATCGTGTTATATAACTCTTGCCGCGTGGGCTTCTGGTTCATCACAGTAAGATTAAATTTATATATACAATTGAATTAATAAGAAAGTGAATTTTAATTCCAAATTAGACGATACAGGAAATTCGGTGTACCGATGATGTGGATAGAGCCGCTCTGCCATTCGGTTTATTGTTACTTTTGCCTGAGCAAATCCACTGGTTTTGGAAAGAGTGCCAAATGGGTTTATGCGACAGTAGCATCTGTTTCGCTTCCAGTTCCACATTCAAGTGAATTTCCTCATCCTAAGTGCCCCGATTCAACGATTGAATTTTTCGAATCATCACTACAGACAGACACAAGCAGTGATAATGAATTTCAACAGGAGTCGCAATTGCAACATTTTACGCAGCCTGAACTGAATGATTTGGTGAGAGATCTCGAGCTGTCAAAGCAAAAAGCGGAGATACTTGCATCTCGCCTGAAGCAACGGAACTGTTTGGCTCCGGGAGTAAATGGAACACTTTACAGAAACCGTGATAAACCTTACGCACAACATTTTAAGAAGGAAAACGACATATGCTACTGCAACGATATTCCTGCATTGTTTGAGCAACTCGGAGAGCCTTATGATCCAAATGAGTGGCGCTGGTTCATTGACGGTAGTAAGGAGAGTTTGAAAGCAGTCCTACTGCATATTGGAAATGAAAAACCTTCTATCCCCATCGCTCATGCCATCAACACTAAAGAATCATACGCCACAATGGTCAGTTTGCTAAAATACATTCAATATGAGCATCACAACTGGAAAATATGTTCCGATCTCAAAGTCGTCGGCATGTTGTGTGGAATGCAGGGTGGATATACAAAATATTGCTGCTTTCTTTGCCTCTGGGATAGTCGTGCTCGTGAACATCATTATAGAAGAAAAGACTGGCCAGAAAGGGAGAACGTCACAGTGGGCAAAGACAATATTAAATACGTGCCTCTTGTCAAAAAAGAAAATGTAATCCTTCCAGCGTTGCACATTAAACTTGGCCTCATTAAAAATTTTGTGAAGGCCTTAGACAAGGAAGGGCAAGTATTTTCCTATTTGAAAACCCCTTTCCCGTAGCTTTCTTTAGCAAAAATCAAGGAAGGCGTCTTCGAAGGTCCACACTTAAAGAAATTGGTAAAAAGCACAGATTTTCCAAAATATTTACCACCCGTTGAAAACGAGGCCTGGAATTCATTTCAGCGGGTTGTTACCAATTTTCTTGGGAACAATAAAAGCCCTAACTACGAGGAAATTATTACCGATTTGCTGAATAACTACAACAAGATGGGTACGGAATGCCATTATTTAATTTCATTCCTTGTTGTTTTCTATTGTATTGTTTTTACCATTTTATTTATTTCTTACAGGTGTAAATATGTCTCTAAAATTCCATTTCTTGCATTCGCATTTGAATTTCTTTCCGGACAATCTTGGTGACGTAAGTGACGAACACGGCGAGAGATTTCACCAACAAATTAAGACTATAGAGCGGCGCTATCAAGGATTTTGGGATGAAGCAATGTTGGGAGACTATGTATGGTTTCTCACTAGAGAAACGGATCCCAAAAGCAACCGAAGACAAAGCAAGAGCCACAACTATTTCTAACACACAAAAATGTCAAGAATGTATTGCAAGCGTTTAAACACAATAAATTGTCGAAAAAAGTAAAATATTCGGAAAATATGGGAATTGGATTTATTCACTCAATTGCTTATAACTTTGTCATTTTTCGGTCGATTTTCTTCTGGTTGGTCTTAGTTCTTACGTAAAAGTATCATCTTTACGTACATGAACAGAAACCAGACGTTTTTTTTTTAACGATTTTTACTTTTCTGTCGGCACAGAATCACTGTAAAATATTATTTTTTTGAAAATGTGCCCTATTTTCAGCGATATATTTTGAACCGCTTTATCAATCAAAGATCCGATTATACATATTTGTTCGTCATCTCAATACCTTGCATTTGGGTACCAAGAACGACCCAATCGGACATTTCTAGCTCGAGATATGATTTGTCAAGTGAAAAAAGGTCGAAAAAATGAACAAATTACAATATCTCAAAAACTGTTCCATAAAAAAAAAATTAACCTTGATTTTCGAATTCAGCGGAAGAAAATACATAAGGAAATCTATCTCTCATCAAATGTACATTTTCGGTGTAAAGTAGTGTAACCCGTAGAAGTATTTAGAAAATGATCATTAATTGTGGTAAGGAGTTCTATTCCTTTTTAAAGTTTTTACTTAACTACAGTTTTCAAAGAAAGACTTTTCATTAGGTTATTATTTTGTACCTATTAAAGTAAATTTTAAATTGGAAAAAACAAAATTGTTAAAAGTAATGGACATCGTACTTTGGAGATATAATTTAAAATTACGAATATTCAAATTGGTAAACTGACATTAACGCCACTTGAATAAAAGATATGTATGTATATGTGCTCGTAAAAAAACATGCACATGTATATTTAGCATCCTACCCTAGTACGTGATGAAATATTTTACAGAGAATTTATGTGATGAACGGGTCACGGGTATAAAATTCCCATGTGAACCGGGGCTTTTAGTCGCGGTAAGTGAGTTTAATGTATTTTTAACATGCATTCGACCCCAGAGTGTCCGAATTCAGCTTATTCTTCTTCACATTATCCCCCTTAACCTATTATGTTAAGTCTGTCGACTACTAAAAAATCTCTCACGCGGACTATTACTATAACAAATCACATTCACTTTCATATCGGATTAGTATATTGATTAAATTTGATAATATGAATTTCTGAAATTTTGAAAATGTAATTAAAAACTGTGGTGGGGCATTCAATATCTAAGAACTTGACTTGCTAGTAACTCGGAAGTAGTGATATCATCGTACTACTCTTAGAGACAGGATGAAAAGTAACTATACAGAGTGGTTGGTTTTTTCATTGCACAGTCAATATTTTCTTTGAGAGTATCACATTTAAAACAAATCAAAACGTGTACGATACTATTTTTTTGCCTTCTTTACGATTCTGTGAAATAGAACTTACTTAATAGTTATGACTTGAAAAACAACAAATGATCTATACGATGTAAAAGAAAACAAAACAATTAATTTTTTTAATCTTCACTATATAAAACGTATATTTACTAAACGTTTACAGAAATGTGACGCGTTTCGCTAACGCTGTAGCTTTATCAAACGACGATGGTATAATGATTATTCAACAAATGAAATGAGTGTATGCACATAAATTTGGTAATTACGGTTTTATAAAGAAAGAAACGATAAGCTGTTGACAAAGAAGGAAAGAGATTATGCATTCAAACACAATAATCACATGGAAAAACCCTAATTAAAGAAGTTTAGTAAAGGAGAACTACTTATATCTAGCTGGTCATTCAGGAAATTCCCAGACTTTTTATTTTTGTTTATTTCTAGGGCTTCTAAGAGGTCTAATTTATGCGATTTATTTTGTACATGTAAGATTTCAAACTCCGGATCGAATGAACGGTTTTCAGATAATAAGTGATTTGAGTAATTAGAATCTAGTTTTTTGTTATCATAAATACGTTTATGTTCTGAAATTCTAGTTTTGAAATTTCTTAAAGTTCTACCAATATAAATTTTGTCACAATTACTACCGCATTTTAATTTATATACCCCTGATTTATTAACTTTTGAAGATTTGGATTTATTGTTTTAAATGAACCTGGCTAAATTGTTGTCGGTTTTAAAGCATGTATTTAGGTCTGAACTTTCTAAACATTTTTTAATTTTAATTGAAGGTTTCCCTATGTACGGTAAACTTTTAAATTGATTATTTTTAATTTTACTCTTATCAGAAAGAAATACTTGTTCTAACGTTTGCTTGTACATTTTCTTAGCTATAATATTATCAATTAAATTTGGGTCATAGTGATTTCTAATAGCTATTTGTTTAATAATATTTAATTCTTTGTTGTAATTATAAGTCGTTAAAGGAATTGTTAAAAGTCTGCGTATCATATTATTGTAAGCTGCTAATTTATGGTTATATGGGTGGACTGAACTATATGAATTGTTATATCAGTATGTGATGGTTTATGAAATATGGAAAAGTCATGTTTATTATTTATTTTTGAAATAGTAAGGTCTAAAAGGTTGATAGAGTTATTTTGTTCAATTTCTACGGTGAATTTGATATTACTATGGATTGTATTTATATATGTAATGTATAGAATTCACGGTTGACTCTTGGTGAAACATAATGAATAATTTACTAAATAAAACACTTGGTATATTTGTTTCACAAAATGTATTTAAAATATCTCTGACATATGTTTCGACTTATTCAGTCATTCTCGAAGAGTCATGTAAACTAAGTAAAAAGTATACTCCTACCAATATTTATGCGTTATTTTTTGAAAAGGTTTATTACAGCATCGATTGTGGGGGTGTTTGAAAAATCGAACTGCGTGTTTGTGACCTGTCTGTTGAGATTTATGGCTTTTTTAATTTCTAAAATTTCTAAGAAGTCAAGCCTTTTACCCTTATTACAAGAGTGTAAAAGTTTGAAATTATTAGCATTAAACAAATGAGAATTTTGAATACAGTGTTCCGCGAATCCCGTAACCATATTGCCATGTAGAATAGAACTTCTATGTTCTTTGATACGTTCTTTTATAGAGCGTCCTGATTGGCCAATGTATACCGCGTCACAATCACTGCAAGTTAATTCATACACCCCTGACTTATCACGCAATTCTGTTTTTCCTTTATTGTTTACTAGAATATTACCTAAATTTCATTTATTTACTAGGATGACATTTAAACCTAACTTATTAAGTATATTAGAAACTTTATTGCTAACCCCAGGTATATAGTTTAGGGTGTGAAACGCTTTGTTAGTTTTAATATAAGTATGTCCGGAGTAAAAATTTTTCTTAAGGATAGCGCGTTGTTTTTTGTAAATCATTTTGTCTAAGAATTCTGTTTTGTACCCGTTGTTTCTAGCTATAGTTTTTACGGTATATATTTCTTTTTCGAAGTTCTCATTATTTAGAGGGAAGTTAATCAGTCTGTGTATGAAACTGTGAAATGCTGACATTTTTATATTCCACGATTGGTTGGAATTTGCCGGAATTACTGTATCTGTTGTAGTGGGTTTTCTAAAGATATCAAATTCAAATCGTTTCTCAACTCTTGTTAATTTTAAGTCTAAAAAGTTAATCGTTCCGTCTACCTCTTTTTCTATTGTGAATTGTATTTTATTATTAAGGGAATTTAAATAATTAAGAAATTGGTCCAGCTGTCTATCAGTGCCCGACCACAAGCACAAAATATCGCCTACATATCTGCCCCAAAAGGAAATGTATTTTAATAGCGGTTGAAACTAGTATATAAAAAGCCTGTTCACTTCTATCCCCTTAGATGAACTAAAAATTATTTTAAAGAGTCACATTCAAAAATCTATTCCGAACATCGAACTATAGAACACTTTATTTAACCTAATTAATATTTGTCTTAAACAAAATTATTTCAAATTTCATAAAAAATTTTATACACAAACCAACGGTTTACCGATGGGTAGCCCTCTTAGCCCTTTACTCGCTGAACTATATCTAGCAGATTTTGAAGACAAACACATTAATAATTTCAACAGCAGTCCACTATTAAAATACATTTCCTTTTGGGGCAGATATGTAGACGATATTTTGTGCTTGTGGTCGGGCACTGATAGACAGCTGGACCAATTTCTTAATTATTTAAATTCCCTTAATAATAAAATACAATTCACAATAGAAAAAGAGGTAGACGGAACGATTAACTTTTTAGACTTAAAATTAACAAGAGATGAGAAACGATTTGAATTTGATATCTTTAGAAAACCCACTACAACAGATACAGTAATTCCGGCAAATTCCAACCAATCGTGGAATATAAAAATGTCAGCATTTCACAGTTTCATACACAGACTGATTAACTTCCCTCTAAATAATGAGAACTTCGAAAAAGAAATATATACCATAAAAACTATAGCTAGAAACAACGGGTACAAAACAGAATTCTTAGACAAAATGATTTACAAAAAACAACGCGCTATCCTTAAGAAAATTTTTTACTCCGGACATACTTATATTAAGACTAACAAAGCGTTTCACACCCTAAACTATATACCTGGGGTTAGCAATAAAGTTTCTAATATACTTAATAAGTTAGGTTTAAATGTCATCCTAGTAAATAAATGCAATTTAGGTAATATTCTAGTTAACAATAAAGGAAAAACAGAATTGCGTGATAAATCAGAGGTGTATGAATTAACTTGCAGTGATTGTGACGCGGTATACATTGGCCAATCAGGACGCTCTATAAATGAACGTATCAAAGAACATAGAAGTTCTATTCTACATGGCAATATGGTGACGGGATTCGCGGAACACTGTATTCAAAATTCTCATTTGTTTAATGCTAATAATTTCAAACTTTTACACTCTTGTAATAAGGGTAAAAGGCTTGACTTCTTAGAAATTTTAGAAATTAAAAAAGCCATAAATCTCAACAGACAGGTCACAAACACGCAGTTGGATTTTTCAAACACCCCCACAATCGATGCTGTAATAAACCTTTTCAAAAAATAACGCATAAATATTGGTAGGAGTATACTTTTTACTTAGTTTACATGACTCTTCGAGAATGACTGAATAAGTCGAAACGTATGTCAGAGATATTTTAAATACATTTTGTGAAACAAATATACCAAGTGTTTTATTTAGTAAATTATTTATATATGTTACGAAACTATCTAATTGTCTTGTGGTACCAGTAAAGCTGGCTAAAATATCGTCCACATATCGGTGCCAGTAAATAAATTTGTTATTCCTACGGTGTTTATGAATTAATTTTTCAATATTGTCCATAAAAACTTCAGCTAGTAGCGGACTGAGGGAGTTACTCATAATCAAACCATTATGACTACTGTAAATTTCCCCGTTGAAATTAAAATAATTTAGATTTAAACAGACATTTAATAATGCCATAATATCAGCATGAATTACAGGGTTAATTCTCTTGAAAGTAAGTAAGTTTACAAAAAAGGTTTAAGTATATCAATACGTTAAGCGCGTATTACGCATTTGTTACAAATGAAACAGACATGCAATATACACATCTGTAACTGTACACATGGACAATACACCATAAATTGGAACAGGAAAATTTGTTTGTTCCCGTGCACTAGCTGTTTCGACTGGATTCTCACGCAGAAAATTTAATAAATTTGTGTCTTCGTGTTGAGTCGATCCTTGCCTCCTGACAATCGATTCAAATTCAATAAGTTTTCTCTTTGTTGATGGCATCGTGTTTATTAATTTGTATTTCGTCAGCTATAACCCTTATTAAGACACCATCGGCCAATCTGGCTTGTAACATCGCTTTTAGGTGCAATTTACATTAGGAGAAATTCCTATGTCCCAATATTTTTTGCTAACTGATCCTACATTTAATTGATAAATTCTCCAAAAATGAGCGGTAAGATAACATTGGTTAATCCTTGAAAACATCACATACCATTCTAACTGAGCAAATCGAATCTTAAAATTCAGTTTAATTAAGAAAATGTCACCTAAGTTCATTAAAAACCCAATTA
Source organism: Melolontha melolontha (assembly GCA_935421215.2). Taxonomy (NCBI): domain Eukaryota; kingdom Metazoa; phylum Arthropoda; class Insecta; order Coleoptera; family Scarabaeidae; genus Melolontha; species Melolontha melolontha. Next base: position 17,135,487 of record OW285237.1, on the reverse strand, counting down.
TCTCCTAAACATGTTTTTGCTATATAACCTCTTCTCCTTCCTTCTTAAATTTCTCAAGACAAGGGCTGCGTTATTTTATCTACCAAATGTATTACACTTTCACTGTGAAATCGATAAAATTTATGCAAACTCGTTAATAATCGGAAATAACAGCACACGTTTAACGAAGCAATTAAAAATCTGTCATTAAGCTGTCATATTTATATGCTAAAATATATAATGTCTACGTTATGTTATGGAGGAATTCGAATCAATTTTCCGACCCAAGTTTACGGTACATGCATACATACATACATAATATTCCTATTCGAGATTCAATTTTTGAGAAGCATTGACATGGATTTGTACTGCATTAAAATATCAAATATGAAATATGAAGTCGAACGATCGGTGGCGTCAACCAAAGCGAAAGCGTGATCTGTATAATGGAATATTTATTTTTAATTTCAAAAACGCTTATTTACATAACAAGAACTTGACTGTCATGGAAAATAAATTATACGCATTCAATATAGGTTCAAAGGGATTGTATATTGACTATATTTTCGAAATTCTACGTTGCAGTATTAGTTAATTAACTAATACAAACAAATAATTTTAATTATAATTGTCTGAGCAAGTAAATATAAAAAAATGTGTGTAACGAAGTGGCTTCAAGTTGCCTCAAGATTGAATTAACTAGATTTAGGCATGCGAGCTGTCGGTCAGAAACTACTGTGAAATAAAATCCATTCTCTATACAGTCGATGAAACACACATTAGATATTTTGTATGGATTTATGCTACAAGAAACAAAGCTTCTGATGGATACGGTTTTTAAATTATAGAAACTATGTTACATGTTTGTAGACACTTTATTATTTCGTCGCCAATTAGGGTGTTACTTTATTTTATTCTGCTCTATTTATTGTGAATCTACCTGTATATTCACCCGCTTATGTTTCTATATCTGCAAAAATGATTACGTATTAGTTCTTTCGCTGCTTTTCCGCACTTGTCTGCCGATCGCGACGATTCGATCGAGCGAAGTTGTTGTATGGTCGACACCGATATCAATCGTTATCCCGCTCTCGTTCAACACGTGCTTGCTAATTGTTGGGATTAATTATTCTCTTTATGTAGAGTATCGCTTGTAGCCTCCTGTCTTCAGGTTTTTTTTTAGCAACACGTTATTTTAATTGAAAGCATCAATTACCCCTAGGGGATTTTTTTGGACGAGAGGGTATCGTTTCTCCCTAACGAGAGATCTTAGTTGTTTTCTAAATTTTAAAAAAATATTAGAAAATTCTGGTCCGCAATTTTTGAGATTCATTTATTTCCTTTAATTTTTATTCATTTTGTTTTTTTTTGGCATCCTTATAACAAATGTTTTTTTTGGCCTGTGCGACTGTCGTAATTCCGGCCGTTGAGACATGTCAGTTGCTTGTTGTTCCGGCCTACCGTAGGAGCTTCTGCATGGAATTGAGATCAAAGACAATCAGATAGAGCCATCAATGTTGATTACCCACCACGGAGCAGGTCGATTAAGCTAAGAGTTTCTGTTTTTTTAATTTTGAATTGATTTATCATACTCGTAATTATCTCTATCTTTTTCAGTTAATTTAAATTCATTTTTTTGTAACGCTCGCACGTTATTTACAATATCAAAATCCTAATTTAGCTAGTATCTAGCATTCCATCTAGTTATACGCGTTGAATTATTAAAATTAAGCTTTCTTTATGCATATTCAATTTTTCTTTACATTTTGTTAGAAAAAGTGGAAGACGTTTAGCAGATGTTACAGCAGGGAGACCGTCCATAAGCTATCGATCTATTACTGTTGGCGGACCGAGCATATATCTCATTTTCACGATTGCTTTTATTATGTTAGGATAGGTAATATTAATATAACCTGTAAACGCGCGCTCCACATTGACACCAATTTTGTGCAAAAACAACAAAAACGACCTTTCACTGACATAAAGGATCTTCAGACGTATAAATTAATTATAATGACTAAAAGCCGCATAGCAAAGTAAATAACATTACTTATAAGAAGTCATTAATAATCGCACAATACGTCTTCAATACAATGTATTCCTGCTGAAACTCATCAGCAAAAGAGAGGACCAGAAATCCTAAACCCAACTCTTATAAATGAAAGGATAAGTAGTTCTGACAAAATTAACCGATAGAGGAAGGCACTGTAGAGAAGAAAGTAATGATGAAATATATATTTAAAAAATTATTTCGTTACCTCAAAATTGAGACAATAAAATTAGGAATCTAACTGACAAAGAATATTAATTAATTACAAACTTAATGAAGAATTATTAAATAAAGACTCTAGTCTAAAAGAATAAGAACGAAATAATTGGCGTTTCAATACCCAAGATTGCTTTTATTATGTTAGGAGTTTTGTTAGGCTCACTTAGATCATAAATCTTTCCTCGAGCCCATATATTCCGGCTCCAACACCTTGCACTGTTTCAAAGCCATCGCTGTTGCAGATAGTTTCCGTCTGGACGGGCCGGCCTTTCTACAATCCTTTCCATCCGGCAGGACTGTTTTATATTTTTTATCAAAGCTGAATTTCAGAACCATGACATCACCCTTTCTATGTAAAAAGTTTTGCCTAGAGTTTTCCTATGAACTTAAAATGGTCAGTGCCGTGGACTTGGTTTATAAGTGCCTGGCTTCGGTTTCAGTTTTATATTACTTTACTGGCTACTGGCGTTGGCTCTGCATGTATATGGATATTTGGGCATGGTAAATTCATTATCACTTCTAGAGCATTGGTAGGAGCTGTTTCCATGGCCCCTGGACCTATGAACGCGCTAATTTTTGAATGCCGATTAGCCACCTACTAAATTCAGCTTAGTTTCCCTGCTACTGCTACATGGTCAATTAATTATTAAGTTTCCAGTTATTTACAAACAATTAATATGAATTTAACAAACCACAAGAATCTACACGTAGAAAATAAGGGCAAAAAACTTAATTTATCAGTCACTTGAAATTTAATAAATTAAAGAAAACTGACAAGATCCTCAATGATCAATTGAGGGATCCAATGTAATAACCGGGCAAGTCCGCTGAGACAAAATGTGCAGGAAACATAAAAAACGCTTCAAACTTAAGTAACTACAGTTTTGCCACATTTGTCAATGCTAACGTGTGCAGATAGTCTCAGAGCACTCTCCTTTAACATTTTGTGCTTCCTAGTCAAAAAGTGCAAAAAATGTGCGCAAAAAACTGAAAGACTTGCCTCGTTATTGCACAGTATTTGCAACTTAAAAAAACTAAATTAAGGAAATTAGGAAAACCAAGAAACTCTTCTTTATTTTGAGAAAACTTTATTAAATATTAAAGCTAATATGCATGACCTTTAAACAAACAAACAAAATTCCTTTATTCATCGCTGCCGAACTCTGACACTGAAGTATTATTGTCAGCTTCTAGAAAACTCTTATAGTAGTCTTCAATGTCTTGGTAGAACCAAAAGTCACACCGGGGCACGTAATTTCTAGCTAATGCCATTACGTGTTCAAATTTATTTTTTTTTAGTTTTTTTTTTCTACGTATAATTTTTGATCATTATTTGGTAATGAAGCTTTCATCAAAATTTTATTGTTTTGTAAATCAAAGGTATAATAAATTAGATTTCCCACGGATTCACTACATTTAACCAGCGTTACCGCATCAACTTTTTGGTAATTTATTACTCGATATTTGGAGAGGGTAAACTTATAATTTATTTTTGAAGGATTTTGCACAAAAAACTGTTTTAAATGATCCTTAAAGTTCAAAAGTATATCTTGCGTTACTGCTATTACCTCAAAATTCTTGCTTGTACCCTGAACGATTTTAATATAATCCCTTGGTAAATATATCTTGTCATGTTTCCTTTTCTGTATTTCTATCGCTACAAAACTGCCATCGCAGGGCAGAAAGCTGTGGCCCGGTTCGAGATACCTATGGTATATTGATTTATATCGTCCAGTATCAACAAGAGTATGAAAAAATTGCACCAGCATATAATTTTTGTTTTGTGATGCGCAGTTATCTGAAAAAATATATAAATCTGTAACTTTTGGCCGTATATAAGTATTAAAAAAATGTAAAAGAAAACTAGCAACTTCATTCTGGCATTTGCCTCCTAAAGTTTCGTCATACATGTAAAAATAACTCTTTCCAGTGCTACTCTCATGAATACAAAAGTTGAAAACCCATAGCTGTATTTTATAAAAAACCTCTCCACTTGAAGAAACAGGCAGAGGCATATTTTGTTGGAAATCAAACGTTAATACTTCCACGGTCGGATCAGTTTTCGATAAATCGGTTTTAGTTTTCATATCAGAATAAAAACATTCAGCTTTTCTAAGGTGCGCAGACTTTTCGGTTTCCAAGAGTTTTCCTTCGGCGTCAGAGTCAGCAGCATTTATTTTGTTAATTAATTTGTCACACTTCTGGCAAGTATCGGATTTTGGCTTCCCAAAACTAATGTTGAAATGTTCGGCAAAATATTTTCTATAAAATTCGTATTTGACAATAGGGTTGTTTTTTCGATTATCTTTACTTAACTGATATTGATTAATCTCATATTTTTGTAAATATAAGTCATGCATTTTAGATACAGTCAATAGAGGCGACAAGTAATAGTGTTGCAAATTGTCTTTTCTGCTATAGTGTGACTTATACTTCGGAAAACTCAAAATGTGTGCTTGTATTTGGGCAATGATGGCATCAGAGATTTTGTTGGGCCTATTCCCATGCTTTCCTCTTCGATCAACAGGAGGAATGTTATTTTGACTTGACAGATGTTTTTGCAACCGTTCCAGCCTGCTTTTACTTATCCCATGTAGAGATAAAAAAGCTTGCTGACAAATTTTTTGTTGTTCACCGGCTTGCCGAATCTAAGAATGTAATAATTTTTAAGTGGGAATATAGAGGAATGGTAAAGCTTACTTCATAATAAAAGGATGATTTTTTTTCGGTTCCTTCTCCCGAGCGTGGCCTGTGTCGAACAATGTCCTTCCTTTTTATGCACCCATATAAATAACAATCCTGAAGATCTTTAGAAGACATCGCATAAAAATCACAAAGTAATTTTTTACAGTTCTCGTTTCCAATAATTTTTTCGAAGCAAAGGTATTTACACTTGCACTTGGGTCCCATTTTGCTTCCAGGAACACAACGCCCTCTTGTGTTTGTATATGGTTTTCCTTGGGTCCTATTGGCTTTCCTTACATTTCTTTGCCACAACTTTTCACGAATTATTTTTTTCTTTGTAATCTGTGGTGTACAACGTGCGGCAGTTTGTACCTGAGCTCCAACATCGACTCCAACATCCACAGAAACTTCGTCATGAGAGGATCGGGGAAATAGTTCGTCAAAATTTAGATTATTCGCATAAGTACCAGGCTGAGATGAGGCAGGTGCTTCACTCAAGTCATCACACTGAGAACTACAGTATATGAGGTTACGTTGTAATCGAGTTTTTTTTTCATGTTCCGGTTCATATTCGTCGTCACCATCACTAAAATACGGGTCACTGGTGGAACTGTCACTGTCTGAGAGCATTTTTAACAGGTTTAACACTGTTTTCCACAAAAAACCGATCGCATAACACACTTTCGACCACATGCATAAGATTTGACGGTACTTTGCAATAACAAGGGAAGTCCAGGACTTACCCTGTTCTTGCTCAGTATTGCTAAGCAGGCAACTACAAATACATCCGTGTACTGCATATTTTCTACATTTGAACATTGTTGTTGCACAGGATAATAGAGAATTTAATCCTCAGCAAGAATATATAAATAACACAATTTATCGAAAAAATGGACTTACCCGGTTATTGCATTGGACCCATCAATTAGAAATTAATAATTCATCCTTACTCAATTTATTTATTTCATATTCAGACAGTCATATATTTTATATTTCCATAGCGCTTCTTTACCTCCTTTTAACAAAATGTAAACCCTGGGTTTTATCACTTTGAGAACAGTATTGTATAGACCGTAGTTCAATATTTTTGTGAATGTTTTGTGCATAGATATTTAAGTAATAAAAGCTACCCATTCCTTCAACTATTCAAAACAAAACATGTGTTTGTTACGGTACATTTGTGTAAAAATATATCCATAAGTTAGTTATACATATGTCTGACGAAGCTCAGGTTGGAGCGAAACGATCGTTACTGTGTAAAGTAAAAAATAGTGAGATTCATTAAAATTTGCTTTATTTTATCCCGATAATAGTTATAATCGAATTTCATCAAGTAAAGGCTGAAACAATCCTATATTAATTAATTATTATTAAAAAATCCCAGCGATTCACGATCACATTTAATATATAAAAAATCTTATCATTACTCTACATAGTATTTTCGTATCTGTCATAATAAATGGTATATAACATGAACTCACCTATTTCTAGGTACTTTTGATGTACGGAATCATATTCGTCCCAGACAATGGATCTAAATCGATTTCGCTCTCTGGAAGCGGCTAATACGGGCTCTTGCTTGTGATGTTCGTTCGGGTTTCTGGAATAATAAAGCACATGTAATCCCCCGTTAAGCGCTAAACACCAAATATTCATCCGCAAAATGCAATTAAGTCTGTAAGGTATTGCCCAGTGTTAGAAACGTTGAATAAAATACCTGCACGCATGAAATGATCGCTAACATTGTAAAAGTATTGTACCAGGATAGCTTTTCAGATATACAGTGAGGTCCTAAAGTAACGGATAAATTCATTTTCTACGTAATTATTAATACAAAAGGAAAATCCTGAAACAGGTCAATTTTTATATATGAAACTACACTTTTTGAATAAAATTATCTATGTGCCCCTTCAACCCCCTCGAAGTAATAACTACCCCTTTAAAAAATTGAAATGAAAAGGGGTAGCGTGTGTTACTGCGTTTATAAGGGATTTTAATTCTCTATTCAGCAGTATATGCCTTTTTGATTTTTGGACGTCGATAATCAAGAAAAGAGTAATTTTATGACATACAAACAAGTAGGCGTAGAACCAAATACCTGTGACGAGTGACTAGTCTATTAGTTACCTTTATGTCAAAAAAGTAAATTTGTTTCTTTTTATGACATTTACTTCTCAAATTTGTTTTAGTTCGTTAGACGTCGTTAACAATTGTTAGGTATTAAACGTTTTTTTTAGAGATTTCTAAGCGTTAATTTAAATTGTTCAACAATGAGCCTTTCCGAGACCCAAAGAATTGACGTATTAATATTAATTGGAGTGGGTGATAAAACACTAACGCATTCTGAAGTATGCAGAATATTTAATGATAAGTATCCTGACTGTCACATTTCCCAGTCTACGGTGAGTAGAGTCGAACAAAAATTCCATGAATTAGGAACTGTCAAAGATCTTCCAAAATCTGGTAGATCAAAACTGAATGACGAAAAAAAAATTGGATGTATTATTACATGTTGAGGAAAACCCACATAAACCTACAAGAGAAGTAGCCGGTGACTGCGATGTAAGTAAATCGCCTGTCTTGCGTGTTTTGAAAAAAGAAAAATACCATCCGTATAAAATTCAAATGGTGCAGGAATTAAATGATGATGATCCTGATCGTCGATTACAATTTTGTGAAATTGTTACAGATAGATGTCAACAGGATCCGATGTTTCCCAAAAACATTCTTTTTTTTTTCGGATGAGGCAACGTTTACCCTACATGGAACAGTAAACAAGCGAAATTGTCGGTATTGGAGTAAACAAAATCCGCACTGGATGAGGGAAGGTTATACTCAGTATCCTATTAAAGTGAACGTTTGGGCTGGCATAATAAATAACAGAATTATTGGACCATTTTTTTGAGGGGACATTAACTGAGGCGATTTACTTGGAGTTTTTACAAACATTTTTAATACCTGAATTAAGAAGACTTTTCCCTGATACTGTTAACCCCACAGAAATTAATAGAAACATATGGTTTCAACAAGATGGAGCTACACCACATTATGCAGCATAGTACGAGCTTACCTTAATCAAGTTTTTCCGCATCGGTGGATCGGTAGACGTGGTGAAATTGAATGGCCAGCCCGTTCTCCCGATATAACTCCACTGGATTATTTTTTGTGGGGTTATTTAAAATCAAAAATTTACTCCAATAAACCAATCAACATTAATGATTTAAAACACCGAATAATGCATGAAATTAATCAAATCAGCGCTGAAATGTTGCAAAACGTTTTCGAAGAATTCTAACATCGTCTATTTGTTTGTCAAGAAATGAACGGACTCCAGTTTGAGCATATGATTTAAACTATTTTTAGTTATTGTAAATAATGTTAAATATTTTAAAATTTATTTCGTTCTGCGACATAATTAATTATACAATTTAAACAATTTAACATTGACAACATAATTTGAAACATACATGAGTGGGTAAAACCTCACTAAATTTGTATAATACAAAAGTATTTTTAATAATATAAAAAAATATTATTAAAAATGGGGTGTGAAGAACACAATACAAGTTCATTTATGTATTTTTGAATGTATCTTCTCCAAAGACGTAGATACGTATTTCACATTTCTACATGTTCGTCGGTACGCCCCTATTGGAGAAGAGACACATTCAAAACAACATAACTACGTTACTATCTAGCCGAAATTATTCACACAGAGCGTGAAGGAATATTCAGCGCTGTCTGCATAATAACAGCCGAACTAGACGTGTTTTTATAGTCGGTAACCACCGTATCTATAAAAAACTGTATTCTCGTGTCTTCACTACTTGTCGGCGTGAGCCGAATGTGTATATGACAACATAAATATTAATTTAACATTAATTTTTCCTATTATCGACGTCCAAAAATCAAAAAGGCATATACTGCTGAATAGAGAATTAAAATCTCTTTTAAACGCAGTAACACACGCTACCCCTTTTCATTTAAATTTTTTAAAGCGGTAGTTATTACTTCGAGGGGGTTGAAGGGGCACATAGATAATTTTATTCAAAAAGTGATGTTTCATATATAAAAATTGACCTGTTTCAGGATTTTCCTTTTGTATTAATAATTACGTAGAAAATGAATTTATCCGTTACTTTAGGACCTCACTGTATTTGCTGAAAGAGATAAAATTAAGAAACTGTGTAATTAGAAGTGAACGAAACTAAATATTATGTAAATTGTATTATTGGGGACATATCGTGTATACAAAAAGCTCTCTACGAGTTAAACATGAAATGTTCAAGTGTCTTAACACAATTACAAAATTGTGTTGTTGTCAAGTTGCTGTCACTTTTATGTATTTATTTATTTATTTATTTAATTCATTCATTCATTCATTCATTCATTCATTAGGTCGCTACACACGGACGTACATGTTTTAAAACATGTACGTGCACGCAACAACGTGTATTCAATAACGTACGATAAAGTAGCATACAGACATACGAACATGTTCCATAGTTTTGGTCTGTCTACTGCAATGTAAAGATGTTCTCCAAAAATGACGTTTATTTAACTATAGAGGTAGTGGCGTGTGCATGTGTGATTAAACAGAAAAATAAAATTAAAAAACCCCGTCGATTGTGGTAGAAAAGATGTCTTTTAAAAAGACAAACATTTTCGAATATTCAGTTATTGGAAGAACCGAGACTAGAACCTGATGACTGGCGAAATTATCTAAGAATGGATGAAGATACCTATATAGAACTTTTACACCTAGTTACTCCATTAATAGAACGTCAAGATACAGTAATGAGGTCTGCAATAACCGTTATGACCGTATGACGTTACTTCGTGTTGCATTCGGCTGAATAGTTTGTAACTTTTTTATTAACGACTGGTATGCCTCCGATTTTTTATTTCTGTCAAGATATTCTTTTGATTTGATTTGCCAAAGACATGGATGCAATTTATATAATTCAATAAACTCTCTTAAAAAGTCTCGTGACATCTTTCTAACATCAAACATACTAACAATATCTTAATACTCCTTAAAACATACGATAATAATATATATTCTAAAAAAGTTCACCTCCGACGCTACTGTAAACTCTCGCACATTCACCTGCTCTTTTGCCTCTACACGTTGAGACTTGCATGCATATAAGTGCATGTGCGTTGATAATTTCTAGCAGAGACAGATTTTTTGCGAGCTGCTTTTACTGAATGCGCATTCAAAAACGTCACATTATTTCACATACACACCAACGTTAATGAATGCGCGCTTATGCATGCACATACATTCATTCATTCAATTATTCATTCATTCATTCATTCTCCATTCTCATCAACTCAACAATAGTACAGAACATTCCCTTCATAACGTTCATATCAAACAGTATCGTATTAACAACAAGACAAGTACAGTCTTACATAACTGTAAAGACTTAAATTTTAAGTTTAATTAATTTTAAGTGCTACATTTGCGAGAATTATCTTATGAAATTAGGTTTATGTGTTTTTTGTTCAATAAATAAAATACTTAGAAATCACACCTGAATTTCAATATAACTGCCAACAACCAAAATAAATAACCACCTTATACGGAAGTTACGCCCTGTAAGCGGTAGGTCAAGAAACAACTTGTACATGGTCCTTCATGAGCCGATTACAATCCCGGCAATTGGTCCTTAGAGAGTCGGTTCAAAATCATACATTTGTTGCTTCAAAAGCAGGTATATCCTTTTGAGATTTTTTCCAAAAATTTAATATTAACCTTTATGTGACTGGAAGTGTACCCGGGTGCGTTTTTCAGATTTAAATATTAATATTTTTTGTGTTTGAACTTGCTGAGCTTGGAAATTCTGTGCCATCTCTAAACTTGTTTTATATTACATTTTATTATATATACTTCGTTATTTAGATTTAATTTTTAACGAAAAAATGGCATCCGAAATTATTACAACCTCTAAGACCGATATGGGTACCCGGGATGTGAAAGAACAAAAGTAGCATTTTTACATTTTTTTATTTATATATGTTATAAAAAAGATGTATAAAAAGAACGAAAATAAATAATAATAGGATTAAACTGCCTGTTGGTTACAGGTATCGCATACGGCCTTAGTTACAGAATGCTCATTACAAACTGGTTTTGAACAAGAATTACATGCTTTTCGCGTTTTTCTTTGTCTGTGATTCAATTCCCGGCAAATGTAACATTTTCCAACTACCAAAATACGCCCAGAAGTATCTCGAGATGATTGATCTCTGACTGCTGTAACGACTGGTTGTGTAATTTGGCGTCCTAGAACCATTTCTAGTGATGTACGTGTAAAATGATTGACCAAAACTCTTGGAATACTGCTTCGAGTTAGTACAGCAGACATGCATAACTCGTTTGCAAGATCATTCAAAAATCTCCGTCGTCGGTCGGTTGATGTAAACCTAGGATTGTGCTCCGTGTAAATTATGTATGCACTCAGTGCAGCAAGGTCGACCATATTGTAAAAAAATGCTAGGGGCAAACGATTTGTTCTACGCTTTACTGTATACTCTGATAACATTTTATCCATCGTGTCGACGCCGCCTTTGGTTTTATTATAATATTTAATAATTTCGGGTTTTGCAGTACCAGTATGTTCTACTTTGCCTGTTGTATGCATTGATGATAATAGGATGACAGATTTGTTCTTTTTGGGAACATACGAACATATAGTTGCTCTTTTAGTAAATGCAAAATTAGTGGAATTTATAATTCTACTTTTATTGGATTGCATATTGGAAGGAAGAAAAGTTTTATTTTTTCGAACGGTTCCTACTAAAGTTAAGTTCCAAGAATTTAGGTTATGAGCCAACTGTAAACTTGTGAAAAAGTTGTCTGTGGTTATATTTCTTCCAGAACCTTTATATTCAGTAACTAAATCTAGAACTGTATGCTCTCCAATATTCACTTGCCGTTCACCGTCTGGTGGTTTTCCAGTATAAATTTTACCTTGTAAAGGATAAGCATTTGCCGCATCACAAGCCCAAAAAAATTTTATCCCATACTTTGCCGGTTTTGAAGGAATGTATTGGGTAAATTTTGTATGTCCTCTATAAGGAAATAATTGCTCATCGACCGTTATGCATTCAGACGGCTTACAGTTGTTTTCTAAATTATTATTTAGCATTATCCATGTATCACGAATTGGAGCAGCTTTGTCACTTTTAGATCGTTCAGCATGTGTATTCTGATTATCAAAACGAATAAATCGTGAAAACATTTTGAAGCGATCACGAGACATAGCCGTACGAATAAGAAGTACGGATTCAAGTTTCCACATTTCAGATATATGTTCCTTATTAGATTTATGTACACCAGCTGCAATTAGGATTCCTAAAAATGCATCGAATTCCTCTTCAGTAAATGCCTTGAAAAGCTTTCGTGGTGGTGGTTGCCGCTTAGAATCTTTGTACTTTCGAGTTTGTTTTTCATTATAATCTCCAGTTACTTGTGTGCCTTTTCTGTTAGTTTCAGTTAAAATTATGGTACAAATTTAATTGGAAATGATAGATTTAAAAGTTTCTTTAGCAGTATATAATGCACTAAAACTTGGTGCACCACATTTTTCGCGCAAGATATTTCGGCTAACTGTCTGCGCTTGTGGTAATGGAGTATTACTCCAATGAGTTCCATCTTTAGCAACTAAAACAGTAGGCTGTGCAGGCGTTTCTTCTTCATCACTAATTTCATCTGAATAAGGTTCCTCTTGTTCGAATACAGGTTCTATTTCTGCATCAGATTCGATTTCCGGAATGTAATCGTCTTCATCCGAAGCAGTAAATGGCTCTTCTTCTAATGCTTCTTTCGCTGCTGCTAGTAATTCTACTGATGTCAGTCTGAAAACCATAAAATATCACATTACGTTCTTATTATTACTATTACTTTTACAGGATTTGTAATTATATTAACTTCTATATCATACCTGGTTCTCCTCCATCTTGGTTTTGTAAATGAACCCGAACTAGGACCAGGCGTATTATCACACATTCCGATAAAAATAATAAAATTTGCACTTGTTATTACCAAATACACTAAAAATATTTAGTATGTACTGTAGCGAACCAACTATAAACGAGCACTTCGAAAAATGGACGGTTACTGATTTTCATACACGTCTAATCTTGTTCATAACATCGCAGTTTATGTCTCCCCACCTCTGTCTCCCGTATATGTATAGTTGCAACGTATATACAACGTGGGGTACCCGGGTACCTACGTCGTTATTAGAAGGTGTTATTTTTCCCAGTCACATAAAGATTAATGAAGTTATCAAATTTATTCTTCACTTTATTTCCACACTGTATGTTCGCATGACAGGTTCATTGACGGATAATTTTCTAATGAAGATTAGTCCAAATATGTGTGGCATTGGAAGTTTGGCAGTTGGGTAATACTCAATCCACACTGCCTATTTGAGTTGTACATTTAAGGCCGAATGAATTCAAATTTTCTATATACCAATAATTAGACTACGCAGCACGTCGTTAAATTAGAATCAATGAAGATAAATTACTACTTCTTAACGCATAAAAATAAAGATTGCGGAGTCATGCGAGAAATATAATTCGATCGGAATGACAAGGGTGAGATAGAAGTGATGAAAGAAAACAATTTACGAAACGACACCGGAAGCAACATAAACCCGAAGCGCAATAATCACATATCTTATTTATGTCCACGAGGTAACACTTTCATCCGATGAAACGGGCAAAAATAAAGAAACACATACCGTTCCAACCACGGTCGCAACCAACATTGCACCATGCGCCATTTAACCTGGCTTTCGTATAGACGGGTCACGTGTTCATTTCTAGAAACAGAATATACTGTAATGTTACCAGAATTTGATGGTATCCGCACGAATGAATTTTATTTTCGACTTGATGGTTCTTATCGCGAAGGGATCGTATATTGATTGTGGAACGGAGATGCGTTGTCGAAATCTGCATTTCAAATCGCCTGCATTCTTGGAATACCAGACTTTCGTAAAATTTACGATATCTATATTGAACTGTTTCATGTATTTGGTTAATTAGAATTTTATTGTAAAAATCCGAAAGCGCCTTCTTAAGTGTTTGTATTTACTTCAAGCTGATTAATTGAGTTATTTTAACTGTAGCATTCTTTTAAACAAAGGACAAGAAAATTCAGAATATTTTTTTTCTTGTATTGTAACATAGTGGAAGAAAAATTAACCAAATAAATTCGAAAAAGATAAGCGACTGTTAGAAAAAAAGGCAAGGCCAACATTACATTAGTGTTATAAGTACAGTGCGATTGTAAATGATTGAGGATAGTTTTAATTTAGCGCCAACATTTTTTTTAAATGTTGGTCACACTTACTATCTGCTTAAAATAGGCTTCTATTATTTTTCTTCAGTGGCGTTTCGTATTTGAGCGTTCACTATTAAATAAGAAATTAATTTGTGTTTTAAATATTGCTATTACTACTAAATTCATTCAAAATTAATAATATTCTCACTATAGATAATAATATTAAGTTAGATAGTAACTATTATTAACAATTAATGCATTACATTATTCAAACAGATCAATGTACATCACATTAATATATATATATAATCAGTAATTCCTTCTACTATAATATGGTGTAGGAAAGTTTCCCTTATTCTTCAACTGCGAACAAACTTCTTCCATTCCTTTCTGTTTTGTGTTAGTTGTTTCGCCTCTACCCATCCTTGTTCTTTCCTTGTAATATTCTTGCCACTGCATTGTCCCACGTTTGTCTTGGTCTTCCCCGTTGTCTACTTCGTTGTATTCTTGCTTCCCATATCCTTCTTACTGGTTTCGATTCTTCCATCCTCATGAGATGCCCCCACCATTCCAATTGTTTTTGTTCAATAAATTCAAGAACCGATTGAATTCCTAGATCTTTCCTTATGTCCTTATTTCTCATTTTTTCTCTTTTGGTCACGCCTCGTACTCTTCTCAAATACTTCATCTCAACAGCCTCTATCTTTTTTTTTTGTCTATCGTTCAAGATCTATGACTCACATGCGAATGTCAACACAGGCCTGTATACCGATTTAAACACTTTCAGTTTTGTTTTCCGCGTTATTTCATTTTTGTTAATGAATTTGTTACTCATTGCATAATAAAGTTTCATCGTTTTTTCAACTCTTTTACTTATTTCAGCTTCTTGAGTACCTTCCTCATCTAGTAATACTCCTAGGTACTGAAATGTTTTCACCTGCTCTATGTTTACTCCTTCTATATCTATTTTTATTTCGGTGTGCTCCTTTCCTGTTACAATAACTTTTGTTTTGTTTTTGTTTATTTTCATACCGTGTTCTTCTAGCTCTTTATGCCATATGCTAACATTACGTTGTAAATCCCTCTCGCTTTCGGCAACAATCACAATATCATCTGCGAAAGCTCCCTCCGATATTTCCACTCTTTGTAGGTTGTGGTAACCTACATTGAATTTCTTACCTTGTCTAGTGCATTTTTTTATAATTTCGTCCATAAATGTTATAAACAATAGTGGGCTCAAGCTTCCTCCTTGTCTCAGGCCGGATTGGGAAGTAAATGGGTCTGACGTCGTATTATTAGTTATTACAGCATTAATATTATTTTCATATATTTGTTTAATTACCCTGATAAACTTGTCGTTTATATTTCTTTCTTTTAGTGACTTCCACACTTTTTCTCTTGGTACCTTGTCAAATGCTTTTTCAAGATCCACAAATGCCATATAAACCATTCTCTGTTCTCGTCGTGCCTTTTCTGTTATTTGTCTAATGGAGAATATATTATCATGTATACTACTTCCACGTCTAAACCCGCTTTGTGATTCTTCTAATGTTTCCTCGATTTTGTCTTTCAATTTATTTCCCAATATCTGTTCATAAATTTTCATGGCTGTACTTATTAAGGATATACCTCTATAATTATTGCAGTCCTTCCTATCTCCTTTTTTATATATTGGTACTATCAATGTCATCCTCCAGTCTTTCGGTAATTGTTCTTGGTCCCATATTTTATTATACATATCTAGCATCATTTCTTTTCCTTTTTGTCCGATATGTTTTATCATTTCTGAGCTTACTTTATCGTATCCTGGTGCTTTACCATTCTTCAACTTTTTAATTGCTTCTTCCAACTCCTGCATATTTACTTTTCCCTCGGCTTCTTTTGTTATCATTTGTTGTTCAATTGTAGTGTCTCTCTCTAATTCTTTTCCTTCCAGCAGTTTTTGAAAATATTCTTTCCATCTTTTCGTTATTTCTTCCTGTTCCATTATTAAATTTCCCATATGATCTTTAATGTGGATCATTTCATACTTTCTTTCCTTTCTAAACGTCTTTAATATTCGATAGAACAGCTTTTGATTCTCGCTGCTGTTTATTTCCATCCTCTCTCCAAATTCTTTCCAGCTGTTTTTCTTTGACTCTATTACAAGTTCCTTTACTTTCTTCCTTTCGTTTTTGTAAAGCTCATAACTATATATTGTCTTTGTTGATAGATACTTCTTCCATGTCTCTTTCTTTCTCTTTATTTGTTCCTTAATTTCATTTGTCCACCACACAGTCTGCTTTTTATCTTTTCTTTTCTTACTCACTCCACATATTTCTGTACTTGTTTCTATCACAATTTCTTTAAAGTAGTTCCATAGTTGGTCTGCATTTTTATCCACACTACTTCCCTCCATCTTTTTTATCTTAACATCACATTAATAATTAAGGTAAATATAATCAAAAACACAATTTGTAACATAAAATATATTAAGTTAGTTCCAGAGATACAATATATCTATTACATTTATTTAACAAGTAAGTTAGAAAGAAAATATAAATATAAAATTATCTACGAGTCATTTACAGAAACCCATATAATAGCATTTTTCAGTAATCTTGTGAAGTTTGAGAATTGTGGCTTAATAGTATTGTTATATTATAAATGGTTATCCTAACTCAGAAAAAACTAAAGCACTACAATAAATGTTCAAAATGTCCACCATTAGCATCCAGGCATAAATTAATTCTCTTCTTAACATTTGAGAATATGCGGTGGAGTCCTTGTTCATCTATATTGTCAACTATTAACAATTGCTGCTTGCAGTTCTTCTATAGAATGAGGACTATTTTCAAAAACTTTTGATTTCAAATAACGAAACAGATAAAAATCTAAAGGTGTTAGGTCAGGTGAACGTGATGGCCAACGATCCTTACTAATTAATCTATCATCGAAATACTGTTGTAGAAATTCTAATGTATCATGAGCTACATGAGGTGGAGCTCCATCTTACTGAAAATATCCTGTTTGCAATTCATCATCGTGTAATTGATTTATAAAAGTTTGCAGTATTTCTGTACGATACCGCTCAGCATTAATAGTGTCATTAAAAAATATCGGGCCAATGACTCGTCGTCTTGACATGGCTATCCAAACACCTATTTTCAATGGATGCAAGCTGGTTTCTACATAATTATGTGGATTTTCAGTTGCCCACGTTCTATAATTTTGGCTATGGATATATCCTGATAAATGAAACCAAGCCTCGTCTGACATAAATGTCACATTTAAAATATCATCATTATTTAAATTTTCATTGAACCATTGACAATATTGCACTCTACGTTCATAGTCAATATTGAACAATTGTTGCATAACAGTTACTCTGTAGGGATGCATAAGCAAATTTTGTACTAAAACTTTTCTAGCGGTATTATATGACAGACCTTAAATGAATAAATAAAATTAGTAATGAAAATAACGTTAATTAAATGCATTTACCTGTTTGTGCAGCCAATTTTCGAATAGATTTGTTTGGGCTTGCCACAATCCGTTGTATAACATCATCAACAACATCTTCTGTCAAGACTGTTGGTCGACCACTAGATTTACCCTTACAAATACAATTTTTAGTTTCAAAGCGGCGAATAACCCTATCTTTATGTTGCGCAAATATTTTATATGAAACAATATGGTTAGGATAATTTTTCCGAAATTGATTCAGGCAAGATTGCAATGAATATGACCATTCACCGTCTTCTGTAAGAGTCCCACTACGGTAATGTGCTTTTAGAATAAAAGCATCCTGCTCGTCCGTAAATGGCATGCTGCTACAATACTTAAAAAAATAAAAGCAATCATTTTAATTGTATTGATTAGAGGTTTCTATTAAACTTACCTAAATAACGGAAAATATAGAATAATAGTTCTGATAAGAACAGTTTTTTTATGTAAATGCAAAAGAAATATCGAAAATAAAAGTAGGGAAATAATATGAAAATACGAGAACCAAACAAATATATGAACGAACGTCACTGCGATTTTGTTAGATGTACCACAGAATAGCCAACGTCAAAATATGAATTATACTAAAAACTACGGCGGTAAATTTGAACTGTCTTCAGACATTTACAATCGCACTGTACAGACAGGACGCATCAGGCCGAAATTACGATGGACCATATAAACCGCGAAGTACAACACACAATAATTGAATAGCACTATTCATTCGGCTAACCGCAAATCTGTATCTTGTCGTTGAATTGTGACGCAATTACTTCAATATTACAGCTAAATTCCATTCTTCAAGGGCGTAGATGGAAGCGCGAGGATTTTTTATAATTTACTTTATTTATTAGCTTATATTTCGTAAGATAAATAAAGTACGGTGAGTTAGTTTATTTTTTTCATTGTTTTAACAAGTAAATTCTATACTCCGTAATTTTTGTAATAGATCCTGTTTAATATCGTTTCATCGAATCTACTTCTCCCAAGTATTTTGAAGTAAGTATCCAGTGAATTTTGTTAAGTATCGATAACTCATGCATACATTTTTAATTTTCATTTATTTAGATCTAGAACATTGTTTAAGTTACTTTTTCAGATATGATATGGAACAACGTCCAGAATAGCATCGTGAAACAATGACGAGTTGGATTAAAGATCATACTGATTGTATGTCCATTGGCAGTGATTAAAAAATTTATTGCAAAGTCTGTAAAATATCGTTAAAAAATTCCAAGAAATCGCACGTAAAACGTCAGTTAGCATCGTAAACACATACATGGAAATTAGACCCGTTGGAATCTGACAATTTTAACGAAGATCTCTGTGAAACTTTAATGGCGGCAAATATTCCATTAAATAAACTTAACAACCCCACATTCAAAACATTTCTCCAAATATATACAGGTCGAAATGTTCCTGAAGAATCCACTTTATGCGAATATTATGTTTATAAGTGCTACACGAAAGCAGTAGAACGCATTAGAAGCCATTTTTCAAATCAGTATCTATGGATAAGTGCCGACGAAACTGTCGAAATATAAGGACGCTGTGTGGTAAGTGTTGTAGCTGTTATAATACATCCAACTATTCCATATAACGCATATGTAATAGCAACAAAAGTTATAAATACAGTTGATGCGGAAACAGTAGCTAAAACCACTTACGAGACAGTGCTGCATATATGCTAAAATCAGACCGACTATTAAAGAAAAGATATTCTAATATGCTGCTTATTACTTGTATAGCATATGCTCTCTGAATATATCAGAGACACCTTTCCTGAAGTTGATGACTTGTATCCGCTTTTAAAAAAGTTTTCAGAAAAGCACCGTTAAGAGTAGCTCTTTACAGGGAAAAACTTCCATCTTTGTCACTGCCTCACTCTCCAGTAATAACTAGATGGGGAACATGGTTGGAAGCTACTAGTTTTTATGCAGATAATTTTGATAGTTTATAAAATTTCGTTGCATGTTTAAATGACGATGCTCGAAATTTTTGTGAGTGCAAGGAACTAATATAAATCCCAAATTTAAAAAATCAGTTGTACTTTCTTCAGGAACACTTTGGAAATTTGCAAAGACTAATCAGTTATTTTGAAAATCAAAATCTCAAATTAAATGATGAATTAACCACATTGATGTAGCTATTAATAACTTGAAAAATATTCCAAGTGACTTCGAATGTGGCCTTCGGCAAAAGTTAGACGCTGTTTTTAATAGAAATCCAGATTTAATAATATTGCGGCAATTGCGTATGGAGACAATGCCTCAAAATCTAACTGGTAAATTTGCTGAAATAAAAGAATATTTCCAGTATGTACCTATAACCAGTTGCAATGTAGAACGGACGTTTTTTATCTACAAAGATGTAGTTCATTCAAAGAGAACTAATTTTACAGAAGAGAACCTTGAGAAAGTATTGCTAACTAACAAATCGGAGACTGTGGCTTATAAGTGAATGAAATAAAATTAAAAACCCTTACCACAATAGAATTTAATGATTCTAAATACGTATTTCAACAACCACGTTGTCATCTTCAGTAGAAAAAACAGTAAATCAAATAAGTCGGTGAGTCAATACCAGCAACAATAGGTCTCATCGACTTACCTGGTTTATGGATTTTAGATAAGCAATATAACCTAGGCACTAACGGATTTGCACATTGTAATTTATGAAATCTATTTAACTCCTTTGGCCGGGTAGCCTTATTTGATTTACTGTTTTTTCTACTGAAGATGACAACGTGGTTGTAGAAATACGAATTTAGAATCATTAAATTCTATTGTGGTAAGGGTTTTTTAATTTTATTTAATTTAAAGTATTGCTAGTTAATATTAATACTCGTTTACTCAACTTGAACTATAAAATGAACAAATAAAAATGTATTTCCTATTTTATAGATCTCCGCCCGTTTTTTTTCCAATTATATAAATAAAATTAAAATCTCTTTAAAAATACAAATTTTCAATAGCACGCCCGTGGGCGGTGAGTAGTGGATCTCTCGTGTTCGGTCGCTAATCATGAGTGTCTCACTGTCGGACTCATGTGACCAGCACTGAGACAAAAACCGTTGCGAGCAGTTTTGAAAATATAAATTAGCTATTTTCAATATCCAAAAAATGAGACGGGAATATTTGAACAAAGGTTGTAGCTTTACTATGATATAAAAATCAGTAAAATTGGCAAAATATTAATGATTTAATGTGACCTATAAAGAAAGTGTCTCACTGTCGGTCACTCTCCCTTACATATTTAGTCAATTTAACGTTGTCAGTGTGCAACTGTCTACACTGTCTTGTGATCTGTTGTGGGTGACAGAAGATTCTTCTTCATCCAATTATGTGTTTTTATTACGTTGCTGGAACCTGTAGAAAATTTTCTTTCGTAAAAATTTAAAAAAAAACTCAATTTTAAAGGGAAAAAATTATTCACGTTTCAGGTAAATTATACGTGACAAGGAGGTAATCAACATTGCTGTATGTAATCTTACCGAAACTGTTTAACTTGATGTATAGATCATTAAAATCACATAGTAAACAAAGTAATAGCTTGGAAATACAAACACAGTGACTTTTGAATGAAAAATGTAAATCAAGTACAGCGCTAAGAAATAAGTAATTAAACTTCTAGTTTCAAAAATTTTTCCTAATTAAGTGTTTGAATTATAGGAATTAATTATCTTGTATTTTAATTTTGGATAAACTAAGGAAAGGGTTTTAGATTTTTGTTGGCTATTTAGGATGTTATTGACAATATTTATAGAGTAACCATTGTTTAATGCTATTGTGTATATTCTATTTAGTTCAAGATCGAAAATACTTGTACTCATAGGTACATGAATTAATCTATATACCATTGATTGATATGCTGATAATTTGTGTGTTATAGGATGAAAAGAATACCAATCAATGGCATATAGATTAATTCATGTACCTATGAGTAAAAGTAACTTCGACCTTGAACTAAATAGAATATACACAATAGCATTAAACAATGGTTACTCTATAAATATTGTCAATAACCTCCTAAATAGCCAACAAAAATCTAAAACCCTTTCCTTAGTTTATCCAAAATTAAAATACAAGATAATTAATTCCTATAATTCAATCACTTACTTAAGAAAAATTTCGGAAAAAATTGGTACTTTCATTAAAAAACTTAATAACGAACATATATCATTTAAAACAGACAATACTATACAGAACATTATTAAAAACAACAAAGATAAAATAGACAAAGGATCAAACTCAGGTGTATATAAGTTAACATGCGAAGATTGTAATAAGGTATACATAGGACAAACGGGGAGGACATTCAAAATTAGGATGAAAGAACACGACAGAAGCCATAAAGAAAAGAAAGCAGATTCAACTTTCGCAAGTCATTGTATAGATATCAATCATAGATTTAATATAGATTTCAAAATTTTACACATTCAAGAAAAAAGTAAAAAACTTAACCGTTAGAAAACTTAGAAATTAATAGATACAATAGTTTAGGATTAGCTTTAAATGACCAACTAGATTTAAACAACTGCCCTCTACTAAATTTAAGATTGTAAAAATTTTTCCACCACCATTTCCCCAATAATTTTCACATAAATATTCAAACTTGAATTGTACAAATTCAGTATTTCATCCACCTGATGAAGCCATTGTATGGCGAAACAATATTGTAGTGGTATTTACAATAAAAGAATTTTTGAAACTAGAAGTTTAATTACTTATTTCTTAGCGTTATAATGAAGTTTCAACAAGTATCTCCTTCGTCAATTATCTAATCAAGTACAGTATACAGTAACCAAGATGCACTTATTTATCATTATTTATCATGTCGAAACATGATCAAATCTGACAATACTCTTGTTTATACTCATTCCTGATACCCTGGCAAATATGTATAAATATGCTCATCCCAGCCAGTAAAATTCCTAACTTTTAACGGGTGCTTTATTCTTTAATGAAACTGCGATCGCAAATTTTGCAAGAAAACCTGACGAAATGGATTTTTCGAGTATTTTTCCCAATTCCATTGTGTAAATGTCTATAAGAAAAACTATAAAAATCTTTTGCAGTTTATTGGGTTGGTTTATTGTGCGATTAAATTGATTTAAATTATTAGTAATTACCGGTAGAGTATATAAGGAAGTGTAATGGAATAGTGAATAGTGTATGTGTTAATGTGTATGTGTTAATATACTATTGTAGACAACTTCAGAAAAGATATACGTTTGCTTTTTCATCTTGATAAAAGATTTAATCTAACGTACTACCGACCACTTGTATAAACATTTCGAAATGGAAGACGACAGACTTGCATCTCAAATGAGGATGTCTGCTTATTTTACATACGTATATTGTCATGCCAAGCAACATACATATAACACAACACACAAAGGATACAAATTTTAACGATCGCACAATCTCGTTGTGCATAGCAAATGTCATAACTTATGCGGATTAGTCTCGGGCGAATTTTTCCAAACGGAAAATCTCCAGGAATACGTAAACATAATGCAGAATAATCTTGTTTAAAACTCAAGTAGTTTTGAAACATAAATTTTTGATATCTGCATGTTTTCTTCAAAGATAAAGAAATAAATGGTTTCCTTTGAGATTAAGTACAATAATACCATGACGAAATTTTGTTATCTAATAGCGAAAGAAAGAAGTGCAGATGTCAAATCAATTATTGAAAAATAGCTGTGGTATTTATAAGTATCTGTTAACTGTTAACGCAATTTTTAGAAATTTTGAAGTTTTGTTTGTTGGGCATGCAAGGGTGGTGTTAAGCGCGAAAACAATCACTCCCATACTTTTTGTTTATTTTGCTTCCTTTTCTTAAATATATTGTTATGAAATCAGTATTGGAAAGTTAATAATGAATAATGAGTATGAAATATTTTAAATGTCAAAAAGAAAAGGTTGAAGGATGTGACATTGTCAAATGCAATAAAATAGTATTAAGGAAATTGTTTTAATATATTATAACTAGTCGGAACTTTTGGTAAAAAAGAGAGTATTATTATATATGGATAGCACCAGAAAATTTTTGAGAAAAATGACAAAAAATTTAGTAAAATATAAAAAAGTTTTATCTTACGTGTTTTATATATTACTTAGGTATACAGACTGTCCCGTAAAAAACGTCAACATTCATAATTCCGTTATTTATTGTCCGGTTTTATTTAAACAAAAAGTAAATTTAATAGCATCAAAAACACTATAAGATGGCAGTGTTTTATTTCTTTTCAATTGTTTTCATTAATGTCAAACGACAGTCAAGTTTTTTATTTTAAATGGCAACATATATATTTCTGGCTATACTCGGATTGTCTTTTTTTTCTGAATTCAACGATGTATAACATGTTTATTTTTGATAAACGTTTATTGCAAAAAAAAAACTTTATAAATTTCATTTTTGTCTTCCATTATTTATAAATATTCGAATGTGTCATGGTCATGAAACATTTGAAATGTAAGTATTATAAATATTATTATAAGAAACAAAACACTTTACAATAAATGTTGAAATTGCCCGCCACCTTGTTTAACACATATCGCACATCTCCTAACAATAAAAAATAAAAAAAAAACTTTATAAATTTCATCTTTCATTATAGTAGACTTGGCCCAGTCCACTAGCATTATGTCAGTGTGCCTTAAGTGTCAGTTTGACTTTATTAAGTTTTCTGTATTATCCTGTTTGAACGTTTTGCCGCAACAAAAAGCGTATTTTCGTTAAAAATTAATAACAATTAATTAACGGACATGTTACAAGTGTTCTTTGAATGTAATAAAAATCGCCTTCAAGCAGTTCGTCGGTACAGTGCTCGTTTTCTGGACAGAAAAGTTCCAGGTTCGAAAATATTTCAGAGAATTGAAAAGAATTTAAGGAATTATGGATCATTTACCAAACCAAAAACACAAAAACGGAAATTCTCCGAACATAATAAAAATAATAAATAAGGAATTAGATGTTCTTCTTGCAGTACAGCAAAATTCACGAACTTCGATTCGCGAAATTGCACATAATATTGAGGTATCAAAAACTACAGTTCATGGTATTTTAAGAAAACACAAACTTAAACCGTACATAGCTCGAAAAGTTCATGCATTAGAACAAAATGATCCTGGCCGAAGAATCCAGTTTTGTCGTTTTTATTTAAATGCATTAGAACAAGACCCGAATTTTTACAGAAGGATAATTTGGTCTGATGAATGCACTTTTAGCAACAACGGTATTTTTAATAGAAACATACATCGACAGTGGAGTGCAGACAATCCGAGATTTGTAATTGAAAATAATTTTCAAAGACGTTTCAACGTAAATGTTTGGTGTGGCATTTTAGGTGATCAATTAATTGGGCCATTTTTCATAGATGGTTGCTTAAATCAAGAAAAATACTACACTTTATTACACGAAAATCTCCAAAACTTTTTAGATGAATTACCTTTGGCAAATTTAAATAGAATATTTTTTCAACAAGATGGGGCTCCCGCGCACAACGCCAGAGTAAATACTGATTTGTTGAACACTCAATTTGGAAATAGGTGGATAGGAACATCCGGTCCTATCGAGTGGCCTGCGCGTTCACCGGATCTTACGCCCCTCGATTTTTGGTTGTGGGCTTATCTACAAGATCGAGTTTATTTAACAACTCCAGAAAATGTTGACTTTTTAAGACAAATAATTATTAACACTTGTCAAGAAGTACCTGCCGCTTGTCTTTTAAATGCGACCTTTGGAGTAATTAGGAGATGTGCGATATGTGTTGAACAAGGTGGCGGGCAATTTCAACATTTATTGTAAAGTGTTTTGTTTCTTATAATAATATTTATAATACTTACATTTCCAATGTTTCATGACACATTCGAATATTTATAAATAATGGAAGACAAAGATGAAATTTATAAAGTTTTTTTTTGCAATAGACGTTTATCAAAAATAAACATGTTATACATCGTTGAATTCAGAAAAAAAAATACAATCCGAATATAGCCAAAAATATATATGTTGCCATTTAAAATAAAAAACCTGACTGTCGTTTGACATTAATGAAAACAATTGAAAACAAATAAAACACTGCTATCTTGTAGTGATTTTGATGCTATTAAATTTACTTTTTGTTTAAATAAAACCGGACAATAAATAACGGAATTATGAATGTTGGCGTTTTTTACGGGACAGTCTGTATAATGAAATATATAAAATAAATTCATTAAAAACTAAGCGTATATTGAATTTGAAGAGTTGCAGTATTGCTAAAGTGATATAAATATATATCAAGAATTTTAAAATAAACGATTTACGGTACTGAAATGGAAAGAATATAACAATTTAATTTATATAAAAAGTTTGTATATATATAGGTATAAAAAGCTGAGAATATATGTTAATATAATTAAATGGGATAATAAGAAAAACAGTAAGAAGTATTATTAATTTAGGGACCGGACACGAGAGGCCCATGACTCATCGCCCATGGGCGTACTATTGAAGATTTGTATTTTTAAAAAGTTTTTAATTTCATTTATACAAGCTGTTCTGTATCGTTATGTTCAAATTTGAGGAGTGTAAAGTAGACTTCATTTCAAGTAAATAAAAACGCAAAACTTGTATATCAATTTTTATTTGTTTCATAGTTACAGATCTATGAATGTGATTGTCAGGTCATGAACAAAAATGTAATCCTAAAGTCAATACAAACTGATTTTATTTAAAAAACGTTATACGATTCAATAACATGCCTGTAATTGTTAACGTCGCATAATAAAATGTTATCCTAAAAATAATTAAACACGTGTCGTAGTGCATACAATAATTTCTTAGAGATCTAAAAAAAGAGTACTGGAAATTGATTTATGATAAAGAAGGTTCTTACTTATTTCGTAAGTGTTGAACCATGAATATTATACAATAAACAAATGTTCAGATGACTGTTAATGTTGCATTTTTCAATAAAGGATTACATTACGTTTCAGTTCATACAACAGCTTATTAGTGAGTGGACACGTTTTCTTTATTCAAAATGTCTTACCTTCTCAAGAGTATGCTGACATGCATTTGTGTATGGCTACTGTAGCGGCAGTGCACGTCAAGCAGTTATTGAATACCGACATCGGTTTCCCGATAGGCGCATTCCTCATTACAGAACGTTTCTGGAAGTACACACAATTTCGAGAATGCGGACTGCGTGATTATCTTTTCGACCGAGGAGTAAATTTGCCAGCAGACTTAGAGGAAGAAGCAGTAGCTATTATTACAAGGTAACCAACTCTCAGTGTACGTCGAATCGCTAGACAACTAAGAGTGCCACGAACGACAGTTTGGCGAATTTTAAATGGGGAGGGCTTATATCTATATCACTATCGCAGGAGATTCGGTTTGCTTGAGGCAGACCACTATGCTCGTCTAGTTTATTCTACCTGGATATTAATTCTTCATTTTAATTTCTGCAGAACAGTCCTCTGGACAGATGAATCTACGTTCACGAAAAGTGGTGTTACAAATCTGAGGAACCTGCCCAGGTGGTCATCATAAAATCCCAAAGTTATAAGCCCATCTAAATTTCAACATGAATTTTCTATTAACGTTTGGGCGGCCATAATCGATGACTTGTTGATTGGTCCTGTCGTTCTTCCTGGGAGGTTAAATGCGGACAATAACTTTCAATTTCTTATTGACGAACTGCCAGGTCTTTTAGAGGATGTCCCACTAAATGTTCGACGAGATATGTGGTTTCACATGGATGGGGCACCAAAACACTTCAGAATTGCTGTCCGAAATTGGGTTAACGTCAATTATCCAAGATGGATTGGTCGAGATGGTCCTATTGCATTGCCACCCAGACCACACGATCTTAATTCCCTTGACTTTTATTAATGGGGACACATTAAAAATTTAGTCTACGCGCAAGTTTCGAACACAAGAGAAGAGTTGTTGGATCGTATTCACCTGGCTGCCGAGCAAATCCGACAAAACAAGTATGAAATTCGGATAAGCACCTCTTCTGTTGGCTTACGGGTACAAGCCTGCATTCAACAAGGAGGTGGACATTTAGAAAATATTATTAATTGAACTTTTTTAAATAAAATAAGTTTTTATTGACTTTAGGATTACAATTTTTTTCATGATCTGACAATCACATTCATAGATCTGTAATTTTGAAACAAATAAAAATGGATATATAAGTTTTGCGTTTTTGTTACTTGAAATGAAGTCTACTTTACACTCCTAAAATTTGAAGATAACGATACGGGACACCATGCATAATACCTATAATTCAGGAACATAATTGAAAATAATAATTCTTGTTTTACCGTTTATAATTAATCTATTTGATATTTAATTGGATATGTTTGCATTTGACAAACCGAATTTACATTTTTGACGTTTTGACATTTTGACTACACTAAAATTATATTTTTAAAGATTATAGACGCATCGTTTTAAATGTTTTTAAGTAAGAGGAAGGGTAATTTAACCTAAATCTAATTAATATTGCGCGAACCGTGCCTTCATTGCTAATGTAAAAGGTTAATTATACTTAAAGTCTAAGATGACCGAAGGTAAAACTAGGAAATATTAAGCATTTATAAGAGGTCTTGAAAGTATTGACAGCCCAGACTGATTAATTTTCCATGGACTCATACATTTTTAAGGTATTGCGAAGATAGGCTGTAGGTAAACGTAGATCTACTAAGAAATACTAAGGCATTAAAAGCAGAAGAGAATCCCGTTAATTTTATCTTTACATGTTGGCGATAAAAGTAAAACGACATAATGTTTAAAAAAAGTCAAATTAACAAGTGGAAAACTTCAAATTCAGAAGTTCCTAACTCGAATTACCGACGATAAAGTTTAAGTACATAAGCACATTTACATAAAAATTTTTCTAATTAATTTTCACCCGATGCATCTACATAATTTCGCGAAGCGAGAGTTGATGACGCTCATAAAACAAAATGCCACATAAAAATTGTTCGACGAGGGAAACAAAAAAGTCGTTCATAGCGAGTTAATGCTTCAAAATGAAAGCGCTATATCGATGAAAAAAGAGAACGGTGGTGGAAGTTTTGATAAAGAAATTTAAAAACATTACAGCGCTCGAATTACGGTTCACGGAGATTCGATTTAATGAAGCGTAGAATGTATGGATCGAAGCAATCTTGGTTCGATCGATCTCTGAACTTTTCATATCGAATTTCGGAATTCCTTGTTATTTATTTATATGGTTATTTATTTGCATATATGGTATCTAAGAGACACACGAAGAACTTTCAGGGTATAGCCTTTCGCTAGTCGCGTTAGAAATATTTACGGTACTACTCGCGTGGAGTATCTTAATACCCTACATTCTACAAAATTTTATTTTATGTCTTATGGACTAAAGCAATAGCGCACGGTTAGAGAGGTTCAGTATTAAGTTGAAAACATATTTTAATTTAATAAACTAAATTAAACCAGCTAACGATAAAATTAAACGACAATAAAATATAAACAAAATGAACATAATATCTGAAAATAAAGTCAGATCCAGTTGTCTGATCAAGTGATGTTGAAGCTTAATCAATTTCACTTTTTCCACTTCAACTTCATGGAGATATTGAAAACAGATAAAGTTTTGGTGGTTTTTTGCAGGTGAACTGTTGACAAAAATACAATAGACCAGAAAAATCTAACGTTGCCAATCATGCTTTAAATACACTACACAATATGTCGATTGAAGTGTTAAAACTTGTCAAAGCCATCAATAATGGCAGCGACCTTGACGCATGCAAAAGCATTCATATCGCTAAAAACAAACAGAACGCGATGAACGGAGACAAGGGACCGATCGCCTACTGTTCGGGAAAAATAGATTTAATTTTGTATTTTGAGTTTCATTTAGATATAAGCAAACAGCTGTAGGTATATTTATATTAATGTATTTAATCCTAGTTTCAAATTGTAAATATTGTAAAGTGTGTATAGAAAAGGTTCTTGGAGTTCGGAGATATTTAATGTTGTCAATTACCTTAGGCCTGGTCAGGTTATTCATTGTCTTGTTTTCTTCGGTCATAAAAACTATTTATTTTATTACAGGCACAATCTTCTTGTTAACCCATCCATTTAATAGTTGTAAATGTAAGGTATAGTAGAATAAATTTGATTGACATATTTCCTGTTGTAGACAAAGTATTATATTATTATAATAGTGAAACAGACATGTAAATAATTTACATATCTGTAACTGTATACTTGGACAATACCTCATATTTTCAGCATTTACTTCTGCTTAAGACATATGTTTCTGCCATTTATAGGCGTCGTCAGTTAAGCTAATGAAGCAATGTATACAAATGATACAAATCTTTATAAATAGATCTGTATCTGTATATGACATTAAGCTGAACCGCCTATCAGATATAGCAAGTTTCATCCTATAAGGTGGCACTTATTTATAAGTGACAGTTTACGGACGAAAGAGACTTTACCAAAGAAAGCGATCTTTCGATTGACCAGCTATGCAAGTACGAACCGAAAGCAATACGGGTAGTCCTTCAAAAACGAGCCAGGTGGCGGTAAATATACAAAAAGGTTTTAAATATGTCTATACGTTAAATGCACGTATAAGGCTTTTGTTTCATTATGAAACAGACATGTAAATAATTTACATATCTGTACCTGTATACTTGGACAATACCTCGTATTTTCAGCATTTACTTCTGCTTAAGACATATGTTTCTGCCATTTATAGGCGTCGTCAGTTAAGCTAATGAAGCAATGTATACAAAAGATTTGTATCATTTGTATAAATTTTTAAATGGAAAATGAGTGTTAAAATAACCGGTGTTTGGAAAGTAGGAGTTTTGAAGTGAGAGATGGAGCATAATGATGGGTGTTGGAAGGTTGCTTCAAGGAGGGTCATCAAGTAGGACGTCTTGAGGTTGTCGATGGATATCAAAATGGAGATGTACTTTCATTTCGGAAATCAGTTGGATAACCAATCTTCCAGGGTGTCGATGGCTTCTTGTAGGAGTCGTTGGCTTATTCAGGGGGATCGCGAACGGATCGGTCCCGTTCGTGTGCTGCGATCGAGTGGATGGCCTATTATCGCTTCCTCTCCTCTCTGTTTCAGTGGTCCAGTTGCGGGTCGTCGTTACGAGTAGGCATGTTACACCGGGAGTTAGGAAAAATAAAAATAATTTAAGTAATCGGGTGGCCTGCCCGGGCCTGCTCAGTCGTCCTCCCGGTGACAATGGTGTTTGGGTGGAGGTGGGTTGCTTGACCCACCGTCTGATTTGCTCGTGTTGCTCTCTTTTAGGTTTAAATGAAATACTGCTCTTTGTTTCAGGGTGATTAAATGAAACACGATTCTTTGGGCACATCAATAATTAAACTCTTCTTTATTTTTAACTTATACCCAAAGTCTCACAAGGTTTACACAATATTTCTTAAATCTATAATTCACTTAAAAGTACTTACTACTGTTTCCGCGGGGTCACGCACTTTCACTAATTCACTAATTGTTTGAATTGCTAACTGGCTCTATGGTCTGCGGTTTCACCTACGGCTGACAACAGTTGTCTCACCGGCTGGTTGACTGACTGACTCCTCCAGAGCTTCGGCCCCGCTTTAACATGCTATCGATGGAGTGGGAAGTCGCCCCACTCCTCTGTGAATGGTCCACGCCGTCGGTGGGCGGGGCCTAGCGGTGGCATCGTGAATGCATAAATAAGGGTGGGGTGATGGTTTGCCGGCATTCCCGATGCACCTGTGGTTGGAGTCGGATCGTTGCTGCTGTTCACTCGTGACGGGCTGTATGAATGTTTTGTATTTTTGAACCAGTCTACGCTCAAACACGTCGTGCTTCCAACCGGAGGCCGCCGATGGTAACAGGCACGATGTTTCGGCGACGGTTCGTGTAGGCACTTAATGTTGAGCGGGTTCAGATGGCCGGTCACATTCTCACTGCGTCTTCTGATCTAGCAGTATTCCAGTTGAGATAACTTACGACGAAATATCGTCAAGCGAACCCGGAAGCAATGGCCGGGAGAATTGTTACATTAACGAAATTAATACTGAATTCGAACACCACTATCAACTGCTCACCGCAATTAAGGGAAGACACACTCGAGGTAATTGACCGAACGTTCAACGAAAGATGGTAGATCCAGATCAACCGAAAATACAAGTCAGAATACCAGAAAACAATACCGAACCGCCTAAGGAAGAAAAAAAACACCACCGAACACAGAGCAAGAAACAACCTGAAAACAAAGCTGATGACTTTATATACCCGAAATTTACAAAGAAGCCGAAAACAGACGAAACAACTATACCGATAGAAACAAAAAAATCATACGACGCCCTCGAAACCAAAACCGAGGAAAAAATGGAAGAAGAAACAACCGAATTCACCCCACAGCCTTCAACATCAGATAGCACACCCAGGGTAAGTGACAAAACAAACACTACACATAACACAAAAACTGAAACACGAAAACCACACAAAATCGCACCAATAATAATAACAGAAAAAGACAAATGGGAACACATACGACACATACTCAAAACACACAACATTAACACTGTACAAAACAAACTTGTGAAACCAGGCGTACACATTGAACCGAAAACTGACGAAGACTACCGTACACTTAAACAAATACTCGACAATGAACACATTCAATATTATACATTTCAATTAAAAAGCGAAAAGACACTAAAGGTGATTATGTGAGGCATTCCTACCTCTATCACCGATACTGACATTACAGACGACTTGACTGACAAAGGCTACCCGACATTAAAAATCAAAAGAATGAACGATAAACACGGCATACCGGCACCACTTGTATTAATCGAACTAACGAGACAGTACAAATCTATTTACAACATACATGACTGCTGCGGACTCACAATTAAAATAGAACCATTAAACAAACGGACAGACATAATACAATGCCACAAATGCCAGACTTTTGGACACCATCAAAAAAACTGCAACATTAACTACAAATGCATGAAATGCTGAGACGAACACTCGACACACCTATGTACAAAAACGAAAACAACCCCACCAAAGTGTGCAAGCTGCGGTGGTCCTCACCTATCTACATTCATAAACTGTCCTAACAACCCAAACAACCCTACAAACAAAACCACACCCAAACCTAAATACATACCAGCACCACCCCCAACAACTAACCCCTGGACTCAAAAACAAAACAACACAACACCTAACACAATTGACGAATTAGCACTTGCCTTAGGCAATATGCTAATAACATTACACTCCACAAACGCAACAACACAACAGATACAATACTTTGTAAAGCAAACACAGACAATTGTCACACTTTACAACAACAAACATTAAACACACACATGACTGAAACGCAAAAGACCGATGACCAGTGACTTAAACGCAAAAAAGCGACGAACACACAGACTACACACACACAACACAGGACCGCACAAAAAACACAACAACACAAGATTAATTATTAATCAGACTCAAACACGTAACAACCCTGGGAGATACGAAACAATGGAGTGGAAATGGAGGCAACTTCGACCACGAAACAAAATTCAAAAACTCATGACAATGGCCGGTCCAGTACTATGATTTTCCTGCTCGCGAACGTTCGCAACTGGACATTCGCTGCACGATGCCTGTATCGGTGATTTTCTCAATCCCCTAGCAAGCAATGGTTTCCATGTCGGTGGTAAACTTTGTGCATTGTCCCGTTTGTTCATGCTTTCAGGTCTTTTGTTGATTTATATGGCTTGACGTATTGTTCTTGTACGTATATTTGTCCTATGTATTTTGAAAGTTTATTGTATGTCTAGTCTGTATTACATGTTGTGACCTTATTATTGCAACCTTATGTTCTTCGGCCTTGACACTTATTCGCCTGTTAGTTTGTCCAAGATATGTTTTTGTACAGTTCTTTCAGGAAATTTCATATACACCTTAATTTTCTAAGTGCGGATTACTTAGAAAATTAAGCACTTCAAGTATTTTTCGGTTCGTAGTGAATATTGTCTTAATATCCTTTGTCGTTCTTTTGACGTACGGTAAAAACGCTCTTGATGTGGTATTTTCCGGTTCCTTTTCCTTTTGGGCTTTGTTTCTATTATGTATAGCTCTATTGATGTCATTATTTGTAAAATCGCTGGCCAACAAAGTGCTCCGTATTGTGCTCATTTGTACTTGCGTTTTCTTGATCCGTTAATCATCCTGATCGTGAAATAATTGTTTTGACTACCAAATACAGTTCCGTTGGGTAGTGTGAATGAGCGCTATTCGTATGTGTCTCTTTTCGATATAATGTGTGCCCTAATGTTCCGTCAGGTTTCTTAATGACTAGAACGTCCAGGAAAGGTAATTATCCCGATTTCCATTGTGAACTTAATATTAGAATGTACGCTGTTAAGGTCCAGTAAATTAATTTGTCCAGTTTGTCATGTCCGTGTGGCCATATAGGAAACGTATCATCCACATAGCGAAGCCATAATGTCGGTTTGTGTTCGGCGCTCTCCAGTACTTTGGTCTCAAATTCTTCCATAAATAAGTTCGCTATTATCGGCGATAACGGCGAGGTGAGAGTTCAGGAAATTACTGCGGAAATAGATCTACTATAGCACTCACACAATGGCGTTGTTGGAAATCTTATGAATCAATCTATTTTTATAATAATTGATTCTAAGACCGAAACGCCCCAAAATTCAAAAAAGAAAACCCAAGCTCAGAATTAATATTTAAGCGGTTTGAAAAAAGCAAAAGGGAAGCATAACTTACATTGAATACAAGTGAAATTGTCAGCCGGTTCCTGCATTTATATAATTAGCGCAAATGAAACAATAATTCTAAAAGCATGATATATTAAGTACAGCCCTAGTACTATAATTTTATTTCATAATGTAAGGAAATTACTGAATAATAACCAACTCATAGAGTAGCTTCACCGCAAGCAAAATATGTAGGTGCCTGAAAGCTGTGTAATTAATTTTCACCGCTAACAATGAACGTGCATTTAACTGAAAAGTATTTCATAAGGTTTTGTTATTTCATTTATCTGTACGAAAACATTTTTGCGGACATGACTAGTCAAAGTACAAAGAAATGTGACAGTGTTATTAATGATACGTTCTTATATCTCCTCTCCTGTAAAATACAATTTAGTACAATATGCGACCGTATTTTGAATTTTAAATAATTAATGAGATTACATCCAAATTATTTATATAAAGTTTGCATTTAAATGAATAATACAATTGATTAAATTTCAATCCTATTTTACATACAAGTCAATTTGAATTATATCTAACATTTATAAAGTTTTATAATTCTTGTTATTCAAGCGTATTGACATGTTATGTCTATAAACTCATTATAAAAATTTTAAACCCGGAAATGGTGAAACCGAGAGAAAATTCTTCAACATAAAAAATAATTGAAAAGGCTGCCTTAAGATGAGACGTTTGTTTTAGGATTTTAATTAGCAAAATCCTCTTTGCTTACTATTAAAACTTAAAAACTACTCAAAAAAGGTATATCACCACTTACCACAATTAATAATCGTATTGTGAATACGTTTTCGGCAACTAAGTTGTCATCATCAGTAGGTAAAACCACTAATCAATGTGTCGCACAATCTGGATCAGGTATGTAGATGACATTCTCGCGGTTTTTGATACATGGAAATGCGAATTAGACATGTTCGTTAATCAGTTAAATTTGAAATTTCCAACTATTAAATTCACGGTGGAAAAGGAAAACAATGATAGGATACCATTTTTAGATACATTGGTAATTAGAAATAAACATAAAACACAAATCGATATTTTCCAGAAGAAACCAATGTCAGTAGATTCATCATGGCGGATTCAAATCATAGTTGTCAACATAAGACAGCTTTCTTTAATTTCTTAGTCAATCGGTTACTAAATTTTCCGTTAACAAAAGAGAGATATGAAATAGAACTAGATTTTATTAAAAGCATCGCGAAGATAATGCCTTTGAAATAGAAATAATCAATAAACTAATTATAAAAACTTTAATCCGCGAATCCACAAGTTTAATATCTCAATGTAACCAGTATGGTATGGTATGTGTTTACCATACCAACCTATCACAAAAAACATTAATAGAGTTGTGAAAGAAAGAGGTGTGTCTCCAAGTTGCCTTTCGGTCCGAAAATACTATCAAAAGTCTCTTAGGGAATACCAAAGATAAAGCTAATTTGAATTCGAAATCAGGTATATACGAAATTAATTGCGATTATTGTAATTTGAAATAAATAGGCCCAACGAAACGATCAATAATAACCCGATTTAAAGAACATATATCGCATATTAAATACAATAGACCAGAAAAATCTAACGTGGCCAATCATTCCTTAAATACAGAACACAATATGTCGAATAAAGGGTTAAAACTTGTCAAAGCCATCAATAATCCCCGAGATCTTGACGCATATGAAAGTATTCATATCGTTAAAAACAAACGGAACACGATTAATGTAGACAATGGTGAGATTGCAAATAGTTGTCTCTTTTCATCCATACAAAAGAGGTGGAAAGGTTAAAGACGTGCGAAGAGAGAATAAACACATGTGGTTACCGTTTTCTTAAGAGAGGTAATTTGTAATTTTTAATCGATATATTTTTATTTTAAAGTCAGTGTATACGTGGACGCCATGTGAAGGTGGTGCGTTTTTATATGTGTTAGCTTTACTGTGCCCCATCTGTGACACTTTGATTAGTGGTTTTACCTACTGATGATGACAACTTAGTTGTCGAAATACGTATTTAGGATAGGATTAGTAATTGTGGTAAGGGGTTATATACCTTTTCTGAGTTTTTGCTTAACCACAGTCTCCAAAAAAAGACCTTTTAAAAAACTACTATTAAAAAGGATATACCATCGAAGTAAAATAGAATTTTATTGTAAAAACCTCGTAATGTAATCATTCCAAATCCACTAAACAAATAAATGTCGATATCTACCACTGAAAGACGAACAAACAGAAGTGAATGAAGGAACAAAATGACACACTAACCAGTCAACAAAATTAACATCCGAACAGAACTGATAGACATCGGGTTCTTCTACATCAACTGAAAGAATATTTTCACCTATAAAACAAACAATTTAAAACAATCATAGTTTTAAATTACTCAAGAGGGACTCAAGAGGAATAACTAAACATATTAATAGCTTATTTGAAATATTTTAAGATATCATTTGCTGAAAGGGCATAAATCATAAATAACAATATGATAACATCAAAAACAAGATTAATTCAACAATTAAATGAAATTTTGGAAAAATATAAAAATTTTGACATATAAATTAAAATATTTAATATGGAAATATTAATTAAAACAAGCATAAAAAATCTAAATATATGCCACACGATTTAAATTAAAATTACAGGAATTGTTTACATATAAAGAAGTTCCACAGATGTTATATACATATTAGTATTTTCTACACAACAGTTTTTTATAATGTGAATAAAAAGAGAAAATAGTTATTTACGATACAAGTGTTAAAAGTGCGATTTTATTTCACGAGTAAAAGTTTGCGACACGAGCGTTAGCGAGTGTCGCAATTTACGAGTGAAATAAAATAGCATTTTTAACATGTGTATCGAACAATATTTTTTCTACAAACACAATTTTTATTATAAAATATAATGAAACTCCAATGACCAAATTTGACAGCTCATAAATAAGTTTTGACACAACTTAACGCAATCGTTAAATTACGTCAAATTAAGTTGTCACAATTCATACAAAAGATGAGTTCGTGTTTTAATAAAGAAAATGAAGTAATAGCGAGAATAATAATTCTGAAAGTACCTACTGCAACACAGGAAATAAATACCTCGAATTACACAAACTGTACATTTAATATTAATTATCCAAGAAATATGTAATTTTCATTTAGTAATAAAAATCATTTTAATATATGTTGTCATTTTTGACAAACTGTCATGTCAATTTACTTTTAACACTAGTGTTAAAAGTACTACTTTTAACACGCTACGCTATAAAATCGCATTTTTAATTAAATTAGCCGTGTCAAAATGTCAACTTTTAACGGTGTTTGTAGAAAATAGTATATTAAAAAACAAGTTTCATAAGGCACCATTTTGCCGCACGAGATCAGTTTAGAAAACGAGCCGCGTTAGCGGCGAGTTTTCTAAAGAGCGAGTGCGGCAAAAGGCCTTATGAAACGAGTTTTTTATATTATTTTTTCTATTTTGCGTTTTTTACATTAATAAATTGCTTAAATTGGAATTATTTAATTTGAAAGTTCAGAGTTTAATTTTTATATAAAGCATGCAGTTGGTCACATTGATACTTGACATTTTCAAATTTAAATTTTGCTATCCGCGAAGTATATTATATTACATATTATTTATTAATTTTCGTTAACATTACTTGATACTTCATTTAAAAATATAGACATGAGTGACATAGAAACATATATATGTTGTTGTCAATTGTATACAACATACGTTGTTTGCATAAAATACGGACATATATCATATCTGTCAAATGTACATAAATTCTTAAAATCAAATGACAGCAATGATATTTATTTCTGTATTCGAACAACGCCAACATTGAAAAATGAAAAAAAGCGTATCGAAATGAAGCTCATTTCGATACTGTTTTGGGTTTCATAATGAAGTCATTTCGAACGCAAAATAGAAAAACAATATTTTATGTGAGAAAAATAATCCCAAATACGGAATAAAAATAATTACTTCAAAATGCATTTTAAGAGAGAGAAACATTTCTTATTTAATATTTAAAATCAACGTGTCAAACAGTAGAACAATTCATGGCAAAAAAACATCTAAAAAAATCGTAAATAAAATCCATTAGCGAAAACATTCCTTGGAACTTGTTCGAATGCATTCTAATGCTAGGGCATTGACCTGATTTAAGTACATGCGTACGCGAATGGCTATTGGCGTTCGCCGTTCACGTGGACTGCCGTTCTGTTGCTAAGCCATTTCCACTGCGACAATTTGACATGATAAGAGATGCATAGTCCACGTTGCTTGATCGTATGGTTCCCATGACAACCGTTAATTCGCATTCAATTTCCAATGAAATATAAGTAAATATTAACATATTTTCGCCGTTATTTCTTATTTGAAGTTTTATATTTGCAATATTTTAAATTACCCATTTTAGTATTTAGAATTACGATGCCTGAATATTCATTTTATGCATTTAGTCAACTACATTTACAATTAGATATTATCATATTAAATTTAAAATCATAGGATAATAATTTAGAAATCTGTCAGAAAATATCACTATTAATTGTTACGTTACTTAGCAACAGTACCTATCAAAAGCATTTGTCGAAATGCCATGAAATTTAATACCATATGATCATATATTTCTACCCTCTAGAAGGCAATGACATTTTTCTTTTTTAAACTTAAGTTGGTACCATAATTTAAGTTAACTTATTTTGCAGCGTGTGTGTGATATAGGTTATTTTATACTGATGACAGATTAGGTTTTGTCATTTTGACAAATAATTACATACAAACGTTTCAGTTGAAAAAATAAAAAGTTTAATAATAAAAACAGCTACAATAAATGTTCAAAGTGAGCTGCTTCATTTTCTATGCATAGCGCAACTCTTCGTCTCATATTATTGAAGGCATTCCTTAAATTATGTGGTGTAATTTCCTCACAGACATTTCGGATAGCATTAGTAAGTTCTTCAATTGTATGTGGACGATTCGTAAATACTCTATTTTTTAGATGTGGATAAATGAAATAGTCCATAATTGTTAAATCCGGAGATCGTGGTGGAATGTCTACTATTCGATTATCAAAGAATTCATGCAATAATTCCATCGTTTCTCTTGTCTTATGGGCTGTTGCATTATCTTGCTGGAAATATCCCTCGCGGAGCTCATCATCATGTAATTGATTTACAAATGGTAGCAATAAATTATTACGATATCGTTCTGCATTTATCGTATTATTAAAGAATATTGGAACAATAATCCGTCTACGAGAAACAGCAAGCCAAACGCCTATTTTTTGTGAATGCAAGGGTGTTTCAAGAATTTCATGTGGATTTTCACTAGACCAGATGCGCATTGTTTGTTTATTTATATATCCTGATAAATGAAACCATGCTTCATCGGACCAGAAGGATTTGTCAAGAACGTCATCGTTATTAATCGTACCTAAGAACCATTGACAGTAATTAACTCTGGTTACATGATCGATTGGTAAAAGCTCTTGCACGCAATGACATTTGTATGGAAATTTTTGTAAGTCTTTTTTAAGGATTCTCTGGCAGGTCCCATATGACAGTTGTGTTTGTTGGGAAAGCTTACGAATCGATTTCTTAGGTGACTGATTTATTCGTCCCTCAACATCTGCTATATTTTCAACTGTCCGCTTTAGTGGTCTACCAGCACCTGGTTTTCGAGACACAGACCCTGTTTCACGGAATTTAGCCACTGACTTTTGAATTAATTGCCGCAAACTGTGATATGTTGTTGGAAAATTTGGTAATTCTGCCCGAAATTCTTCTATACAAGGCTGCAAGGAGTACGACCATTCTCCATTTTCTAATTTTACACCATTCCTAAAGTATGATTCGATCAGAAAAACTTTATGATTTATTGTAAACATTTTTAAGTGTCAATTAATAAATATATTAATGACAGATGAGTTTTATTTATCAGAACATACACATAATGACAGATGTATTTTATTTGTCACTACCAACACGATATTTTCAAGAAATAATTTCATGGCTTGCTAGAGGCTAAATATAAATGATCATATTGTACTATTATATGTTTGAAATTTAGTGATTTAGTAGTTTATATATAATTAATTAAAGTTTTACATTATTGTCACAATCAAGGTTGATTTATTATTTTGGTTCATTAATGTATTCAATTATGGCAATAAATAAAGTGTTTTTTTTGTTGTATTGTGATGAGTTAGCAATATAATTTTAAAACTTTTCAGATTAATTTATGAATATAGTATGAAGTATCAACATGCACGAATAATATACTTACTTTGGTGAATAAGTTTCTGAAATGGGGTCTCTAGTTTATTTCGTTCCTGTACCTTGTACCTGTACCTTGTACCTTGTACCTCCTGTATATTCTCTCGCCAATTAAAATCTTCTATAGCTATTTTGTGTTTGGATGCTAAATATGATTCTAGTGCTCAATCATTTTATAGTGTTGGAGCCATTGTGTTTTTTAAATCTTTTTTGAAAAGTGATAATAAATCATAATAATTATCTTAAATATGTTTAAAAATATTGCGCACTATTTTACTTTCCTTTAAATATGTAATGTACTCAAATAGACGTCATTATTTATTCACTTTAATTAAAAATGTGTAGATAGTCGAGTAGTTTTGCTTACAAATATAATACGATTAGTTAAAAATGTGTTGATAGTCGAGTAGTATTGCTCGCAAATATAATACGATTTTGTATTACCTTGTAATTATGACTAGAGAACGGACACGCTTACCACTCATTGCAGTACTGGCGAAAGGCTGTATTTCTAAAATATTTAATTTTATTTATATAATTGGAAAACGAACGGGTGGTGATCTATAAAATTACGAAATACATATGTATTTGTTGAAAAGTTGTATTTTTAAAGTTTTTAAGTTTATTTCTATAATTGGAACATTTTTATTTGTTCATTTTGTCGTGCAAGTTGAGTAAAGGAGTATTAATATTGACTAGCAATAGTTTCTCAAGGTTTTCTTCTTTCAATTTTGTTCTCTTCGAATTAAGTACATCCTTATAAATAGAAAACGTCCTTTCTACATCGCAACTGGTTATAGGTGCATACTGGAAATATTATTTTATTTCTTCATATTTAGCCGTTAGATTTAGTGGAATTGTCTCCATACATAATTGCTGCAATGTAATTAAATCTGGATTTCTATTAAGAATTGCTTCAAACTTTTGCCGCAGGCCACATCCGAAGTCACTTGGAATACTTTTCAAATTATTAACAGCCACATCTAATGTGGTTAATCCGTCATTTAATTTGAGATTTAGATTTTCAAAATAAGTGATTAGTTTTGGCAATTTTCCAAAGTGTTCGTGAAGAAAGTACAACTGATTTTTTAAATTTGGGATTTGTGTGGGCTCCTTGCACTCACCAATACTTCTAGCATCCTCCTTTAGCAGTGTTACGAAATGTTTTAGACTATCGAAATTCGCAGCATAATAACTAGTAGCTTATAGCCATGTTCCCCATCTAGTTATTACTGGAGTGGGAGGCAGTGACAGAAATGGAAATTTTTCCCTGAAAAGAGCTACCCTCAATGGTGCTTTTCTGAAAACTTTTTTAAAAGCTGATACAAGTCTATCAACTTCCGGAAAAGTGTCTCTGATATATTCACAGATTCTGTGGAGAGCATGTGCTACACAAGTAATATGCAGCATATTAGGATATGTTTTCTTCAATAGTCTGCCTGTTTTTAACATATACGCAGCACTATCACTGACAAATAAAAGTATTTTTTCTTTGTACGTGGCGTCCGAATGAAGCATTTTTTGCATATTCTCCTTAATGGTTTCAGCAACTGTTTCCACATCAACTCTATTTATAACACTTGTTGCTATTACATATGAGTTATAGGGAATAGTTGGATGTAGTACACCAGCTACAACATTTACCACACAGCGTCCTAACATATCCACCG
The DNA here is from genome assembly GCA_935421215.2 of Melolontha melolontha. NCBI lineage: Eukaryota > Metazoa > Arthropoda > Insecta > Coleoptera > Scarabaeidae > Melolontha > Melolontha melolontha. The sequence continues at coordinate 17,093,020 of OW285237.1, read as the reverse complement.
TTTCGTCGGCGCTTATCCATATGTATTGATTTAAAAGATGGCTTCTAATGCGTTTTACTGTTCTCGTATAACACCTAGAAACATAATATTTGCGTAAAGTTGATTCATCAGGAACATTTCGACCAGTATATTTTTGAAGAAATATGTTTAAAGTGGGATTGCTAAGTTTATTTAATGGAATATTAGCCGCCTTAAAAGTTTTACAGAGTTCAGATGTGTTTGCGATCCTAAGTGACGAATTTTTGACGATATTTTACGGATTTTGTAATAAATTTCGGAATCACTGACAATGGACATACAATCAGTATGACCGTCAATCCAACTCGCCATTGTTTTACAATGCCGTTCTCGACATTCTTCCATATCATGTCTGAAAAAGTAACTTCAACAATGCTCTAGATCTAAATAAATGAAAACTAAAAATGTGTGCGTAAGTTATTGAAACTGAACGAAATTCAATGCACACTTACGTCGAAATAATTGGTAGAAATAGATTCAATCAAACAATATTGAACAGGATCTATGTGGCTGTTAATAATTTGAAAAGTATTCCAAGTGACTTCGGATGTGGCCTTCGGCAAAAGTTTGAAGCAATTCTTAATAGAAATTCAGATTTAATTACATTGCAGCAATTATGTATGGAGACAATTCCACAAAATCTAACGGCTAAATATGAAGAAATAAAAGAATATTTCCAGTATGCACCTATAACCAGTTACGATGTAGAAAGGACGTTTTCTATTTATAAGGATGTACTTAATTCAAAGAGAACAAAATTGACAGACGAAACCTTGAGAAACTATTGCTAGTCAATATTAATAGTCCTTTACTCAACTTGAACGACAAAATGAACAAATAAAAATGGTCCAATTATAGAAATAAAATTAAAAACTTTAAAAATACAACTTTTCAGCAAATACATATTGCTATGGACTTTCCTTGGACAAGTAAGGAAAAAGTATGAACAATTAGTGAACTCAGTAATAGGGACATTCTAATGAAAATTAGCTATTTCAGTTGTATATTTATTTATTTCAGACGGGGTTCGATATATATATATATTATTTTATAAATAAAATAAATTGTATGATGTATGAAATTATGATTAGCCCTTGTATATTTAGGTTGACCAAGGAATTGAACTTGCCGCTTCTTCGGATATTGTATTTGATGAAATGTATTGTCTGTATAAATTTTGATTTTATAGATGGTAGGGATGGCCAGGCGGATATGAATTTTTCATTTTTGTTTCAGAGGTATCTTGTCTGTTAAAGTGTTTAGTTCGTTAAAGAATAAAATAATCAATTTTATTCTTTGTTGTATAAATTCGGTCTGTATATTGTTTTGCATTTAGTGTAAGGTGCAAGAAAATCTTAATTCGATTTTTGCGTAGTTTTTATGTTTATTTGAAACTTTGTGAAAAAAGATGCCTCTCGTGTATTTTATAAAATCGCACAAAAATTAATGTAAGTTGATAAAATTTATTTTGTTTATATATTTGATATCAGGATTATTTTCATTGTTATAAATTTATGTATTTATTATAATTATATGTTTGAGAGTAGTATATGGATATTAGTGAAAATTGACATGTTTTTTGTAAGGGAAGTTGTTTTTTCTTAAGATAATTTTTCGAGAACATTTTTAAATTCAAGGTTGGAGGTATTGTAGTGGGGGATTGACCTTGTCATGTTATTTGGTGCATGAAAATTTCAACTAGCGTGAGTTTTGAAAACTAATTTGTTTTTAATATTTGTTTGTGGGGGTCACAGTAGAGGTTAAACTTGACAGATTTCACTAATATTTATTAATTTTATATTTTAATCGTGATTTAAAAAGAGGTTTTTCTCTTTGTGCGAGTCAATATTCACAAAGTGTGTTTCCTCATTGCTACTGTTTGATGATGCTTTAGCACCCTATACACTTTGTAGAGGGATATTTTTTTTAATTTTTTTTTTAATATATTAATGTGAAGGGAAAATGTGTGTATAATTTATCTGACACCTCGTGTTTTATTTTATGACATAACCTGTATCCGAGAGGATCGACCCAGAGACGTAAGCTCAAGGATTCTACCAGACTGAATAGCCGGCGATATAAGCTGTAGTGTGAATTAAAATTAAATAAGCAATTTCAAAGCAAATTCCACTGCACAATTTTGGCAGCCCAACGTGTCGGCGAATGAAGATAAGCAAATAATTTGGAAATATAAGATAATTTATAAATTTGGAGAGTATAAAGTGTCACGTGAATATAATTAAATTAAAAGAGTTATATTGAAGAAATAGTAAACAATAACAAGCAGAATGGAGGATATTCCGAATGTAAATGAATGGAGACAACCACCATTAATTGGCAGTCAAGAATCATTAGAAGGTGCGAGGACAGGTATAAGCAATCTCAATATAAATCCCATGCATGAAGCAGGACAGGAAGGTGATAACAGTAGAGGGATAATGGAAATGATACATGCCATAATGAATATGATGCAACAAAATCATAAGGAGATGGAAATGAGGATGAATAGGATGGAACAACAACAAACGTATATGATACAACAAAATCATAATGAAATAAAACAACAAATGAATAGGATGCAACAACGACAAGTAGATATGGAGAGAAAATTGGAAGAGATAGTAGATCAAATGGTACCTATAAATAGCAGCAAACAAACAGATAAAGACATAATAGATGAATCACTTCCGTTAACAAACGAACCCAACATACCACAAAACACGGTTAGCGTAGATCAATTTTTAGAAGAAAAGGAAAAAAGAGAATGGCAGGAACAGAAACTAATGTACATGCAGAAACAAATTGAACAAGTGAGAAAAGAGAAGAGTGAAGAAAGTGTACCTGTGTTCATCCCTGTACCAGTACAAAATGAACCATTGCCGAAGTTTTATGGTATGGCAAACACAAATCCCATGGGTTTTCTAAAAAAATTAAAGGAAAGTCTAGAGGATGTGCCAGGGGACCAAAAGAAGCTCCGGAAAATAGGGAACTGTCTCAAGAACGATGCAATGACCTGGTGGGACATGATCTCGGATGAGGTGAAGACGATGGAGGAGTTCGAGGTCAGATTTACCAGTCAATTCTGGGGAACAACAAGACAAACGAGGGTAAGAAATGATTTATTAGTTGGTAGATATAATAATAATAGTAATGAGTCACGAGCGTCGTATGTTATGAGAAGACACTCAATTTTAAAATATTTGCAACCAAAAATCACTGATAGAGATTTAATATGCCAATTAAGTACTCATTTCGATGCACAAATTAGTCAGGCAGTAGCCATTCAAAATATAAGTGACATGCAACAATTTATTGAACTTTTGAAAAGATTAGATGACGTGGAATATGGTAAAAGATATCAGAATAATTATATAGATCGCAGTGTTAATAGATCGTCATATGAAAGAGTAGAAAATAATAATAATATATATTCAAGTCCTCAGCGAGTAAATAACTATAGTAATAGAAATAATCGAATGGATTCACCAGGTCGAATAGATGATAATCATAGTAAAGAAATAAGAAAGGAAAATTTAACAGAAGTTAAAAACTATACAGGGACACGTCCTAAAGATAGTCGATGTAATTTTAATTTAGAAACAAAAGATAAACAGGGGAAAGTAGAATTAGCATGTAGCAAGGATTTTTGATAAAACCAACCAAAAAGAATGAATGTAATGCATTGTATGAACAGTCGAAATACGCAATAAACACGGTTTTACCTCATATAAAAATAAAAATAAATGATAAAGAGTTAAGTTGTTTAATTGATTCAGGAAGTGAAACGTCATTTTTAGATGAGAATGTGATTGAATGTTTGATTAAAAGTAATGTGGGGAAATATATGCCCACGAGTAAAATTACAATAGTAACAGCTACAAAGAAAATTTTAACAGTAGTGAATAAAATTTTTATTGTTGAATTTATGATAGATAATAACAAGTTCTTGGGAGAATTTATAGTATTAAAAGGATTAGGAAGGGATGGAATACTAGGAGTAGATTTATTAGATAAGATTAATGCAATAATAGATATACAAAAAAGGGATATAATAATTAATAATACGAAAGTCGAATGGATTAAGGAGGTTATGATGATGGAAGATATGGGTAAGGAAGAAAATGGAGAAGTGGAGTTCCCTGAAGATATAGATATGATGAAATTGGACTGCAGAGAGGATAAGGAAGTAGAAATAAAAAATTTAATTAAAAAGAATATAGAGTTAGTCAATAAATTTCCTAGTATCGCCAGAAATTACCGACACTCCTTAGAGGTAGATGAGACGAGACCATTTAAGGTGAAAAATTATCCCATTCCTAGAAATATTCAATCACAAGTGAATGATGAAATTAAGAGGATGCTGAGAGATGGTGTTATTGAAACTGGTAAAACGCGTTATGTTAATCCATTAGTAGTTGTAAAAAAGAAATCAGGAGGCATTCGATTATGTCTGGATGCACGTCGACTGAATGAAAGAACAAAGCCTCAGTTTGAGACGCCTATTACGATAGAACCATTATTGGCGAAATGTTACAATGCAAGAATATATAGTAAATTGGACTTAAAAAGTGCTTTTTGGTTGGTTCCATTAGAAAAGGAGTCCAGAAAATATTGTGGATTTATGGTAGATGGACGAGTATATCAATTTAGGACTGTACCATATGGGTTAAGCAGTTCGGCAGCAGCTTTAATTAGAGCAATGCAACAAATTTTAGAACCTTATGAAGAGTTTGTGGTTCACTACGTGGACGATATTTTAATATACAGCAGGGATGAGCAGGAACACTCACAACATTTAGAGAAGATCATGGAAGTATTAGCCAGAGAAGGGTTAAAGGTAAATTTGAGTAAATGTGAATTTTATAAGAAAGAAATTAAATTTTTGGGGTATAATATAAGTACTAAAGATATAAGTGTAGATGAGAGTAGATTGGAACTCATTAAGAAGTATCCTCTACCTAAGAATATAAGAATGTTGAGAGGATTTTTAGGCATGGTTAACTATTATAAACGTTTTGTACCATACCTGGCACGTATTAGTGTTCCTTTGTATGAAATGCTTAAAAAGAATGAAAAGTTTAAATGGACAGAATTAAGAATGAATGCATTTGAGGAGTTAAAGAAAGAGTTTTATAATCAATTAAAATTAATACTACCAGATTTTAATAAACAGTTTGTTTTAAGAGTAGATGCTAGTGATGTCGCTATAAGCGGAGTTTTAATTCAAATAGATGACGAAGGGATGGAACAACCGATATGTTTTATCTCTCGTATTTTGAAAAGCTATGAAGTTAAATATACCATAAGTGAAAAAGAAATGTTGGCTGTGGTACACGCGATTCAAAAGCTCAAATATTATTTATTGGGAAAAAACTTTGTTGTGGAGACAGATCATGCTGCCTTGACATCACTTTTGAATACACGTTTTAAAAATAATAGAGTGTATCGATGGTCACTATTGTTGTCAGAGTATACTTTTGAAATAAAGCATATTAAAGGCGTTCTAAATGTTTCTGCCGATGCGTTGTCACGAATGTACAACAGTAAAAGTAAATTTCATTACGTAGAGTTAAATGAATATAATAGACACTATGCTACAGGGAATTATGAATTTGAGATGATCCTTCAGGTCCAGCGAGATGAAAGATTTAATATAATAAGGGAACAATTAAATACTAAAGATAATTATAAAAATTTTGTTATGAAAGAGGGGTTGATAATGAAAGTGATTAGGGAAATAAGTTATATTGCTGTAAATGATGCGTATGCAAGGCAAACGATGTTATAAATTCATGAAAGTTTGGGACATATAGGGGGATATAAAGTATGGTTGGTGTTTAGGGAGGCGTTTTATGCTAAGAAAGATCGCATAATCGCTAAAGATGTGGTCAGAAATTGCATTACTTGTCGTTTGGGTAAACATAAGAATAGAACCTGTCAGTATGAGGTAAAGAGTATAATTACTCATGAAAAATTAGAATTGGTAGCTATAGATTATTTAGGGAATCTCATTCCAGGAGAATTTGAATATAAAAATATTTTAGTAATGGTTGATGTATTTTCAAAGTTTGTTAAATTATTTCCCACTTCGCAATATAATACAGATACTTCTATACAATGTATTGACTCATGGATTATGCGTCAAGGGAAAATGAATAGAATATTAGCTGATAATGCTTCGTATTTTAATAATGATAGATTTAAGACTGCTTTACATGATCGTAATATTGAAATTTCTTTCTCTTCCATACGTCATCCATGCGGGAATCCATGTGAGAGATACATTCAGGAAATAATAAAGTTTCTAAGGATTAAAACCTACGAAAATCATGCAGGATGGGTTGCTCATGTCCAAGATGTCGAAGATAACATCAACAACACACCCAATACTGTCACACTGGAATGTCCTGCGACTGTGATGTATGGGACGAAACCTGTCAGACCCTGGAACACACAAAATGAAAGGGTTGACAACCTGGTACAGTTAAAAAACCAAGTTGCTCAAAGAATAACTATAAACGCACAGAAATATTTAAATAAACAAAATGAACAGATTACGACGAGAACGAGATTTGATATTGGAGATGTGGTGATTGTAAAAAGTTATCAAGTTATCGTTTGGGCAGAAGAGATCAAGGTAAATGTCAGAAGCTTGATCTGCCATATACAGGACCTTATCGAATATCGAGATGCTTCAATAATGTGACGTATGAGCTGTATTCGATGGATGGACGTAAGAAAAAAGGACGATATCACATCAGTGCATTGCATCCGTTTATCACACTACAGCATCAGAACGACGAGAATCCTGTTCAACACTAATACAACAAGTTAGTGCCGGGAACCAAGACAGGGTGCGGTACTGTCTCGAGTGCTGTGCTGAAGTTTATCCTTGAATAAAGCTCAGTGATGTTCTGACTTTATTCTCGGATAACTTCGGGGAATCATGCTATGGACTTTCCTTGGACAAGTAAGGAAAAAGTATGAACAATTAGTGAACTCAGTAATAGGGACATTCTAATGAAAATTAGCTATTTCAGTTGTATATTTATTTATTTCAGACGGGGTTCGATATATATATATATTATTTTATAAATAAAATAAATTGTATGATGTATGAAATTATGATTAGCCCTTGTATATTTAGGTTGACCAAGGAATTGAACTTGCCGCTTCTTCGGATATTGTATTTGATGAAATGTATTGTCTGTATAAATTTTGATTTTATAGATGGTAGGGATGGCCAGGCGGATATGAATTTTTCATTTTTGTTTCAGAGGTATCTTGTCTGTTAAAGTGTTTAGTTCGTTAAAGAATAAAATAATCAATTTTATTCTTTGTTGTATAAATTCGGTCTGTATATTGTTTTGCATTTAGTGTAAGGTGCAAGAAAATCTTAATTCGATTTTTGCGTAGTTTTTATGTTTATTTGAAACTTTGTGAAAAAAGATGCCTCTCGTGTATTTTATAAAATCGCACAAAAATTAATGTAAGTTGATAAAATTTATTTTGTTTATATATTTGATATCAGGATTATTTTCATTGTTATAAATTTATGTATTTATTATAATTATATGTTTGAGAGTAGTATATGGATATTAGTGAAAATTGACATGTTTTTTGTAAGGGAAGTTGTTTTTTCTTAAGATAATTTTTCGAGAACATTTTTAAATTCAAGGTTGGAGGTATTGTAGTGGGGGATTGACCTTGTCATGTTATTTGGTGCATGAAAATTTCAACTAGCGTGAGTTTTGAAAACTAATTTGTTTTTAATATTTGTTTGTGGGGGTCACAGTAGAGGTTAAACTTGACAGATTTCACTAATATTTATTAATTTTATATTTTAATCGTGATTTAAAAAGAGGTTTTTCTCTTTGTGCGAGTCAATATTCACAAAGTGTGTTTCCTCATTGCTACTGTTTGATGATGCTTTAGCACCCTATACACTTTGTAGAGGGATATTTTTTTTAATTTTTTTTTTAATATATTAATGTGAAGGGAAAATGTGTGTATAATTTATCTGACACCTCGTGTTTTATTTTATGACATAACCTGTATCCGAGAGGATCGACCCAGAGACGTAAGCTCAAGGATTCTACCAGACTGAATAGCCGGCGATATAAGCTGTAGTGTGAATTAAAATTAAATAAGCAATTTCAAAGCAAATTCCACTGCAATATGTATTTCGTAATTGTATAGATCACCACCCGTTTGTTTTCCAATAATATAAATAAAATTAATTAATAAATATGTATTTCGTAATTTTAGATAGATAGATCACCATCCGTATGTTTTCCAATTATATAAATAAATTAAAAACTTTATAAATACAACTTTTCAACAAATAAATATATATTTCGTAATTTTATAGATCACCACCCGTTCGTTTTCCAATTATATAAATAAAATTAAATATTTTAGAAATACAGCCTTTCGCCAGTACTGCACTGGGCATTGCGTAATGTGGTAAGCGTGTCCGTTCTCTAATTATAAGTTATAATTATTATGACAAGTCACAAACATCTGCAATTCTCTACTACAATCGAGCTGGTTATTTAATAAGGGTTACGATATTGTTAAACCAAACCTATCTCGCAAACTAATAACATTCTGTTGCGAATCCCAAACTGGCGAATAAAATATCCCAACTGCAAGTTTGATCCACGGCTGGCTTAGGAACTTACAATAATTCAATTCCCCTTCAGCTACGCCGTATGTCGCCCCTAGTCGATTCGTCTAGGCCCCTGTAATATTTTTAGAAGTTAGTCGATGGATGCGGCATTTGAAACACCAACGGTGATACTAGCAACAACTTTGATTAATATGGAATTACTAAACTACCTACCCCACAAAGTCTGTTTGATTAATTAACTCGTCTAAGGGGATGATTAGAACCGCCTTCGCAATATATAGGTACACATCCCGAAGGAAATGAGCCATAAATGAAACTAATTTTCCGTTTCCTACTATTTAGCTATCGAATTATATAAGCAATAGATTATATACATAACTATTTCGCCTTGTCGGATATGTATGTTATATGTATATTATGAATATTATTACATAATAAACTTAAAATAAACAAATAGCGTATGTCTAAGTCATCTTTACTTGGAAAGAATGAGCTTAACAATCGCCCTCGAAAAGGATGCAACATTTCATCAATTGTAGTATATTCTGTCAAGTTGCTGTTAGTTTGTCAAATTTTCTTCTTTCAACTCTTGTTGTTTTGTTGTCAAACCTCAAGTAACGAGTAATGAACATGAACCTTTTGTAGCTCATTATAGCTCTTGTAACTTCAATTCCAGTCCCGTCAGTTGCAAAAATTTCTTTTACATTTGTATGATGACACTTTTTTATTTCTAACAAATACAACAAACCCAAGTAAGCGAACAACTCTTCTATGTCAATGTTTTTGCAATCGCGTTCTCTAGAGTATTCGTGCTGAGTTTTCAGATGATCAATGAATATGTTGCTGAACTTCAGTATACTGTCGATAACAGCAACGTCTACAATCTTGAAAAAAGCATCTTTCTCAGCAACAATACTTCGAACACGTTGCGTAATGCCGGCCGGTTCCTTGCAAATATTGACTTGCTTTGTTTTTGAAACAATTAACATTTTCGTTTTTCAATATTGACAATTATCTGTCATAATTTTTTTAAAATAGCATCTTCCTGACATTTTCATCTAACCTATACACATTATTTTAAGTTTTCATATAAGGCACTACATTCAAGATTAAATCAATGTTATTTTCCTTTTTAACAATATGTGAGCGTAAATAGAGTATATGATTAGCAAACGTCAACTTGTAATAAAAAATATTAACAAATCAAGTATTTGAGAAGTTTTTACGCTACTTATGTCAAGCGTGCCGTAAATTTCACCGGTGGAGGAAGATTTCTATCGCGCCGTTTAAAAGAATTAATTTTACTATAAAAAACAAAACTGACATATACTTTTAATAACTATTAACACTATTAACACTTATAATGCATTTCTAATTAGCTTGAACCATGGTCTATCGTGGCTTAATTGGTAAAACAACGGTCCGGCAAACCGTAGACTTGGGTTCAAGTCCCAACGTAGACAAAAATTTTCAATTAAATTACAGGTATGTATGTATGTAAGTAATCGACACAAATAGATATATAGGAGAAACGCGGTCAAAGTCGATAGTGTGTCCTGTATGTAGCACATGCTTAGCTAGGGATGATGTTGATTCTTTTTTAGCTACCGCATTTCTGTGTTCTTCCATCCGTAGGCTGGTTTTACGGTTAGTATGCCCTATGTATGTTTGTTCGCATTCATAGCACGGTATTTCGTAGACCCCTTGGTTTTCTAGTTCTATCTTGTCCTTTGTATTAGGCAAAATGTCTTTTATTTTCCTGTCTGTCGTATAAATGGTGTCTATGTCGTGTCGGCGTAATATTCTACCTATTTTCTCAGTCGTACCTTTCACGTAAGGGAGAAATGCTGTCCGTGTAGATCTTTCTTTCTTTTTTGGTTGATTCTTGTTAATTCGTGAGATCTACAAGGAAAGATCTACACGGACAGCATTTCTCCCTTACGTGAAAGGTACGACTGAGAAAATAGGTAGAATATTACGCCGACACGACATAGACACCATTTATACGACAGACAGGAAAATAAAAGACATTTCGCCTAATACAAAGGACAAGTTAGAACTAGAAAACCAAGGGGTCTACGAAATACCGTGCTATGAATGCGAACAAACATACATAGGGCATACTAACCGTAAAACCAGCGTACGGAGGGAAGAACACAGAAATTCGGTAGCTAAAAAAGAATCAACATAATCCCTAGCTAAGCATGTGCTACATACAGGACACACTATCGACTTTGACGATACAAAAACTATAGCACGCAGTACGAGGTTAACGTACAGGATTATAAGAGAAGCTATAGAAATTGAGAAACGGCAAAACTGTATGAACAAACGTGACGACGGACAGCGTTTGCCTGACACATGGAAGTCGGCCTTGCTCAACAGGCAGATTACACACAAGCGACGTAATGAGAACAACTTGCCACAGCCCAGTCATACTAACTCGGACCGAACGCAAACCGATCGACCAATAGTCGAAAGCGACAGAACAACCGACGGACCAATCACGAGGAGTCAGACACGCGTCCCCACTACGACGGGACCATATAATACGAGCGGCACAGGAAATCGACGCACTCTTGAAGTTACCATTGCAACGAGAAGATCCACTAGAAAAAGGTGAAAGTGATGTCACCGAAACGTCAGGAAGAAAGTTGTCCTTCTCAGGACGAAATCATCCAAACGCGGCGAAATATCCCGAAGAACAACGCTTCAACAAACGACCGCGAAAACATTCGACGAAATATATATATATATATATATATATATATATATATATATATATATGGTACTGATATTATTCTCTCGTTCCGCGTTGATCGTCAATAATGTTAAACAATGAAAATAAATAATTATAAATAATTATTTATTAACGTATGTCGATAATAATATGCTGTCACATTTAATTCCTCACGTCTAATGATATATTGAGGACCGCAATACCAACAGTACGGGTAATAAAGAGATCAATAAAAAAAATGTCTTCCGAAACTAACCTTTGTCGAAGAGAAAGAGAATATTATCTTTCTGAGGGTGTGGTTCTCTATAACAATGTTAATTTTAATTGGTAAACATCATTTTATTATTATTTTTTTTATATTTATTATTATTTTCTATACGAAATTAAATCTGATATAGTTATTTACATCTGGCTATTTCTAATATTATAAAGACAAATTTTATTTTAATATTTTAGATATATCAAAATTTATGAAGAAAAATAAAACCTATGCAAGAGCTTTGAATCTAAGATTTAAGAATTAATAACTATACTAAATAAAACTGGTAAATTGATATTATTCAAGACTTAATGATGAATTGTTGGTCTTAAATATTTTTAGTTTATCACTTACATGATTTGATTTATTGTGACAATATTTGGAGAAATTTAGTTAGACTCGAACCAACTGCAATACTGCTTCTACTACGTAGAAAATTTTCAATTAGTATCCTAGCTATTGAAGAGTCTAGTAGTTAATCTGAAAACAACCAATCCTTAATGATATAAATGGATAAACTTGATCGAATAGCTAATGTGTATCCAACTCCTTCATTCGTAGACCAATTAATAATAATCTTTCCGTAGATCAGGAAATTATTTTCCAAAACACACCAAATGTACCTAAATGTGGTCTATTTTTTTAAATTAATGATGATCCAGCCTTCTGAGTCCTTCACCAGGCATTTTAAAATGACTAATTAATCATATTATGAATTTAAAAGTAAATTACATACAATTGGGTACTTTAATAACTTCTCCTTCAAAAATATTACTTCTACTTCTATTATTGTATGATATATCTATATAATATTACTATTTTTAAATTCACATTCCAAAATTTCTCTCTATATCTTTTTACAGGCAAAAATAATTCTTCCTTCTTTTTTTTCAATTGCTATGGTTATTCAATATACTTTCATTTTTATCCAAGTAAGTTAGTTTTTTAAAAATACTAGTTTTATATTCAGTAAATCTAAATACCTTTTTTTTTAATTCAAATTTGAAAATGACATATTCATATAGTTAATTATCAATTTTAAACTACTCACTTGCATATGTTAAATTTTACAATTATTTATATACATTTACTAAATATAATTTTCACGATTATTCAACTTTCAAAGTATAATTAACTAAAAATATCTACCAAGATTCAACTCTAATCTATATTTACAAAGCTAAGTTATTAAGAATAAGATATTCAATTTTTTTATAAACATAATAACCATTTCAAATTCAAATAAATTAAATATCTCTTGCATATGTTCCAATTTTAAATCGTATAAACATAATATAAGAAATAGCTCATCAATCAATATAATGGAAGTTTATCCCATTATAATATTATTATATTATATATATATATATATATATATATATATATATATATAATATAATATATATATATATATATATATATATAATATTTTCGTGACCTTGGTATGATATAGTATTAATAAGTCGCCGATTAAAGGTCTGGTTTATTACTTCAAAGTATATATATTTGAAACAACCCTACATGTTTCGGCAATGATGCCTTTGTCAAGGATATAAATGACAGAATATAAATATCCTGTCATTTATATTTTTTATATCCTTGACAAAGGCATCATTGCCGAAACATTAGGGTTGTTTTAAATATATATACTTTGAAGTAATAAACCAGACCTTTAATCGCCGACTTATTAATATCATATATATATATATATATATATATATATATATATATATATATATATATATATTTATTTATATATATATATATATATATATATATATATATATAAAGATAATTATTTCGTGACGTTTGTATGTTACAGTAAATTCAATTTGTTGGCGATTTAAGGTCTGGTTTTTCTTCAAAATGTATATATTTAAAACAATCCTACATGTTTCGGCAAATGATACCTTTTTCAAGGAATATAAAATATAATTGCCAATATATTAATATACAAAAAAAGTTTAAGTATATAAATACGTTACGCACGTATTACGAATTTGTTACAAATGAAACAGATATGTAATATACATATCTGTAACTGTACACATGGACAATACACCTCGTATTTTACAGCACTTACTTCTGCTTAAGACACGTGTTTCTGCCATCTATAGGCATCATCAGTCAAGCTAGTGAAGCAATGTAATACAAAATAATACAAAACTATTTAAAAAACAGATTTGTATCTGTATATACATTTAAGCTTAAATCGCCCACAAGACATAGCAAATTTCGTCCTATCAGGTAACACATACATAATAAGTGTCATCTGATGGATGAAAGAGACTATGCCGAAAAAGGTAACCCTTCCCTTGACCGACTAAGTCGGTACAGAAGGGAAGAAAATACGTATCTAGGTGTAGTCCATTAACACGATGCCAGATGGCAGCAAATATACAAAAAAAGTTTAAGTATATCAATACCTTACGCACGTATTACGCATGTGTTACAAATGAAACAGACATGCAATATACATATCTGTAACTCTACACATGGACAATACACCTCGTATTTTACAGCACTTACTTCTGCTTAAGACACGTGTTTCTGCCATCTATTGGCGTCATCAGTCAAGCTAGTGAAGCAATGTAATACAAAATAATAAAAAGCTAATTAAAAAACAGATTTGTATCTGTATATACATTTAAGCTTAAATCGCCCACAAGACATAGCAAATTTCGTCCTATCAGGTAACGCCTACATAATAAGTGTCATCTGACGGACGAAAGAGACTATGCCGAAAAAGGCAACCCTTCCCTTGACCGACTAAGTCGGTACAGCTGTGTGCGATTTAAGCTTAAATGTATATACAGCTACAAATCTGTTTTTTAAATAGATTTGTATTATTTTGTATTATATTGCTTCACTAGATGATGCTTCACTGATGACGCCTATAGACGGCAGAAACACGTGTCTTAAGCAGAAGTAAGTGCTGTAAAATACGAGGTATATTGTCCATGTGTACAGTTACAGATATGTATATTGCATGTCTGTTTCATTTGTAGTATATTAATGTCATACGTATACATTTGTATACGTACGACATTAATATACTGTCATTTATATTTTATATTCCTTGAAAAAGGCATAATTTGCCGAAACAAGTAGGATTGTTTTAAATATATACATTTTAAAGTAAAACCAGACCTTAAATCGTCAACAAATTGAATTTACTATATATATATATTAAACGAAATTATCGACCGTAATATATTGAATAAAATAAATTAAAAGCGGGCAAGCGGTCTGTCAATTAAAAAATTCATTTATCCCTATATCAATTTTATTGACCTTGTACGTCACTTCTATTATTTTTTTTCAACTCTACATTTTTGTCTCCGGAAGGAGCAACAAAATTGTTGCAAAATATAGGGATACTTAATAAATGAGTTTTTTAATTGACAGACCGCTTGCCCGCTTTTAATTTATTTTATTTTAATTTAAAAAGGTATATAACCCCTTACCACAATTATTAGTCGTATCCTAAATACGTATTTCGACAACTAAGTTGTCATCATCAGTAGGTAAAAACTACTAATTAAAAGTCACACATGGGGCACAGTAAAGTAAAGTAAACGCTTCCGCACAACTACTATACACTGCAACCCTGTAAAGACTGAGTAATAATTGTGGTAAGGAGTTATATACCTTTTTAAATTATTATTTAACCACAGTCTCCATTGAAAGAATTTTTTATTTTATTTTATATTATATATATATGTTACTATTGATGTTCTCGCGGACGTATGATGAAGGTGTGGTTTCTCGGGTTCTTGGCCGCGTGTGAGTTTTGTCCTGATAAGGACTATTTACTCTACGTTTCAACGAGATCGCACACGTCATCTTCAGAAGATGATGAGTGCGATCTCGTTGAAACGTAGAGTAAATAGTCCTTATCAGGACAAAACTCACAGGCGGCCAAGAACCCGAGAAACTACACCTTCATATATATATATATATATATATACCAACATAATTTGAAACATACTTGAGTAGGTAATACCTACCAATTTTGTATAATACAAAAGTATTTTTAATAATATATAATATTATTAAAAATGGGGTGTGAAGAACCGACTATAAAACCGACTATTATAGAGACAGCCCTGAATATTCCTTCACGCTCTGCCTTAATAATATCTGCGAGATAGCAAGGTAGTTATGTTTTGTTGAATGTATCTCTTATCCAACAGGGGCGTATTGATAATCATGTAGAAATGTGAAATACGTATCTACGTCTTTGGAGAAGATACATTCAAAAATACATATGAACTTGTATTGTGTTCTTCACACCCCATTTTTAATAATATTATATATTATTAAAAATACTTTTGTATTATATATATATACATTAATATATATATATATATATATATATATATATATATATATATATATATATATATATATATATATAGAAGGGGATGAAATGTGACTAATAAACTTAATTTAAATTCGTGTAGAGCACCAAAACCGACAAAGCAATAGTATATCAATTTGTATTAAAAATATTTTAGATTTGTTAGTCCAGTACAAATTCCATGAAATTACACCGCCTTCTCATTTCCGTATAACAAAAGGTTTGAATTCCACCGTGAAATTATGCAAATTACAGGCAATCATCAAGTCGAACTAGATATTTAAAACTAGGTACCTAAAGCAATCGTTAAATGTCAATATTGGAGTAGTAAAAGAGATTCAAACTTTTTTCAGTTTGTTAATCCTAGCATGTAATTTCCATTTCAAAAAGTTAATATTTTTCGATCTCTTTTTTTGGCGAGGTAAACGCATTGAAAAAAAGGAAAAGTGGATCCGCCGCAATCGTATCCAATTCCGATTTTTTGCTTTTACATTTTCCCACATACATGAGTTCCTGGAATAACTAGAGTATGTCTATATATATGCACACATACATACATATAGCTGTGTATAACCACAAGTATATACAAAGATTAGAATAAAGAAAATTTATTCAAATTTTGAATGTGAAAGCTATCCGAGCGTATTATACATGAACAATGCGGATGTAAATTGGAAGTTCTGCCAAGTTTAACGACAGCAGCACTGACTCTAGTACATACGGTCCGCCCATTCTGTGACATTTCCTCCGGCAACAATGGAACTTGATCTTACGCACGCTTTCGCAGACGTCAATTTACATCTTTTCGGTAAGAAAATCCGAATTAGGAGGACTCAGCAGATGGATTCGAATCTAATTCGCGTATAATATGTCGAATTCAAAGTAGATTGCGCTTCTATATTAAATTAAAGGAGACGAATTGAATTTCGAAAATTACACATTACGTTTGATTTAGACTTTTATCTGAGAAATTTATTCTGTGCGAATTTGTTAAATGCAAAGTTATAGCGTGTCTAAGAATGAATTGATTAGAAATAATAGCATTTCTTAAAGTTTCTTTTCACCGTTAACTCTAAGATGCATTTTCGGTACAATATCTACTTTTACATAAACCGGGTCTCACGAGTGCGTCTATTACAGCTCATTCTAAAAAACACAAATCTGATACTAAATATGTCCGAATCTAAAAAGTTTGGCTTCATTCCATCATTGCCGGACAAAGGATTGCCTAATGTGCCTTTTACGCAACAAAGTTTTAAGCAATAACGCTATAAAACCATCTAAGCTGTAGGATCATCTGAGAAGGCGTTACCCTGACAAAACAGGTCAACATACAGAATACTTTCAAACACTCAAACAGGTGCTTCATTAACCTCTTCAGGGACGGGTTTTTCACAACACGTGAAAAAGCAAATCACAAATTTTATTCAACTTTTATTGATCTTAGAAATTGAAAAATACATAGCTTTGAAATTTTTAGTAACCTGTGAACGTAAAAAATAAGAAGAAATATCTGTCCACGCATGTTGCCAAAGTTCATTGATGAAAAGATTCAAGACACTCAGGGCACACTGGTTCCTTACATTTCTTGCACGTATATCGAGTACGTTTTACGCAGTTTTGATAATGACATCTAGGAGGATTTTTTAATTCTTGCTTTTCGGGGTAGTGTCCTATTCCATCCAATCGCACTTCACGCAAAGCTTTTGTCCATGCCTTCTTTTTCGTTGGTGGTGTATTTCCATGTGCCGGTCTTCCTTTTTGGTTTGCATTCATTCTAAGAAGGGCAAGGACTATATATACCTTATACTCAACCAAAGAGATGCTACAATGTTTAGCTTCGCGGTAGAGGATCCACGAATTTATGATAGCGACGTTTATAAAGTGGAATGCGATTCTTACGTAAAATTTCTAATTTTTCGTTGCATGAGGATAGTGGGCAACCATTCTATCTGCCATGTCAACGCCACCCATAAATTTTTTGTATTGGATTACTGCTTGTGGTCGCGGAATGTTGACTTGGCTTTTTTTGGTTTTGTCCCATCTTCTTACAGTATCTTGCGGTTCTTTACCAACGAAAGATGAAACCGTATGTACTATATTATTGTCTACCCACCGAATCACACTAATGTTATCGGATGAAGTGGTAACTGAACTTGATCCTCTTCCTCTTTTTTTCAAATCTTTCTCGCATACTAGTTTCTCACTTGCACCTGCAATTCTATTTGATCGTATTGTTCCGACAACATAAATATCTCTACTCTTCAAAAATGATATTGTATCAAGAGACGTAAAAAGGTTGTCTATAAATATCTTGTGGTTTTTTCCTTCAATGTCGGAACATAGTCTTCCAACGGTGTCCCCTATAACACCTAACTTAGGTTTTGACCTTGTTTTGCGACTCTGGTACATTTCAAATTTTGACACGTATCCATCAGCCGCTGCACGGACCCAAACCTTGAAACCCCATTTATGAGGTTTTGATTTTATATATTGTTTACATTTGCTTCTTCCTTTGAATGGTATTGTAATAACGCAATATAGTCATGTATATGCATAACACTCTCGACGAGGCCACAGCCTCGCTCTTTTTAATACAAACGGTAACGTGTTATATAAACACGACCGGACTCTGTGTATATTGCATATACAAAACTATATGTCAGGGTTTTGTGTTATATTCTAGAAAGATTACAAGGATCTTCTCTAATATATATAGACAGTAGTTTAAGTAGAGACATTCAGATTCAGATTCAGTCTGAGTTGAGCATAGTAAATAATGTATATACTTTGTTAACCAGTTGTAAGTGTTAAAGTAAAGTAATTATAAGATGTTACCCGAACTTTGTGCGTATCATTTACTACGATAAGTCGCCCTAACCTGCTTTCCAATGGGGCCGCCCAAGCGGCCCATATTACATGACGACCACTGCTTATTACATGGCGATTCTGCCTTAGGGCTTAAGGCCCCACCTTTATCACATGGCGCCCTGCCACGAACTAACACAGACGGCACCTTTATCACATGGCGATCCTACCTATCCACACCACTAGATGGCCCTGCCAGCCATCTAAGGCTAAAAAAAGACCAAGTGGAAATCTGGAACGAATCATGGAAACAGAAAGTTGGTAAACCACTAAGAAAATGGGCAAGTACGCGACAAAGAACGGAGGAAATCATCTCCAAGAGCGAACAGAAGCTCCACACGCCGAGAAGAGGAAAAAGAAGAAACACAGGTATTCCTTTTAAAATAAAGTGCGTAAAGTGAATGAACAATATAAAACTTTCGTAGATATAAACTGTGTACATTTCGCTAGTGGAAATGTTTATTTGCATTGTAAGGAACAATAATATTAGTTTAATGCATATACACAATATGTGTATCATTTATTTCTGCCTACGCAAACATAATGCAGCGTAGCAAAGTATTCAATATTAAAGGTCAAATTTATTTGAAAACTAATATGTACAATGTAATTTAGAAATGCTACAATTTTGGCCGTACACTTCGCAATTTTGTTATTAACGCAGAAGTTTAAATATATTTCCTTTTTTAAGAAGCCGCCTATATATATATATACATATATATACATATAAATATATATATACATATAAAAGAGTAAAATATGTTATATTTAAAAGAGTAAAATATGTTATATTTTTAAGAGTAAAATATGTTATATTTTTCATAAGGTCAATTACGTGCATAAAAAATGCATGCGTCTTCATTTATGCTTTTTTAATAAAGCGCCATACAAGAAGGTTATATTTCATATAGTTTATAAACAAAAGTATAAACAATAACTTGTATATTTAAACTAATCGCGAGTAAATAAACAACGATTTAAAATATGTATGTACCGACAGGACAGTTTAGGAATCCACGAAGTCAAGGTCACTGATAAAATGCAACACAATGTTTATTTTGTAAACGATCGCATAAGTGGCTTTGAACAGAAGTTATTGCTGACATATTCAGAAAGTTTTTCGCTAACAAAAGAGAGTAATATTGAATTAATAAAAGAAACCAATATACGAGGAGTAGTATATTAACTTTATTTATATAAATTCCGAAATTTTTGTAACAAATGCCTTAGAAGTTGATTCCAACGCCATAATGGTTAGTAACGGGACGATTCGATAGCATCCTAATCACGTCTGGAGCTCTATAAGACGACAGAGACCTATCGATTGTACCTTTACGACACCAACAACAGTGCAGCCCCAGGACAGATCATCCTAGAGTTGTGGAACTGGCGAAAACGATAACCAACCGAATCAGACGAACTTCAAAAATAGAAGAAAGGCAAAGAAGACTCCAATTCGCCCCTAGGTCGTGACGAAGCAAGCATGCGCTTCCAGGAAAGTGTCCGACACGACAAAAACGCTCTCAGAATTTTTTTTTTTAGAGATTACAGTTATAACAAAAGTGTGTTTTGTTAACTGGTCTCAAGTTTTTCTGTATTGAAGAAAAGGCTTACAGCATAAGGGCATTTCCGCTGTACGAGCTCCCTTACTGTAGCCAGAATAAGCTTCAAAAGATAGTTCTGCGCAGGAACATGACAGACACGAAATATGTGCTGTCCAGGGAAATACACGAAAGAGTGATTTCCAGAATAATTTTTCCATGGAGGAAAATAGATAGAAAAACGGAGAGTCGATTTATTTTAAAGTATGGTTGGAAAGGGAGCATATGAATTGGGAGCAAACGATCATGCACAAGAATGGAAACCACAAGATCAAGCATGAGGAATCGGAAAACAAGAACCAAACGCGAAAAACAAGAAAGACAAGAATGGCAAACTGCGAAACAAGGCTATTATTCTATATAAGTTGCACATGATATAGAAATAAAATATAAAAAGCGAACAGACTAACAAGATTGAGACAGTGTACAAAGGCCCGATTATTAACAATTAATTATTTTTTAATCTTCATCAATGTAAAACTGACTGTGTAACATTAACTTTTAGAATTTAAAATTATCTATAGAGCTTTACAATCTATATTATATATTTATTACAGTCTATGTTAGGATATTTATCATCTTAAGATTTATATTATATATCTATTCGTTATATATTTATTATTATTGTATATAGATTAAGACTATCCATCATTTTACCATGTATTTATTATAGTGTGATACTCGATAACGATGTCATTTTAGAATTTTAGTTATCGTAAGTTTAGCAAATTTATTGTTTAAGTAATACTATTGTAAATTTAGAATCCCAACAATGTTACCATATTTGTAAGGGAAAAGTAAATAGTTAGAGAGATTCCGATCAAAGAAAAGCAAACACCTTAGCGTTAGTTTTCTTTAACCCCAACAGGGATGGTGTAATAACGCAATATAGTCATGTATATGCATAACACTCTCGACGAGGCCACAGCCTCGCTCTTTTTAATACAAACGGTAACGTGTTATATAAACACGACCGGACTCTGTGTATATTGCATATACAAAACTATATGTCAGGGTTTGTGTTATATTCTAGAAAGATTACAAGGATCTTCTCTAATATATATAGACAGTAGTTTAAGTAGAGACATTCAGATTCAGATTCAGTCTGAGTTGAGCATAGTAAATAATGTATATACTTTGTTAACCAGTTGTAGGTGTTAAAGTAATTATAAGATGTTACCCGAACTTTGTGCGTATCATTTACTACGATAAGTCGCCCTAACCTGCTTTCCAATGGGGCCGCCCAAGCGGCCCATATTACATGACGACCACTGCTTATTACATGGCGATTCTGCCTTAGGGCTTAAGGCCCCACCTTTATCACAGTATGATCATTTCGTCTATTGCCATATATTCAGTTGGCGTACAAGCATTGGCAAATGTTTCGGGCAATGTATTCAATAATGGCCTTATTTTTATAAAAGAATCATTGTTGTCGTGCGGTATGTCTTGATTATTTGTAAAATGTAGAAATCTTTTTATTCCTTCATACTTTTTCAGCGGCATGCTATCAGCGATAATATCTAAACGTAGGCCTTGATTGGATGACCAATACATCCGGTATGAAGGATATTTTATGTATGTCATCATTATATTTACCGCAATAAAGCGTTTTATATCTGCAGTAGTGATATTTATATCTCTGCCTGATTGGACCGCATATAGTTTGTTCTAATATGCTGAAATAGTTTTCCAGGAAAGATTTCCATAAAAAAGAAAAGCGGAGTTTCACCTTGAATTTTAATTTCACGGGAGGATAAAAAAGGTTGTGGATTGTAAGTAAGATCGTTGTCCTTCTCAACATACCATATTCTAGACCTAGTCGGCTGACTGGTTTCTATTCGACGTTTTATTTCCCTCAATGGCAATTCATCTTCACTATCAAAATCTTCGCTTTCCGTACATTCATTTTCATGAATTTAATTTTATCATCCGATATTCTCGACGTACTGGGTTGGTCCAACCCGTCGTTGTTTGTACGTACACCTTCATCAAAATCTTCTTCGTTGGAATTTATAATATCAAGATCTTCTAAATCTGAATTATTTGGATTTGCTAATTCATCCAGTATAGTTATGGTTGATGCGTCATCTCTTTTGCCATAAAATAATCCACAGGAAATTGGAGTAGACATTTCCGAATAACTGAAACAGTTATAAAATGTAGCAAAAAGAAGAAAATGAAGTAATATCTACTTTCACACTTTGTACACAAATGTGTACATATAAAAACTTCATCAGATTTGCAAACAAATGTGAAATATTTCAAAATTATTGAAAAATACATGCATGTAAAAGAAGGTATATAACCCCTTATCACAATTATTAATCGTAACCTAAATACGTATTGCGACAACTAACTTGTCATCATCAGTAGGTAAAACCACTAATTAAAAGTCGCACATGGGGCACAGTAAAGCTAGAAAACCGCTTACGCAACAACTACTTTACACCGCGTCCACGTATAGACTCACGATACTCACGATAGACTCATAGGATACGATTAATAATTGTGATAAGGGGTTATATACCTTTTTTAAGTTTTTACTTAACCACAGTCTCCAAAGAAAGAATTTTTTGAGTCTGAGGTACTGTCTTGAAAATAATTCTTTATTTTATAAAGCATATCACAAACGGCCAAATTGATACCATGTGCGTGTTCAGTGCAAACAAGCTGTCCCACCTTTATCATAACGTTCGGTCCATCGGGTACAGTAGCCAGGATATCCAGTTTCCAGGGAAATATCAAATTTACTTAGACGCTCTTTCAATATACGAAGACAGCCGTCTCACTTCCATGAATAGGAACGAGTCCTAAGCCCCAATTTTTTTTATATGAATGAACGTTGACAGCCATGTATCGTTTATTGGACGTTGATGTCCACTCGTCGAAAGATAGACTGAATCTTTCACCTGCACTTTTCCAATGTTTTAATTCTGCAGTTACTTGCTTTCTGATTTTTTCACTGTAATTTTCATAACACGCTTTCGAATTGTGACGGCTGATTTTGGTAAATCCGTGTATGTAAGAAAAATTTTCTCAAATCGTCTGAAGTTATGAACACACTAAATGGAAATCCATCTAATGCAATCATTCTTGTCAAAACATCATCCAGGCTATCGTCGGCAGTTTTAGTAAAATAATCTTCTACTTTCGTTTAGCTGGCGGCGGTACTGTGTTCAGATTTTCAGAATCTTGACTTGTTGAAGCTGTTAAACGATTAACGTCAGCTAAAATCTTAATGTTCTGTTTTGATGACAAATGTGTATGTAATCCCTTAGTCGATCCACCCAATGTCTTGAGAATGGCAGGGCATCGTTTACATTTAGCACTATTCCCGTCTTTCGCAACTAAAAAATAACTCCACGCTGACGACGTATCACTGTTTTTTTTTTATGTTGAACAAAGTCTCCCGTCATTTAAAATAACCTTTTCAGATAATTGACTTTGAAATTTAAACGATGTAACCTGCGTAACCTTGTCGCTGGTAGAATAATAAATGAAAAAAGTAAATCCTAATAAGCGTATTTATACTTTCGTACAGGGAATCCTCGAATGGGAATCCCTCCCAACAATATTATGATATATCATCTGAGGTGTTCGGGTGATTCCCCTGTTGGCCCGTCGGAGAATTACTTTAACGGTCTTGTATTGGAGTACTGCGGGCGGGGAAGTCCCTTCTAAGTTATATATTATTTGGTCTGTACCTGTGTTGTTCTTTTATCGTACGGCGTACCTAAGGTTGATTTTTTGTCTTTATGTAATAAGTGCCCGCCCTTAATATAATCTAGGTAAGGTCATTGTCAAGCCGCAACGGTTACGGAATGCAAACTGGCAATCCCGAAAATCCCAAGAGCCAAGTACAGTTTCGGGATTTACGGGATCAAAACCCAGCCGCGATCCCGTGATCCCGGGATTCGGAATCTCTGGATTGTATTCTCTAGTCGTATTGCGTTATGCATTCAACAGAATGGTGACAATTTTGAACACTTGTTATAAATTATAATAATTAAAATTTCTACAAATTAGTTATTTACCCCTGGGTGTTTGATTAATATCCCATCTTTAAAATTTCCTTATTAAATAAATTATTAATTGTACTTGTTATTAATTTCATCGCCATATCTCTCGATGATAAATTTTGACAGTGAGTTAGATAATCTTCATAATACCAAGGTCGGCATTAGTCAGGCAACGCTCTCGAAAAATCGGCATAAGTCCGGCAACGCTCATAAGTCTGGCAACGCTGTCGAAAAAGATTAAAACGAAGCATGTTCGTGCTTCAGACAGTTGTCTCGGTGTCATGATAACACGTGCTCTTCGGGTAGACGCGTTTTCAGAATGAATAACCGATACAAGTTCAAGTATCTTTTTTCACGAATCAAAATTTATATGAGAAACTCATGGACAACTAGATGTAATTCTTTTTGAAACATTTTGTATAAAATACCATTAAACCCTAAAGCATTGGTATCAGCGAAAAATTCAGGATAACATAGACTTTCATTAATTTTCTGTGGAAATTATCAAAAAACAAAACATCGACTGCACATTCATAAATCTCAAATAATTAGAATGTGGATTAGACGCTTCGTGCATGCAAGCATGTTTTTAAATCATGCCTAACTATGATAATTACACGGCCACTAATCAACAAAACGTTTAATAAAATCCAGTGGCTTGCTGAGGGCGCAATAAAGTACTAGCGGTAAATTGTCGTTAGAACGGAACACGCAAACTAAAGATACAACATTTATATTTACCTCCATATGTGTAAATTACGTAGTTGACCATAAATTTTAAATTATACTGGCTAATGTCGCCACTAAATACTAGACCAACATGGCCGTAAACGATTCGCGTAATAGCATTTTAGTTTAAAGTATCACCAATAAAACTCTAATGGCGAAACTGGTTTCGGAAATTTTATTCGATTATCTCTAGAGTTCAGACTTTAATTTTGTCGTCCCTAAATATTAAATTAGCTGTGTATCAGAATAAAAATTTATGAAGCAACATTAGCATAAATTAATGCTTCTGTAGAGGCAATTAATACATCTAAAAGTATATCTTTAATAGTTGAAAATTACAATATCTGGAATATGATACAAACAAGTCACTAGAATTATTATCCTAAATAGATAAAAACTATCCTTATTGATAGATATAAAGAAACGTGGAATACTATTATGCATTTCAATTAAGAAAGGACCAGATGGCGTGGCAATCTGAGTCTAATTTACACAGGAATATCAAAAAAGTAGATAATTTGTATGTGAGGTTATATACCTACTAATCTATACAACGTGTTCACACTTAAACCCGCACCATTGGTAACGCCGTTATTATTGGAGCTAGGAAGTCGTCCAAGTTAGCAAACTAGTAGGATTTTTCCTGGCGGTTACGACGATGAAAACAAAAAAACTATTGAGCGTCGCGTTTTTCAGATATTTGACAAAATGTAATTTTTAAAATGGAACACCCTATTTATTTTTATGCGGTTGAATAAAGAATTTAGTTCTGAATAAAAATGTTTCAATGCATTATCTCAAAAAAATTGAAAATAAAAAAGTTATCACGTGATTTCTTAATCATTGCATTTTGTTTAAAAAAATTGATGAAAGACGTAGCATGTTTAACATGTTTATCCAATTGAAGTCATCTTCAGATATTAAATAAAATAATATCATAATCCTCCTTAGAATTTGCTTACTTTATCACTAAAACGTAACGTTTCCGCAAATCAATTGCCGAAACATGTAGGATTGTTTTAAATATATATATTTTGAAGTAAAACCAGACCTTAAATCGTCAACAAATTGTGTATATATATATATATATATTTGTAACTGGATTCTGGGTTTTCTTCCGCGTTTCCATTGTTTGGTCTTTGTAAAGACCGGTGCTGGTTTCTGGACGACGTTTCGGCAAAATCACATTTGCCATCTTCAGGTCTGCGATAACTGTCTGCTTCTGCTTCTAGTTACTCGTAAACTTACAAAGACCAAACAATGGAAACGCGGAAGAAAACCCGGAATCCAGTTACAACACATACTACTACCCGCGGAAACCTGAAAGAAAAAGAAAACATATATATATATATATATATATATATATATATATATATATTTAGTGTTTATAAGAATTATGTTAATTCTTGTTTCTAGTTACTTGAAAAAAACTGAATAATAATAAAAGTCGAAACGTCGTAGAATAAAACAGCAAAATTCAATAAAAGGTCGCTAAACCAATAAAAAGTCTATTATTTTTAATATATATATATATATATATATATATACATATATTTCGTCGAATGTTTTCACGGTCGTTTGCTGAAGTGTTGTTCTTCGGGATATTTCGCCGCGTTTGGATAATTTCGTCCTGAGAAGGACAACTTTCTTCCTGACGTTTCGGTGACATCACTTTCACCTTTTTCTAGAGGATCTTCTCGTTGCGATGGTAGCTTCAAGAGTGCGTCGATTTCCTGTGCCGCTCGTATTATATGGTCCCGTCGTAGTGGGGACGCGTGTCTGACTCCTCGTGATTGGTCCGAGTTAGTATGACTGGGCTGTGGCAAGTTGTTATCATTACGTCGCTTGTGTGTAATCTGCCTGACACATGGAAGCCGGCCTTGCTCAACAGGCAGATTACACACAAGCGACGTAATGATAACAACTTGCCACAGCCCAGTCATGCTAACTCGGACCGAAAGAAAACCGATCGATCAATAGTCGAAAGCGACAGAACAACCGACGGACCAATCACGAGGAGTCAGACACGCGTCCCCACTACGACGGGAGCATATAAGCGGCACAGGAAATCGACGCACTCTTGAAGCTACCATCGCAACGAGAAGATCCTGTCCAAAAAGGTGATAGTGATGTCACCGAAACGTCAGGAAGAAGCTGTCCTTCTTAGGACGAAATCATTCAAACGCGGCGAAATATCCCGAAGAACAGAGCTTCATATATATATATATATATATATGGTAAACCTAATCAGTAGGCGATTAAAGGTCTGTATACTACTTCAAAATATATGTATTTAAAAAACTCTACATGTTTCGGCTGTATACGCCTTTTTCAAGAGAATACAAAATATGAATGAAAAAGGCGTATACAGCCGAAACATGTAGAGTTTTTTAAATACATATATTTTGAAGTAGTATACAGACCTTTAATCGCCTACTGATTAGGTTTACCATATCATACCAAGGTCACGAAGTTATTATATATATATATATATATATATATATATATATATATATATATATATTTAGTGTTTATAAGAATTTTCTTTTTCTTTTTTATTTTATTGGCCGTGTCTTAATATTAAAAATAATAGATTTTTTATTGGTTTTAGCGACCTTTTATTGAATTTTGATGTTTTTACGACGTTTCGACTTTTATTAATTCAGTCTTTTTCAAGTATAGTTGTTGTTCGTTTGGTTTTTACACAGAATGCGTACCCTTGTAAAAACCAAACGAACAACAACTATACTTGAAAAAGACTGAATTAATAAAAGTCGTAAAAACATCAAAATTCAATAAAAGGTCTCTAAAACCAATAAAAAAATCTATTATTTTTAATATATATATATTTGGTTATATTTTTTTGTTAAATCTGTAAGTACATTTTTATATTCTAAGTTTTGACAATGATCTTTTCATACGAATTAATATCAGATTTATTTAATTATAAAGTTTCAATATATTAAATTTTACTGTCGACAAAATTTTCAAATATTAGACCTTTTCTGTATCACAAGATAGTTGAAAACATAAGTTCCGAGTGTTAGGTAAACACTACCGACCATCAATGCATGGCTCCGTGCATTCTTTAAGCCACGCCTATTGTACCATAACAAAATTAAAAGTTTCCGAAACTATACGTTTTATTAGGATTACTATTAAAAGAAATTCAACTTTGTTTATAAGGTGGAAGTATTGGTATATATATTTTTTAATAACGAAAACTTGTTGTCAAAGGTGTACAACGCTCTTTTTATTTTTAATAAATATTTAAAGAAAAAAAAAATTAACAATAAATAAATTTAAAAAAATGCCATGAAATCATATTCTTTATTTCATTTTAGAATTACACAGAAAATTTCAACTTTCCATCATATATGGTTTTGGTTAGAATCGCTTAAAAAATTTCAAATAGCTAGCAAATCGCATGTTTCCGTAATTTATATCCATCTAACTTGAAGGTAGGTATTTCGAAAACCTGATATTTCATAAATTCTAAAGGTATTTTGCAAAAAATGCTTCCGTACTCACGCTAAACTGAATGTTAAGATTGAATATAAAATAAATAACACAAAAATATACAAGTATACTAAATAAATCTCTAGCACTAGATGAAGGTATTTTACATTAAAAAGTACGGACTGAAATGCGTCGTCAGATGCATACACGCAAATATAAATATGGTTTGACAATAAATGACGGAAGCGGAAACGATTTTCCTAGGAACTTTACACATTATCATAAATTTTAAACTTCTACGTCGTTGTAAAACATTGATTCATTGAAAAAGTTAACTGCACAACTTTAACAGCGTTCTGAGATAGATTAGATTTAAGTAAGTTCCCAAGTTAAAAGTACTAGTATGGAATAACCGTTGGCATGAATTGCCTGTACTCATTAGTTGCCAGTAATTGTGTGATGTAACAGAACTCAAACAAGAAGAAAAGATTAATTTAAAACTATGTAGGAACCAACAACACCGAAGCATATGAAGCAAAGTGAATATTAAAGACAATTATTGGACTACTTCCTTTGAATTTCAATTTCTTTAATCCCCTCTTACATTACTTTCGAGAAAATACTTGTAGTTGCGTATTTACGAGGTAATTAGCCGGGAGAGTGAATTCTAGATAGTTGGTTACTTTCTTTATGAATATATTGTTGACTTTAGTCACCTTTCAGAACTCTACCACCGTTAAAATATCACCCAAATCTATCAGACAGATGCTTTCAGAATAGTTTAAATTAAATTATTTCTTGTTTCTGTGTTCATTTTAAGCTCATTTCCAGATGGACTATTATATTGTACTACTAACATCAAATAGATGTCTGATATTTGCTGTTCTTATTCCATTCCTATGCCGATTTCGAAACTAATTCAATTCTACACCTCAATTATATTTTATACGTCCTGTCTTTATTCCTTTTTATTTGTTTTTTTGTTTTTCCTTGTCTTTTTTTTCGCTTCTTCTCTATTATGTATTTTTCCTTCTAGTTATCCTACTTTTCTTAGCTTTTTCTTTCTGAGAATCTCCTTAAACCTATTTTAAAGTCATAATAAATTATGATTCGGAAGTGCTCTCTTTTCAATTTCGTTTTCCATTACTGTTAAAAAATATGTAGCTGAGTTATAACGAACTTAACGACAACAACAAAACTTCAAATGACACATACCGCGGCCCACGGGATGCATACGGCCACTGTCGATATTTATGCGGCCCGCCAACGAATTTTAAAAATTGTTCGAAAAACTACAAAAGTAGGTAAAAATCCATTCAAATCAATATTTCTTAACTTTTTATTTTATTCTAACTTTTGTAATTGTTAGTAAGATATGTATCCTTAAGTACCTACTACTTTCTTGTTCAGGTTTACTACGTAGGACAGGTATGCTCCACGCCGTTGCAAGCATATTGTTACGAGACTAGAAATCTGTCGAACCAACTAGATTACTCGAAGATTCGCGAAACACGTCGGTATTATCCCCGAACAATGTGGTAGATTCTCGATGTTAAGTAACTCATATAAATACAACGCATCGCCCGCTATCGGGGCAGTTAAGTTTTAACTACGGACAAGCGAACGTTATATTGTTTGAATTGTAATCTGTGAAGAACAAATATTTCGTCGTTCGAACTTAGCATCTACCTACGTAACAATATAATATCAATTTTGATATGTATAAACCAGGCCCCAGTAAAAAACATAGTCGTAAGGTTGAAGATGAAAATCGACAGTTTCAAGATATTTGGACCGAAAAATACTTTTTTATTTCATCGCATAACAAAAGTATCTGTTTAATATGCAAGAGTAGTGTTTCTATTCCGAAGGAATATAATGTGAAAAGGCATTATGAAAGCCAGAATCATACGTTTACCAAATTAACCGGCAAAAATCGAACACAAAAAATTTCCACTTTACAAAGGGAACTAATAGGCCAGCAAGCTATGTTTAGCAGCAACTGAAGTTAGCTTTGAAATATTTCGAATAATAGCGAAAACTTGTCGGCCTTTTAAAGATGGTGAGTTTGTTAAGCAGTGTTTAGATATTGCCGCAAAAAGAACTGTGTCCGAAAGGTGCAAAGAGGTTTGAGAAAATTCAACTAAATCGGATGACTGTTCAAAGAAGACTTACCACATTAGCAGCTAATATAGAAGAGCAACAATCGACGAATCTACAGATATAAGTTCCGCTGCTCAACTCTTAATATTTTTACGAGATGTAACGCAAAATTTTGAAGTGAGTGAAGAACTGATTGATATGAGTTCTTTGACAAGTCAAACCAAGGGGAGTGACATGCTCAAAGCTCTTCTGGAAAAATGTTCTATAATGGAATTGGATTTAACGAAATTATCTGGAATTACGACTGACGGAACACATTCAATGGTTGGAAGTAAATCTGGGATAATAACTAGAGCTGAGCATGTTTGCGGTATAACCATGGTTATATCATGTAACCATAGTAATTTACTATGGTTACATGGTATAACCATGGTTATACCGCAAACGTCCTCAGCTCTAATAATAACTATGTTAAAAGAGTATTTACAAACTAAAAACATAGTAACCAAAGAATTAATGCAGTTTCATTGCATTATACATCAAGAGGCACTCTGTTCAAAATTATTGGGATTTGAAAATGTAATGAAAGTTGTAGTACCTACTGTAAACTTTATAAGATCACGAGGTCTCAATCACCGACAATTCACACAATTTCTCTAGGATATTGAAAGCGAATATGGTGATCTTCTGTTTTACACTGAAGTAAGTGGCTAAGTCGTGGGTTGTCACTAGAGCGGTTTCTTAACTTAATTGACGAAATCAATATATTTCGGGCGGAAAAGAAAAAGGACGTCTCCGAACTCGATAACCCTGATTGGCTGTGTGACTTAGCGTTTCTTGTAAACATCACAAATCACTTGATTGTCTTAAATATGCGACTCCAAGGCAAGGATCAATAGATTTGGCAGTTATACTCTCATTTTTCGTCCTTTCAATGCAAATTGAGTCTTTTCAGGACACAAATCAATTCAGCCAATTACAGCCATTTTCCGAACTACAAAAAATTATGGAGAAATTCAATAACACTGATGTCAATTTCGCTTATATTGAAAAAATTGATATTTTAATACAAGCTTTTCATGATGGTTTTCTAGACTTCAAAAAAGTTAAACCTCTATTAGACTTTTCAGCAATCCTTTCAACATTTCACCCGAAAATGCACCGGAATCAATACAGCTAGAATTGATAGACATGCAAAATGATGATAATTAACGAAACAAGTTTAATGAAGGTAATTTACTCAACATTTACCGTTGCGTTGACAAATTGAAATGCGCAAGCTTATTTGGATCGACGTATATTTGTGAGCAAACGTTTTCAGTGATGAAACTTAACAAAACAAAAAAACGAAACCGTTTGGCAAATGAAAATCTGGAAGCAATTTTACATGTGACGACAAGTAATGTGGAGCCAAACATAAACAAAATTGTTTATGGAATGTAATGTCATGCATCAAAATAATAAAACATGAAATATTACATCGTAATGATTAGATTACATTACGATTACATACTTACAACAAACATTTTTGAATGTCCTTTTATTTTTATCATTTGTAGAACTTCATACTATTTAAAAATAAAAATATTTGTGTTAATAAGTATTCTTTGTAGTGGCCCGTCATTGGTTTATAATTTTCCCAAGTGGCCCCTGTTCCCTATAGGTCTGTGCATACCTGATATAGACGGTCGTGATATTAATAATAAATATAAAACTCTTACTTATACTGGTAATCTTACGTCAAATAAATTCAAAATTCTTAACGAGAAATAATTATAACATAGCTTTCAAAACCCACAACCCTTTAGGTTCAATTATTAAAAACAATAATAAAAAAATAAATAAAAACAATAAATCGGGAACTTGAATGTAGTTCATGCCCTAAATTTTATATAGGCCAGGCAGGTAGATCCTTTTCTAAAAGAATCAAAAAACAAGAATGAAGTTATATTAATAACAAGAATAACTAAGAGAAGAAGCCCATAACTTGAATTATAACTTTAAAATTTTACATACAGAAAATAAATTGCAAAAATTAAATTTACTTGAAGGCATGGAAATTTTGAAATATAAAAATAGACCTTTTACTCAATAATCATATATATTTCGGCAATTCTCCTTTATTAGGCCAGTATACAACTGATTATTTATTTAGGTACTACCGTTTCTATGTTTGTACTCGGTAAACTTTGGTCCCCTTGTGTAATAACGTTTACATCTTAAATATAAAGTGCCTATTATTGAATCATCCTTCTGAGTGTATTTACTTTTTCACTAAAATCATTAATTCAAGTTTAAATGTGTTTAAACATCTTTTAGGTTTAGTTTGCAATAGAACCACATCCGAAGAAGACACTGTGTGTCGAAACAATTGTAATGGGATTTTACCTCAATAAAGTGGAAATTAAGTAATATTACTTTTTCATTTATATTTCATTAATAATGAATTTCCATCAAGTAAAGGCTACTTCGATTCAAAAAACCTAACAAACAACCTACTATGAGGAAAGTATTTGAAGGCCCGCTAGAATTACGTAGTAATTAGGAATTATATTAAGAAACAAATATAATTTTTTCTCTAAAACATTTCATTGAAATTACCATTGTATTTTTGAACTGCAATATATCCTCTGTATTACCTATAAAAGCAATTTACTTTTGAGATATATTACTATATTATTTAATATTAAAAATATAACTGAGAAATTGCAATAATGTTCAGAGTAGCATGAAAGAGATAGTTTTATTACAGAATGGAAGCGAACATTTCAAACTATATTAAATTCTTGTTCGTCAAATATGATGGAAAAACATTTACCTAAAACCGAGTGCAAAAACTTACCCTGTCCTAGCGAAATTGGCTATGTAAATAATAACAGCTTCTGCCAGGGCTAGTTCGGATCTCGTGTAATTCCTCGGAAAGTGATTAAAACCATCAACAAGTGGGGCGCCAAAAAAATAAGGTAGTTCCTCTCCATGCACCGTGCCCATTCTCTGAAAAGGAAAATGTTTATGAATTAATTTATAAAATGCGAGGTATATAAAAGTATAATTTTATCATTTTCAAAAGTCTTATAAACAGTATTTTCTAATTCTATATAAAAATTTTTCCTCGAAATGTTAAAGCAAAAGAATAAATTTAAGGATGGCTTATCTCAATTAAATGTTTCTAATAAAAATTATATATAAATTCAAAGTAAAACACCTCAAATACAATGACAATTTGAAGAAATAGAAAAAATTCTAAAGATATTTATTTGTAATTCATCAAAAATTTCCAAATTTTTAGGGTCAAAATGTAGTTATAGTCGGTCCATATCTTGGTTTATTCTATATTTACCAAAATGCTGGTGTAATTCAAGTTCATTAACCTCCGAAAAAATCAATGAAATAAACAGGTTAGACGATACGTTTAATATAAGTTCTTATTCATAAAAATAATAAATATTGATATTTTCACATCAAAATATTTATGCCCACACATATGTGCTTTTATTACGATTTTTTGTGATTTCTATTGATATTTTCACATCAAAATATTTATGCCCACACATATGTGCTTTTACTACAATTTTTTTGTGGATATCAATAATAGCCTTTACGTCGAATATGTCGATAAACTTATGCCGCATTAATTAAAATATGATTAAAATTAAATAGCTTGAACGTTAAACTTCTTTTAAAAGTAAAATTATTATGTTTATAATAAAACAAAAATCGGCATATAACAAAAATTTTATATAGCATGTCCAATGGGATAATCAGATATGACTATACATTTCCCGTGGTACTGGAGCCGCTCTAACAAGCTCCTCTGACCTGCTTGTTGATAATGGATACAAATTATCAGTCCGTCCCCATTTTATCATTTTGTCTTTACAGGTTGCTGCATTTCTTTACTTCTTCTGCTATCTTCTTCCATTCTGCTCTTTAAGTTATTTTATCTTTGCAATCTGCAATCCTCAAACTCCTGATATCCTCGATAACTTGGTCCTCCCATCGTTTTTACAAATGGGATAATACCTGGTGTTTATTTATTTGTACGAAATTATTTACATATATTTTTTGTCTTTAAATTGTGTATGGCACTGATAAATACAAATAGAACAATATAATTCGTCGGTAAAGAGAATGACTGATTAATTAAAGGTGGAAAGCTCGTATTGCAGCCCGTATATTTAACTGCGACAGGAAAACACAACGTGCAATAATCCATACTACTGAAAAATTGTATATTTGACATGAATTGCAACATTTTTTGATACTGACGCGAATTTATGTCTAGTAATTATTCGATTCGTTTGAGACAGACGCCTACTCGATAAAATATAATCCCAAAGCCTACTAAAGAAAAAATAATCACATGCTTCGTTTAAATTTAGATCGCGTATCAAAATGTGTAGTCCAACTAGTCCAACATGGGGAAGCCTGAACAATCTTAACAGCCAGTATCTTGTGTAAATAATAACGTACGCTTAAATCTTAAATGTAAAATGACGACTTGTAAAATTGTAAGTATTAACTGTGATTTTATTACAAGACAAAATTAACTTTACTAGTTCCTTTTAGATTCCTACTTTTTATTTTGATTTGAAATAAATTCGTTTAATCGAGATGAAGAAATCACAGTAAATTGCAATAAAAGATCAAAAATTCTTAGAGAAAACTTAATATAGTTTCTTAAGAAAGTCCAATCGAAATAGATCAAAGCTTTACTTTAGACATACAGAGATATGCTCACAAAGATATCAATCCTTTTACTCTATTAAGGATAAAGTAATAGCAGAAATGATTGAAATTGTAGAACGAACAATCACTTTGCGATAAATTTGATTTTCTGTTGAAGAGATCTGATTTGTCAAATATAATTTTTCATCTATCTCAGATATGGAATAGTCAGTTTCACGACCACCCCAAGTTAATATAGAATATTTGCCTCAGTTTCTTTTAAAAGGTTATCTTAGGATATAACAGTAAATATTCATTAAGTGTATATCATGAATTTGGTGGTCACATACCGGGTGTACCACTAGTGCGGTGCCGGTCGATATCTCGATACCGTTTGAAGGTAGAGACAAACTTTTTAAATAAGTGTTGTTTAATTCTTAAAGAGGCGTAACCTAAAAATACTTTCGTTTATGCAGGTTGTCTCAGAATAGCAGCACTGAACCTAACTTAATTATTTCAAACGATTGGATTTTCGCGAAGTAATGTAAATGTAAATATTCTTTCTACATTTTATGGCGCTAATTATTCGAATTTTTCGAATAGAAAAAATTTCGTACTGATGCAGGATTCGAACCCATTAAAGAGCGTTATTTCGAATCTTTGTGGGAATACTTTAAGTCGCATCAAGGTAACAGATGATATACAAGGTGTCCCGTATCGTTATGTTCAAATTTTAGGAGTGTAAAATAGACTTCATTTCAAGTAGCAAAAACGCAAAACTTGTATATTCATTTTTATTTGTTTCAAAGTTACAGATCTATGAATGTGATTGTCAGATAATGAAAAAAATGTAATCTTAAAGTCCATAAAAACTGATTTTATTTAAAAAAGTTCAATTAATAATATTTTCGAAACATCCACCTCCTTCTTCAACGCAGGCTTGTCTCGTAAGCTAACAGAAGAAGTACTTATCCGAATTTCATACTTGTTTTGGCGGATTTGCTCGGCAGCCATGTGAATACGATCCAACAACTCTTCTCTTGTGTTCGAAACTTGCGCGTAGACTAAATTTTTCATGTACCCCATAAATAAAAGTTAAGGGGATTAAGATCGGGTGATCTGGGTGGCCATGCAACAGGACCACCTCGCCCAATCCATCTTGGATAATTGACGTTAAAACAATTTCGGACAGCAATTCCGAAATGTGGTGGTGCCCCATCCATGTGAAACCACATGTCTCGTCGAACATTCAGTGGGACACCTCTAAAAGACCTGGCAGTTCGTCAATAAGAAATTGAAGGTAATTGTCCGCAATTAACCTCCCAAGAAGAACGACAGAACCAATCAACAAGTCATCGATTAGGGCTGCCCAAATGTTAATAGAAAAATCAATGTTGAAATTTAGATGGGCGTATAGCTTTGGGATTTTCTGAGACCACCTGTGCTGGTTTCTCAGATTTGTAACACCACATCTCGCGAACATAAATTCATCTGTCCAGAGGACTGTTCTGCAGAAAATAAAATGAAGCCGTGAATGTCTTAATATCCAGGTAGAATAAACTTGACGAGCATAGTGGTCTGCCTCAAGCAAACCGTGTCCCCTGCGATAGTGATATGGATATAAGCCCTCACGTTTAAAAATTCGCCAAACTGTCGTTCGTGGCACTCCTAGTTCTCTAGCGATTCGACGTACACTGACAGTTGGATCCCTTGTAACAATACCTACTGCTTCTTCCTGTAAGTCTGCTGGCAAATTTACTCCTCTGTCGAAAAGATAATCACGAAGTCTGCATTTCCGAAATTGTCTGAGATTTTCAGCACGCGTTCTTCTATTCTTTGCCACATGCTTTTGCCAGGAAGTAAAGTTGTCTTTGCCAATGAAATTTGTTGAGGAGTTTCCTCAGCGTCTGAAATTTGTTTCTCACTTTCTAAGTCTAGCTCTCGTATCTCTACATTATCCTCTTCCACTTGGCCTTCTTCTTCATGATCGTTATAAACAATTTCAGCTCTTTCTACATCCAATTCACGTAAGCCCGTATTGTCGCCTGTATATTTAACTGCTACAGGGTCGGACTCGAATGAAGATCATTTTTTCGTTACTACGTGAACATTAAACCGCGATTATTTGTATGAGGGCATTACGCATATGTATCTTTCACTCCTGTTTTTCTTTATTGCTATGCAAACCTAAGATTGTATATAAATCAATTTTGGGATCATGAACATCTTGTTACACTTGGCATATATAAGAATGTTTAATTTAATTTTAAATTATATTTCTTCGCAAACGTATTTTAAAATATTAATTCACTGAGACATTTTCTATATATATTCGTATTTACAGAGAGAAAGCCTTTCTTTTGTTATCGCAGTAGCCGACCTACATGTGAACATGAACGGTTAACTCAAGTATCTAACGTTCGTTTACAAATTTAATACATTAGTTATTTAATTTTAATTACGTACATACTCTTTTTTAGAATTATATCATGTCGCATATCATTTTAAAGCTTGTTTCACAAAGGATATTTTAATGATATTTGTTTCATCGATATCACAACTTTTTAGCTCGCGCTTTTCATTAACTCTTAATTCAAGACATCGTCAGCTTTATCCCCCTCTCCAAACTGTGTGGCAAACCTACCCATTTCCAAACCAGTTTTCTCTTCCATACTAAATACTTCTTCTCTTTCAAACTTTTGTAAGTTTCAAATCGTTCGAACGTGACACGTGTTGTCTCAGCACCTCAGCACCGCGCGGCCTTGCTTTCCACCTGTTCGATCGAGACATGCTCGCAAACAAAAGGTAATCCGCATTGTTTAAATATATATTGTTCTTTTATTAATTTACTTCCTAATGTAACTTTCTCTTCAGTCTATCTTTGCATCTTATATTAACTTTTAATTACTTATTTAACATTCCGTGTATTTATTACTTTTATTTAATTACTTTAAAATATATCAACGCTCAATTTCTTATATAAATATTAAAAACTTTAAGGACAACATTGTTGGGTTTCATTTAGTTAATAAGTTGTACCAGTATATATATTTCAGCACCCATTACACGTGTTCTGGAACTTTTACCCCTCCCATCGCCATCATTTATTATTTAAACTTTTATAGTATTGTTAGAACGCTCCAGCTAGCCGGGAAAGAATCAACACGGGCCACAATCGTCCATCTTGTATCAACTTGGCGCTCCCACGTGCTCAAATACAATACACCTTAACCCCATCTAGTATTCTCGTAACAATCTCTGTCACAAATTCTTCTCTTCTTCTTCTCTGTTTTGGGGTGGACGCCACCACGTCCACGCACTTGAGCACACTGCTCTTTGTACTATCCCCAATAGATCTCTCAATTCCACTCTGTTAGTCTTGTGTCCTCGATAAAAGCCACTATCCTCCTCAGGGGAAGTTTGAGTACACTCGAAGGATTCCAATAGATCTCTCCCGAAATATTTCTGTCTGAGTTCCTTCAGTTCCTCACACGTGCATATTACATGAAGGCTAGTTTTCTCCTGGTTTTCACATCTCCTACATTGTGTACAAATGCTTCCTTAAAGGACAATGTCCGGTTATTAACCCGGTAATTATTTTAATTTCTTTTTTGCTACTACGAATTAGGTTGGCTGAAAACTTCCCGTCCAGCCCCCTTAGTAGTGTTTTGGTATGGAGTTGACCTTCCGTTAACCTCCATTTATTTTTATGTTCTTTTTCTAGCCATAGCCAGATCTCCCTTTTAGCGGAATCCTTAGTGATTCCACATACAGGTTCTGGTCCTATGAAGTTCCTATTAGTACCTTCTTTGGCCAGTTTGTCTCATTGCCTTTAATTCCCTCATGTCCTGGCACCCATATCAACGACACTGTATTGTCTTGTGCCAGGTTATTGAGGACCTGTTTACAATATTTCACCAGCTTAGACCTGGTAGATGGGTTCATAATGGCTTCAATAGCCGCCTGACTATCAGTCATTATGTTAATTTTTTTGCTTGCGCAGCAGGCTTCCCGAGTTTCATCGGCGCAGGCTTCGACTGCTAATAATTCGACCTGGAAAACCGTAGCATGTTTCCCCAGACATATCGATATCTTCCTTCCAGGGCACATTCC
Source organism: Melolontha melolontha (assembly GCA_935421215.2). Taxonomy (NCBI): domain Eukaryota; kingdom Metazoa; phylum Arthropoda; class Insecta; order Coleoptera; family Scarabaeidae; genus Melolontha; species Melolontha melolontha. Next base: position 17,053,445 of record OW285237.1, on the reverse strand, counting down.
GTATATGCCTGCACCTGCCCCCTGACTAGATTGTGATCCATCAGTGTAACAGGTGCCGGCACCACAATCGAGCGACTTTTTGCCTGTTCCCTGGTCGGTATAAGTATGTTCAGCTTAGCTGTAAACATAATTTCAGGTGCCATACTGTCCACCGGCATTTGAAATATCGGCTCTTCCAGTATAGTTCCTGTGATATCTGTATGGCTCCCTACAACCTTATTAGGACACCATACGTCATTGGCCTTCAGCATCAGTATCGCAGCCATTGCCTTCGCCTTTATAAATAGTTCCAGCGGAGGGAGACCCACAATGGCCTCCATGAAAGCGGTTCCTGTGCTGTTCATAGCTCACGTGATTTCCAACAGGGCCGTCGCTGGAGAGTCGTGAGGAGCCCCACCGACGATGTCCGCTCCGTCCTCCTCCACCAGACAACTGCCCCATAGGTAATCGTTGATCTTATTACTGCTGTGTACAACCAGTGTACCACATTTGCTCTTAGTCCCCAGGTCTTGCCAACAGCTCTTCTGCCTCTCCAGAAGAGCTGCGCCGCCCTTTCTGCCACTTTGGCTAGGTGTTTGCTCCAATTCAGTTTCGCATCAAGTGTTATGCCTAGATACTTCACTTCATTGGTTAGTTATAACTCTTGTCCAAATAGCTTTATGCTGCCCAGATCATTTAGTTTTCTCATGTTGGTAAGGGCTACCAAATTGGTTTTTTGAGGATTGACAGTTAATCCCTCCTCAAGGCACCATCTTTCTACAATTCGCAGAGCATTTCGCATGATGCTCGCCACTGTCCCCGGGAATTTCCCCTGGGACACTATGACAATGTCATCGGCGAACCCCTGCGTCCATATTCCCTGGTCATTTAATGTCCTGAGGAGATTATCCACTACTAGACTCCATAGTAGTGGTGACAATACGCCTCCTTGAGGACACACTTTTGTTGTCCTCATGGAGATCATTTTGTTTTGCATTTGGGCATGAACTACTCTGCTACGCAGCAAGTTATGAACCCAGTTGCATGTGGTGTTTTTTATTTTTCGATCTCTTAAAGATTGAATAATAGAAGACATCGAGGTGTTATCGAAAGCTCCCTCTATGCTAAGAAGTGTCACAACTTTTCGGGTTTTTACAAATATAATTGGCTAACAAACTGAAACTTTGTTGAATCATTTTTAGCGCCAAACCATTATTGTTCTTAACAATTTAGCGCGGAGCAGACAAACAACTTCAAATAGCACTAGCTAAGCACCTATTAAAAAAATTAATAGGTGCTTAGTAAATAAATAAATAGTTTTACATCTTCTGCCAGATCCCGATCTGGAGATATTAAGTAGCGCTAATTTTCATCATGTTCTTAATTACGAAACTCCGTTACTTCACCACAGTTTTCATGAACGTGTTTTTACAGTGATTTTCAGGATAAAAATCTAATTTTGGTTAGCTCTCTTTGTAGCAGTAAGTTCTGTATTAATTTACCTTGTACTACGATCACATTTCAAAGTTTCATTTTGTTTCAATACAAATATTTAGAAAAATATTCTCGTCAAAACTTTTATGTATAAGTAATCTCGTTAGAACTTTGTCATATATGGCTAATCCTTCCTAATACATTTCAATATGAAAGTCTACATTCTCGTAAACAAAACTTTGAAGACTTGAACATCACAAGTATAGAAAACATAAACCAGCGATTCCTTTGCATATACGATACAAAAGCACTTAAATAACTCGACAGCGTGGGTGAGCCCCCAATATTCTTGATAAAACGCGTTAAGCAAGTTCGTGATATATAAAGCAAATTTTTCCATAAGATGTATTTAGCAGCCGGTTGCAACATCTGCGCTTCAAAATTTATTATAACACTTTCAAACTTTTATCCTTCGTTAAATGCACCACTGTATAATATATTACTTTTTATTATAATTTTCATGAATTTCCTCCTAACTTTGTAGTATTTATTATTCCATTAAAACTATTGCATAATGTTTATGTAAACTATTAAAGCTGGATGATGGGATAAAGCTGATGTAATTTTGTTTACTAACCTTTTCTCTCTTAGAAGTGCCTGCGACGAAAGAGATGCATAAATAAATAAGTAATATTTGATTGCCTATAATTTTTATTAATTATTCTTAAATTAATTCAAGGTTCTGGTACGGTCTAAACTAGTATTCATTGAACTGGTTCTCAGGTCAAACAAGATTTATCTATTTTTTCAAATTAGAAAAAATAACTTTTATCATCACTATCCTGTATTAACAGAAAACGGGACTGCGACGTCCATAAGTAATTTTTTGTATTAACACGTCTCAGCTTGTTCTTGCTGGCGTTTTCAGACAAATCGAAGTAAACAAATATGCATGTTTGTAAAAGTTGAACCCTTCATTGTTACAGGATGCATAAATAATCGTGCGGTGTACTTTGCCATTCAGTTGAATCGCAAGGTACATTGAGTGAAGTTATAGTACAAAAGCAATAATAGCATTGAAAACTTGTCTACAACGGGCAAAGTTGATGATACGAAGTTCGAGAAAACATTGTTGCAATGGGTTGGTCCAGTTTCGCCGTCGTGCGTGTGAGAAAACTAGGCTTTGGGCGACTTTAATTGCCCCACCTATCCGCTCGTGCCAGCGTCTCGCAGTCCACCCGGCTACAATGCTACTAAAGCCTCAGCTCAGGGGTGGGAGACCCAGAGGTACAAAAAAGAAGGGTGGAATAGTACGCCACCGCTAGACGCCGCATATTTGGAAACACGATAACAATTTCTAGTCAAGCGGCGGGTAATTGGCGCAATCAAGTCCTCAAAAACGATAGCAACAAAAAAGAAAAGTTCAGACTCCTAGCTAAGTACACAATCTTTATTGTAATTAGGTGGACTGGTTACTTAACAAAACAAAAAAAAAAAGGAAAAGCGAAAATACTATGCCTAATGTGGCTGAATAATTATTGAACAATTAGAAAAAACGAGAGCGCAGATACAATGTTCACATAAAAAAGAGAAAACTGAATAGCCTCTACACATAAACCCCCCGTCAAAATACGTTTTTTTCTGGTTCACACGTGCAAATACAAAATTATAAGCCGGATTTATTGGGCAAGTTAAAATTTACAACGTTTGACGCAGGTTCGACAATATTTAAAAAATAAATGAATTAATGATTTAATTAAGAGGATACAAATAGAGTTATTTGAAAAACAATTGTTGTAGGGGAATCCGGCAATAAAGAAGGAGATGGTGGAGATCCATAATAATAATAACGTAATGAATTTCAGATCTGACACTAACAATTTAAGCACAATATATGCTTTTCTACTGACCTTTTCAAATATCAAAAATTTAAGTCACCATAATACACATAACACTAGCTCAATTAATGTTATTTAACACATTTGTCCCTCCGTAATATATAATATATAAATAAAAAAATTTAAAAAAATTTTTATTTGTAATTTTTTTAATTTTTGTTTAAAATTTTTTATAAAAAAAAATTTTTTCATGAGATTGTACTTGTAATTCCAATCGTTAGAGTGAACCGTTTTTGTAACAGCACATTCAAGATTGAATATGGGACTTTTGAACGTCATTGTATAATTTTCGTTAACCTTGACATTGGGTCTTTTCACTGACGCATGTTTTTTTACATCTGTTTCACATAGAACGACAAACTGCATTGAATTTTAAATAAATTCCATGCAGTTCCTTTTAACATCCGAAATGACATAGTGTATATTACATGATGAGTGGATTGTTTCACTACACGTTGCTCATGATTGTTTTTAGATGTGTTGTTATATTATAAATTATAAAAGTTTTTTTTTTTAAGAGTTTTAAATTAATTATAACGTTTTGTTTGTGTTACGTGGGACAATTGTATTAAGAAACCGCTCTAGTGACAACCCACGACTTAGCCACCTTACTCCAGTGTAAAATAGGAGATCACCATATTCGATTTCAATATCCTAGAGAAATTGTGTGAATTGTCGGTGATTGAGACCTCGTGATTTTATAAAGTTTACAGTAGGTACTACAACTTTCATCACATTTTCAAATCCGAATAATTTTGAACAGAGGGCCTCTTGATGTATAATTCAATGAAACTGCATTAATTCCTTGGTATCTATGTTTTTAGTTTGTAAATACTCTTTTAGCATACTTATTATCCCAGATTTACTTCCAACCATTGAAGGTGCTCCGTCAGTCGTAATTTCAGATAATTTAGTTAAATCCAAATCCATTATAGAACATTTTTTCAGAAGAGCTTTGAGCATGTCACTCCCCTTGGTTTGACTTGTCAAAGAACTCATACCAATCAGTTCTTCACTCACTTCAAAATTTTGCGTTACACCTCGTAAAAATATTAAGAGTTGAGCAGTGGAACTTATATCTGTAGATTCATCGAGTGCTATAGAAAAATACTCAAAACTTTTCGATTTCGTAGCTAATTGCTCTTCTATATTAGCTGCTAATGTGGTAAGTCTTCTTTAAACAGTCATCTGATTTAGTTGAATTTTCTCAAACCTCTTTGCATCTTTCGGACACATTTTTTTGCGGCGATATCTAAACACTGCTTAACAAACTCACCATCTTTAAAAGGTCGACAAGTTTTCGCTATTATTCGAGATATTTCAAAGCTAACTTCAGTAGCTGCTTCAGCATCTTGAATTGGTTTTGTAAACATAGCTTGTTGGCCTATTAGTTCCCTTTGTAAAGTGGAAATTTTTTGTGTTCGATTTTTGCCGGTTAATTTGGTAAAAGTATGATGCTGGCTTTCATAATGCCTTTTCACATTATATTCCTTCGGAATAGAAACACTACTCTTGCATATTAAACAGACACTTTTGTTACGCGATTAAATAAAAAAGTATTTTTCGGTCCAAATATCTTGAAACTGTCGATTTTCATCTTCAACCTTACGACTACGCTTTTTACTGGGGCTTGGTTTATCTATACCAAAATTGATATTATATTGTTACGTAGGTAGATGCCAAGTTCGAACGACGAAATATTTGTTCTTCACAGATTACAATTCAAACAATATTGCGTTAGCTTGTCCGTAGTTAAAACTTAACTGCCCTGATAGCGGGCGATGCGTTGTATTTATACGAGTTACCTAACATCTAGAATCTACCACATTGTTCGGGGATAATACCGACGTGTTTCGCGAATCTTCGAGTAATCTAGTTGGTTCGACAGATTTCTAGTCTCGTAACAATATGCTTGGAACGACGAGGAGCATACCTGTCCTACGTAGTAAACCTGAACAAGAAAGTAGTAGGTACTTAAAGATACATATCTTACTAGCAATTACAAATGTTAGAATAAAATTTTAAAATTTTAAAATTCGCTGGCGGGCCGCATAAATATCGACAGTGGCCCGCGGTATGTCCATCGCTGTTTTAAAGCGTTCGCAAAACATTTACTAGCACCTTCAGGACCGGTACGACCATTTTCTCTGACGTTTATCGTTATTATTTTCCATTGTAATAATACAAATATTTTGGCACATGAAACTAAATTCACAAAGAAAACCATTTGACAGAAACGGACTGTAAGATTAATTTAAAGTAAATTTTAATAAAATATAAGGAAAATAAATATCAGTTCCTAGTAAAGCATATATGTATAGGGTGGCCCAAAATGACCGAAGGGGTTTGAATTCATTATAACTTCTTATTTAAGACATAATAATTAATTTTTTTTAATTTTAAATACAGTATATTAATGGAGAATATTTTTAATTTAATTATGAAAAATTATATCTCGCTAGTGGTGGCCATTTTCTGCTTCGCATATTCGTGCTCTTTCCAAAACATTTTCCATAACCTTTCGCAAAACTTCAAGTGTTATGTTGTTGATTTCGTCGCGTATATTATTTTTTAATTGCTGTATGGTTCGAGGATTATTAATATAGACTTTTCCTTTCAAATAACCAAAAAGGAAACAGTCTGAAGCGGTTAAATCCGGTGAATGCGGAGGCCAATTAAAATCGCTTTTACGGGAAATAATTCGTTCACCAAAGATGTCGCGTAAAAGAGCCATTGTGTCCCTCGCAGTGTGCGCTGTGGCTCCATCCTGTTGGAACCATACTTGCGGATGGTTTTTCCCGGCTGGGCTTAAAAAATTTTCCAACATTGTCCGATATCTAACACCAGTGATGGAAACGGCGACACCGTGTTCATTTTCAAAAAAATATGGGCCAATTATCCTTTCCGACGAAACACCGCACCAAACGGTACACTTAAGTGGATGTAATTCTCGCTGTTGAACTACTCTTGGATTTTCCGTAGCCCATATCCTGCAGTTTTGCCTATTAACGGACCCATTTACTTGGAAATGAGCTTCGTCGCTCATAATTAAATTATGAATAAAATCATGATTTTATTCTGCTTTTTGACGAAAATAAATTGCATAATCAAGTCGTTGCTGGTAATCTGTCGGTTTCAATTGTTGGACAAGCTGAATATTGTATGGAAACATTCTTATTGTATGCAAAATTCTCTGCAGCGACCCTCTTGAGAGGAAGTTGTGTCGAACGTCTCCTGGTTGATGTTTCTCCATCTTCCCGAATACTCTCCTGTACCCGTTCAATATTGTCATCCGTGTGCACCGTTCGTCGTCTGCCGGCACCAGGAAGGTTCCTTACTGCCCCTTGTTCTCGAAAATTTGCAACCAGACGGTTTATTGTTGACTCTGAGGGTCCAACCCGCACATTAAAATAACGACGATATGCACGTTGAGTCAAAACAATGGATCGTTGATTTGAGAAATAAAGTTCAACGATTTTGGCACGTTGTTCAATTGTGTACTGTTCCATTTTAAATTCCCCAAGTCTTCTTTACAAAATACTGAAAATAAAAAAAAATATATAATAAAAAAGTTATAGGGAATTAAAACCCCTTCGGTCATTTTGGGCCACCCTGTACTATAAATATCAAATATAGAGAATTATGTTCAACCAATTTTTACAGACTAATTTTTTATTTCTGTATCAAATAAACTCCAACATAAAACTTCGTAAAGTCCGTTTGTATTCGAGGGACAGGACAATTTTAACCAACAAAGAAATGTTCTTATTTGACAGACGCATAGAATCTGTTGATCTGAAAAAATGTATTCTTCTCGATTCGTGACCGGTTTTCCAATTGACTCTGACTGCGGCTATAGCTGTAACAAATATGCCCCTGGATGAGCTAGCAAATGTACGAGAAAGAGATCCGAAATCTGTTCGTGTTTGTTTTTTATCTTCTGAACCGCTCGCCTGTTAGGGAGAATCGTGAGTGGATGACTAGAAGTGAGGGTACTGTCAACATCTGCAGACCGTTCTCTCCGAGGATAAGTTTATGAGTTTTTGATGCACAAAACGTTGCAGTGACATCTTGCGCCTCAATTAAAAACTTTCACACGCGCACACAGATGGGTAGAGAGAGAATTCCGATATTTGCGACTGCTTGGTTGGTGTTAAATAGAAAGTTTGTGTAAAATGTACCAATAGGTAGCTAGAGAGTCGAGTTCAGTTCATTAACCACTTCGTTATTTGTTGCTAACTTTGAGAATTGCAAATTAGTTTTCTGTAAAGTTAGAGAATTGTTTAATCGAATGTTTTATCGATCTGCCTTACACGAATGAATTCCTTCTTGAACAAAGCAAACATACTTAAAAACAGTTCTCTCTCAATTTGATTAGAATTTTGCATTTCCTGTAAATTACTTACTTTAAAACATAACTAACAAATCGGAGACTGTGGCTTATAAGTGAATAATAAAATTAAAAAAACCTTACCACAATAGAATTTAATGATTCTAAATACGTATTTCTACAACCACGTTGTCATCTTCAGTAGAAAAAACATTGTAACACTTGAACACACAAAAACACTCACAGAAGGATTGTTCTGAACGTCTTCTAGTTTAGCACTAAAATCTTCAATCTTAAATGCTACAAAAATTACCTACATTTTGGTAAACCCCACCTATTCATGCAAGAGCATTAAACCCATTATTTGTAAATTCTATAGAAAAACCGTTTAGAAATATTATAAAAGCCGTAATTTAACATACATTAAGAATCCAATTATGAAACTATTCTTGAAATTATGTTGAAATATAAATTTGGAAATTAATGTTGAGTCAGAATATTTTAATGGCAAATATTGTAATGAAACGCAATTAAAAATAAATTCCATGAATTCGAATATTGTTTAATGGTTTTCCTATTTTTCTTGCTTTAATAACATCTAACTGTCAATTAACTCAAATAAAGAAGAACCTGGTATAGGACCCAAATCTGCGTTAATTACGTTATTCCTCTTTTTCCTCTTTTTAAAGATAAAAATGCTCTCAAAACTATCTAATTCGCGGGGGCGTGTGACGTTTTCTATTAATCTCAGACTGTCAGATATGACGTTGTGATCTGATTCAAGAATATGTCGGACAACACTTGATTTTTCCGGTCTATTGAATCTAATATGCGAAACATGTTCTTTATAACGAGTTAGAATCGAACGTTTTGTTTGGCCCACATATTTTTTATCACAATCCTTCCAATTTATTTCATAGATTCCAGATTTGTTGTTTACCTCAACTTTGTCTTTCGCGTTGCCTAAGAGAGATTTTAGGGAGTTATTCGACCGAAATGCTACTTGAACATTATAATGTTTATAGGTTTTACTTAAATTCTTCGTAGTTTCGTGAAACGGTAAACTAATAAATTTTTTGCTCGAATCAATTTGAGGTAGCAAACATGTGGAATCCTGAATTGTTTTTCTTACTTTATGTTTTCTAACTAGCTTGTTTATTATTTCTGAATCGGAATTAACTTTAATTAAGAAAATCGCGAGTTACAACTTTCGAAACGTCGGATTATGTAATTCCTGCAGGCGATTGTAATAGGAGTGTAATTTAAATTATTATTGTAATTGTTTAAATTTTATTATTTTCCTTATTATTATATATTATATATATTTATTATTGACCAGACATATGCCAAACAGAGCACCACACTCTGATTTGTACATTAATACTATTAAAGATTAATTATAAAGTTCAGTAATAAATAGAGCGACAGAATAAATTCCCACCTACATGAACTTACACCTATACGTTTTGATGGCGCTGAAGAATTCGAAAGACAAACCTTATGAACTAGATTTTCTTAAGTCATGGGCATATAAAGTTAATACAAAAGAGGAGCATGTTAACGGGCATAGTACAATACAGTTAAACTCTTAGATTAAGGCTTACATAAAGTATACTTATAATTTTGGTATGGTCTAAACTAATTCAAGTGATTCCCAGGTCAAATAATTTTTATTTATTTTTTAACCCTAGAGTATACCAAATGTATACATCCATTGATATATACCTGGGGCTGTTGTCAGCAGCAAATGTCAGTTAGTAATTTCTTAGAATTTGTTCAATTTATTAAAGATTGTGAACTGGAAGACGGAGAAATTTTAGTTTCATTCGATGTAACCTCATTATTTCTTTCGGTACCTATTCCGGAAACTTTCTTCATAAGAACAACATTGTCAATAAAACATTGTTAATAAATCACCGCGTATTCAAATAATGGATATTATTTATTTAAAATATTTTAAATAAACAATATCCCTTCAAAACGCTTCACGCACGAATTAGAAAAAGATAAAACGTTAAACTAGAAGACGTTCAGAACAATCCCTCTGTGAGCGTTTTTGTGCGTTCAAGTGTTACACTGTTTTTTTCTACTGAAGATGACAACGTGGTTGTAGAAATACGTATTTAGAATCATTAAATTCTATTGTGGTAAGGGTTTTTTAATTTTATTTTATAAAACGTTACCCTTTTTAGAATTAAAAATTTCATTATCCGACAATACTTTTCAATTTGACATTCACAGAAAAGAAACACATACAGACAATTACATTCATGAACACTCATACGCTTTTCACAAATATAAAGAGAGCAGTTTTTATTTTTTAATCAACAGATTACTATCTCCTATGAATTTTAAGAAAAATTAGACTACATAGTTAAAGTTGCAGAATCGATTGGTTACGTCAAACAATTGGTATTGAAAATTAAAAACAAACAAGAAATGAAAAGGCTCAAAACTTAAAAAAGAAACTCTAAAAGACACTTTGAACAACAATAAAAAATACAGTAAGATATCATTTCATAAAAATTGGCATAACAGCGTAATAAAACTGTTTGAAAAATATAATATAATTGCAGCTTTCTCCAACAATAATAAGTTACAACAGTGTCAATAAACAAAAATTGTTAACACAGATCCGTTGAAAGAGTCGGGCATTTACAAAATAAGTTCTAATAATAATTCTTGTCCAAAATTATACATCGGGCAAACCAGAAGAAATGTGCAAATACGATACAAAGAACCCATGGCTCATGTTAAATTACACAACAGAATAAAGTCAGTATTAGCTCTACATCATACAGATACAGGTCACAACTTCAATTTAGAAAATGTTAGTTTAGTTAAAAAAAGCAGCAATAGAAATTTGGACATGTGGGAAGCCATATACATGAAAAAACACAAAAATTATCTTCTAAATAATGATATTTCACCCCTCAATAATAAACTGGTAGGATGTATATCGACATCATTAAATACTTAAGACATCTTGTAAAGAGATACTAAATTCTTCATTCACATTAATATTTTATATTGTAATCCCTAATCGTTTTGCCGTTAGTCCAACCCGATGCCCCCTTTGTTTCATAGATATTTGGTATTTCCCTATGAACTCATTTTCAGAAATTGTATTAGTTTTAAGATTCACTGTAATTTTTCATTAATTTGTTTTCACCCTACTTCTAATTTTTCTGTATATGATGTATTATCATATTATATATTGTCTCGTAGATATTATGTTTAAACAGTACTGCTGATGATGTGCGCAGAGCACACGAAAAGTACATTTAGTTTATTAAAACTATTTTTGTGACAAAAGTGTTTAATTTTATTTCGTTATTTCAATATTTCACAACTGTTCAGCATATAATACTATTAATATAGTTGTTAAAGAACGAGGTCTACAAGTTGCTTTTTGGTCCGAAAACACCATCAAAAGTCTCCTAGGTAATACCAAAGATAAAATTAATTTGAATTTGAAATCACGTATATACGAAATTAATTGCGATGGTTGTAATTTGAAATATATAGGTTAATCGAAGCGCTCAATAATAATGGGTTTTAAGGAACATATTTCACATATTAAATTTAATAGACCAGAAAAATCTAACGTGGCCAATCATGTATTAGACACGGATCACAATATGTCGGTTAAAAGGTTAAAAAAATCGCGGACTGGTAGTGGTAGAGTGGATAAACCAGCACTTTAGAAACAGGTAAATTGGTAAATGGTCCAATTGCATGGCCATCGCGATTACCCAACTTAAATCCTTTAGATTTTTATTTTTGAGGGCACATGAAACAAATAATTTATCAAGAGGAAATGAATACTCGACCACAGTTGTTACAGAGAATACAAAATGTTGCTCCTCAAATTAGAAATCAACAATACTTTTCGTTCGAGTGGAAAACTCTTTAGTTCGTCGTTGTGAAGCATGTATTGTAGTGTATTATAATTAGAGCACACCAATTTCCGTGCGCGCCATGTGCGCCGATGTGAGGCTGATTGTATTGCATCAGAACTAATAAAAAGCATTCAGTATGTGTTTGGTACTTGCTTAGACTGCATGTAAGTGCAAGCATACGTAATAAAATGTCGTCGACACATAAATCGAGGAAACGACCGTTGTCAGACGAAGTGAATAAGTTTATTATGGATTTCCCGGACTTAATATACGATGGCTCAAAAATTAAATATTTAGTGTGCAATACATATCTAATGTGTTGGTCAAAAACACATTATAAAGAACACGTAAGCAGTTCGAAGCACAATGATAACAAAATTAATCGACAACAGCTTATACATGAACTATGTGTAACTATGATTGTGTGTATTCTGCCGTTTACCTTGTTAAGTAATGATTTATTTATTTCATTTTGGAATAAATACGCGAATCAAACATTGCCGAGCACGAAAACGTTACGAAGGAATTTACCATCGGTGCGTAAACAGGTTGAAAATAAAATCAAAGCCGAACTGAAAAATTAAAAACTGTGGTTATGTGTGGACGAAACAACTGACAGCAAAAAACAATCTGTAGTTAATGTTAATAATGTTAATGTTAATAGTTAATAGAACCACATCAACCAACGTCTTCAATTTTATTAGCATCCAGACGACTAGAATAATATAATGCCGAAAAATTTCAGAGGTGCTATTAGATATTTTGAAAAAATTTAAAATTTCAAAAGACCAAGTATTAATGTTTATGACCGATGGTGCCGCAACCATGTGTTCTGTAGGCCGGTCCAGAGGTAGATGCTTTAATATCGAGTACAAAGGCAGTATTTCTGAAATCTCCAAAACGTATTCGGAAATATCACCAATTGCGGCCCCATACCCCTGAACCACCACAGCCGATTCTGACACGTTGGGGTACATGGTTACGGGCGGGGTTTTACTATCATGAACATTTTGAAAAAATTAAGGACGTGGTTTTAACATTCGATCCGAAAGAAAGTGCAGCTATCAATACAAGCCAGAAAAAGATTCAAGATGCCCAGATTAAAATGGCTTTACAATGTATTCGTGAGAATTACTTGGGACTAGAAGAAGCAATAACAAAATTAGAAAATTCGTCGCTGTCGTTAGAGGAATCACTTCAAATCGTTAAAGATGTTCACGCACATCTGTGTGCTGTAGAAGACGCAAAAAGTGAAAGTGTTCTAACTAAATTTGAAAGTGTTTTAGACAGAAATTCAGATTTTGACACCTTACCACGTATTTGTGTGGACACGTCTACAGATGCGTTAAGTTGCTTAAAAAAGTATTTTGATTATGCGAATATAACATCACTAGATGTAGAACGCTCATTTTCCGAATATAAACATATTTTTTCCTCACCTTATAATAATATATAACCTTAGAGACGCACCTGATGTTGAAAATATACAATCGAGTTTCTGCAGTTTGTCAATCTTTGGAAGATGCTTAAAACTGTAAGTGTTTTTTTAAATGCTCTGTCGTGCACACAATCACAGATTTCATACATTTTCCATTTTATTTATAGATACATGCAACCCTGCTATAATATGTACTATTCTTATTTTTCGTGTGTTTATGCATATTACTTTAATAGCAGAAAACCGAATGTATATTTAATGATTTCTGATAGAATAAATGTTTCTACTTCTATACTTATATTGGTAACAAGCTCATGTTGCGTCCCTATTCTATCGCATATTCTAATATATTACGAATTACACTCCCATACCGGCGCTCATGACGCGCACAGAAATTGGTCTGCTCTAATTATAATTATGTATTCACGTGATTTTAAGTTTTCAGCAATTTATGTAAATATTTAAATGATTTTGAAAAATTAGAAGAATTACAATCAAATTGTTGATTTCTTTTATTTCCTTAAATAATTCAAATCGGACATATTGCAGTGGTTTTTTCCCTGCAGAAGAAAGAAGAAAATTATATTGAACATTATTTGAATAACATTGATTTAAAAATATATTTTTATTTTATTGTGTATGTTTTTGTTTCAGGCTGATAACGATATAAATTTAAATTGTAAATGATAAAGTTTGTAATGTTTGATTTTGATCTAGGAATGTAGGTTGTCCAGGTCTAGCTTGATGTTTGAAGTCGGCGCCAATCTGGAAGACGTGCTAGTACAGGGAGTTATATTATCGATATCTTGATTTTGTTATATTAGGTAGGGATGCCCTGGCGTTTCCTGCTTCATCATGCTTAGAGATAGAATAGTTCTTTTACAGATAGGTTGAATTTTTTTATTAAATTAAATAAAACGTAATTTTATTTAATCTTAATTTAGATAATTACGGTGTGTGTTTTTGTTGTGCGCTCTTGTATATTTAAAATTCATTACGTAGATTTTATGAGTATTTAAACTCATAAATTGATTTAAATAAAAAACCTATCTGGATCTCTCGTATAATAGTTTTTGTGGCGTACGTGTACAAAACTAAAAATGTATGTATTCTAGTATTATATTTATACAGATATATTTGTAATAATATTTGTATTGAAATTGAAGCTTCTTAAATTCATAAAAAGTTAATTTGTAATATTCTTGTAATCATTCGAAATATTAACAAAACGTATTAGTCTGTTTTTTTTTGCATATAGTTTTTGTTCATTTCAGTTATTGTAAAATATTAGGAAGGTGGGAGATTATTTTGTCACAAGCTGGACATGCGCTTGTTTAATTCTAGTTGCGTGCGAAAAATAGTGAAAGTTCTATTTTTGACGTTTGAATTTTGAGGGCATAAAGTTCTAGTTGCGTGCGAAAAATAGTGAAAGTTCTATTTTTGACGTTTGAATTTTGAGGGCATAAAGTAATTTATGACAGCTAATAAAGTTTGTTTATATTTATTTAGATTTTGTTCGGAAGTCAAGTCAGAGTTTTTTTTCACTCCTGCGCTGTCAATATTTGCAAGAGTTTTTTCTCTTTAAGACGTAATTTAGTCAATGCTCTGCTTTATATTTGATAAAGTAGTTTTTTTTTTTATTTTTTTTTATATATCAATCAAACATTTAGTTTGTGTTGTTAATGGTAGTTTTATTTCTTGAGTTTAATTTGTATTATTTCTATTTTTAAAGCGATTTTCGAAAGAAAAACCCTGACGAGTAGGAGCTCAAGGAAGGTGCCCACCAGATTGAGTTTAGTTCGGCGAGAATACGGTGGATTGTGAACATCAGTCAATAAGCAAATAATTAAAAGCACAATTCACTGCAATATGTCCCAATAATGTTTTTTTGTTAAAATTATATGCGCTTTCGTATGGCAAAGTTTATCGGTGAGCTCATAAACCAGCCTGTATGTAAGAGCAAATTTTGAACCTTTTTCATTATAAATGCATATTTGACTTTTTCAGCAAAGTATTATTTTCAATTAAAAATAGAATAAAGGTAAAGTGATTTTGATTTAATATACTTCATCAAACAACCACTGTAAGCGCTAATTAAAAAAAAAATGAGTGTCTTTTTAGAAATCTTGTCCATTTTTGGTTTTGATGTCTGAAAAACGTGAAAATGACAGTAAAATAGCTAAATTATCAAGATTTTTACTGTTGGAAGTTAATATTTTATTGTGTCCATTTTTGTAATGTCTCTCAAAATTAATTTTAACTTAGTGTAAATCTTTTTAAGGTATTTAGTTTTTTTATTGCTTTATCTAAAGTGTTTTAATAGTAATAATATCCTTTATTTCAACACAAAACAATTATTTCTCACTACAATAAAACAGAGAGGGAAAAAATGATGAAACCTTAAGGTGTGGTTTAGATGGACGAAAAGAATCACTAGCCTCTGTTTTCCACCAAAACTTAGAATCTTTCACTGGGCTAAACTATAAGGGAAAATATTTCTTAAAATATTTTTTTCTCAATACAGGTCTGATGAAGAAGCAAAATAAACGCTACGAAACGTCACTTAAGCGAACATCACACGTAGCTAACACAAGTGGATTATACGAGTATATAGATAAAGAAGAACATGTTAAAAGATAACACATTTAAACAGAGATGGATGACAAGGATTTGTCTTTGAAATTTGCAAGAGAGAGTTTCAAACTCTAACTTGGAATATCGTGAAGGCATGTGTTTCAAATATACGTGACAAGAATGTTTGCTTAGGTGGGCACACGTGGCCCTAATGGGGCGTCTAATATATGCAAGCAAATTTAAGTTGTTTGGTCCCTATTTACATTATACTGACTAATCAAACTTATCGAGGCACAATTGTCAACATTATTACTGCAACTATAGTATTAACGATTTAGTTATTGAAAATGCTAAGTAGACAACGGATTATCGCAGAAAATTATACGTAAAAGTTTCGTTGGCTTCCTAATAATAATAATTTTATCTAGTTGTTATAATAAATCTTGTAGAAAGAGCTATGAAACAGACTGACCCTTATCTATCCGAGCTATATACTAGAGTAATAAAACAAAGTATTCATAAAATGTATAACCGCCAACAATACAGGGTTAACGAACAAACAAAACACACCGAAAAAATATCCGTCAATATAGTGTCTTCCTCATCTACCTAAAAAATTAAATAAGCTTTTTATAAAAAATATTATTTTCACGTCGCTCACAAAAATTGCAACAACTTAAGATTCTCCAAAACAAAAATCATAGTAGCCATCCCAACGGGAAAAAAATCACATATAACACATCATGGAATAACTGCAGTGGCATTTAGGTCAAGCAGAACAACACTTAAAAGACAGAAATAATGGTCGGAAATATGCAAAAGAAATCACAGCTTCAGAAAAAGATGGAAATAAAAATAGTCACACCTTCAATTACAGAGAAGCTAAAGTACTTCAAACAGAAAAAAATTACAAAGCAAGATCAATATTAGAACTAATTTATATTAAAAAAAAAACAAGAAGAAAACGCCGTAAACGATCGTAATGAAATTGCAAGTTTATCAAAGCTATATTTGTCTATTATATTATAAATAAAATTTATTTAACGCAAATTTTCAAAATAAATACATACATATACTTTTAAATGTCAGTTCAGTTGCAATTCTATTGTATAAGGCAAATGATGTAATTATCAATATATATATATATTATTGTATAATTCGATGTGAGAGAGCTGCTGGTAATTAATTAAATATTTGATAAATAAATGCTCCACGTTGAAAGCTAATTAAATATTTCAGATATAATTTGTAAATGTAATTGCTATTTGAATCACCACCTAGAAATTATATGGTATATATTAACGTTCTCCATTTATATAATCGTTAAATTCGATCTATATTTGTCTTTAATGCCTATTAACGAAAGTTTTAAAAGTAAAACGTTTAACTTGAAGATATAAAATGACTTTAATTTCGAATTTATGCGCGCATTAATACATATATTTCTGCGCAAAATCAATAATAGATGGAAAACGTTTCACAAAACTTGTAGAACCAAAATAGTATCTTATTTTAAATAATAGCTGTTATTTAATGAATTTAATAGAAATAATTAACAAGAGCTCTCTAAATATCTCAAGGGTCGTGAAAAATTCTGATTTGGCAAGAAAGGTAAGTTAATTGTATATATCTCGGTGAAAGTAGGTTAGTATGATTATATTTTAATAACTTATCGTACACACAAACAACTTGTTTTAGTATCTTAAACTCTGTTTATTAAGTGAATCTAATCTATTTGATTTGATTATTTAGCTTGATAATAAATTATTAAGTACAGTCAATGTTTTATCTGTTCTTATTGAAACATAATTTATAATGTTTATAGGTTATATGTAGATATCTTTTTATAGGTGGGGAATTAAATGAATCAGCTGATATGTAACAAATATTTGGATATTTAAACTAAATAGGCTCTGGTAAATCAAACCACGCTTAAAATTGGTATATAACTTCCCTATTTACATATTTTAAAATGATTATTATTGGAATTTTAATCTACTTTCGGTAAGTTTATTTATTAAGTTAAATTTTGGAAGTGCATCATGTAATGCAAACTTAGATCAACATTTCCTTTCTAACTTCATGATTTTCGTCTAAGGACCACCTAATCGCTGCGATCAATCTTGGTCCACCTGACGTACAGCTTGAATATTGTCCGAAACAGGAAGAACTGTTCACGAACCTAACAAATCTTTCAGGCGTTGAGTCCTCTAGAAAAGCAAGGTAAACTGTCTCCTTTTTAATAATGGATAATCTTCATTTTAGATAATATAGCTTCTAGAGATTGTACCATTTAAACCTATGTTGATCCAGGATGACCCGATACCATTAGATTAGGAACAGGTAAATGTTTTCACTCAACATAAAAATGTGAAATTATAATTTTATCACCACAGAATAGGTGAACACATATAATAGATGGCAAAAAGGATTATAACGAACTTCTTTAAGAGTTATCTTCTGAGGTTCTCCCCGTAGAAGTGATGATATATTCTTCAATATCCCAAATATTTGTTGTATTACTATTTTTCCAGTTAATTATATGATTTTATATGAAATATATATATATATATATATATATATGGTAAACTTAATAAGTCGGCGATTAAAGGTCTGGTTTATTACTTCAAAGGATATATATTTAAAACAACCCTACATGTTTCGGCAATGATGCCTTTGTCAAGGATATAAAAAATATATAAATGACAGAATATAAATATTTATATTCTGTCATTGATATATTTTTTATATCCTTGACAAAGGTATCATTGCCGAAACATGTAGGGTTGTTTTAAATGTATATACTTTGAAGTAATAAACCAGACCTTTAATCGCCGACTTATTAAGTTTACCATATCATATCAAGGTCACGAAAATATTATATATATATATATATATACAATTACATACATTCTAATTTGATATTTGTAAATATTTCATATAAAAGCCGAAAAACTCCAATAATTTATCAATTGTTATATTTAATAAACGGCTAAGAAATTATCTAAACACTCATATAGCTATGGAGTAATAATTAGCATTTTCAAAGATTCAAATCTGACATCTGCTCTCAAAATACTGACATCTGCTTTCAATAACTGACATCTACTTTCAAAATAGGCATCTGCTTTCTAATCTAACGTTTGCTTTCATAACTGACACCTGCTTTCAAAACAGACATCTGCTTTCAATAACTGACATTTGCTTTCACTAACTGACATCAGCTTTCAAAATTGACTTCTGCTTTCAACTTGACATCTACATTCAATAACTGACATCTGATTCATTAACACTGTTACTTTATAATGTATTTCTAAATAGCTTGAACTTAGGTCTATTGTGGCTAAGTGGTAAAAGCGACAGTCCGGCAAACTGTAGACTTGGGTTCGAGTCCCAACATAGACAATATTTTTCAATTAAAAATTTCGTATGATTTGCTTTGTAATTTGTAGACAGCAATGTTTACATCCCCACTTACTCTGCAATTACATATATTCTAATTTGATATTTGTAAATATTTCATATAAAAGCCGAAAAACTCCAATAATTTATCAATTGTTATATATATATATATATATATATATATATATATATATATATATAGTAGTTTAATTTATTTAAATATGTATATATTTAAAATAATCTTACATGTTTCGACACATAGTGTCTTTATTAAAGAAATTAAAAACATAAAAATTTATATTTTTAATTTAATGTGCTATTCCATGCTCTGGCGCTTGACTTCCGGATCCAGTAATGACACGTTCTAGAAATTGGAATCATATTCAATCGATTTAAAGAAGTCAATGCAACTTTCTCTCTTGATGTCCTTTTGGTCCTGCGAAATATTTTTTGAAACCATTTTTGCGTGAATTTTCCTCATTACAATTCATTGGTAAAAACTTGATGAAAGGTGGTGTGATTCAAACTCAACCCTTAGCTAATCATTTTAAATGTCAACCCTGGATTTGAAAGTACAAGAGCCACTAAAACACTTGGGCTCTTGACAGAACACTGACCTCCGAAGCCCAGCTGAAGTTTTGCAAAAGGTGCCCGAAATTTTTGTCACTAATTTTTAGAACGCACTAAAAAATTTTTCACGAAAAAATCACTATTGTCCAAATTCGAAATTGATGGAGACTGTGGCTTGAAATCTGAAACAGAAATAAGAAAAACACCCTAACCACAATAGGTATATATCAATAAATACTATAAACGTATTTCGGAAACTAAGTTGCCATCTTCAGTAGAATAACCTTAAAACTGAAAAAAAAATTGTTAAATGTAGCGTTTTTGGCTAAGGTAAACCTTAGAAGATATGCTCTTCCCCAAATCGCCAGTGGGATAACACTGATTATGGACACTGATGGTCCAAATGATTTTAACAAGAACAATCTCGTTCTGCAGGCGTATCACATGTACACCTGCCAGATAGAACGCTACGTTGCCAGTCTCATTACTTTATTTACTTACACACCTAAAAAACTGACGAACATGAGACAGATATGCATATGGTGTATTCCTATAATTTCGTTTTGTAATTTACGGAAATATATGATGCGTACACTAGAGAGATTCCAAAATCTTTGACTTTGTTTTGTACACAATTTAACTCTTTTTGTCACGCACAATCTTGTCTTAATGATATTAAATATTATTGCATTTAATCGGTTAAAGATACAATTACGATATACCGTTCTATTTACCATGAAAAGATATAATTAAGAGGACGTAAGCAAACGAAAGTATAAGTAAAGGATATTTTCTAGCCTCAGCCTGAAGGGGAATTCATATAAAAGCGCGATAGAATGCTTTGAAGTTAAGACCAAAATATTTTGTTAAAACATCCTCGTGAAATCATTATTGTTTTGCGATGTTAAAGCACTTCCACAGTGGTGGTAAGAAAGTGTTTTTGCCTAAAATAATAATATAATATGTATAGACTTAATGGATGGTGATTGACAAATATTATTTAAAAATGGAATAGTATATATTTTTAAAAATTTAATAAAATAAGGTAGAGAATGTTGAAAAGAAAAGTATAAAATATTGTATAATTCGAATTTTCTTGATAATTCGTCTAGATAATACTAACAGTCTAAAAACGTATGGCTGTATATTTATTAACTTCATTTCAAATCCATCCAAGCCGTATTATAAATGTGGTTAGGTAGACTTGATGAATACTTCTTTATTTACAGTTTGAATGACAAACAAACGAAACTAATTCCTAGATTATTTTCTGTTCCAAAGTTCACATTAAATTACATGTACCTATTTAAAGAAAATTTTTAGAATTGTATTCATTTTCCAACTATGTATCTGGAAATGGAATGTAGTAAAGATTTACCACTATACAGGCTGATTCATTTTCGGCCCTCACCATGGGGATCTCGCTTATTATTGGAGATAGAGTATAGGTTTAAATTTGGCAAAGTTGTTAAATTTTGTGTTTGTTATAAATCCGTAAAGAAAATAGACCTGTGACAAATGACCTTCGTTATTTAAAAAAAAAACGCGAAAACCCCATTTTCTTCTTTTACATGTAGCACCGACATTTGGCCTTGTAGAGAAAAAATAAAAACACATCCTTGTGGCGATTTCTAAACCTCTATCCAGTGGTGCACTCTAAATTTTTATACGACCTTTCGTTGCTTTCTGGCCATCATCAACTATCTAATTTCTTATAGGCGCCATATTGGATTTAGACATCCTCAGAAATAGTTTTTTTTCTGAGTTCAAGCATATACCACATACTGACTAAAGTTTTTGACATTAGGTTTTATTTGAAAGAATAAATTATAAGATTAAATAAGGTAGCCATGGAATTTCAGTCTGTCAAACATTTCATTTATTGTTCATTAATAATACAAAAATGTCATACACTAACGAAGAGAAACGAGATATGATAAGTATTTTTTATTCTTCGAACCGAAATTCAACAGTAGCGAGTACAAGATATCTACAATTATATCCAGAACGACAACAGCCTCATCGTACCGTTTTTCTAGATCTCGACAGAAATTTGGTCGAGAATGGATCGTTTACTAAGCCGCGTAATGGTCAAGACAACAGGAATTTAAATGAAAATCGACAAGATATTTTACAAATGGTAAATTAAAAGTGTGTTTTCAAATTTCATGTTAATCTTGTATTTTTATAGATAAATAATAATCCATCAATTTCTACACGCGAAGTAGCGTCAGAATTAAATTTGTGTCAGTCCAGAGTTTGGAGAACTTTACATAAAAGTAGGTTTAAACCATACAGGATCCATGTTAGTCACTCTTTACTGCCTGGAGATAATTTGAGAAGGCTAGAATATTGTAATTGGTTAATGGCAAGGATAGAAAATGACGAAAATTTTTTAAGCAAAATCATCTGGTCAGATGAAACAAAATTTACAAATTCTGGAATGTTCAACAGAAATACGGAGCACTATTGGGGAGTACAAAATCCCCGACAAAACAGGGCTAGAAGACCACAACATCGTTTTGGAATAAACGTTTGGATGGGTATTTTGGCAAATCGTCTCTTAGGACCAGTTATGTATGAAGAATATTTAAATGGAGAAAGATATTTAAACATTTTACGTACATACGTATCTGACTATCTTGACGACAATATCCCATTAAATCAATTACAATATTTATGGTGGCAACAAGATAGCGCACCAGCACACAATGCAGCTGTTGTTAGAAATTTCTTAAATCACGAGTTTGCAAACCGTTGGATTGGAAATAGGGGAGTTGTTGAATGGCCTGCGAGATCACCTGATTTAAGTCCGCTAGATTATTTTTTTTTGGCGATATGTTAAAAATAATATTTATAAAGTAGATGCGCCACAAAACATTGAAGAATTACGAGACAGACTTCAGAATGCCTTCGATGCAGTTCCTAGAAGAACTATACAAAGGGCAGTACAAAATGCCAGAAGGCGTGCCCAATTGTGCATTACCGAAGATGGCCAGATAATTGAACATTTACTGTAATTGTTTATTGTTTACTTTTCTATGTATTTTTATTAAGGTTTTTGTTATCTTGTACTCGCTACTGTTGAATTTCGTTTCGAAGAATAAAAAATACTTATCATATCTCGTTTCTCTTCGTTAGTGTATGACATTTTTGTATTATTAATGAACAATAAATGAAATGTTTGACAGATTGAAATTCCAAAGGCTACCTTATTTAATCTTATAATTTATTCGTTCAAATAAAACCTAATGTCAAAAACTTTAGTCAGCATGTGGTACATTGTTGGAATCAGAAAAAAAAATCTTTCTGAGGATGCCTAAATTCAATATGGCGCCTATAAGAAATTAGATAGTTGATGATGGTCATAAACAAACGAAAAGTCGTATAAAAATTTAGAGTACACCACTGGATAGAGGTTTAGAAATAGCCAAAAGGATGTGTTTTTATTTTTTCTCTACAAGGCCAAATGTCGGTGCTACAGGTAAAAGAAGAAAATGGGGTTTTCGCGTTTTTTTTTTAAATAACGAAGGTCATTTGTCACAGGTCTATTTTCTTTACGGATTTATAACAAACACAAAATTTAACAACTTTGCCAAATTTAAACCTATAATCTATCTCCAATAATAAGAGAGATCCCCATGGTGATGGCCGAAAATGAATTAGCCTGTATACTAGGAGAATAATTACAACATTGAAATTCCTATCTTCTTTAGTGAACCATAGAATTAGTTGCCCACTACTTCCAGGTAAATTGAATTTTAATGTAGCACGATTAAATTTAAACACTCTCACACGCAAAACGAGTGTTTTAGTAAGATCCGCCATCTGTTTAATGCGTTCCTCTTTTAATCAGGTCTCTGATGCCTGTTATTTTCAAGTTGACAACCGAAACGACGTTTCCGGCATTATTTCTAAGGAAGCTCGAGTACACATATTTTTCAACGTTAATGTGCGGCACGGCTTAATAGATTTTAATGTAGTTTAATTTCGCCCTGTTAGAATGTAAAAACGTAGAAACCAAAAATATTTTTAATATAAAGGATCTTTCACGTAACCCATTCATTAAAAGTTTTCTATGTTAACGGCTTAGAACACTTTTGAAAATTTGTGGCACGTAATCCGGATACTTGGTGAGTTAAAATAAAATATTTACGCGCATGAACCACTTTCGGTTATACCAGAAGTCATAGCCAACTTTGATAGCTATGTAGGTATATACACTGATGGAAAAAAGTGACAAGCACACCCTGTATAATCTGAGCGTGTCAAGATAAATGCGTAGATTTAACGGAGCATGAAGGTTTCCTCTAGATGAGTTTGCGCAACGAGTTTTGACTTTTTCTATTGCAGCAGTTTTTGCCGAGTGCCTCCGACAGCTGCAATATGTTGTCTCCATGGAGACCGATGTGCGAGGGAGAAACCGGTTATTGTTAGTATGGTGGGAGCGGGTAGTTGTGGTCGTACTTTGTGCGTGATAGAAGGCCGTTCGCGTTATCTGAGTGAGTTTGAGCGAGGAATGATCGTGGGAATGCACATGACAGGAGTATCCTTTCGTGAAATCGCGCGCCGTCTCCAGCGGTCATTATCGGCAGTGCAGCAGGCATGGCGAGAATGGATGGAGCAAGAACATACGCGCCTTCAGCCACGAGCGGGACGGCCCCGTGCGAGCACAGCACGCGAGGATCGCGCCCTTCCGCACAGCACTTTAGCGTCGCGCCCTCGTGTATAGCACTTTAGCATCGCGTACGCCTTCCTCAAGGCAACTTGAAGCCGTTTGGCCAGCAGGAAGGGAAGGCGTGCTCACTACGCGAACTGTATGGGGGCGTTTTCTAGAAAGTAGACTGCGAGCGCGCTGTGCGTTGCAGCGGATTTCACTGACTCGCGACAACCGCCATACACGGCGCCAATGGGTGGAGGCTAGACATCAGTGGGTTGTCGAGTGGAGGCACATTTTGTTTTCCGACGAATTAAGATTCGAATTGAGCACCGGTGATGGGCGAATTTTGGTTCATCGAAGACGTGATGAGCGTCACCTCGACGAGTGCATACAACCACGCCCTATTCACCGCCAGCAGGCCATTATGGTATGGGGTGCTATTACACATGGTGGACGTACACGTCTGCTGCGTATACAGCATACGATGACGGCTCGCCGCTACGTAGATGAGGTGCTACGGCCCGTTGTGCTTCCCTACGTTCGACGGCGCCCACGTCTTCTATACATGCACGACAACGCCTGACCGCACACTGCACGTGTTGCCCAGATCTTTGTGGAAGAGAACCATATACGGATGCTTCCATGGCCGGCACGTTCTCCGTATCTCAATCCGATCGAACATGTCTGGGATATGATCGGCCGGAGACTTCAAAGTTATCCGGCTCCCCCGGATAACGTTGAGGAACTATGGAGGCGAGTTAAAGCAGCATGGTTGGACACCCCTCCCGCTACCATACAACGACATATTCACTCCATGCCTCACCGTGTAGCGATGGTACGCGCCGCTCGCAGGGGATACTCCAGCTATTAATGCATCCCTTCCCAGCAGGGATGCGCTGCTCTCAAGGTGAGGGTAAGTTATGCTACGTTAGTACTACTTCCTTACCAAATTTCATTGCGTTAGAATCACTTCTTCAGATTATACAGGGTGTGCTCTTCATTTTTTTCCAACAGTGTATACTGTCATTTTTGTTGATATATCATTAAGAAATGTTGTGTTCTTTAATGATTTATTCAACAAAAATTACAGTTTATATATAAATTTACAACTTAATTCTAGCGGTTTTCAAAATGTTATCTTTAAATACATTAAACAGATGTAATTAAAATCTAGGGCATAGAATTTTTGTTGTGTGTGTTCACTGGTATAACCTCTTTATATTAAGGAGTTCAAACGGACGCCTGTAATGAATTTTTACGTTCTTGTATTGCCTAATATATTGATGTGATGACTATTTATGTATAAGCAGAATAATGAACTATTTTAGATTAAATACCTCACCCGGATATGCGATTTATTTACAAAATAAATGATTGCTTAATATAAAATGTAAAATATACGGTATGATAATTATGAAATATGAAACTGAACTAGATTACATAGATTACACAGGCCTGCAAAAAATTTGTGATGACGTGATTTTTGTTTGTTAAGCTCAGTTTTTATATAGCAATAACTAATTAAAATACAGTTGGTCTCTACCAACCACGGTTTTTTTTCGCACAAAAGAAAAAGAAAAAAATATAAAAAAAGACTTATAATGGGCGTTTTAATACATTTTAAAATGAATGTACTACTTCAAATTCTAGGTATTATCCCAAAAATGTTTTCTGTTGTGGTTTTAAAGAAATTTGTTAAATAGGCTCTCATTACCTGATGTAAATCTTGTATTACATGTATTAATTTTGGACAAGATTTCCGGGAATTTTTACCTGCTAAATCCTATTTATTATGCGTTCACTTTAATAGTACTGCGAAGAAGGATTTCAAGTTTATCACTCCAAACAAAATGTATATTTTAATGGCATTTACTTCATTATAGCTCTGAGTGTCGATCAGTAAACAAGTAAAATTAATTTGTCTTTAGTGTTGTGCGTGGTATTTGATAAATAAACATTGGTTAAAAATATGTCTGGCCGGTGTTGCAAAAACAAACCAGATGATTTCTGTAATATTTGTGGATATTTCGTCTTGAAAAAGTTTAAGAGACCAATTGGTGAATTTGTGAAAAATTTATATTATGCTTATTTCAAAATCAAATTAGGAGATCAAGATAAATATTGGGCACCGCACGTTGTTTGCAAGGTATGAGAAGAAGGTTTAAGACATTTTACCAAAGGGAATAGAAAAAGCCTTCCTTTTGGAATACCGATGGTTTGGAGAGAACCGCAAAATCATCATGAAGATTGCTACTTTTGTCTTTGTGATATTAAGGGGCATAATAGAAAAACTTTGAAACATATTTTGTACCCAAACAATATTAAATCAGCTATCAGACCAGTTCCTCACAGTGATCATGTACCTATACCTACACCCCCCAAAGTACTACAAGAAGATATTGAAACCTCTTCAACTTCCGGCTCCGTACAGATGGATAGTGATTTTGAACCATCAACCTCAGGTCAAAACCAACCTCAGCTATTTTCACAAGCCGAACTGAATGATTTAGTAAGAGATTTGGAACTTTCAAAAGATCTTTCTGTAGTACTGGGGTCTAGGTTGAAAGAAAAAAATTTGCTTGCCCGAGAAACACAAAACGGACCACTCGTGTACTGCCAAGCAATTGCTGATCTACTTACTTTCCTCGGAGCTCCTGAGTACACACTTTCTGACTGGAGACTTTTCATCGACTCTTCAAAAAGGAGCCTTAAAGCTGATCTTTTACATAATGGCAATGTTTTTGCTTCTGTTCCGATCGGCCATTCTGTTCATTTAAAGAAAAACTATGAAAATTTACAGGAATTACTTTTAAGAATACAATATGAAAATCACAACTGGGAAGTGTGTGGAGATTTAAAAATTTTAGGCCTTCTCTTGGGTCAGCAGTCTGGATATACTAAATTTCCATGTTTCCTGTGCGAGTGGGAAAGCAGAAATCGAGAACAGCATTGGATAAAAAGAGACTGGTCACAAGGGTGACTTTAACACCTGGAACCAAAAACGTACTTCGCGAAAGTCTTATTGACCCTCAAAAAGTGTTACTTCCACCGCTTCACATAAAACTTGGACTTATGAAACAATTTGTTAAGGCATTAAACAAAGAAGGAAATTGTTGTAAATATTTGTGTAAAACATTTCCGACTCTGTCAGAGGCAAAATTAAAGGAGGGAATCTTTGTAGGCCCGGAGATTAGGAGCTTGGTGAAAGATCAAGAATTTGAAAATGTGATGGAAGATAAGGAAAAACATGCATGGCATGCTTTTAACGAAGTTGTACATAAATTTCATGGGAATTATAAAGACACAAGCTATGTTGAGATCGTTGAAAATATGATGGAAAAATTCAGGATTCTTGGTTGCAATATGAGCATAAAAATTCACTTTTTACATTCCCATTTGGACTATTTCCCAGAAAACCTTGGGGACGTGAGTGAAGAGCAAGGGGAAAGATTTCACCGGGATATTAAAGAGATGGAAAAAAGATACCAAGGGGGCTGGGACACAAAAATGATGGCCGATTACTGTTGGACATTAGAAGAGATCTTCCTTTAGCTGAATATGACAGAAAAACAACCAAACGAAGCTTTTCTGAAAAACGAAAACGTTTTTTTAAGAAGCATAAAGAATAAATAACTATTTCTAATAGTTTCTATGTGTATATTTTTGTATTTTTTTTAATATAATATAAAACTAGCTTATAAATGAAATAAATCGTGTTTTTTCTATATTTTTTGATTTTACTGGTTTGAAAAATAACCTTACGTGATACAAAAAAAAATAAAAGCAGATTTGAAATCAGCGCTACCCAATTACTAGAAAACAGTTAAAATTTTTAAATCAACTTTCAAAGTGTTGAAAAATGCGGGCCTGTGTTATTAATTATGATGTTGTTTAATCTGTGATTAAACACATCAAGCCATTTTATTTGGTACCTGTCTCATGAAAATCTAAATATAAATAACAAAGTTACAGCTTGAGGCGTTCTTTGTGAGACACCGTATATTGGCCGCCTTATAAAAAACTAATAAATTAAAAGATATTGATACTAAATTTCTTCTCAGCAGATGTTTCTTGTCATAATTTTTTGCCTGTAAACAGCATTAGGTAGTTGCTATTTATATTTTGCAATTTTCACGTCTATAACTAAGCATAAACTAGACATTCGTTTAATACTTCTTGAAATTTATTCAAAAAAATATCCTATTAAACATTTATTAATTTATGTCGCTTAAAACAATTAGTAAGGAGAGTTTTAATTAAACCCACAGAAAAAAGTGTCTATTAAAATGATATATTATCCTTACTTGTGGATAGTCCCCATCCTTCGTCTGGTAATCGAACACGTAAAAAAAAGTCTTCGGTCCGGTCGCCTCTTGGCCCGGTTGGGGCGGCTTCGCACTCAATAAATCACCGGTCTGCACCAAGGGAGCGACGAATTGCGCGTCACTTAAAGCGGCGACGGCTGCATCCCTAGTATTGATTGGATGTTGAACCGTCCTCTCCCAGTCCGTGTACTCATTAACTACCGTGAAAAATATTTCACTTAGATGATAAGTGTAGGCATTGCGAACATAAGTCCTTATGATCTTGTCCCTTCTCTCGCCCTCGAAACCTGCTTGTATATCGGACGCGGAAAATCTCCACAATGCTTCACTAGTCACTACACCGAACAGGAGATCGTAGGTATTACTACCACGCGGCGTTAACGTCGCCTCGCTTCGTTTCATATTCGCGTTCACAGGTCCTACGAAGCTCTGTAAATCCGAAGGCTTAAAATATGTCACTAGTTCTTTGGCAAAATCAGTCTTTATAACTACACCGTCAACACTTGGTCCAAATGCACTTAAATACGATGGTGGAGTAACGTCAGCTTGAAGTAGCTCCTCCAAAGGAGTCTCTCTTAGACAATCCACTATCGCCTCATGGTCTTTAGCCACGTCCTCTGGTATGCTACAGTTCACTTCCTTGGCGAGTTTGACTGCATAATTAACTGGATCCTCTACCAGAGCCCAAGACGATAAAGCTGAACCGGATAGGAGAATAGTTCTGTGGAATAGACCCGGCATAACCGTCGGTGAAATCATTAAGAAATTAATGCAAGCTGCTCCGGAGCCGTGACCTGCCAACGTGACATTTCCGGGATCTCCTCCGAAAAGGGCGATGTTCTGTTGGATCCAATGCAGAGCCGCTATTTGGTCCATTAGACCGTAATTTGCGACACGAGCTTTAAGATGAGGCACTGGATTTGCGTTGAGGAAACCTGCGAACAGATAACACAGTAATTAATTTTACAAGTATTATGATTAATGGTAGATAATCATTTATAATCGTTTATTTTTAGTTCGGAGTCATTAATAAACTCTGCCAATTAGAGCTATTCATTAAAATCGATTGACATGAACGAATGGTAATACGAACAATAGTTTAGTTAGAAATGTCGTAATTCATACGATTTGTAATTACGCTCCTGCAGTTTTCAATCCAATAAATTATAATCTTCTTAATTGGAAGCGGAAATTGCAATTCTAGTTTGCGAAGACTTTTATTATAAAAAAATTAAAAATCAAGTGTCGTGGTCTAATCAGCTGTCTAAAATTAGATATTTCATATATAGCTACCACCTTAAATACAGAATGATCACGTACAATAGAACAATTCGATACCCATTATACAAGGTGTCCCGTATCGTTATGTTCAAATTTTAGAAGTGTAAAGTAGACTTCATATCAAGTAACAAAAACGCAAAACTTGTATATCCATTTTTATTTGTTTCAAAATTACAGATCTGTGAATGTGATTGTCAGATCATGAAAAAAAATATAACCAATAAAAACTGATTTTATTTAAAAAAGTTCAATTAATAATGTTTTCGAAATGTCCACCTCCTTGTTGAATGCAGGGTTGTGCCCGTAAGCCAACAGAAGAAGTACTTATCCGAATTTCATACTTGTTTTGTCGGATTTGCTCGGTAGCCAGGTGAATGCGATCCAACAACTCTTCTCTTGTGTTCGAAACTTACGCGTAGACTAATTTTTTCATGTACCCCCATAAATAAAAGTCAAGTGGATTAAGATCGGGTGATTTGGGTGGCCATGCAACAGGACCACCTTGAACAATACATCTTGGATAATTGACGTTAATTCAATTTCGGACAGCAATTCTGAAGTGTTTTGGTGCACCATCATTCAGTGGGACATCCTCTAAAAGACCTGTCAGTTCGTCAATAAGAAATTGAAGGTAAATGTCCGCATTTAACCTCCCAGGAAGAGCGACAGGACCAATCAACAAGTCATCGATGAGGGCCGCCCAAACGTTAATAGAAAATTCATGTTGAAATTTAGATGGGCGTATAGCTTTGGGATTTTCTGATGACCACCTGTGCAGTTTTCTCAGATTTGTAATACCACTTCTCGTGAACGTAGATTCATCTGTCCAGAGGACTATTCTGTAGAAATTAAAATGAAGCCGTGACTGTCTTAATATCCAGGTAGAATAAACTAGACAAGCATAGTGGTCAGCCTCAAACAAACCGTGTCCCCTGCGATAGCGATATGGATATAAGCTCTAACGTTTTAAAATTCGCCAAACTGTCGTTCGTGGCACTCCTAGTTGTCTAACGATTCGACGTACACTGAGAGTTGGATCCCTTGTAACAATAGCTACTGCTTCTTCCTCTAAGTCTGCAGGCTAATTTACTCCTCGGTCGAAAAGATAATCGCGCAGTCCGCATTCCCGAAATTGCCTGTGTACTTCCAGAAACGTTCTGTAATGAGGAATGCGCCTCTCGGGAAACCGATGTCGGTATTCAATAAATAACTGCTTGGCGTGCACTGCCGTTACAGTAGCCATACACAAAATGCATGTCCGCATACTATTGAGAAGAAAATCGGTAAGGCATTTTGAATAAGGAAAACGTGTCCACTCACTAATAAGCTGTTGTATTAACTGAAACGTAATGTAATTCTTTATTAAAAAATGCAAAGTTAACAGTCATCTGAACATTTGTTTATTGTATGATATTCATGGTTCAGCACTTACGAAATTAAGTAAGAACCTTCTTTATCATAAATCAATTTCCAGTATTCTTTTTTGTAGATCTCCAAGAAATTACTCTATGCACTACGACACGTGTTTATTTATTTTAGGATAACATTTTATTATGCGACGTTAAAAATCACAGGCCCATTATTGAATCGTATAACTTCTTTTATATAAAATCAGTTTGTATTGACTTTATTACATTTTTTTTCATGATCTGACAATCACATTCATAGATCTGTAACTTTGAAACAAATAAAAATGGATATACAAGTTTTGCGTTTTTGTTACTTGCAATGAAGTCTATTTTACACTACTAAAATTTGAACATAACGAAACGGGACACTTGTATAAGAAGGCAGCCAAATAAGATATACATTTGTATGTATTTTATTATGTGTGAATGCCCTTCCGTTGCTTGGGTTTTATAATTCCTTTTAAATAATATAATATCTTATCTCTAATCTACAAATAAATAAAACTTTAATACTTTTTCTACAAATTCCTTTATTTTTAACAAAATATATTATATACTATTTTATTGGTATTTTAAATAAGATAAATAAAAGTTGGTGTGGTGTTCTTTAAGTTGTTGTGGTTGTGGGCACATGGACTCATACTTCTCAGGCAATTATTTATTACTTTTTGACAAAATTTTTTTTCTAACTTTTTAAATTAGATTCGTGGATCCTCGATCAACAAGAATAAAGAATAGGTAATGTGTTTGAAATTTAGTGACCCATTTTATTTCGAAGTTTAATTTTGAATTTAATTCATGAATTGACAATTTATTTTCATATTAATGTAATATTTAAGACACAGGGGTTTTTATTATTGGCGTTTATCTGACCTGAATTTTCTTGATGATAGATGGCACTGTTTTCTTACGGTAATTTTCCTTTTTCATTTAATGTCTGTGGTTATCTACTTTAGGCAGTACCTAACTTCGTAAGTGGCTGTTTATATTTACTTAACCTCTTCGACTCGGTCTGACAGGATCTTATTTATTTGCTTACTAATATGAAGTACGTATTATTTTATCATTGTCAAAGCATACAGACCTTCAATTTTTTCGATTTCTCGCTTTTATAACAAAAGCGTTGCAAAATTTTCATCAGCTCTACTTCTTGGGTTTTTAGATGCCTTTTTGGATTTTGATGTTAATAGTATTGAAAAGTAGCCCTATTTCTAGATTACTATTCAAGTAATTATTTTAATTAATATTTGTATATTATACATTTTTTTATATACGTCAAAAATTTTTTATTTTACAAAATTTTAGTTTATTTTTGAATTAATGCTGTATTTATCATATTATTGTTATAACCTTTCAGTAAATATTATATCATTTTATTTTGCTTTATTTTACAAATTTCAAAATTTCTAGTTATATTTAAAAACGTTTTAACTTCTAAAAGTACTAATTAAACACAGGAAGACCTTGAACAAATTTTAGAGTAATGTTTTATACTTTCAACGTTTCACAGAATATATATATATATATATATATATATATATATATATATATATATATATTAAAAATAATAGATTTTTATTGGTTTTAGCGACCTTTTATTGAATTTTGATGTTTGTTTACGACGTTTCGACTTTTATCAATTCAGTCTTTTTCAAGCATCTGGAAACAAGAATCATTACAATGAACATGAGAACTGTGTTTGTTTCGTGTGATATAACAATTAAATTAACAATTTTAAATTTTAAATTATATTAAGAAATGAATTACGAATTAGGTTAGCATTTTTCGTTGAAAATCAAATAACATTAAATTAAAATAGCTTAGAATGGTAGGGGGACATTAAAGTGATTAATATCTGTATGAATAAATTGGAGACTTAACAATTATTAACAATTTTAAGTTTAAAATTAGATTAAAAAATGATTACAAATTGAGTTAACATTTAACGTTGAAAATTAAATAAAATTAAACTAAAAAATAGCTAAAATGAATAGGTAGGACGACATTAAAGTGATTAACAACTGTATGAATGAATTGGAAAGTTAAATTACACTACAATAAGTAAAGAGAACAAAGAAAAGACATATAAACTCACATTTGTTATTCGTTATGTTTTTGCAAGGGTACGCATTCATGTGACACATGTGTTTGGACATCCGAGACCAATTTACTTAAAGAACGGTCGTGCTTGTGCGGATATTGTAAGTGAACTAATACTTTAGTTTGCGGGGTTTTTAATTTTTTGTTCTTTGGAATGAGCATGGTGGTCAGGACCGTATTTAGGGGTATATGTTAACGTTGTTTTTTCTAATGGGAGCTGTCTTTTTTTCCCGTTTTTTGTCTTGTGCGTGCAGGGGGGGGGTTTGATTTTTCTATTGTTTTATGAGAGGGTAATAGAGTTTTGAAAGCCCATCAATTTCGTTTCTGTCGTTGATTGTTTTGCTATTTTTGCTATATATATATATATATATATATATATATATATATATATATACGAATTATATTGAATTTAATTGGAGTGAGAAATGAGAATTATTCAAATCTCATCTCACATGCAATTGTCGCTAAATTTGTGCAGTTGATTCCACAATCTGACAGGATTAATCCTGCCGAAGAATGTAGACGCAAACACGTTGCGACGTTAGTCATCCACCTGTGCGGATAATGAAAATTGTATGAAAAAAACCACATCCGTCCAGAAACGTAGGTGGATGACTAACGTCGCAACGTGTTTGCTTTTACATTCTTCGGCAGGAGTAATCTTGTCAGATTGTAAAATCAACTGCACAAATTTAGCGACAATTGCATGTGAGATGAGATTTGAATAATTCTCATTTCTCACTCCAATTAAATTCAATATAATTCGTATATATACACGAAAGTATACAAATAAAAATCATGTCTTGTCTGAATATCGTGTTCTGATGATCTGTAACGACAGTGAAATATCGATATCTGCACGTTTCTGGACGGATGTGGTTTTTTCATATATATATATATATATATATATATATAACTATAAAAAATGTAGTTATGAGTTTTGTACTTTGTAAATTATTTTTATTCAAAATTCGATACGCAATTCGCATGTCAGCATTACTTTTGTTTCTGCAGTAGTTGCTGCCGGCACCAAACCGTATATTACATTCGTTCTATTGTGAATTGACAGATAGGTACATATTAACTGCATATGTAGGTACGTGCCACTTATGCAGCTGCATGGATCACTTACACAAGCAAACCTATTACGAATACAAGGCAGACGCGATCCTTTGAATCGTTGAATCCTTTTGAATCCTTTGAATCCGTTGAATCGAGGATCGTTTGAACCATATAAATCCGCAGGACCAGACGGAGTGTTTCCCATGCTCCTTCAAGAGGGAATTGCGGAAATAATGGGTCCTCTATTGGAGATATTCAGGTCTAGTCATGCTATGGGTTATATCCCTAGGGCATGGAGAGAAACTAGGGTAATGTTTATTCCGAGGCCTGGAAAAGGAACATATACCCACCCTAAATCATTTAAACTAATTAGTCTTACCTCTTTTATGTTGAAGATTATGGAAAAATTATATATTTAAATATTAAAGAAGGGGCTCTGGATAGATCTCCTGCACACCCATTGCAATGGGCATACCAGATGGGAAAATCAGATGAGGGTGCCCTGCATAGCCTGGTGAGAGGGCCCGAAAGGAGCCTACACTACAAGGAAATTGCACTTGCAGTCTTCTTAGACATAGAGGGAGCTTTCGATAACACCTCGACGTCTTCTATTATTCGATCTTTAAGAGATCGAAAAATAAAAAGCACAGCATACAACTGGGTTCATAACATGCTGCGTAGCAGAGTAGTTCATGCCCAAATTCAAAACAAAACAATCTCCATGAGGACAACAAAAGGGTGTTCTCAAGGAGGCGTATTGTCACCACTACTATGGAGTCTAGTAGTGGATAATCTCCTCAGTAGTGGATAATCTCCTCAGGACATTAAATAACAAGGGAATATGGACGCAGGGGTTCGCCGATGACATTGTCATAGAGTCCCAGGGGAAATTCCCGGGGACAGGGGCGAGCATCATGCGAAATGCTCTGCGAATTGTGGAAAGATGGTGCCTTGAGGAGGGATTATCTGTCAATCCTCAAAAAACCAAGTTGGTAGCCTTTACCAACACGAGAAAACTAAATTATCTGGGTAGCGTAAGGCTGTCTGGACAAGAGTTAGAACTAACCAATGAAGTGAAGTATCTAGGCATAACACTTAATTCGAAACTGAATTGGAGCAGACACCTAGTCAAAGTGGCAGACAGGGCGGCGCAGCTCTTCTGGAGATGCAGAAGAGCTGTTGGCAAGACCTGGGGACCTGGGGGACCTTGGGAATCACGGGAGCTATGAGCAGCACGGGAACCGCTTCCATGGAGGCCATCGTGGGTGTCCCTCTGATGGAACTATTTGTAAAGGCGGAGACAATGGCTGCGATACTGAGGCTGAAGGTCAATGACGTATGGTGTCCTAATAAGGTTGTAGGGAGCCATACAGATATCACAGGAACTATACTGGAAGAACCGATATTTCAAATGCCGGCGGACAGTATGGCACCTGAAATTATGTTTACAGCTAAGCTGAACATATTTATACCGACCAGGGAACAGGCAAAAGGTCGCTCGATCGATTGTGGTGCCGGCACCTGGTACACTGATGGATCACAATCAAGTCAGGGGGCAGGTGCAGGCACATGCGGAATATGCCCTAGAAGGAAGACATCGATATGTCTGGGGAAACATACTAGGGTTCGGGAAGCCGGCTGTGCAAACAAAAAAAAAACATAATGACTTATAGCACAGGCCTGCGATGGCAAAATTGTCTGGTTTTTATACAGTGATTTCAATAGATTTTTTGGTGCTGAAAATGGGAAAATTATTTAAAAAATTCCATCACGTAAGGTTTTTTACAATCTGGGATTTTTTGACCTATCTGCACGTATTAGTCTTTTTGAAAAGGAAAATGTTGTTAAACCGTTGTTTAAATAAACTATTATAATTTTTTTACTTATGATGATGCAAGAAGTTGATATTCTGAATAAACATACACTAGATTTATGATAAAGAAGTTACAAATAGAAATAATTGAGCATGTCGCAAGACATGACTCATCATCTTCCTGTTACTGCATGTCAACCTCCCCACCTCCACTACAAACATATTGCTATTCTAGACAAAACAGTTAGTTCATTCAATATCTTCTTTACAACTGTGGTGTGAATTTGTGTAATTAGTTGACATTTGTGATTAGTTACTGGGTTAATTTAATTTTTATTTTACGAGTTTTTTAAAATTAAATTCCAATGGCATCAATAGGCTGTCAATGTACCAAACTCCTTCTGCTATATTTGTGGAAAGTTTACAGTAAAAAAACAACAAAGAAACATTACAGATTTTGTAAAAAAAGTATATTTTGCATATTTTGGTGTGAAATTAGGAGACCAAGACAAACCTTAGGCTCCTCATAAGGTTTGTTCAGTGTGTGTTGAAGAGCTTCGCCAGTGGTCACAAGGAAAAAACAGTCTTTTCGCTTTGGAGTGCCTATGGTTTTGAGAGAACCGATCAATCATAGCGATGATTGTTATTTTTGTTCGTGTGTAGTACACGGATTCAATTTAAAAAAAAAAGGACATCGTTTACCCAAACCTTCGATCCGCAACACGTCCTATACCTCATGGACCAGAAGTACCTGTTCCTTCACTACCAGATACATTAGATGATGTATCTGATGACGAAATGGTTTCACGTACATGCGCAAGTGAACTGGATGAGGGAAGTGATTACTATGATACTGGAAGTGATGAGCCAAAACTGTTTGACCAATCTGAATTAAATGATTTGGTGAGGGACTTAAACCTTCCTAAGGACTCAGCTGAGCTTTTAGGCTCAAGGTTGAAAGAAAAAAAATTGTTAGCACCTAGCACAACATTTTACTGATTTAGGAACAGAGAAAAAGAGTTTTTTCGATATTATTCCGAAGAAGATGCACTAGTTTTCTGTAATGATGTACCGGGCTCATGGAACAATTCCACGTAGAATATAATGTTTCTGAATGGAGACTCTTTATTGACTCTTCAAAAAGGAGCCTTAAGGCCGTTCTTTCACACAATGGAAGTAAATATGCTTCTGTACCAGTGGAACATTCAGTTCATTTAAAAGAGTGTTATGAAAATCTTGAGCTACTTTTAATTAAAATTCGTTACAAGGATCAAGGCTGGACAATTTGTGGTGATTTGAAAGTTCTTTGTTTGTTACTTGGACAACAAAGCGGTTATACTAAATATCCTTGTTTTTTGTGTGAGTGGGATAGTCGTGATAGAAAGCAGCACTATTGTAAAAAGATGTGGTCACCAAGACAAACCTTACAACCTGGAATAGAAAACATTGAAAGAGAAAGTTTAGTAGACCCGAGCAAAGTTTTGCTTCCTCCATTACATATAAAACTAGGGTTAATGAAACAATTTGAGAAGACATTAAAAAAAGATGGAGAGTGCTTCAAGTATCTTTGCAGCCAGTTTCCTCGCTTGTCAGAAACAAAGATAAAGGAGGGTGTTTTTGTTGGGCCGGATATAAGAAAGCTTATAAAAGATGAAAATTTTGAATCTAAAATGGAGGAAGCAGAAAAACACGCATGGATAGCCTTAAAAAATGTGGTTACAAATTTTCTTGGCAACAAAAAACGTGAAGATTATAAAAATATTGTGCAAAATATGTTAGAAAAATTTAAGCCTTAGGCTGTAACATGAGTTTGAAGGTGCATTTTCTAGATTCGCATCTCGACTACTTCCCTGAAAATCTTGGTGCAATAAGTGAGGAGCAGGAGGAAAGGTTCCACCAAGACCTAAAAGAGATGGAGAGAAGATACCAAGGAAGATGGAATATAAGCATGATAGCTGATTATTGTTGGATGTTAAAAAGGGATGGTCCACTACGAGATTACAGAAGAAAAAGCACAAAAAGGAGTATGGAAAGACAAAGAAAAAGATATTATAAGGACTTGTAAAGACATAAATAGTATTTTACTGTTTCTTTTCATTAGATTTAATGATATTTGTAAGTAATTTTGTTTTTTATATCCTTTGTAAATAAATTCAAAATGTAACTAAAAATTATTTTTAATTTTTAAAAAATATAATTTGAAGCCTTTTTGTGAAAAATCCTTACGTGATGGAGAAAAATAGAGTTCATATTTGGATTCAGCGCCCAAAAACACATAAGAATCAGCTATCAAATTTAAAACAATTTTTAGAAAGTTAAAAAACGCAGGCCAGTGTAGTCAGGCGGCTATTAAAGCCATTATAAACCCATCTACCAGATCTAAGCTGGTGAAATATTGTAAACAGGTCCACAATAAACTGGCACAAAACAATACAGTGTCGCTGATATGGGTGCCAGGACATGAGGGAATTAAAGGCAATGAGATAGCCGACAAACTGGCCAAAGAATGTACTAATAGGAACTTCATAGGACCAGAACCTGTATGTGGAATCACTAAGGATTCCTCTAAAAGGGAGATCTGGTTATGGCTAGAAAAAAACATAAAAATAAATGGAGGTTAACGGAAGGTCAACTCCATACCAAAACACTACTAAGGGAGCTGGACCGAAAGTTTTCAGCCAGCCTAATTCGTAGTAACAAAAAAGAAATTAAAATAATTACCGAGTTAATAACCTGATATTGTCCTTTAAGGAAGCATTTGTACAGCATGGGCTTGGTTAGCGAGCCCTGGTGTAGAAGATATGAAAAACAGGAGGAAAGTAGCCTTCATGTAATATTCACGTGTGAGGAACTGAAGGAACTCAGACTCGGGAGAGATTTATTGGATCCATCAAGTGTAGTCAAACTTCCCCTGAGGAGGATAGTGGCTTTTATCGAGGACACAAGACTAACAGAGTGGAACTGAGAGATCTATTGGGGATAGTATAAAGGGCAGTGTGCTCAAGTGCCTGGACGTGCTGGCGTCCAACCCAAAACAGAAGAAGAAGAAGACAAGGCAGACGCCTATGGGTTATGAATTATGAATCATCAATCGCTCGAGTGCACGCTCTGGTTATTACTATTGTTAGAACTATATGAGAAACGAAAATTTTATATAGTTTCTAAAGAAAAAGAAACATTTGTTGACCAGTGTTATTTTAACCAGCTCATATTAAAAGAGTTTGAAATAAAATTTCAGTAAAACGCGATTTAATCGAAAAAAAATCCAGTCTAAATATTTCTGAACAAAGTACCACTTCAAAGGACAATATTCCTTAATACATTTACGTCTCGAAATACTTATAAGCTTAATTGTTTTTACAACCCAATATTATTACTCAGTTTTATGTTTGTAGTTACTCCTTAATCTCGAAATAGAAAGGGAATTACCTAACATAGTAAATAGAACTTGGCTTGTCTCATAAAAGTTTGTATACCCAATAACAAAATTCAATAAATCACACACAGTTACCTATTATCGGCAATATAAGGAACATTATGTCGAGACGTTCCGCGGTATTTGCTTTAAGAGGATAGTTTTACCGCTGAAGTTTATAGTTTCACCAGAGAACATTTTCGGCGGTAACGTCTAGAAGCTAGTATTTTACTACTAAGCGCGGCTCCTATAAAATTCAATACATTGTTAATAGAATGTATTTTAGGTACTTAAGGCGTCTTAGACCGTCTAACATAAATTTACATGTATCATTTATATTCCGACCCAATTAAAATTCACTCCTCTACCTCAAAGTATAAAGAGATTACCTTCAATATTGAACGCATGCTTTGAATCAACTTAATTAAAACTTAAATACGTGTTAACTAAGTGCTTAAAATTTCACAACCCTAAACATTACTAAATATTTTTAACCCTCAAGTACTATCGTGGGGTGTTTCGGCACCCCAGAGGTAACTTTTTTCTAAATTTCTTCGAAACTATTTTTGTTATCTTTCTAGGGTTTCAGGTATTCTCCTATACGAATGAGATGTGTAATATTCTATAATATATTATTTACAATGTTTTACAGTTATAGCAAAAAAATAGGCTTTGGGTGTCTCAACACCCCACGATAGCAGTTACGTTCGACTTTTTCAAAAATAGCGCAACTTTTTCTAACCCATTGTTTAGAATTTTATAGTAATAATATCCATTTCCTCTTTTGGGCGAATCACAGCTCTTTGTTTAAGACTTGTCGTGCATGTGTAGGGGATTCACTCGTTTACATTCGGCTTCGGGAATTTTTTATAATGTCGTACATGTGTTGGGGATTTACCCATATACATTCGACCTGGGGGATTTTTTATATGTAGCATTGAATAAAGTTGTATGTCCCCTGTTTGTGTACAATATATATAAGACTCAAATAAATTTCTTATTCAGTTCGTAAAAAACCATAGTGTCTGTCAATATTGGTCGTTGTTTCTCTTCCATAAAACGTATATTGAATAGTAACAACAATATGACAAAGTTTCTGACTAACGAACAGTTAGTAAATATTGCTGCAAACTTTTACGATGATATCAGTGAAAGTGCATGCCCTGGTGAACATGATAATGATTTGAGTGATGCAGCAAGCGAACATAGTGATCACGACACATCTTCAGAGGTTGAAGTCGAATCTGAAGACGGAACTGAAGATTTGGATGATGTCAGTGCAAGTGCAAGTGCGAGTGCAAGTTACTTTTACGGACGAAATCGGTATAAGTGGTCCAAAAATCCTCCTGCTGCTTCGCGTATCAGGTCCTCTAATATAGTCAGTCATCGACCAGGAGCAAAGGGTCCGGCAGTAAATACTCCTCCTAGAACACCTTCTGAAGCATGGTCTCTTTTTATTACGGAAGAAATCATAAATGAAATATTAGAACATACAAATACAAAAATTACGGAAACGAGTTTTTCTTATGGACCGACGGCTAGTTATGTGGAACACACAGACCTGATTGAATTAAAAGCATTGCTGGGGCTTCTAATTCTGGCTGGAGTGTTCAAGTCTAATCACGAAGACACTAGAAGTCTTTTTGCATCGGATGGTATGGGAAGAGATATTTTTAGAGGTGTTATGTCTGAGCAACGGTTTTT
This sequence comes from Melolontha melolontha, assembly GCA_935421215.2. NCBI lineage: Eukaryota > Metazoa > Arthropoda > Insecta > Coleoptera > Scarabaeidae > Melolontha > Melolontha melolontha. The sequence continues at coordinate 17,012,149 of OW285237.1, read as the reverse complement.
ATTTCTTTTGTTAACGCTGAGATTTGACGATCAACTAACTAGGAGGAACAGAATTGACAATGGTGATAAACTTGCAGCAATTTCAAAAATTTATGAAATTTTCAATACAAACTGCACGAACAATTTCAGTTGCAGCGAATATGCAGTTGTAGATGAAATGCTTGTTGGATTTCGAGGCCGCTGCTCTTTTCGCCAATATATCAAAAGTAAACCAAAAAAATATGGCATCAAGATTATGTGCCTATGTGATTCACAAACGCATTATCTGATAAATTCATTTGTTTATAGCGGAAAGACAACCGAACCCAATCCAAACAAACTTTCGGTTCCAACAAGTAGTGTACTGAAATTAGTTTCTCCAATTATGAACACAAATCGAAATGTTACAGGAGATAATTGGTTTTCATCTATAGAACTATTGAGTGAATTGAAAAAGGTTGGTTTGACATATGTCGGGACACTTCGCAAGAATAAGGGCGAAATTCCACCTGCATTTTTACAAACTAAACAGATACCAATAAACTCCTGTAAATTTGGATTTACACACGATAATACGTTGGTTTCCTTTGTACCAAAAAAAAACAACTGTGTTCTGTTGGTTTCGTCTATGCATCACAACGAAAATGTTGAAGCAAATGAGAAACCATAAAATATAAATTTCTACAATGGTACCAAAGGAGGAGTCGATGCTTTGGACCAGAAGTGTTTGACGTACTCCTGCCAAAGGCGGACCAGGCGATGGCCAATGGCCATATTCGGAGCAATGTTAGACATTTCACGTGTCAACAGTTATACAGTTTTCTTAGCCACTTCAGACGGTACAGTTAATATGACACGAAGAGAATTTTATATTCGTTTAGGAAGAGAACTCGTCAATGATCACGTAAAACGGAGATATGAAATAAAAGGATTGTCATCTGGGCTTAAATCAATCATCAAAAATTTACTAGGTTTAGATACACCACAACAGTCACAAGAAGCAGGACCTGTAAGAACCTACAAAAGGTGTCACATCTGTGTACGAAGCAGAGACAAGAAAATAAAAACCACGTGTAATAAATGTCGTCAGCATGTCTGCAAGGACCATTCTGAGATACTCATAGAATGCAGAGAATGTTTAGAAAGGTAAATTGTAAGAATTTTGTATAAATCTGAGTGCATGAAAAAACGGCATGATTTTCGTCATAAAAAATATACGTCTCACAACGTCATTGTCAGAATTTTTATATGAAATATTAATGCCACTTTTCTTTTACAGAGAGTAAGATCATGGCTTCCAACAGTAGAAAAAGTGAAGACATCTTAAAAATACACTGCAGATACTTTTGTGAAAAAAAAATTGTACATTTTTTATATTTTTTTATAAATGTAAATTTTCTATTTTGTTGTGAATAAAGTTTTATTTTTCCTTGAACAAATCACAAGATAAGAGACTAGTTTATTGCACAGATAGTTCAAAAGCAGAAAAAAAAAGATAATTAACGAAATAATTAATTTTAAAGAGTGGGGTGTCAAAACACCCCACGATAGCAGTTATGTTACCTGAAAACACGATAGTACTTAAGGGTTAAACTTGAGAATTGAGGACATCTAATTTGCAAAAATTTTTCTAAATCTCAAAAGCGAAATTTTACAACAGAGAGGAATATCAATTTGTAATATTTCATACATAATGGATTATCCAATTCGAGCTCCCTATATTGGCTGGCTACACTGTAAATTAGACAGTTGTCATTAATAACGCGTGTTTGACACATTAAATGTTAGTTTGAAACAACACATTGATCGCTTAACCACCGCTCGACGCGTTAAAATTGTTCAATTGTTCTATGGCAATAACAATTTTGTACGAATTGTATGTCGACGTTTATGGGAAGATTATAGTCAACTAATCGTCCTACTCAGCGAAAAATTCGCAATGTAGTGAAAAAATTTGAGAAAACTGGAGAGGCACTGGAGATAGGGTAAGCTGTGTGCATTGTTACATTTACTTTTTATGCTAAATTTTACCGCCTTGTAGATAAAGTTAGATATCAAATTTAGTTCATTATATTCGTTATTTTCGTTCTTCTTAATACCGGTTGCGCCATCGAGGATAGATAGGCTTTCGTTGAATTTGACACCCCGTTTCGGCAAGTGCAATTTTACGAGATTCCTCTATTATACCTATATGTGAGAGTTGAGTTGTTTTCTTGGTGCGTGCTTCGTAAAGCGAGATAAAAGGTCACGATATACCCTAATTTTTATGGTAACTTTCGCTGTTATGCGGTTTCAAAAAGGGTGTATGTGTGGTAATTACTAGAAAGTCTGCTATCGTTAGTGAATTTGGGCGTCTTACTGCAAAGAAACTAGACCTAATTGGGCTTAGGCTTTCTTTGTACGATAAATGGGATTTATATATTTCGCAACGAATAAAACAAACAACTAAGTAAACAAAGGAGACAGAAAATCAAACCAATATCTTTTTGACCGAACACCTGGTCACAAGACACTTACAACTGTGGTTCCATCCATTTTTGTCGCACGTATATAGCCGATCGAGGTACATCTACAAAGATTTATTTTTCTGGTAAAATTTAAATATTGTCGAACTTTTTCGTGCGTTACGACTACCTATTTCGACATGTTCCCAACATCTTCACTACTCCAAGACTGCGCCTGCGTGCGCACGGTAGCAAGTTTTGCGCCCAACGTGGGGCCAACCTTTAGATCATTATTGGTAGCATCATATTCACTTCCCAATTTTGCGATTTTCGGTTTAAACCTTTGGATTTTCGATTTTGAGTGTGACTTGAATGGTGCCAGATCACCCTTTCTTTTGATATTTCGAATTTACTAACGCACTTTCACTCTTTTGCGATATATTTTGAATTTTTGGTGGAATGGTGTAGTTAGCCAAATATTCAGTTAGTGTGTATGAATGGATGGATGTCCATATCGAAATAAATCGATTAGTGTTGTCCACACTTAAGCAGGTTTATTTGTTTTAAGTTTGGTTCTATCGTTTTCGAACGACTTTGACTTATGTGAGCTTTTTTAACATCGATGTTTTGGTTGCAGGTTAGCTTTTGTGGTTATTTTCAGCACCTGACAGACGCGAAGGGTTCTCTTTCCTTTGTCTTTTTTGTGGAGTTTTGTTTAAGACAATTCTTTTGCTTTTCGGATAGTAAGTACGTTGCATCGCTAATGTATGACGTCAGAATTTTTCTGTATTTTATACAGCTTACTGAGTGTTAATTGAGATGATCATTTATCGTTTTTGGATTATCGTATCGTTCGTTTTGGTTCTCTGTATCGGATTTGTACGGACTATGGTATTTGTCGAATCGCAATTGGAATTTTTTTTCTATGGAACTTTTTATTGACGACGAGAATTCAGAGTTGTTTTGTTCTCCATCTTGACCACACGGATTAGTTTCTTTTTATTTTCTCTAGTCCCTTTATTCACTAATTATTGTAGGTTATGTCAGTTGTGAATTTTTCTCCGATCTTTTTAGAATAGGCAATGGGTTAATAAGTGGTCATCTTTAGGAATATTTTTCTTTCTCTGCTCTGATTTTTCGGTAGGGATCGATGCTGTTTCGGTTAGTGAACGTTCATCTTCAGGAAGTTATTCTCTACCTCTTCAGTTATTATGTTTTTTTTGGGTGGAGATTAATGTGTTGGCTTAGGACGAAGTATATTATGATTTCCCTGGATGTACCGTTCATGTTTTATTTCATTCCGTTCCTTTCGTATGTTTTAGAATGTGGTGTTATTTACTTTATCGTTATTTATATTATGTTTTGATATTTATTTGAAATGAATCTTATTGGGTTCGTGATTGTAATTTATTTGATTATGATTTCAATCAGCATTTCTTTTATAGCGTATTGGTTTGCGGGTAGGCCGTTGCATTTTCCCGTAGATGGTTGTGACCCGGGCGTACGAGGCGTTCCGAATCTCACTCATTTTCCCGTTCTTTACGTTTTTAGTTTGATCTGTTAGAGGTGAGAACTTTCATTTTTCAGTACCGTTCTTGGCGGGTTTTGATTCGCATTTCTTTTGTGTATGAACTTAGGTGACGTTGACGACTTTTGGAAATAAATTCCGCCCCGATAAATTCCGTTCCGTTCAATTGCGTTTCGTTCCGTTTCGTACATACCGTTCCATTTTGACTACATATCGTTCCGTATTGATTTTGGATTTACGTCGTTTCTTGATTATGGCGAGCGGTACTGAACGTACGTTCTTGACTGTTTTCCGTTTAATGACTTTTTTCCCTCGATTTCAACTTATCTTCACTTTGCAATTTCGATTATGAGAATTTTGGTACAATTTTTAGTGTTGGTTTTGTCGAGTCGTTACCGCTTCAGGATTTTGCGGATCGCTGAATCTTCCGCGTCTCGCTTTGCCTTGCACTACGTTAGAAATTTTCGATCTCGATTGTGACTATGATTTCGATTAGTGTTTTCGCTTAGGGACCATTTGTCTCGATTTTGTCTTCGATTCAGATGGGGTTTGAAGGATTAAAAAAATTCCGGCCACGTAACTACCAATCATCTGTGGAATGGAGTCCTGATCTTACCTTCGTATTCTCTCGCGTATTTTAGTTACAGGATCTCGTTTGCGATATTTTGTGATTAGCATTATATTTCTTTCCGCCTTCAGCGTGTTAGCCCTTTCTAGATCTGGTTAGGACTCTAAACTTTGCAACTTTCTGTTACCTTCTAGTCCGTTAGATTGCAGATTCGTGATTTTGCGTCTCCTAGGTTTTTTTTGCTTTTCTCTCCTATGTGAAGTCTTGATCCTCCTGGTCGACGAAACGCCAAGCAACCTTTTTTTTTGTTTCTTATTCCGGCCGATTTTTTTGCTTAGCAAAACTGACCGTTTTCTTTGGACATTACTCCCTTCTCGCAAGTTCTAGGGAAGTTTCCTTTGAGGGTGAGGGGGGTTGTTACATTTATTTTTTACGTTTTTTTTCCTTTGAGGGTGACGGGGATTGCTACATTTATTTTTTACGCTAAGTTTTATCGCCCTGTAGATAAAGTTAGATATCAAATTTAGCTCATCATATTCGTTATTTTCGTTCTTTATAATCCCGGTTAAGCCATCTAGGATAAATGGGGTTTCGTTGAATTTGACCCCTCGTTTCGGCGAATGCGATTTTACGAGATTCTTTTGTTAGTTTAGAGTTGAGTTTTTGCTTCGTAAAGGGGACTAAGGAGTCACGCTATACCCTTTAATTTTTATGGTAATTTTCGTTATTATGCGTTTTTAAAATGGGTGTATGTGTGGTAATTACTAGAAAGTCTGCTACCGTTAGTGAATTTGGGCGTCTTACTGCAAATAAATTAGTCATAATTAGGCTTAGTCTTTCTTCGTACGAAAAATGGGATTAATATATTTCGCAACGAGGAAGACAAACAACCAAGCAAAAAAAGGAAATAGAAAACCAAACCAATATCGTCTCGACCGAACACCTGGTCACAAGACACATATAGCTGTGAGTTCATCCATCTCCGTAGCTCGCATACGGCCGATCGAGGACAGTCGGCGCCCAAGAAATCGGGATAAGTGGGACAACATAATTTGATGTGTTTTCTATCGTATAAACAGGACGTATACTGTTGTTATGGTTTTCAGTATTTTATAGTATTATATGTGTCACTATTGAGTGTGTGTTACTCGCTATGCGTGTTACTTAGAATTTATGATGCCACATCACGCTAATGAAATAACGAAGGCAAGTATACTTCATGAACTTCAAGATGGATGGTCTACACGACAATTAGCCATTGAGGTTAGCGTAGGCAAAAGTACTGTACATAGAATATTACGAGTACAAAAACGGAGACAGCAGATGTAATAACCATGTTCTTCATTTCTCAAGAAAACCGCCACATACGAATTCACACGCTAGGGACAATTGTTATAAATGGTATACACCTCAAAATCACGGTTATAGACAAACGAACTTCCAGTCCGGTAATAGTCGCAACTATGATAATAAAAAGAAATTCTCGAGACGCGATAATCGTGTCGGAAATAATAAAATCTTTTCAGCAACTTCAGGTACAGCCACCTTCGACAACGAAAGAAGACGCGAATCCCAGTTTTTTCAGAAGACTGTCAACTAAAAACGGAAGTAGCACCTTATATTTTTAATCTCTGCGGCCTCAATTTCATTCACATACGATTTAATAATAAAAAGCGTACGTTTCTAGTTTACAGTGGCGCTACAATTAGTGTTATATTTCAGAATAGCTTACATCAAAACATAAACATTAAGAGAACTGACACAGTAAAAATATTCGGTATTAGCGGTCAAACGGAAACTGTTGGTTCTGCAAAAATTAATATAGAACTGGGTGAGGTCAAGTTCACACACAAATTCGCGGTCCTGAAAAATGTAAACAATGCACTTGATGAAATGGATGTTTTGAATACATGACCTGGTTTAGTCATTACAATATATTAAATAGACAATTAGGAACAGGCCGTAGAAAATTGTAGCAAATGTAATATATTCTTCATATATGCCACAGCGATTAGAACCAGTGATTGCTAAAAATGGAGCAATAAAAAGATATTAGTAAATGATTTTAAATTTGCCTATTAATAACTTACTTCTTGTTTGTGTTGTATAATAAACATTTTTATCTTCGACTAAAAATATTTATCATTTGTCTATTTTGTTTTTTCTGATAATTTCTACAATAAAACTAATCATCAAATCTAGAAGCAGCCACATTTTTTTATCGTTGTAGTATTGCCTATGTCAAGCATATGTCTGTGTCACACAAAATTCAAAATTTATCAAGGCTTACTAACAGCTATAATTACAATACAACAACTTCAGTGTCGGGATTTCTAGGGCGCCGACATTTCTACAAAGACTAGTTTTTTTGTGAAATTTAAATTTTGCCGAACTTTTCTATTCCTTTTAAATTGGGCGTTATGACTACCTATCTCGAGTTTTTCTGGACATCTTCATTATGCCAAAACTGCACCTGCGCATCCACGGTAACAGCATTATCGTGGTGCACGTTCAGGCAAGAATATTGCAGTTGTAAGTGATAGTGTGTCTGAAGACCAGAAACTATCGATTCGTCGCCTTTCGCAGATTTTGAGCCTTTCTTATGGCTCCTTTTGGCACATTTTGCATAAGGACCACCAGGGGAAGACCAGAGGTCCATAAGGAAGACCAGAAGTCATGGACGAAGTAGAATTTACGCAGTTTGAGTGTTAGAGCAGCAGGAAGTTGTAGATTTTTCAAAAAAAAAATCTTCTCTGATGAAGCATATTTCTAATTCTAATTGAGTATGATAATGAACAAAATTGCAGCATATGGGTTGATATTGTCGAAACACTATTGCATGCCCAAAAGGTATCTGTGTGGTGCGAATTTTGCTCAGGCGACGTAATTGAGCTTTGGTTTTTTGAAAACGATGAACACACAGATATCATCAACTGTGAGTGCTATTGGAGCATGTTAACTGATTATTTTTGGTACGAAATCGAAGATATTGATCTTGAAAATGTATGATTTCAGCAAGACGACGCAACTTGCAGCACGTAGGGTGCAACGTTAGATCTTTAGATCTTTAGATTATTTCACGAAGCGGTGACGTTAATTGGCCGCCACGATCAATAGCGATTTAAAGTCATCGAATTCTCTTTGTGGGATGTACTGAGGAGTGGTGTCTATTCCAACAATTGTAGGATTACTAATATTAATTATTAAATTGATCTTAAAAATAGTGAAATAACTGTCTAGCGCACTTAAGATATTCCTGCAGATTTAGAACCAATGAGGAATAACTATCCACTGGAAAAAATGACGTCCAGCCATTGTTAAGGTCTCATAGAGAAAGGTGACTGCTACAATATGTCAAGAGTACTTTAAAGACTCAAAACGACTTAAAGAATTATACATTTTGACTTTGAGTGGAGATAGCCACATTAAGATTTATTATAATAAATATAAAGCGGTATATAGTGAGGTTATAATAAAAGCCAAACTAATTCACAATAACAATATAATAGCCTCTTCTATGAATAAAAGCAAAGCAGTTTGGAAAATAATTCAAGAAAATGCAAATAAGGAAAAGCATATGAAGAACGATATTGTTTTGTCTGTAAATGGCAAGAAGGAATGTAGAGATCCGCTGGGTGTAGCTATTGTTTTCGCGAGTATTTCGATTCAGCTACAACTAATTTAATTGATGAGAATAGAATAACGATAGACTTATCTCATATTAAACAAAATGATAAAACTTTTTTCTTGTTTCCAACTGATGAAGATGAGATTCGAAAGGTTGTAGCTGGACTTAATAATACATATTCATCGGGACCGGATGGTATTAGCACGGTTCTCATAAAGAGGTATTTAGATGGAATTATTATTCCACTAGCGGTTATAATAAATAACTGCTTCAGTAAGGGTTCATTTATTAGTGACTTAAAAGTTGGGAGACTTATTCCGGTTTTCAAATCTGGAGCCCCACACACCTTGCAAGTAACTATAGACCTATTTCTTTCTTGAGCGTATTTTCCAAAATTATAGAAAAAGTAATAGCTATTAGATTGACAAAATTCCTAGAGCAAAATAATATTTTGAATAAAAGACAGTTAGGACGTTCAACTATATCCGCAGTAACAGCATTCTTGGATGATGTGTACAACAAATTGGAGACAAGACGGACATGTGTGGGTGTATTTATAGACTTAAGCAAAGCATTTGATTTAGTAAATCACAAAATTTTATTAGAAAAATTAGCTCGATATGGCATCAGATGTTTGGGCTTGGACTGGTTTCAGAATTATTTGGAGGACCGTTCAAGTTATGTGGAAGTAAAGAGAATTAAATCGAATTTAAGTGAAATAGGGAAAGGAGTACCCCAGGGAAGCGTATTGGGACCGCTTCTTTACATAATTTATGTAAATGATGCACCAAACAGTAAAATGGTGATGTACGCGGATGACACGTCATTGCTTGTAACGTGTAATAAATATGAAAATGTAAATTATGCAGTGGAATCCTCATCGAATATCTTGAACGGGTATTTTCAAAACAATGCTTTGTACTTAAAAAACACAAAAACAAAAACAGTAGAATTTAGTGCAAAAAAACGCGAGAAGAATTGTTCACAGTTAATTAGAGTAAATAGTGGTACTGTTGCTCAGGTAGACTCTACAAAATTTTTTGGTATATATATAGATGAGAACTTCTCTTTTAATGAGCACATTGATTGCTTGGCAAAGAAATTGACTAGTGTATGTTACGCAATAAGTCAATTGCGTAACAGGGTAGATACGTGTGTCATAAGAATTTACTATTTTTCCCTACTCGCATATGGAATACTTGCTTGGGGCGGTACAATAGAAGTACTAAGAATTTTTAGACTGCAAAAGAGAGCGACTAGATTAATGAATAAAGTCAGTGCAAGAGTAAGTTGTAAAAACTTATACAAGGAAATGAACATTATGACATTGCCACGTGTATATATTTATAAATTATTAATTTATGCCAAGCAAAATTTTAATATTTTCACAAAATTAAATGAGAACCACCATTATCATACACGTAATAGACCGGTATTGGAAATTCCCAAACATAAATTAGCATTTACTGAAAAAAGTCCTAAATACCAGGCAATCAATTTGTACAATAGGTTACCACTTAAGTATAGACAGCTACCACCTGATTTGTTTGAATACAGTATTAGGGACCTATTAATCTCCAAAGTCTATTATTCAGTCCAGGAGTTTGTTCATGACTTGTGATGTATAATATTTGTTGTAATGTAGTTAAGGTTAGTATGAAACTATGTTATTGCATAGGTTTGTTTATTTTATATATAGATATTAACGCGCTTACATATTGTTATGATTTTCCCCCGAAGACAATTTTAAAATTTATAATTTATTTATGTACATTTATTTTCCAGGTTACCAGATATATATATATATATATATATCGTGGGCTTACTGCAAAAATCCGTCAAGTCCACTTTTGTTAGTTCTGAAGAATTCGAGTTTGAAAATATTTCCTTCAAGGAAAATTCTATAGTTGCTCATAATAGACTTGCAATTTTTAAAAATAAAATATTTCTCTTCTAAGTATATTGGGACATCAATTGTTAAATGATAAAATTGTTTGCTTTGACCAAAACTTAAGAAAAACTAGAAAAATTGAGGACTTAAAGGTTTCTGGCAGAATAAAAAACGCCATTTATTTGAAATGTTTTATTTGAAACAGATTTCAAAGCACGGAAAAATGTAACAAATCTTCCTCCAATGGAGTGCAAGATCAAGTTGTTTTCAATCATGGTCATCTTCGTCACTGTCCGTTGCAGGTATTTGATCAACGGCAGCTTTCGATGTGGGCAATGACTTGTACCATCCGTGGTATTCCTCAGGAATGTCTCCTTTGCGACACAACTATAACAAACTATTCTTCTTCTTGGCTGTTATTGGAAGAATTTTTGAATACAGGTCCTTTAAGCTGATATTATCGTGGAAAGTTTTTGGACGACCTTTACCAAACACGTGAATTTCCTTGTACCCTGAAGAATGATCGTACCTGTACTGGATTATTCCGGGCTTGCACTTCTGATACTTGAAGCATTTTACCTTCAACCAATTGACTTGTTGTCCTTCACTGTTTTTGGTCCTATTTTTTATTAAACATTTCGACAATTCATTCAAATCTTTGAAATCCTTGAAAAACATCTGACAAACTTTGTAATTAGGACTCTTTTTGTTTCTCACACGTTTAGATCTCGCAATTCGGAATATGTTCAGCCAGTCTTGAATTGTGTAGACCGGAACATATTTTTTGGCCGTCTCTATAGCGCTATGCATACTATCGACTTCCATAAATGTGTGTCCACTCTCCAGAAATTTGTGTCCTATAGTATCTAAATTCGTAACTTGAGCCAAATATAAAAAAAGTGCAGCTATGTTCTGGTTGCGGTTTTGTCCGCCGCACGTATCAGAAAAGAAACAAAGCTGTTTTATTTCAGGTTTCAACTCCAAAATATATTTCAACAAACAACTACCTATTTCTGAGCTTCCGCGCTTTCCGTGTAATTCGTTCCATTCGTAACAAAATGCATCATTAGGGTTACAGAGCTCATAGATAGTGAAGTTATACATACATACTTTGAGACTATAGTACATAGAACTCACATCACTTGAAGGTATCTGCAAAACTGATTGTAAATCAAATGTACAGCACATGAATGTCTGATCTGCTTGGCACCTTTCTTTATCAATGGCTTTGGCCTGATTGCATTCTTCCTTTCGTCTAACGTGTTGCTGGTAGTCTTCTTCTAAAGTCTGTTTTTCTTCCACATTTTTTAGAGAATTGTATCTAGTGCAAAGCTGGCATTGATCTTTCTTTGGTTTGTAAAATGACAGATTATAATCGTTACAGAAAACCTTTCTATAAGTGATCTCACTGACGGGCTTAGAATTGTCTTGCATGCAGTCTTCTTTATAGAGGCAATACATTATTGCAATGCTAAGCTGAGAGTCGAGGTACAAACGTTTTGTGTCTTTTCTAGAGTAATGAGACTCTAGAGTCGGGAATTTTTCTATGTGATCTTTTACTCTTTTTAAGCTTTCCGGATCGGTTTTATTGTGTGGAGTTCTCTTTCCTCTTTGATCTTCCCCGACAAACGTTTTACCCTCTCCTTTTCCTTTGTAAGCTGTATCAATCATATCCGCAGAAATACACAGAGTTCGACTAAAAAATTGTTTACACACTCGTACTTTTTGACTTTCGGTATTAAAATAGAGAATCATAGAATATTTTCGTTCTCTCGTCGATCCCTCCATCCTTATTCGTCTTCTAGTCGGCTTCGTACGTTCTGTATTTCCCAGAAGAAATTCTTTTTGTTTTAGATAGTCACTTTCCCAAAAATTTTTACAGAATGCAGTTCTGACATCTTCAGAAAAAGTTCTGCTACAATGATATCGGCATTTTTCGCAGTCTACTGGCTTTGGTTGCTTCGCTTCAATTCTTTGCTTTTTCAATAATTGTTTTTTCCATTTGGAAGTATAATTTTTCTTCCACCTACTACGCTTTTTTTCGCCATTCGCACTCCCGTTTATTGGGGCTGAGACTTGTGCATCTTCTGCGTCACTGCCTGAGGAATTTACTCCTCTATCGGTGGCTTCACTATCAGTTTCAGACTGATAATCGGGATCGCGAACTGAACAATCCGAATCTTCTTCAAACTCAACAAATCTAGTTGATTCTTCAGATACATTAACAAGTGTATGAAGATTAAGCAACTCGTTTTCTGGATCATGTTCGATTTCTCTAGAATTTGATGTGCTTGGCAAATTTTGAGAAGGTATTTCAAAATCTACTATTGCAATTTGGTTCTCAATCGTATTTTCAGTTCGACGATTTTGGATCTCGTTAGTGCCAACATTCTCGTTGGGCATACAAGCATCTGAATAAAAAAAGAAAATAGGTAAAAATTGTAAGTATTCAATTATTATTAGGTATTATAAGGGAAACATGTCCGGTTCATGAAGAAATAAACGAATTAACAGCAGAGTTACATTATTTTAGTAGTCTAGGTAACTTACAAAACTCATAGTTGAATAGGACCGTGGAACACTAGACCACAATCTCTAATAAAATAAGAGACTACATGCGACTTGAGGATGAACCGCAGAATTGAGGAACCTAACCTTACTTTTCAAAAACTGCGATTTATTCTATAATTTTTTTATGAAATACGTTCCAATATTGCAATTCTCCGTTTCCAATGCCATTACAACCATTCGGGCACCTCTGGATCTATTTTGATTGTTCACTTTATAATTATTTAACTCGTCAAAACTAAATAATGCACGCCGATTATTCTGTCAAAACCCGTTAAGTGCACTCACACGTTTGTTGCTGCACTCACCAAAAGAATAATAACGGATGATTATTACAACCAAAATCCTCTAAGTTGCCTTACAAGATTTTAGCTGTCTAATGAGTTGTGGAATAACTCAAACTAGAATCTAGCAAAATCTGTTAAGTGCCCTTAGCCGGTTCTTGCTTTAAACATATTGTTCTAAGACGTGAAAAATTACTTACAACCTAAATCCTCTAAGGGCACTTAACAGATTTTTGCTGTTGAGAATTAAACAGTTTAAAAATAATACAACCTACACAATACAGTTAAAGGCACTTACAGTATTTTGTCTGTTTAAATCATCAAAGAATGGAATTGCAGGATATAGTGTATTTAAATAAGAGGACGAGATGATTCCTTGGACTTAAATGGTTTCGTCAGTAAGTTCTACTCGCAATTTTGGACTTAGCCGTGTATTTAGAACGAAACCGGCCAAAAGTGGACTTGACGGATTTTTGCAGTAAGCCCACGATATATATATATATATATATATATATATATATATATATATATATATATATATAGTCATTCATATTTTGTATTCTCTTGAAAAAGGCGTATACAGCCGAAACATGTAGAGTTTTTTAAATACATATATTTTGAAGTAATATACAGACCTTTAATCGCCTACTGATTAGGTTTACCATATCATACCAAGGTCACGAAGTTATTATATTTATATATATATATATATATATATATATATATATATATTTTGAAAATTATTTAAATTTAATTCTGGCACATTTTTGTTGACTGTGACTGTATATCTTATTTGTTGATGTTGTTTAGCGCAGTCCGGATGTCCAGGAAGTGGATCGACTAGAGTCATTATTTGATTTATTTGTACCTTTAATGTGCGGTGAAGATTTCCGCCAGAGATTGGTTTCTAGTCAAGTGAGAAAGATGTGTAAATAAAAAAAAAAATTTTATATTTTATTTAAATGTAATTTTCGGTTTTCTTGCTTTGTAGTGTTTTTTGATTTAGTAAGTCATTACCGTATTGTATACGAGATTTGCTTTTCTCGTAATTTTGATGTAATTTATAACTCACTTGTGCAATCTCTCATTAAGTTTTTTTGTGTGTGAAAATTTTACGCTAGCGTAAGTACTTTTTCATACCATATTTATGATTTCTTTTCATTGTAATTTAATTGTAATTTTGATGATTTATATTTATCGATTTATTGTTATATTAGTTTAATAGATAGATGGTGAAGAAAACTATCATTTTTTTATATGGGAGTTTTTTATTGTCACGTTGTTCTAGAATATTTTGAAATTCAGATTTGGAGGGAAATTTATACTCGTGTCAGTGCGCATGAGTGAATGTTATTTACGCGTTTGACAGTTCACCTGTTTACGTTTGAAGTTGGGGTTAATTAATTTTTGAAATTGAAAGTTTTCTAAACAATCTATTAGGTTTAATTTTTCTCGCGTTTCAATTGAGGTTTTCATTGTGTGCGTGTTATTTATCACACAATCTTTTTCCTCTGCGCTTCTGTATAATGATGCAGTAGTAGCCTTTACACTTAGTAAATAATTTTTTCTTTTTTTTTAATAAAATATAATATAGAATTGTGTATTTTTACTAATTGACATTAATTTCCACATTCCTTTACGGGAAACCCTGGATTAAGAGGAGTCACATATAATAAGAAAGATAGCTGACTGAGTTCGAGTTCGGACAGATTGTGGTGAATAGTGGACTATCTTTCAATTAAACCCACTATTCACAGCAATATGTAAGAAGAATTGTGACCACGATTAAGATTTTATTTTACTTTAAATTGACTTATCTCATGCTACTGTAGTCAAAGGGATGAAATAAATTATTATTATTATTATTATTATTATTACTAAAGAGCTGCGAATATGATATGATGAAATGATCAAAATATTGAAAAGTATTCATTTACACCACAATAAATATGTTAGAAGATAAACTAAATCATCTATAATACGTCAAGAGTACTTTAAAGAGCTTGGAATTTGATATGATGAAATTACTGGAAAGTGTTCATTTGCTCCACAGTAAATCTGTTAGAGTATAAACTAAATCATCGATTCTCAACCTTCAAAACTATTTCTTTCTTATAAAATAATTTTTCATTATTATATAGGCTATCCCCACTTCCCCTTTAATATAACCGCGACCCCCAAGTTGAGAAACGAACTAAACTATTTGATATAGTAGGAATCATTACATCGCATAAATCAAGCAAATCCTTCTGGGTTTTAGCCTAATATTATAACATCGGCACTACATTAACTTATTTATATTGCGCAGAAATGTGTATTTGCTTTAATGTTACAAAATATTACGCAAACATCACGCTTGAAAGGTTTAGTATGTAATTTCCCTTTCAGCACAATTCACGTAGAAATGTATTTGACCCCATCTAATCATATTTTATGCAAATTTAAAAATTATTATTATACTGTAAGTGGACCATATTTACATTATAAACATACGGTAGAGAGATTATGCTAAAAATGTTCATAATTTCTAATAAACATGCAAATTTTTTAACGAAAAAGTTATTCATCCTGCACTAACGCGATGTATAAATTCAGGCATGTATCTAGATCCAATAAGTAAACAAAAATGTTATATATAACATAGAGTATTCATTTTAATATGCGACTAACAGCACCGGCGTCCACAGGGTCTATAAAATATATATATTCCCTCTGGTGTCGCAATTGCACGCCCTCGTAAAACTTATTACGTCATAGTATAACATATGTATACAGGCTGTCCCGTAAAAAACGCCAACATTCATAATTCCGTTATTTATTGTCCGGTTTTATTTAAACAAAAAGCAAATTTAATAGCATCAAAAACACTATAAGATAGCAGTGTTTTATTTGTTTTAAATTGTTTTCATGTCAAACGACAGTCAAGTTTTTTATTTTAAATGGCAACATATATATTTTTGGCTATATTCGGATTGGATTTTTTTTTCTGAATTCAACGATGTATAACATGTTTATTTTTGATAAACATTTATTGCAAAAAAAAAACTTTATAAATTTCATCTTTGTCTTCCATTATTTATAAATATTCGAATGTGTCATGAAACATTGGAAATGTAAGTATTATAAATATTATTATAAGAAACAAAACACTTTACAATAAATGTTGAAATTGCCCGCCACCTTGTTCAACACATATCGCACGTCTCCTAATTACTCCAAAGGTCGCATTTAAAAGACAAGCGGCAGGTACTTCTTGACAAGTGTTAATAATTCTTTGTCTTAAAATGTCAACATTTTCTGGAGTTGTTAAATAAACTCGATCTTGTAGATAAGCCCACAACCAAAAATCGAGAGGCGTAAGATCCGGTTAAGCGCGCAGGCCACTCGATAGGACCGGATGTTCCTATCCACCTATTTCCAAATTGGGTGTTCAACAAATCAGTATTTACTCTGGCGTTGTGCGCGGGAGCCCCATCTTGTTGAAAAAATATTCTATTTAAATTTGCCAAAGGTAATTCATCTAAAAAGTTTTGGAGATTTTCGTGTAATAAAGTGTAGTATTTTTCTTGATTTAAGCAACCATCTATGAAAAATGGCCCAATTAATTGATCACCTAAAATGCCACACCAAACATTTACGTTGAAACGTCTTTGAAAATTATTTTCAATTACAAATCTCGGATTGTCTGCACTCCACTGTCGATGTATGTTTCTATTAAAAATACCGTTGTTGCTAAGAGTGCATTCATCAGACCAAATTATCCTTCTGTAAAAATTCGGGTCTTGTTCTAATGCATTTAAATAAAAACAACAAAACTGGATTCTTCGGCCGGATCATTTTGTTCTAATGCATGAACTTTTCGAGCTATGTACGGTTTAAGTTTGTGTTTTCTTAAAATACCATGAACTGTAGTTTTTGATACCCCAATATTATGTGCAATTTCGCGAATCGAAGTTCGTGAATTTTGCTGTACTGCAAGAGGAACATCTAATTCCTTATCTTCGGAGAATTTCCGTTCTTGTGTTTTTGGTTTGGTAAATGATCCATAATTTCTTAAATTCTTTTCAATTCTCTGAAATATTTTCGAACCTGGAACTTCTCTGTCCGGAAAACGAGCACTGTACCGACGAACTGCTTGAAGGCGCTTTTATTACATTCAAAGAACACGTGTAACATGTCCGTTAATTCATTGTAATTCATTTTTAACGAAAATACGCTTTTTGTTGCGGCAAAACGTTCAAACAGGATAATACAGAAAACTTAATAAAGTCAAACTGACATTTAAGGCACATTGACATAATGCTAGTGGACTGGGCCAAGTCTACTATAATGAAAGATGAAATTTATAAAGTTTTTTTTTTATTTTTTATTATTAGGAGATGTGCGATATGTGTTAAACAAGGTGGCGGACAATTTCAACATTTATTGTAAAGTGTTTTGTTTCTTATAATAATATTTATAATACTTACATTTCAAATGTTTCATGACACATTCGAATATTTATAAATAATGGAAGACAAAGATGAAATTTATAAAGTTTTTTTTTTTGCAATAAACGTTTATCAAAAATAAACATGTTATACATCGTTGAACTCAGAAAAAAAAATACAATCCGAATATAGCCAAAAATATATATGTTGCCATTTAAAATAAAAAACTTGACTGTCGTTTGACATTAATGAAAACAATTGAAAACAAATAAAACACTGCTATCTTATAGTGTTTTTGATGCTATTAAATTTACTTTTTGTTTAAATAAAACCGGACAATAAATAACGGAATTATGAATGTTGGCGTTTTTTACGGGACAGTCTGTATATATACCACAAAAATGTATGCAGGGTCGAAAGCAAGCTTCATATATATATACATAAAAAACAATTCATTCGGTGTGGGTAGTAAAACTTGCGGAACTTATGCTAATTCTTTGGGGTAAAGAGAAATTGGAAAGGGTTTGGAAAATATTAACTTTTGAAAGGGGTCACAAAATCCTGGGTTGTAATGTAGATTGAACAAGTTTAATTTTCGGTTTTAATTCCGAGATATTTCCACGTTTAAAGAATATCGTAAGTTCGCTCTCTGGATTTGTCTATATGTATTGTAGCCAATCTAAAAGCCTCATTTAAATTACGAGTGAATGGTATAAAATTATACTTAAGTATAAAATAAAACATGTGAATGTAATTATAATAATATGCTCAATTAGAATTTATATTAGCTCTAGTATAATTTATTATATACAGATTTTTCAACAGATTTAGTCACTTTAGACTCTTTCCTAACATGAAAACTTGGCTCGGTGATTAGAGATTTGAGGATAATCACTGAAATTAATTGATATTTAGAACAGTTTAATCATAGCTATTTAAGGCACGAGGAATGTAAAGAAGTGTTAACATTCGAGATGGGCGGTACAAGCTGATGCCCAACCGAAGCTTGTTGCCTGCCGAGAATGTTAATAGTCGATACATTTCGTGTGACTTATTATAGTTTTCCTGCTGCCGTCGGAAATTAATATATATTTTTTAAGAAATCTGGTTTTTCCTTCGTCACCTGTCAGAATTAATTTTGATTTGAAACCCTTTTCGTCAATCGTGTTACTTTTGTTATCATGTCATACAAATAGTTGACGTTATAAACAAACCGAAAAGAAAAAAATTTTTATGAAACTCTGGAAATAAATTAGAAATGGAGATTTATGAAATAGAAAAAGCCATAAAAAATCGTAATTTTGTATACTTATACAGATTTTCTCACTAAGTTGGAAGCATATGGAAAACTTTTTTATTATTAATTTTAGGGAAAAAGTTATTCTTCATAAAAAATTGCGCATGTTATAAAATCTAAAATACAATCATCAGATATTAAATTTTTTTAGTCGTATACGCGGTTTGTCAAAAAATATGATTTTACTCAAGAGTAAAGTATGTATCTTTATATTTGACAATATCGAAAATTGTTAGATAGAAAAGTTGTTCAGACCTAAAAACTACGTTCAAATATGCAATTACATCCATATACATTGAAAAAATTATTTATTTTTGTCTACAATATCAATGAAAATTTAACTGTAGTTACATGTAATCTAGGATGCATTGTCACACAAATGATTTGTTGAGCTTCAAAACGCGTTAGAATTTATGACACATAAAAATGCTAACGTTATTAACTCGTAAATAGAAAATAGAAATTGTTTTGATTGTGGGAGAAAATTATAAAACACATAGGTCCAGGCGCGGCTCGTGATGACGTATTTTGGTTTGCAGTACAATGATCCGAGTGCTTCGTGTATTCTCGTGTACTAAATGTAACGTTTGCTTAGTAAACACCGAAAACACACGAGGCACTCGTATCATTGTACTGCAAACCAAAATACGTCATCACGAGCCGCGCCTGCATAGGTCTGTATATTACTTTTGAAGTAATATACAGACCTTTAATCGCCTACTGATTAGGTTTACTATATACATATATATATATATATATATATATATATATATATATATATATACCTGCTAAAGAATAAGTGTTTCTTAAGAATGGCGGCCAGGTAATTAAAACAATATTATCGTTAACGATAGTAAACCCCCTTTCCAAACACGGTCACCAAGAACTTTAGTTTTATTTTGAAATTAAAACTAGACAATAAGTAGATGCATTCAAGTTTAATAATAATAATTCAAGCCTCAGCGCTCACAACAGCTAGATGTCAATTACAGGGGAGTGGAAAGTCAGGAGTTATTATTACGTCTGCCCTCGTGTAGCGACTTAAGATTTTAAGCTGTCGGCATTCGCTTGAATGAGAAGAAAAACACGAAAACCTACTTGGTCAGCCCCATCAGGGACCTAAACATGGAATTGCCAGCATGATAAGCCAGTGTACAGATATTTAAATAACATATGATAGATATTTATATAATAATGACATATATTCATGATAGTAAATTGCAGCTTGTTACATTATTAGGTTATAGTATATATATATATATATATATATATATATATATATATATATGTATATATATATATGTATATATATATATGTATATATATATATATGAAGGTGTAGTTTCTCGTGTTCTTGGTCGCGTGTGAGTTTTGTCCTGAAAAGGACTATTTACTCTACGTTTCAACGAGATCGCACTCGTCATCTTCAGGAGCTTGTCGGTCTGTCGCTGGTTAGAGCTGGAGATCGTCTAATGTGCGCCTAGCACTACCTCTTGTTATATGCTGCTGTGTCGGGAGGGGGCGTCCCACTATTGACATCATGCGTGCGCGGCTTCGTGTAATTGGTCCGAGTGCCTGTAAGTTCCATGGAACTTAGGGAACTAGATAAGTTTGTAATATTATTAAGCAAATTTCCACCATTCATATAGGGGTAAACCGATCGACGAGGAGCCGAGATAGAGTCCAATTTATGTAAAATATTATACATGTTCTACCGACATCTAGTCGCAACCTGAGATACTACATGAGAGTGGCTGATGATCTAACTTTAACAGTTTAAAATTAAGGCGCCCAACTTAAGTACAACTCAAGTACAATTCAATTAGTAATCTTATTAACATCTTATTCTATTATTACTATTATTCAGATCATTCGCTATATTTCAATAGTCGCCCGAACGTTGTGGCGTTTCTTCAGCACATCAGCGTTATTTCAATATATATATATAGTATATTGCTTAGATTTTTTGTATGACTTCTGTTGTTAATTGATTTTTTTTCTTGTTTAATATTAATCATTTCTTCAATTTCCCTTTTCATTGTGTGTTGTTCTTTATCGATTATATGTGCGTTTTCTAAATTGACATGGTGATCGCTTAGTAGTTTGTGTGTAAATAAAGCAGTTTTGCATATTTTGGCGTATTTGTGGGCTTGTATTCTTTTGTATAAAATTATTTAGTTTGGCCTATGTAGTAAGTACTGCAATCGCGACTTGGTCTTTTACATATGACACGTTTTTCTCGATTTTTTTCTATTTTAGGTTTTTGTTTTGAAAATAGATTTTTATTAGTATTGCTAAGTTTATATGTTGTAGCTATATCATATTTTTTAAAAGTACATATATTTAATTTTTTCTGTTAATTGTTGAACATATGGAATCGTGTTGTTTCATTGTTTAAATTGTTATTGGTCTCTGCAGTGTTATATATTTGGTGGATTCTTTTTTTAATTGTTTGCTCTATAAGTTGTGGTGGATAGTTATAATCTGTTAAGATCGTTTTAATTTTTTTGATGTTATCTTTTCTATATTGAGTATGTTTAACTGCTCTATCAATTAAATTATTTATAATCATTTTATTGTATACTGTAGGTGCATTTGAGTGATAATTCATATATCGAAAAAAAGCTATGGGTTTGTTGTAGCAATTTGTATGAATAGTACCCTGTCTATTATATAAGATGATGTTCTTTTGCCATTTTCTTTCATCATTGAAATTGATTCACTTAACATCAATTGATGTGTCAATAGAGGTGAATTCATTTCTTGGTCGGCTTATTTACTAATTTTTTTTTAATTCACCCTGTGATTCTGACCTCTTTTTATATTCATTTAAAATAATCTGCAGGTAGCTCGTAACGTTTCAGTTACTTAAATCGTTTATTGATTAACGGAAACCCTCAAAAATTACCTTATAATCTTTGCCTGCTGCCTGTTGTGCAAGTGATTGTATAGGGATACAATTTAAATATTTTCTGTAAACAAACTCTAAAAACACGGGCAACATCGAAAGGCTGAAATTGATGGTGCCTTTTGTGAGATTACTGGAACACGCTGGTTATTATTAAGTTATGTAATAGCGATGTACGTGACTGAAAATTGTGTGGGATTATAGCCATCCCACGCGTTTAATTAGGAGTTTTCATCGCTGCAGAATATACATGTTAATATTTAAAGTAATGATTTGAATTATCAAAAAAATAAAAAGTTTTTAACTTCCCTTAGTGTTAATATTTCCATTATCAAATACAAACACTTGTAAATTATTTATTCGACAATAAATTTGGGACGAACTAATTGTAAGACCGATAATATACAGGAGCGAATTGATATATTAGATCTCTAAACTCTATAAAATGAGAATAAGAAAAGACAAAATAATCAAGCCAGTCTCGAAATGAAGTAAATTAATTGTACTATTAATGAGCATAATTATTTCACCATTTAAACACCGTTTAGTACTGCATGTTGCGCCAAACGATTAATCTATTTCGTCTTTCATCTACGAGAAAAGATTTCTTTTGTTCTGCTGATCCAATAGCGAATAGCACACCGAAACTTGACTATCCGATGAAAAATATTGACCTTTCAATACCTCTTTCAAGTTTGGGAACATCCAGAAATCTGAAGATGTTAAATCAGGAATGTACGGAAGCTGTGAAAAAATCGTGAACTTACTTCAGACTTGTCGCAGTCTTCAACATTTCCTTTTCCTGTAGTGTCTATGGTTGTCGTGGTGCAAGAAAGAATTCTTTGGTAATCGTAAAGTTTTGCAGTATCTTATTAAATTAATCGTGGATCCCTTCGGCAGATATTCAGTATGAATAATTTGCATCACACCAAATTGTGATCATGACTTTCTGTGCTGGTGGAACACTCTTCGAATTTTTGTACACGTGGAGGACATTCTTCACATCCATACAATCGTTGTCACAAAATTTTTCGAACACATGTAAATTTCGATGGACACGCAACTTTCCAGCGCGAAAAATTTTATCTTGGATTCTTGCTTGGTACTCATTTGAGAAATCGATCTCATTATAAATGACACTGTTACTCAACGACTGTACACAAGAAAATAAAACTTTGCATGCTAAGACAAGAAACTCGAAATAACCGTTTGCAGGTTAGAACTCGCTTTTATCCCCATAAGTCACACAGAGGTGTTATTGGGCACCCCACGACGTCATAGGCTCCTTAGTGCAAAGAGTCTTCTTTATATCTGAACCTAGTTCCTTACTCAAAGTAATCAACCATGCTACCAATACCTTAATCAGTAACAGCTCTTTCCAGGACGATATCCAACGCACTATCAACCAACACCTTAATCCTAATCCGTTCATTTCTGTTTTTCAACCCACTCCTGCCATATCTAGCCAAATTATGTTTTACAAAAGGCGTCACCCACAGTATCAGCAAAATCTTTATCAAACATAACATCAAAACCATCTTCACACACCACATTTTCGGCCCTCTTTTCTGTTAAAGACCGCAATCGATTGGAAACACTTGGTGTTTACAGAATTCCCTTCTCAAGTGGTAGTGTACACATGGGTGATACAAAGCGTTCAGAGATCATTTGAGTTGGGAAACACGAGCGTTACACTAGTCTGTGCTACCGGAACGTAGGTTTCGAACAGGAGACCAAATTATATTTCAATCTGTCTAGTTTCATCCTAGAACTCTTTAACCGTGAAATACGTGAATCCAGAGATTGATATTATTGGAATGCTTTAGGATCAAAGCATTTCAATAATATCAACTGTAAGGACGGATATTGTGACGTGCCAGTGACCCAGAACCGCTTTGAAATAACCCCGTTCCAAACTAACAATGTTTTAAAGAAGAGATTAGGAATCGGAAGACGTTGAACATTATGTATATATAACGTATATATATATATACGAGTGTGGATCCAGAAATAAGGTTCCCAAAGAGCTCCAGCTACACGGGAAGAGGCGAGGCGAAATCTGGCAACACCGCTGTACGCGGCTATTCCCCCACTCTCGATTGGAGGAACAGTGTTGGGGAACAGCCGCAAACAGGGGCAGCGCTTCGCTACGCCGCTTAGTCTTGGCTCAGCAGCCGTCCAAGGTGGAGGTTCCTATTGTTGATCCCTCCAAGTGCGAGTTTCATTCCGTAACTCGCTTTTTGCACGCCAAAGGGACTCCACCTGTGGATATTCATCGTCAGTTGACAGAGGTTCATGGCGACAAGTGTATGGCCGTTCAACACGTCTGAAAGTGGTGCAGGGGGCATTTAGTACCGGTCGGAAGGAAGTCCACGATGAAGAACGGAGTGGAAGACTGTCAGTTTCGGAATGCGATTATCGAGATGGTCCAACGTAAAGTGCTTCAAAGCAGGAGGATAACCGTTTGTGAACGCTTCCGGAGCGACGATGAAGTCAAAGAAGGGGTGAAACGCTCCCTCAGTGGGTTGGCGACGGAGTTCTACGACATTGGGATACAGAAATTGGAGTATCTTCTACAAAAATGCGTAGAAAAAGATTGCGATTATGTAGAAAAATAAATGAAAGTTTCTTTTTCCAACGATGTAAATTTCTATGAGAATAAAAAATGTTGTCTATTTTATTTCTGGATCAATCCTCGAATGTATATATATATATATATATATATATATATATAAATATAATATTTTCGTGACCTTGGTATGATATGGTAAATATTCAATCAGTTGGCGATTAAAGGTCTGTTTTACTTCAAAGTATATATATTTAAAAAAACCCTACATGTTTCACGCTACGCTCCACGGGCGCATAGGTAATAATAACTCATGTGTTGCTTTTCCCTGCTTTTCCCTGTTTATGTTTTGTGCTGATGTGGTCCTCTACTGGGTCGTAGCCTAGCATATGCGCTACAAAACTCTAGGGGGGTCTGCCCGATGGGCGGACAGGTGCCATTCCGCCTTTGCAGCAGGAGTGAGGAACCAAGCTACGCGGCGCAAATCATGGCGCCGCGCAATGAACACACCACTAGGACCGGTCCTGGGCAGCAACCTGTCTAGGCTGCCGTTAACAGCACACACACGTTCGACGTGTGTGCAATGCCCCCGCTTTGGCGGAAAACGTTAAGATGGCACAAAGTGTGACCGTCGTCGACCGAAGTAGCCACTAAGAGTGTTCCCTCGGTTGGCGATGAGCAACCCCGTGCAGGGTGTGCTTCGCTGGTCTGTGCCTTGCCTCGATGGGACGGGGTTCGGGCCGTCAAAGTACTGCACCGAAAAGTAAACAAGTTGCCGGGAAAGGGTTGGCGGCCCTACGCATCTCTCTAAATTTTTCGCGACCGGTCACTAAACACGCGCACGAACACGCCAACATAAAAAACCCTACACTTACGCGCTCACACAAACACAAAACCACACACCCAAAGAGAGACGCAAGCTGCCAGCAGCAACCAACACACAAGTTTCATACCCAGAAAGAGACACAAGCTGCTAGCAGCGAACAACACATATGTTCACACCTTGCTATCTGTTTTAGGAATACTAAGGCGTGATTTATTATTATTCAATTGGAATGTATCTTTGAATAATTTAAACCATAGCAACACAATTATTTGACATTTATATTTTATATCCTTGATAAAGGCATCATTGCCGAAACATGTAGGGTTTTTTTAAATATATATACTTTGAAATAAAACAGACCTTTAATCACCAACTGATTGAATTTGATATATATATATATATATATATATATATATATATAGATAGATATATATATAGATAGATATGTATATATATGTATATACAGTATTATTATGAATAAGTGTCAGAAAATTTAATTTTAGATTAAACATGTTCATTAACATTTAATAAAAACACGTTTATCTAAAAAGTTCGCTGTGTAATTTAGTTTTCAAGTTTAAATTATTTAATAAAATAGTTTTGTGACCGTACGAAATACTCAACTGTTGTATTGAGAGTTAAATTGACATTTCGCATGTTCATAACTTACTTATGTATAAACCCATTTATAGTAAACAAACCGTATGTATGCAAATACCTCTGCATATCTGCAAGCGGGACGGCACGTATCGGGTGGGTCAGAATGCGTAGCGGTACTCAAAATTTATCTGTTTGAATTTTTTTTTTACATTTTTTTAAATTAAAAGTATCACAATTGACATCCATTTTAGTAGAATAAACTATTAATTATATTATTGACACTTACTCAAAATAACCCTTAAGTAGAGAAATACAAATTAGTCAAACATTTTTCAAGTGTTTAATTTACATATTGCAGTGGATTTTTCCCTGCAAACATTTAGTGAACATTTTTGAAAAATAATATTTTTGTAGTGTACTATTTTTAATGACAGTGTATGATTTTATTGTATGAACTCTAATTGTTTGTTGATTTATTTTTGAATTCTTAGGTTTTGATTAGCGCAGTTCCTGGAAGCCGTTCGGACTTGCTGGGCAAAATATATTTGATAAATGTATTTTTTTTTATGTTTGGATGCGTGCTGCATGTATCCGTTTTGTCAGACACGTCTTGGTAGTCAAATAAGAGAGTTGTATATTTGGAGATAAAACTTTTTTATCTCTTAGTTCATTTAATTACGGTTTTTGTTTTGATTTTAATAGCGGTTGTGTTTATTGAGTTAATTACCGTATTTTTATGAGTTTGTATACTTGTAATTTTTGATTTATTTAATCTCTTATATGCACGTGCTCTCAAGGTTATAAAATAAAAACCTACAAGAGAAGTACCACGTTTTTCCATTGGAAACCCTGAGAGGAAAGCTGTTTCATAATAGAAAATTAACCGATTTAGCATTAAAGTTGGACAGTGTTATGGTGAATAGTGGTTCAGTCAACTACGAACTCACTATTAATAGCAATATGTTTAGTTATCTTACTGTATATTACATTAAGAACTGTCTGCAACCCCAGTTAACACAAAACTAGGGATTACATTATTTAAAAGCCTCCTCTATCTGCTTATCGAACCTCTACTATACATAGCTATAATCTCTTTAACGAGAAAATTATATATTTGAAATATATGAAAACCCAAGCATTATTCAACACGTGTCAGTAGATGAAAATATGAATATTAATTGAATATAACGCGATTGTTAGCGTCTAACAAGGTCTTACTTTTTGCTTAATTTAGAGAGCGAAACAACATTAACTGCCTCATCTATACCGAAAATCTTCTCGTATTTGTGACAAAGGCTTTCATATAATACTCGAAAATAGTAACTCTATAATCTTGGCCGTAATTCCAGTTAACAAGGGTCGCCTGGTTGAAAGTAGAATGCACCAGGTTAATGAATAGAGGAAAGACGGCAGATGACAGCATTAAAATATATGTAGGCTTGCTTCATAGACATAATAAAATTAGTTCTTACCTAATATACCCAGCCTATAGTTGAGGGTAACCACCACCAGATCAGCATAACCGGAAAGGACGCTGCCGTCATATGGATTACCCGAGTTCCACTCGAAAGACTCTCCGTGGATGTAGACAATAACGGGATGTCGTGTTTCGGAACTCACTGGAATACAAAGCAAAATAATGGATTAAAACCTCTCTTTGTATTACATTTTTCTATTATTCGATTATTAAATAATCTCATAAATATCTTTATATAACTTAATTAGAGTAGTATAAAATCATTTAGAGCAGAATGTTTTCTTTTATTATAAACCAGCGGACTACCTGTGTTCATGAAATAGTTACAGTTCTATGTGTATACCTTTACTAAACGTTTATTGAACGATTACACTAGTTTACAAATATAAGTTTGTTCGCTGGGGTTTGAATTTTCATAGTTGATAATGATTAAATATGTCGCGATTTAAAGCATTTTTTAGATTTTACTATCACATCTAGATACGGTAACGAACTAAAATCGCTCCTTTGTTATAGAAATGACTTTATTTATGACAGTTAACGTGGGATATGCAATTTAGCATTACGCCACTGATTCTTAGTGTTACGATAAAGATTACGCTGATTTCAAATCTGCTTTTATTTTTTTTGTATCACGTAAGGTTATTTTTCAAACCAGTAAAATCAAAAAATATAGAAAAAACACGATTTATTTCATTTATAAGCTAGTTTTATATTATATTAAAAAAAATACAAAAATATACACATAGAAACTATTAGAAATAGTTATTTATTCTTTATGCTTCTTAAAAACACGTTTTCGTTTTTCAGAAATGCTTCGTTTGGTTGTTTTTCTGTCATATTCAGCTAAAGGAAGATCTGAAGGTAGTTTCTGGGGCAAGCAAATTTTTTTGTTTCAACCTAGACCCCAGTACTTCAGAAAGATCTTTTGAAAGTCCCAAATCTCTTACTAAATCATTCAGTTCGGCTTGTGAAAATAGCTGAAGTTGGTTTTGACCTGAGGTTGATTGTTCAAAATCACTATCCATCTGTACGGAGCCGGAAGTTGAATAGGTTTCAATATCTTCTTGTAGTACTTTGGGGGGTATAGGGTATAGGTATAGGGGGTATATACATGATCACTGTGAGGAACTGGTCTGATAGCTGATTTAATATTGTTTGGGTACAAAATATGTTTCAAAGTTTTTCTATTATGCCCCTTAATATCACAAAGACAAACGTAGCAATCTTCATGATGATTTTGCGGTTCTCTCCAAACCATCGGTATTCCAAAAGGAAGGCTTTTTCTATTCCCTTTAGTCCACTGTCTTAAACCTTCTTCACATATCTTACAAACAATGTGCGGTGCCCAATCTTTATCTTGATCTCCTAATTTGATTTTCAAATAAGCATAATATGCATTTTTCACAAATTCACCAATTGGTCTCTTAAACTTTTTCAAGACAAAATATCCACATATATAACAGAAATCATCTGGTTTGTTTTTGCAACACCGGCTAGACATATTTTTAAGCAATGTTTATTTATCAAATACCACGCACAACACTAAAGACAAATTAATTTTACTTGTTTACTGATCGACACTCAGAGCTATAATGAAGTAAATGACATTAAAATATACATTTTGTTTGGAGTGATAAACTTGAAATCCTTCTTCGCAGTACTAATAAAGTGAAAGCATAATAAATGGGATTTAGCAGGTAAAAATTCCCGGATATCTTGTCCAAAATTAGTACATGTAATAAAAGATTTACATCAGGTAATGAGAGCCTATTTAACAAATTTCTTTAAAACCACAACAGAAAATCATTTATGGGTTAATACCTAGAATTTGAAGTAGTACATTCATTTTAAAATGTATTAAAACGCCTATTATAAGATTTTTTTAATATTTTTTTCTTTTTCTTTTGTGCAAAAAAAATCTGTGAGTGGTAGAGACCAACTGTATTTTAATTAGTTATTGCTATATAAAAACTGAGCTTAACAAACAAAAATCACGTTTTCTCAAATTTTATGCAGGCCTGCGTGATAATGAATGAATAATTATTCATTCATTGTCACGCTTCAAGTAGAATACAGTACCGTTTATTTTATTCTAACGCACTCTTCACGTTTTATGTAATTTGCTTATTATTTTAATAAATTATATTAAAACTAAACCAAATGTTTTAATTCTAACATATAAGTAAAAACAAAGCTTTTTAAAAAGAGCTAATGAGGGTTGTAAATATAATTCCTTGGCATTTTTCGTCGTTTGTTAAATAAATTATGAACAGATCTGTAGAATTGAATGGTAGAATTTTCGCATATATTTCGTAATTTTTAATCTTTAAAAATTTGTATAATATTTTTCTTTAGTGGACATTTATCCTATTGTTAGCTGAAATTAGAAATTTCATTATAGTAAATTTATAGGTGTTATTTTAAATTTAATTTAAATTGAGATATATTAGTAGAATGGATGTAAGCAACCTTGTTTGCATATAGTTTCGATTCAGTATCGTTCATATATTTCGCAAGTAGATGGCGTATATTTTATTTTCAATAAAATAGTAGAGTTTGTGTATTGTAAACAGTGAGTTTGGTTAAATTGTAACAGTTTTAGTGCGAATCTTTATTTTAAAATTAATTCGATTAGCTTGGCTTGTCTTTTATGAATTTAATTAGATTATCAGGTGGTATTTTTCATTTAACCTTTCCTCGGGCGCAGTTTAAACGTTACGAGTTGGATCGCAATGTATCGAAATGATTACAACTAATCAAAGTATTATAGGAGGAAATTAAATATTGAAAAAGTTGTAAAAATTAATAAATAAGTCGCAGAAATAATGTTTATTATATAATACTAAAAAAGTATTTTATAAGTGTCCTCAAACAAAACTTAATTACAGTGTATACAATTCCTACATGTTAAGGGTATCTTACAGTGTTTCTTAGTTTTTCTTATCGTCTTGAGGGCATTCTATCTTATTGTTGGTACAATAAAAACAAAGTGCATGTAAATGAATTAATAGTTATTTAAGTAATAAGGGAGGTAAGTAACATTTACTAGTCGAGGACTAGTTTGCGTCCGAGGGCTTGCCCGAGGACTTGCAATAGAGTTCGAGACCGGTAAATGTTACCTCCCGAATTGCTTATAACATTTTTCCCACTCCCCAGACAATAAAATCCTCAAAAATTAAATGTAATCATGATAAACAGTAACGGTGAACAACCTCGGAATTTAATAAATTAGACACATCTGAAACGTTACTAGGCAGTTCCTACATACAATTGTTTATAAACACAAATAAAACGAAATTTGACAATTCAGTTGTGTTAATTGTTGTTTAAAAATGAGTGTTCCCAATGTAGAAGACAAAGCGAAAGAGGCTTGTTTGGAGAAGAACGTCAACAACATTATTAGCGAATACTGGAGTAGAAGTTCTCACACTAAAGAGGCACGGGGGTTGGAATCTAGCAGTATTGCGGAAACCTACGTAATCGATTCTATTGCTAACAAAAAAGCGATTGCTAATAAGGTTTTATATGATAATCAGGGTACAAGTTATACTGAAGCATCTTTGGCGATGATAGTGTCAAATGAAACCACGGAATTAAGTGTTGCTGATAAAGTAGGTGATAATAACATTGAATTATCAAGAAATATAAATAAATATCCTAATTTTGTTAAAAATGTTACTAATTGTATAAACTGTAATATTACCATAAATATAAATTAATAGAACACGTGTTTTGATGCACTTTTTTTCCCTAAAGGACGTAAGTAAATTACTTACGCCCAGTTGTCATAACAATCACAGTCATTTCAGTAGAACCAACTTACGTCTATAGAAACAATGTATTAATGGTATGCTTACTATAAGGGGAGTGGGTTGCTAAATTACTAAATTTTCCGTTAATAAAAGAGGGATATGAAATAGAACTAGATGTCATTAAAAACATCGCGATATAATGGCTTTGACATAGAAATAACTAATAAATCCGCGAATCTACATGTTTGATATCTCAATGTAACCAGGAGAAAAAGTACATGTGTTTACCATACCACCCAATCACGAAAAACATTAAAGTTTTTTTTTTTTTTTTTTTTTGAAATTTTTGAAAGAATTAATAGAGTTGTTAAAGTTGGAGTCTCCAAGTTGCTTTTCGGTCAGAAAACACCAACAAAAGTCTCCTAGGTTATACAAAAGATGAAGTTAATTTGGATTTGAAATCAGGTATATACGAAATTAATTGGCACGATTGTAATTTAAAATATATAAGTCAAACGAAAGGCTCAATAATAATTCGTTTTAAAGAACACATATCACATATTAGATTTAATAGACCGGAAAAATCTAGCGTAGCTTATCATGCTTTAAACACAGATCATAACGCGTCGGTTAAGGGGTTAAGACTTGTCAAAGCCATCAATAACACCAGAGATCTAGACGCATACGAAAGGAATACGTTGAACTCGTACAACGGTCCTATCCCATACAGTTGTCTTTTTCTTTCTTAGAAAAGAGGTAGAAAAGGTCGAGGACGCAGAATAGAGAATGAACACATGTGACGCCGTTTTCTTAAGAGAGGTAGGTTTGTCGTTATTTTTAGTCTGTGGATATTTATTTTAAAATTAGTGTATACGTGGACGCCGTGTAAAGTTGTTGCGCGTTTATATGTGTTAGCTTTACTGTGCCCCATGTGCGACACTTTGATTAGTGGTTTTGCCTACTCATGATGACAACTTAGTTGTCGAAATGCGTATTAGGATACGATTATTGATTGTGGTGAGGGTTTTTTTTGAGTTTTTACTTAACTACAATCTCCAAAGAAAGACTTTTCTTTCTTCAACTAAATATTAAAGGGTCTACCAATGGGAACATGAGATCTATCAAAGTAGATTGTTTCCATTTTGTAAATCTGATTGACATATTGCAGTGAATTGTGATGTTGATTACTTATTTAGATTTATCTCACAATACACAGTAGCTTGCCGAGCTTCACTCAAATCGGATACGCCTTCCAGGAGCTCTCTAATCTTCAAGGTTTACCCTCATAGAGTACGTAGCACAAGAATAAAACAAAAGGTATTAGGAAAACAAACAAAGATTCACCCCACAAAGTTTTAATCCCACAAAAAAAATAAAAATAAAAAAAAATAGACTTTATCAAGTGTAAAGCCGTACTGAAACATCTAATATGAGACAGATTGTGGGGAAAGCTTGTGTAAAATTTGACTGCTACACTAGACAAAAAACCTCTAATGAATCCCGAGCAAATTACAAATTAAATATTTAAGAAAATTGTCAGACTTTAAATTACGTTATCCCAATTTCAAACGTCAAACAGCAAAACTATCTGTTTTCGCACGCAACCAAAATTAATTCATGCGCACATTGAACATGAAACAAACAGATTTTCCCACCAAATTTCTAATCTTCTAGAATATTTTACTCGTAAAAAAACATCAAAAGAAATCTGAAAATTTTCCTTAATATTCCTCTGATTACAAAATATTTTATAAATCTAAAATTACTGATTTTACTGAGCTCAATTATCTTACTAAATTATTTCTAGAATACATCAATATAATTGCAAAAATATACATACATTAATTAATGTATACGTCACTTCACAAAAATTTCAGATAGATCACCTTAATCAAAATTACAAGTTTAAAGACTCGTAATAACGCGAATTAAATTTAACACATCAATAAAGGCACAACAAAACACAAACCGCAATTAAATAAAAATTTCTGAATAAAAATAAAGTTTCTATTCAGTGACAAAAACTTGGACCTATCTGTACGACAGCTGGTAAATCTCTCTACAGGCACCAATATCCCGGAAACAGCATCATAACCCTTCCTAACATAAATCAAAAGATCTGCACTTGCAAAATACAACCGCATAACTTGGACTGCATACATAAATACAATTGTACGAACAATCTACAGGCGTGGGTAAAAATACACATTACAATAAATTTTTCAAGAAATATGAAATATAGTTAAATATTTTTCTGGAATAAAATACACATAAATATATAGTCTTTTATGGTTTCCTTTAATTTTTTCTTCGGGGAAAAATCCACTGCAATATGTCAGTATGCATTTTAGGTCGTAAAGTGAACCTTATAATCATGGTGAAGTATATGCCATAATAACGTTTGGAAATTGCAAAAATTTATTACAAAAATGCGGAATCAGTTCGAGCTACGTACAGAGAATTACACCATATTTTTGAGCGTCATAATCGATTCTGGTGAACAAGCGATTTGTGCAATTATCAATCGTTTCGAAACAAACTTTTCTTTACTCGACTCGAAACAAACTTTACTTTGCTCGACCAAAAGTCACGCCGTTCGTGTCAAAATCGCCCGTAGCAATGAAAATATCGCTTCTGTGGAAGCCAGTGTAGCCGAAAACTCCAATTTGTCGGTGTTGTATCGTTTACGGGCATTTCGACTTTCTACAATGACATCGTGGCCTATTTTATGGAAGAATTTTTAGACTACACCCTTACAAAATTGTTCTCACACAAGAACTGAAGCCGGTTAACCATCGCATGCGTCGTGTGTTCTCAGATTGGGTATTGGGCAGCTGGAAAATGGAGGATCTTGGATAATATTTTTTTCAAAATGAGGAAGGAAACGCTGTCACAGTGAATGGAGAGAGATAACGAGCAATGATAAGAAACTTTTTCTATTCCGATGTCGTAAAGTACTAATTACGATACCCCGTTGCTTAGTTACACAGTATCGTAATGTATTATTTTACCGCACTCTAATTTTTTTTTCGTAGTTGGTCACAAGTATAATAAGGAACTAAATCATAGAACTAAATCGTTTTAACAGTTAGATATGGTTAGATATGAACGTTTGACAGTGATAAAAATGTAAATAAAAATTATAGAAAGAATAGTAGAGCAATTTGCTAAAACTTTATTAGTACTAATTATAAATATTAAAAGGCGTTCGACAGACTCTTGCTTAAGTAAGGAGTGTATCTATATATTCGTTAACAAAGCCAGGCGCTATAAATACTTCTATTGAGATTACTTATCATTGTGAACACTGCAATTGTTATATACTTTTACTGTAACACTAGAAGATTCGTGGGCATAATAGATATTCCAGGCAGATTCTGGGAACACACTATATTTTGTTTGAATCCCTGCTCATTCACATTAACTAATAAATCACTGTCCATTGAATTAGAAGTTGATGGATTCTTTGTGATTTTAGTAGACGTATTAGGTGCAGTGTTAGATAGTATTTCAGCAACGTCTAATTTTTTCTTGATGAAATTATCAATGTAACCTTCAGCCACAGTGGAAGATTTCCATCCTCGATGGCGCTTAATTGTAATTAAATCTCCTCCACTATTAGCCAAATGTGTTACACTGGATCGGCTAAAGCAATGTCCAGTGAAGAGTTCAGGATTCGGTAATTTCAAGTAAGTAGCAATACTTTTTGGTACTTCCTATTGTATTAATGCCTATTGGAATACTTACACATAAGCCATTTATATATTGCAGGAAAAAACGCCTATGTGTAACATAGACTGGGACGAAGATGATAATATTTTCTCACCATATCAATTCATAACTCTTGAATAGTTAATTGACGAAAGAGATACTTGTTGAAACTTCATTATAACGCTAAGAAATAAGTAATTAAACTTCTAGTTTCAAAAATTCTTTTATTGTAAATGCCACTACAATATTGTTTCGCCATACAATGGCTTCATCAGGTGGATGAAATACTGAATATGTGCAATACGAGTTTGAATATTTATGTGAAAATTATTGGGGAAATGGTGGTGGAAAAATTATTACAATCTTAAATTTAGTAGAGGGGAGTTGTTTAAATCTAGTTCGTCATTTAAAGCTAATCCTAAACTATTGTATCTATTAATTTCTAAGTTTCCTAACAGGTTAAGTTTTTTACTTTTTTCTTGAATGGGTAAAATTTTGAAATCTATATTAAATCTATGATTGATATCTATACAATGACTTGCAAAATTTGAATCTGTTTTCTTTTATTTATGGCTTCTCTCGTGTTCTTTCATCCTAATTTTGAATGTCCTCCCCGTTTGTCCCGTGTATAGGTACCTTATTACAATCTTCGCATGTTAACTTATATACACCAGAGTTTGATTCTTTGTCTATTTTATCTTTGTTGTTTTTAATGTTCTGTATAGTATTGTCTGCTTTAAATGAAATATGTTCGTTATTAAGTTTTTTTAATGAAAGTACCAATTTTTTCCTAAGTAAGTGATTGAATTATAGGAATTAATTATCTTGTATTTTAATTTTGGATAAACTAAGGAAAGGGTTTTAGATTTTTGTTCGCTATTTAGGATGTTTATAGAGTAACCATTGTTTAATGCTATTGTGTATATTCTATTTAGTTCAAGGTCGATATTACTTTTACTCATAGGTACATGAATTAATCTATATACCATTGATTGGTATGCTGATAATTTGTGTGTTATAGGATGAAAAGAATTAGCGTGTATTGTGGTATCTGTATGTGTTGGTTTATGGTATATAGCGAACTCGTGTTTATTAGTTTTGTGTGATATGGTTAAATCTAGAAAATTAATGCTTTTATTTATTTCTGTTTCTATAGTAAAATTTATTTTGGGGTGAATAGTGTTGATATAATTATTTAAAGTTTTTAATTGTCTATCTGAACCGTTAAAGCAAATTAATATGTCATCAACATACCTAAACCAATATACGCAATTACCAAACAAGGGATGTTACTAATTATAGTTTCTAAATTATTCATGAAAATTTCCGCTAATAAGGGGCTTAGTGGGTTTCCCATTGCTAGACCCTCTGTTTGTTTATAAAATTTCTTTTTAAATTGAAAATAATTTTGTTCCAGGCACGTTTCTAAGAGCTGCAAAATTTCGGTCTTTGTGACAATGTTCGTGTTTCTACGTTCTAGTTGTAAAGTAATTAAATCTATTACCTCCTGGGGTGGGATACTAGTGAACAAATTCGATCAAAAGAAATGAGTTTACATTTGTTTGGTAATTGTAAGTTTGAAATGTTGTTAATTAATTCCTGGGAATTTTTAACGGAGAACTTAGATTTGAATTTAGTGTGTGTAAGAATTAAATCTATTAAGTGTCTGGACACATTTCTACAAGGTGCTCTTACGTACAGGTGTATTTTCTTTATGTAGTTTAATCAGCGGCGGCTCGTGCATCAAAAATGTGGGGGTTGCAAATTTAGTGAATACTAATACTTTTTACAGTAGGTAAACAAGGTAGGTCACTAAGTATGTTTTATTAAAAGTAATTTTGCTAAGGTACATATAAAGAAGAAAAAAGGCTTTTAAAACTCACTGATTCTGATCCTGATTTTATTGAAGCAAAAAATCCATGCGACGATCTTTCGCAGTCGCAAATTTATCTTTCTTGAGAAAGCAAGTTCAAAAGCTCCACAAATACTTACACAATTAATTATAATGTTCACTACATATCGATTGTACTTAACTTTCTCGTTGTGCAATGCTATATTTCTTCGATATGCACTATCCATCTGAGCAGCAATATTCACATTCCCAAAAAGCGATAATTGGACTACATTTTTCATATGCCTTTGTGATATACTGTGTTTTTTAATTCGATCGCTTGAATGATTTAAATCAGTTAAACCCATTTTCGTCCATAATTCTTCACCTTCAAATAGTAAGCAAGGAAAGCAGAATAATGCATTTTTTATACTACAACCGCAAATCCACAAATGTTTATTATAAATATCCTTATTAAATAGTCTATTAAAAGTTCGCGTCTTACTGGAAATCGTTTGTTTCAGATTTAAATTCGGAACAGGTCTGCCCAACCGCTTTATTTCAATTTTTTCGGCGTACGTTCTTTTATAGAACGGATCCACTATTAAACTCTGCACTGAATTCATTATTATTTAAAAATAAAGAGCATAAACACTTTTAAACACACAAATACAACTTTTTTAATCGCTTTTATACCGTTGCACCGTAAGCAAGAAATATGTCTAATGTTTTGGTTGCACTGCTGCTGCTGCTGCACTGCTATTGTCATTTATGGAGATATACCCGAAAGACGTTCGACAAAGTTCGTCAGCCGTATAGGGATATATACGTTCGTGGATTGCAATGAGTCTGCAAACCAAGTGTGTTATTCTCTCATTTATTTAACGTATTCATATCCAATTAGATATACCTATTATAAGTAATTTATAATAGTTCATTTATTCTGTGAGGTAGTACAAATTTTTAATTTAAAAAATGTAGAATTACGCTTTTTTTCATTAAATTAAATCTATTAGTTTTGGTGGTTGCGCAAACTTGCAAACCATAGCAGAAACCGCCACTGAGTTTAATTAAACCGTATAATTTGGGAGGTAGGAGATTCATAGTGGTTAATATACGTTTTTGAGTGTTATTAAAACACTTAGAAATCTTAGCAGTAGAAACAGATTTAGCCTTAAATAAGCAAAAGGATAACCAGGGAAATAAATATGCAGTTAAACATATTCTAGAAAATTACCGTACTACTAAGCATTTTAATATTGAAAATAAAATAATTAAATCAATTAAACAGAAAGCGACTAGTAACAATATTATATTTACCAAAGCTGATAAAGGAAATACAGTTATAGCAATTCCGGAATCAAACTACATACATAAAGTTCATGAATTTCTCGATAATAAATAATTCATAAAACTTAAATCTGATCCTACTAACAAATTTCAAAAACAGATTAAACAAACTATAGAAAAATCAGGTTCTCTTTTTAATAACACTCAAAAACATATATTAACCACTATGAATCCCATACTTCCCAAATTATACGGTTTAATTAAACTACTTAAAGAAAAATACACCTATACGACCAGTAGTATCGTACGTAAAAGCACCTTGTAGAAATGTGTCCAAACACTTAATAGATTTAATTGTTACACACACTAAATTCAAATCTAAGTTTTCCGTTAAAAATTCCCAGGAATTAATTAACAACATTTCAAACTTACAATTACCAAACAAATGTAAACTCATTTCTTTTGATAAAATCATCGGCATTTTCCTTATTGAATCTCTCTAAAAAGGTCTTAAACCTTGTTAGATTACCTTTAGTTGAAGCACGTTTACGTTTTAAATCCTCAATTGATGACATTTTTCTTATATAATTATTCGTACTAAATTATAACCTAACAATATGTAACGCTGTTCGATAAAGTATCTCAATATATTATACGTGTAAATATTGCTTGAAGTAAATATGAGCAATTTGTTTTTTACCAGATAATTTTTTAGGTAAAAATCGTAATGTGTAATATTAAAAGTTGCAATTAATTTGCTTGGTTAATTCCATTAATATTAAAATTGAATAGGAAAGGAAAGATGCACACTAACCTCATAATTATGTTGTACGTTGTTATGGCGGTAAATTGGTACTTTTCTTTGATTTTTCGGTTAAATCCGACGACTTGAAGAACCATCAAATGTGGCACTATTTTCTAAGATTGTTTTCGTTGAAAGAATACCACACTCGAGTTTTGTTACTTTAAATTTGTTTTATTAACAAGTGATACACTTAAATACAAGTAATACAACTTAACGTCATTATGGTAATAATAATCTCCCTTTCGGGTGAAGCGGCACATGCGCAAAGTTTTAAATGCTGTAACACCAACATGATTGACGACTTGTAAACAAACATCGAACTAAAATTCGTCAAATTCAGCCGGATTTATTGGGCAAAGTAATTGAAAATTGAAAGAAGAGGTGGACATCACATGATATCCTATTTCGAACATAAATGGTACACTTTAAGTTTATAATATATACATAAATTAGTATTGTATCTTACACATTAAGTTTTTTATTAAAAAATAAATTTCTCAAGCCCCAATTATTATATAGTTGTAAGTTAAAGAAACATAAACATTAAATAAAGCATGGGCAAGTGTTTTTCTAAGAAAAACAAAGCGTTGTAATAAACAGGTCACGCGAGAAAAGAAAGTATGCGAAACTTTTCAACTTTTACTGCTCTATTTTTTTTACGAACCACATTCTAAACTGTCTAATAAATTCACGTCGTTATATGTGCGACCAGTGGGGTTATGTAAAGGAAGGGAGAACGTTACATGCAGGGCAAAGAAGACAAGGAGTTTCCAAAGGTTAAACACCCGGAACAATCTTTTTTAGTTTTGCGGTTCTTTGTAGATGAGCGGCACGGGTCAGTCACACTTTACCGGAGCGCCCACATATCCTATACATTCTCGAACATCACGACTGAACCTAGACAGATGTTGCTCTTTTCTATCTTGGTGCGTTGGGTCGTCCGCAGGCTCTTCATCTTGATTGCTTTCGAATGTGCTGTGAATATCGTCCGCCCCTACGGTCCAAAAATATCTGTAGGGTAAACAACAAATTTTCTTCTACACTCCGATGTTG
Source organism: Melolontha melolontha (assembly GCA_935421215.2). Taxonomy (NCBI): domain Eukaryota; kingdom Metazoa; phylum Arthropoda; class Insecta; order Coleoptera; family Scarabaeidae; genus Melolontha; species Melolontha melolontha. Next base: position 16,972,707 of record OW285237.1, on the reverse strand, counting down.
TAATGCAATAGCCGTTCTCGAATCTCTAAGTTGTTATTTGACGTAACATTTCGAAATATATACGGTTGTTTACCAAATAGAATTGGGAATGTTTTCACTTGTACTAAAAAAAAAGGACCTTGATCTGTTTGTTCGTTTTTTTGACGTTACAAAATAGCCTTTCTGAGAATTCTCATGGAAGATTAAAATCAACACATTCAATATTTTAAAGAGAATGGCATAATAATTACAGCAAATGTTTACATATAATTAACAAAATTTAATTAACAGTAAACGAAGCTGGAATGTTAAAATAAGTAAAGGATATTTCATTAAAAGCGATGTAATGTGTTTGTTAAATAGCCCAATATATTAGTGAAGCTTTAGATGCTCGTGTACAAGTAGACATACTAAATAAAGTGCGGATTGTTATGCACAAGAAATGCTTTAAATATGGGCATAAGCTTAAGATGCAACTGGCTTAACTCCAAAATCGAAAATTTTTCAGGAGATGCAAAAAACAACTCAGGAAGTGAAAACATAATAAAACAAATATCGTTTGGGAAATAATTTTATTGGTTTGTTACTGGATTACAAAAAATAATCGTTATTGTCAAAAATGGATTTTATTATGAAAATCCGCGAGTTAGGTCGTTTGCGATATACATTTATTTTGTCCGAAGGAGATAGGCAGCTAGTAGGTATGTAATTTTTATCACCTCTACTGTAAGCTTTGGCAGGTAAGGATTTTGAATTTTTCTGCATGTTTTATTTTTACGTAGAAAATGTGGGTATTGAGAATGAATTTACTCCGCCACTTAGTTTCTCAGGTTACGTTTATATTATTGACGCCTTCGTATTTCGAATATTAGTCAATTTCCTTGAATGGACCATGCTCGGTTTCCTCAAACGAACTGGTCCATTTCAGGCAACTAATAAGATTCTTTGAGTTACAATTATTGTTTTTCTTTTAATTTAAGAGGAAAAATGTCGGATGCTAGGAAAAAAGGAAAATGGACAGGCGAAGAGTTAGAGTTAGCATTAGGTGCTTTAAAGAACAAAGTATATGGTTTAAACGAGTGTGCTAGAATTTATAACGTCCCAAAAGCAACATTAAAACGCCACTTGGATTCGAAAAATAAGATTGCTAATTTTGCTAAGATTGAAAATGAAATTAAATCTCATATTTTGAAACTGGAAGAATGCATGTTTGGGTTGATACTCACGGATGTCCGCAAATTGGCATTTGATATTGCCGAAAAGAATGGTATACCTCATTCTTTTAACAAGGGGAAAGGTTTGGCTGGTAAAAAGTGGTATTACAGCTTTATGAAGCGGCATCCGGACTTGGCTTTAAGAACCCCAGAAAGTACTTCACTAGCTCGTGCGAAAGGTTTTAATAGAGAGAGCGTAACGAAATTTTTTGATTTGGTTGAAAAAATTTGTGATGAGAACGGATTAGATGGAACACGAATTTTTAATATGAACGAAAGTGGATTTTTCACAGTTCAGAAAAGATGCCAAAAATTAATCGCAACCAAAGGCAAAAAGCAAATTGCAGGTCTTTCAAGTGGTGAGAGAGGAGTCAATACCACATTTGTGTGCTGTTGCAGTGCGTCAGGTCAGTTTGTTCCACCTATGATTATCTTTAAACCACTTCGAATGGCACCAGAATAAAAGAATGGAGCTCCAGAAGGCAGCATTGTTGAAATATCTGAGAGTGGATACATAGATTCCTCATTATTTGTTAAATGGTTGGAACATTTTATTTCCACAGTACATCCTAGTAAAGAGCGAAAAATTCTTTTATGTTTGGACGGTCATACAATACACAGCAAAAACCTGAAAACTTTGGAATTAGCTCGTTACTCGGACATTATAATGCTCCAACTGCCTGCCCACACCACCCATAAATTACAGCCACTAGATGTAGCAGTTTTCAAGCCCCTTGAAACCTTTTATATTCAGGAAATGCAAAAATGGACGCGAACCAATCCTAGTATTCCCGTATCGATGTACAATGTTGCATCAATATTTATACCTGCTTACGGACGGGCAGCTACAATTGAAAATGCAGCAAGTGGATTCAAGACCACTGGTATCTCGCCAGTGGACAGAAATGTTTTTGGTGAAAAAGACTTTGTTGCTGCGGAAAATCTTCAAGAGGAAACTGTAAACATTCAAAGCGATATCCAGACTGGAACACAAGGTTAAACAATTTGTTATTGTAGTTTTTCAATTTATTATTCTATTTTTTTATAGACAATTTCAAATCTCCACTTGTGAACAGTTCACTGTGTGTGTCCGTGGAAGCAATCTCAACGATTCCAAATCCAGCCAACAGTGAGAGGACGTCCAAAAAACGAAAAAGAAAAGATGCCCAACAAGCTTGCGAAATAACGAGCAGCCCTTATAAAGAAGAACTTGCTGGCAAGCAAAAAGTGAAGGAGGCAAAGCCAAAAAGTATATTTGGTAAAAAGAAATTGAAAAACTGTCGATCTTCTAAACCATCTACTAGTTTATGCCCTGATCATGATGAAGCAGATGTTGGCTCCACATCATCATGGTATTGTTTACTATGTAAGGAGGACAAACAAATTGACATTATTCAGTGTCAAAAATGCAATAAATGGGTGCATGCACTTTGTGCAAATGTAAGCCCTCTGCGAAAATTTTATTTTTGCCCTATTTGCATTAACTTACCACATGTTTAGTGGTGCTGTAAAAGCTAATTTTTATTTACTTTTAAGAAATATCTTTCTGATTTACCTATATGGTTTTATTACTTAAGAATATTTTGTACTTTGGTTTTTTTAATAAACAATTTTTAAGAATGTTATATAAGTTTATTAATGTTTATTTTCACATTATTGTGCTGTGGTCCAATTAAGGAAACTAGAAGTCTAATCGTGGCAACTGGTTGCCCCAAATGGACCACAAGCAAGCTTTCAAAAAAATAGGTTTAAAAAAATTTGTAGCGTGCATGTTGCAATTAAAAAATAAAAATATGATACCTAAACACTAAAATGGATGCACATAATTTTTGTTTGTATAAAAAAATTTTTGTTTCAACAGTAAAAAATAAAAAGCAATAATCGGTTCATTTGTGGCAACCTTCCCCTATAAATGCTTTCTTTTAGTTTTTTTTTCCTTTAAAAACCAACCCCGACCACTCACAGCACAACCGATTCGTTTCTGGCACGTGCTCATATTATCACACGCCATCTATTGCAGCTTTCTAAGACCTATATACCCTGCATACCTGTAAATTGACGGTGGTCCATTCGAGGAACCGGTCCATTCCTAGCAACTTTCCCCTACCTGTTTCCTTTTTAACTTAAATTACTTACTACATAGAAGTAAACTTAGAAAACATATAAAAAAAATAGTAACATTCTAATAATATATTATATCACTATTCGTTCTGTGACGGAAAACAAGAGTAGATTTACAAATGTGGTAAGCTGTCATAAAACAAATAATAGTCCTGAGGAATAGAAGCTTTAAGATCCATTAAATGTTGAAACTTATCTTGTTTAATTGGTATAGGAGTTGGATACATCAACGGCAACTCCTCTAGATTCCAAATTTTGTTATCCTTTTTTGTCGATCTATAAGGCAAAGGTGCCCATTCCTCTGAGTGTCTGATTTTAAAGTGAATTCCGTTTTCATTATATTGAAGTGCTCAGATTTTAGTGACAGTCGGATCACCTGCTATTCTGCCTGGACGTATGGAACTGATGTGTTGGACACCTTGAAAGTTTTTAAAATAGGTATGATCTAAGTACTCCACCTTGTAGGGTTTAGGATTTATGCGAGCAGTTTCACAAACATTAACGTAGTCTGCTGGGACATTAATAATTCTGGTTTTTAGTTTTCGCTCAATAGTGGCGTGCATTGAATATGCGCGTTCCATTTGAATATGCCCTTTTTCTAAAAACTTTTGCTCAATTATGATTATATTCGTTTGTGCAAGGTTCAAAAGTGCGTTGGAAAGAATTGCGTTTCGGTTTTGTCCCGTACATCCATCACCGTATAAAATTACTTTTTCAAAAGGGTCTTTTTCCGGTATAGTGTATGTCTCAAATAACTTGTAAATAATAGTAGCAAATGTGTTGGCTGTTAGCATTGCGCTCATGCCAGAGGAAATAATATCCCTCCAAGGATTGAATATCCATAATTGTAAAGTTATGCACAATTAACTTTGTCTTATAGTAAAGAGCACTAACATTATATTTTGGGCTCATTAGGACAGATAGCAAATCCATCGTAAAAACTCTTACATCTTCTTTCGTTTTATCAACTTCTTTTTGCTTTCGCGCCTCCTCCTTTTTCTCCTGATGTTCTTGATAGGTAGCTTCATCAACATTTCCAGTTTTGTATCCTACACACGTGTCGCATTAATCCTTTTTGGGTGAAAAGAGTGTTAAATTGAAATCGTCAAAACTATTGTTAAAAGTGCAACTGATACTGGCGTTATTCATTTTTTTTACACCAATCATTTTTGTAAAATCGATATAACTCCATTTTTGTTTGCCAATTTCTCTCAATGTACAATTTCTTTGTTGATTTCCGACAATAATGTGATTCTAGTTTTGGCAGAATATTAAAGAAATTTGATAAATATTCTTTCTGTTCATTTATTTTTGCCGTTCTGGGATTAAGTTTCTCAGAGGAATTTTTGTGTGTGCCGTTAAGGTCATCGCCGACAATATCATCTGAAACATCGAATGTTTTATTCTTTTCAATCACCCAAGGTCCTACAGTTCTAGGTGCAATAGCTAGTGTGTTGCAAAACATCGTTTTACAGACACTTACTTTTGATGTTGTGTCAAGGAAATAAACATAAGAGAATTCCCTTCTTGATTCGTTCTCCGTTTTTCTGTCCCTAGCTCTGGAAATAGTTTTCTTTTCAACCAGCGTCCTTAGAAATAGTTGTTTTTCGTTCCACGAAAAATTCCAAAACCTTGTAAAAATAATTGTTCTTTGCTGATCTGTTATCTCGTTACATTTCTTTACCGATTGACCATTGCATTTGCACCTTCGTCCTATAGTTTTTAATCTTTTTTGAATTTTATAATTCCATTTTTCTTCTTGCTTTTTTTTACCAAAATATTATTTTCCTTGTTGCCTTAATATCTTATTTTTATTGTTCTTCCATTGTTTATTATCTACATGACGTTTTTTCTTGCGTGTTCTTACAATGGTTTCTGTTGACGTGTTTTCTTCTAGTTCCTCTAAGACTTAATTTTCTTCGCTTGAAATGGTTTTATTTTCACTCGGTTCATATGATTCATCAGAAGGATTAGAGGCTTCGAGTACTTCGGAAATAGAGTTTTGGGATTGTTCGCTAGAGATCGGTTCTGGAACTAAACATTGCTGACCTTCTGGTTCAGTTTTATTTTTACTTTGAGGCGCATTTGAACACATAAAATCCAAGTTAGCAACTTCTATTTCAGCGAGGTTTAATAACTCTTTATCAATAATTAAACTGTCATCAGTTAATATGTGTTCTTTAGTTGCTGACATTAAATGATCTACTAGATTGCTACTATCTGTAAACAATGTAGAAAGGTCACCATCTTGAGCAGAAGCGGCACTAACTGTTAACACATTGTTTCTGTTTGCATCATTTTCTATATTGGCCTTTTCTTTAATGCGTATTCCAGCCAGTGAAAGTATTTTAAACGCACGAGATTGAGGATTCATTCTGAAATAGATAGGGTTCGTTAGAAATTTATGCCGAATGTCACAGTATGAGTAAATTTTTACTAGTCTGGATGCGTCTTAACATGTTATCTGCGTACCACACATCTTTTGTTGTCCCTCGTATATCACCCGAATAAAAATTTTATCGAACTACATAACAGTTTTAAAGTAAAAAGGATACCTACGTATTATTAATTTTATCTATCAACATGCAAAATCTAAACAATAAACTTTCATTTTTTAGGTTATTTAGCTGTTAGAAACACTACTTATCTAAAAAAAATTATCAGTACTTACCTTAAATATTGGTTTTTGCCCTTTAAATTACAGAGACGAATGTTCACGCATCACTGTCATAACATTAATAGGAGTTATGCCAATCGCGTATTGTTGTAGAATAGGCAGGAGAGGCCAGATTCGAGTCGTGTTTTGTGGCGGCAATTTTGGCATTTCGGGAGTTAGGCGTGCTTCAGTCGATGCGCATAATTTTTGTACACGTGATCAATTTAAAACGTCATTTTGAGCTAAAAGTGGAGTTCGGCCATTTGCGTCTTAAAAAAATGTGATGATGACCAACAAACGAACACACATGACTTAAACGCAAAAAAGCGACTGACACACAGACTTTACACGCACAATACACACAGGACCGCACAAAAAACACAACAACGCACGATTAAATCAGACTCAAACAAATCACAACCCTGGGAGATACGAAACAATGGAGTGGAAATGGAGGCAACTTCGACCACAGAACAAAATTCAACGACTCATACACATTTGCGTCTTAAGCCGACGATATGCCACGTTATTCCTAAAAATATGTCAAATATATGTCTCATTTTTACCATTTATGAATTTTTATGCGTTTTATTTTTTATGTATTTCGTTTACTGGAAGTCAAGCAGAGAGTAGTAAAACAACAGAAACTAATCTAAATTACATTTCTACAAAAAAAAAAAAAAATTATTGCATAATGTATAACAAACACATTGCATAATAATATTGTAAAAGATTACAATTAATAGCTAAATACATAGAATTTGATGAATGTTTCTTAATAACATAATAAATTATTATACAAAGGTATTTTTAATTATATAAAATATTATTGAAAATCTGGTGTGAAGAACACAAATACAGGTTTACTATTAATAGTGAATTTACTTCTACGCTCGGTCTGGATAATTTCTGTGATATGGCGATGTGGTTCTTTTTTGCGAATGTGTCTGAAGATATCCTTTCTCCAGCAGAGGCGTACCGATGAGCCTGTAGAAAGGCGAAATACGTATCTGCGTCTCTGGGGAGGGATATGTTCGGACACGTTCACAAAAAATATTAATAGTGAACCTGTATTTGTGTTCTTCACACCAAATTTGTAATAATATTTTATATTATTAAAAATACCTTCGTATTACACAAAGCTGGTAGCGTTTTACCCACTCATGTATGTTTCAATTATTCTGATACATTACACATGCGGTTAGTCCGTGGTATGGGTGAAGACACAGACAAAATGCAGTTTCTAGAGACACGGCTGCGCTATCTTTAGAAGGGCGTCGTTGGTTCGCATTGGTTATGTGGACGGGGCGAGGTACTTCGGCTATCTGATAACAGGCAGAGCTGAATTTACTTCCACGCTCGATCTGGATAATTTCTGTGATATGGCGATGTGATTCTTTTTTGTGAATGTGTTTGAAGATATCCTTTCTCCAGCAGGGGCGTACCGATGAACCTGTAGAAAGGCGAAATACGTATCTGCGTCTTTTTAATAATCTTTTATATTATTATATATATATATACCTATGGGGATTCCCTCGTTTCGTTTGTTCCATATGTTTATCTCGGGTGGCAGTCGTGTTTTAACGTTTGGACGTTTGGATGGAGATACATACATAATTTAACGCTACGTAAAAAATGCCGCCTATGAAGAGAAAACAGCGTAAAAGCGTAACTTTGGAATTGAAGATGAAGGTGTCAAGAAGAATGGAAAATGGAGGCAAAGCAACAATTGTTGGCAGAGATTTTGGACTCTCGGAATCGACTGTGAGAACGATTTTTAAAAATCAGGAAAAAATTAAACTTTCCAGCGAAAGTTAAACACCTATAAATCCAACAAAACTTTCTTGTTCGAGATCCTCTATCCTAGAAAGAATGGAGAAGTTGCTGGCAGTCTGGATCGAAGATTTAAATAAGAAGAACACACCACTGAGTCAAGATCTCATATGCACAAAAGCAAAATCTTTGTATGAGATGCTATTAGACTGAAGAAGGTGAAGGGTGTTCCACTCCGACTTTTGCTGCCAGCAGAGGCTGGTTTCATCGGTTCAAGCTGCGTTCCAATCTTCACAATATCCAAGGCCGCCAGCGCGGACACTCAAGCTGCAGCTGAGTTTCCAGACAAGTTTCAAGAGTTCGTAACACGAGAAAAAATTCCTGCTTCCTCTTCAATGTTGATGAGACCGGGCTTTACTGGAAAAAATGCCATCTCGAACATTGATTTCTAAAGAGGAACGTCAAGCCAGCGATTTCAAAGCTGCGAAAGATCGACTAACACTTCTGCTAGGTGGTAATGCCACTGGTGATTTCAAACTGAAACCTTTACTGGCGTACCATTCAGAAAAACCCCGTGCAATGCGAGGTACAGACAAGACAAGCCTACCAGTCGTGTGGCGGTGCAACAGAAAGGCGTGGGTTACACGGGAAGTTTTTCAAGATTGGTATTCTAATAGTTTTTGCCCGTCAGTCAAATCCTACTGTGGCAAAAATAAGCTTAAACGTAAAGTTATATTACTCTTAGACAATGCCCGAGGACATCCAACCTCACTTGATACGCCGAGAGACTTAAAAGTGTACGTGAAGTTCCTTCTACCAAACATTACGTCAACATTACAACCTCTGGACCAGGGAGCAATAGCAAACTTCAAAGTTTATTACCATCGCCGCACTTTTACCCAACTAATTCATGAAACTGATGGGGAAGGAAGACAGTCTATGCGAGAGTGGTGGAAGTCATACAACATCATGAAGGCTATTCACAACATAGACGAGGCTTGGAACGAAGTTAAAAAGAGTTGTATGAACGCTGTGTGGCGTAATCTTTGGACAGATGTAGTGGAAGCACCTAGATGAATTGTCCAGATGCAGAGAGAAGTGCTTGAAGACATTGCTGTAATTATTGAGGGGTCTGAACTTGAAGATATCAGGGTAGAAGATCTCGAAAACTTGTAGCAACGCTCGACGAACCTCTCAGCAATGAAGATCTGATCGAGTTACAGAATAATAGCATCAACGATGAGGAAAAACAAGTAGAAGAGAGAGTTTTATCTTCCAGCGGAATACAAAATGCTCTTTCAAAAAGTTATTCAGGTTTGGACATATTGCAGAGCATAGACAGTGCTTTGACCGTGTGTCAAACAATTAAAAAACGGCGTTGGGTGTTATGAACGTATTTTATAAGAACGTAAAATAAACGCTACCCAAAAGACAATAGATGTATTTTTCCGTAAAAAAAACATGTAATACTGCATAAAGTGTTCTTAGAATGAACCCTTTACCACCCAGGTGCCGTCTGACGGACTACGCGATAAATATATTATGTGATATTTCTGTAATTCGACCGTCCATAAATCGGTTGCTCCATCTAATCATTTCTCTATTGTTGCTCCCGCCACTACTCCCTACCCATTACTCGTAAAGAACTTATCGAATTTTACGTACATAATTCAGTTTGTCACACTCTGTTTGTGTACTAAATATTGTGTGACGTGAAATGGTGGGTCCGTCGAAAAGAGTTCGGTTTGGCGATAAAGATTTTGACGAAACTGTTTTGAAATGGCTTGAGGAAGTAGACGATGATGCAAGTGACATAGGCAGTGCGTCAGAGAACGAAAATATAGAATCAGAACATGATTCTGCTTCCGAAGTTTCGGAGGAAGACTCGCCTGATTATAGTGATATTGATGAGAATGTGGTAGAACATGGTGAAAGGTCTACAAGCAAAAATTATTTATATGGAAAAAACGAGTACAGATGGTGTACTACTGAGGTAGTTCCTTCATCGCGGGTGAGAAAACACGACATTGTATTGAAAGTTCCCGTTCTCAAAGGAAGTGCTCGTGATCTTGGCCAAACTGCAGATCCATTTTCTATATGGAATTTACTTTTTTCGGAGGATATTCTAGTTGAGATAGTTGAGTGGACAAATCATAAACTATTTCAAGTGCGATCAAACTATACACAAAAATATCATGTAAGTGATGTAGACATGATAGGATTGAAGGCCTTTCTAGGACTCTTGATTTATACTTCAATATTCAATTCCAATCATGAAAACATGGATACAATTTTCGCTACTAACGGGACAGGCAGAGATATATTTAGAGCGGTGATGAGCAAAAATCGTTTTTCAGTTCTGCTGTCTGCCCTAAGATTTGATGACCCTAGGACAAGAACCGAGCGTAAAAAAGAAGATCCAACGGCAGCAATTTCTCAAGTTTTTCACAAATTTATTGAAAACTGCCAAAATATCTATGGAATGGGGGATTCGGTGACAATCGACGAGATGCTTGTAAGTTTTAGAGGGCGAACACACTTCAAGATGTACATGCCAAATAAGCCGTGCAAATACGGCATAAAAATTATGTGTCTAACTGATTCCAGAACAAGCTGTTTATACAATGCCTACATTTACAGCGGAAAGGGTTCCGATGGACTTGGACTAAGCGAAGAAGAACATAAATTCTCTAAACCAACACAGGCAGTAATACGTCTCGCGAAACCTCTCATTGGTAGTAATCGAAATGTTACTGCCGACAATTGGTTTAGTTCTATAGAACTTGTAGATATTTTACTAAGAAACAAACTAACATATGTTGGCACTGTTAAAAAAAATAAGCGAGAAAGACCAAGCGAGTTTTTGCCAAACAAAAAAAGAGCGGTAGGATCATCATTTTATGGATTTAGAGATGAGAAAACTATGGTATCTTACGTGGGAAAAAAGGGAAAGGCTACCATCCTTGTTTCTTCTATGCATAGTGGTGCATCTACCGATCCAGACACCCAGAAGCCAGACATTATCATGTACTACAACCGTAACAAAGGAGGAGTAGACACAATTGATTAGAAGTGCGTAAAAAGTTCGTCAAGCCGACGCACTTGCAGATGGCCCCTGGCAATATTTTTCAGAATCCTTGACATTTTATTGTTAATTCTTATATTCTACATGAATGTTACACGAGAAATTCGGTAATTAGGGAAAAGTCGGTATTTGCAATTAGTACGTCAGCACATGGAAAGGCGACTAACAAATCCTCGAGTATCTCGCGAAGTACGTTCCAGCATTAGCACAATTTTGGGAATTCCAGAAATAATTGCGCCATCAAGTGGTGAAGACCTTTTATTGGAAAAACGCAAAGGATGTTATCTGTGCCCGAGGTCCAAAAACCGAATGACGAAATATCTATGTGTGCAATTTAGAAGAGCAGTTTGTTTACAATGCTCAAAGCCAATTTGTAATACATGTGTAAACAACCGCGATGTTTAGCTCCTGCCGCAAAGTATTTTTATTAATTTTAGAGTTTTTTTTGGGTTTTTCATATACCTAATACAACCTTTTATTAATAAATATGCCTTAAGACATTGACAGGTTTTTATGATTTTTATGTTTATAATGGGAAGGCTTGAATTTATTTTACAAATAGTTCTTTATTTTGTTATTTTTAGTAAAAAAGTTTCACAATTTTCCTTAGTTTTATGTCTTAGTAGGCTCATTTGTAACTAGTAAATACACAATAAACAATATTTTCAAAAAACGATTTGTTTTTATGGTCTTTAATTAAGTAGTCTGTCAGACGTCACCTGGGTGCTTGTGTAAAAATATTTCACCTAGGTGGCTAAGGGTTAAAGTGATTGATTCAAATGATTTGTATTTTTTTGTATTAACTTTTGACTATGTTTAATCGTAAACCCCGATATACGCGAATTTCATTTAACGCGATTTTTTGCAGAACATATCCCTCGCGTAAAGCGGAGTATTACTGTACTGATGTTAAAAGATATACACCCAGACAAAACTTTGAAGACCACTAGGGCAGATCGAGTCACATTGCAAGTTATAGACTCGTACAAATACATTTAGAAATGTCTAACCACAACATTAGGGTACAGATTTACGATACGTTTAGATCTGTTGAGTGTCCATTCGCGATCAAATTATGTTAATCGCAACAAAAAGCTTGTAATACAAGACGCAGGCATTTTACTGACACATGGCGGCGACACCTAACGGTAAACTGAACAATTTATTAGTTCAGTTTTGAGGTCGTTGTTGAAAAAGTTCTCTCTTATAATTTGCATATATAGTGGAACAGACACGATCAGACCAGTCTAGTTTATGTACCGTTTACATTGGGTTCGTCCACTTCACCGGGACATATATGTGTGTTCATGTATATAGATGTGTACAGACGAATAACGCATACATGTTCAAACATGTAACGCCCTTGCTCCCGCTTCGATTCGGGTTGCGGAGATTTACGGCAAAAAGTTGAAAATTTCCGCAATATAACCAAAATGTGCCGTTGAGAGCTGGTGAGATTTTTAGAGTCGAGGAAGTTTTCAAATAAAATAGTCCGTTTTATGCGAAGGAGTTATTAAATTACGTTATAGAAAACGCAGATGTCGTTATTGTTGTATTATAGTATTTTCGTTTTCACTTATTCTTAGCGTCAAAATGTTCCTGATATTTCGTGCGTTCATAATATTTGAAATTCAATTCTACCAAAAATATTATTTTAATATTGGAAAGGAAATATACAGTAATAATAATTATAGCGATATAACGAAAGCCTATATATCGAGTGTATTTTTTAAATTGAAACATTCAAATATCTCGAAAAATAAGGATATCACGAAAAAATGTCCAAATTTACAATTTAATAATCCATCTAGCTTTTAAGTTTCGTTCAGGTGTCGATCGTTACGTACTTTCAAAACAATTTTTTGATTAAAGATAGACTGTTACAAGTAAGCGTAAAGCACATATCTTACATGTGTTTTTAATATTTCTTTTTTAAGAATTAATTTTTATTTTAATGTACATATACAGGCTGATTCATTTTCGGCTCTCACCATGGGGCTCTCTTATTATTGGAGATAGAGTATAGGTTTAAATTTGGCGAAGTTGTTAAATTTTGTGTTTCTTATAAATCCGTAAAGAAAATAGACCTGTGACAAATGACCTTCGTTATTTAAAAAAAAAAACGCGAAAACCCCTTCTTCTTTTACCTGTAGCACCGACATTTGGCCTTGTAGAGAAAAAATAAAAACACATCCTAGCAGCCATTTCTAATCCTCTATCCAGTGGTGTACTCTAAATTTATACGACGTTTCGTTTCTTTCTGGACATCATCAACTATCTAATTTCTTATAGGCGCCATATTGGATTTAGACATCTTCAGAAAGAGTTTTCCTTCTGATTTCAACCATGTACCACATGCTAACTAAAGTTATTAACATTAGGTTTTATTTGAAAGAATAAATTATAAGATTAAATAAGGTAGCCATGGAATTTCAATCTGTCAACCATTTCATTTATTGTTCATTAATAATACAAAAATGTCATACACTAACGAAGAGAAACGAGATATGATAAGTATTTTTTATTCTTCGAAACGAAATTCAACAGTAGCGAGTACAAGATAACAAAAATATTAATAAAAATACATAGAAAAGTAAACAATAAACAATTACAGTAAATGTTCAATTATCTGGCCATCTTCGGTAATGCACAATTGGGCACGCCTTCTGGCATTTTGTACTGCCCTTTGTATAGTTCTTCTAGGAACTGTATCGAAGGCATTCTGAAGTCTGTCTCATAATTCTTCAATGTTTTGTGGCGGATCTACTTTATAAATATTATTTCTAACATATCCTCATAAAAAAAAATCTAGCGGACTTAAATCAGGTGATCTCGCAGGCCATTCAACAACTCCCCTATTTCCAATCCAACCGTTTGCAAACTCTTGATTTAAGAAATTTCTAACAACAGCTGCATTGTGTACTGGTGCGCCATCTTGTTGCCACCATAAATATTGTAATTGATTTAATGGGATATTGTCGTCAAGATAGTCAGATACGTATGTACGTAAAATGTTTAAATATCTTTCTCCATTTAAATGTTCTTCATACATAACTGGTCCTAAGAGACGATTTGCCAAAATACCCATCCAAACGTTTATTCCAAAACGATGTTGTGGTCTTCTAGCCCTGTTTTGTCGGGGATTTTGTACTGCCCAATAGTGCTCCGTATTTCTGTTGAACATTCCAGAATTTGTAAATTTTGTTTCATCTGACCAGATGATTTTGCTTAAAAAATTTTCGTCATTTTCTATCCTTCCCATTAACCAATTACAATATTCTAGCCTTCTCAAATTATCTCTAGGCAGTAAAGAGTGACTAACATGGATCCTGTGTGGTTTAAACCTACTTTTATGTAAAGTTCTACAAACTCTGGACTGGCACAAATTTAATTCTGACGCTACTTCGCGTGTAGAAATTGATGGATTATTATTTATCTATAAAAACACAAGATTAACATGAAATTTGAAAAACGCTTTTAATTTACCATTTGTAAAATATCTTGTCGATTTTCATTTAAATTCCTGTTGTTTTGACCATTACGCGGCTTAGTAAACGATCCATTCTGGACCAAATTTCTGTCGGGATCTAGAAAAATGGTACGATGAGGCTGTTGTCGTTCTGGATATAATTGTAGATATCTTGTACTCGCTACTGTTGAATTTCGGTTCGAAGAATAAAAAATACTTATCATATCTCGTTTCTCTTCGTTAGTGTATGACATTTTTGTATTATTAATGAACAATAAATGAAATGTTTGACAGATTGAAATTCCATGGCTACCTTATTTAATCTTATAATTTATTCTTTCAAATAAAACCTAATGTCAAAAACTTTAGTCAGCATTTGGTACATGGTTGAAATCAGAAAGAAAAACTCTTTCTGATGATATCTAAATCCAATATGGCGCCTATAAGAAATTAGATAGTTGATGATGACCAGAAAGAAACGAAACGTCGTATAAAAATTCTGAGTACACCACTGGATAGAGGTTTAGAAATGGCCACAAGGATGTGTTTTTATTTTTACTCTACAAGGCCAAATGTCGGTGCTACAGGTAAAAGAAGAAAATGGAGTTTTCACGTTTTTTTTTTAAATAACGAAGGTCATTTGTCACAGGTCTATTTTCTTTACGGATTTATAACAAACACAAAATCTAACAACTTTGCCAAATTTAAACCTATACTCTATCTCCAATAATAAGCGAGATCCCCATGGTGAGGGCCGAAAATTAATCAGCCTGTATACAGGCAAATTAAGTGCGCACCATTGCTATCTCTGTTATTATTGATTCTAGAAAGTTGGTTAAATTAACAAAGTATTAGTGTTTTTAACATTGATTAGCGTGTAGTTCATGAAAAAAAAAATGAATAACGCATTTTCGAGAAATTTTGAAATTTATAATTTTTTAAAATGGAACAGCCTGTATATTTTTTAAAATTCTGAATGATAATGTTCTTTGTAATATAAAAGTTTTTTAATACACTATTGCCCTAAAACGAATAATAAAGTAGTTATAGCAGTTTCTATTTCCATCTAAATGTTGTCATTGCTCCGCTAACTTTTGACAAAACAGATACATATTTTGTGTTTAATGTTTATTTTAACATATTACAGCTTACAAAATTAAATTAAAAAGACGAAAATACATGTATAATTTATAAATACTGCTCAAAGGTGTCACCTTCCTGCTGAATACATTTCGTGCCCGCTTCAGTACACTCTGGGTGGCTCTTAAGATTGTCCTTCTATCTAATTGGCGAAAAACTTCTCTGACCTTGTCTTACAATTCGCGCACATTGTCGTATCGCGTTTTGTACACCCCATTTTTTAAGTATCCCCAAAGAAAAAAGTCTAAAGGTGAGAGGTCAGGGGAGCGTGCTGGCCATTGAATTGGACCATTTGTATCAATCTACTTTTCGGCAAAGATGGTGTCGAGCCGTCGAGCAAAGATATTTAGTCATTCTCCGCTTTTTGCTTGGACAAATATGGCATATCTTTCGATTTTCCAAAATTTGTTCAGGAGCAGGATCCAATAATGGTTGTTCTTCAATCCCAAGAACACGACGTATACAGATTTTAATTTCTCTTGGGATACGTGGATTCTCTTCTCTCCTTCTCATATGTGGCTCAACCAATTCACGGGCTAGCTGTTTCAAAAAAATTCATTTCAACCATCAATAAAAAATACTAGTCTACGCAAAGACAGTTACATTCGTCCTGACGCGTAGTCTGCTAGACTACGGACGATTTTGTAATTATAATGACATCGATACTATTCGGCACAAACCGATTTTGCTTCGGCAGTGCACTTCATACCTCTTCAATTGAGAGTAGACCGAGAAGCAAGTTTATGTGGAAATAAATAACAAAAATATTTTCATTTAATTATTATGAGTAGTCTGTGGGACGACACGTCAGTACTTAAGGATTAAAAGAAGCTGTCTTATGTTGAAAGGTATGATTTGAATCCACGGTGATGAATCTATTGAACAGTAGGTTACATGATCCTTTAGATAAGAAAAATCACCGTGATTATCGTTCTTTTTTATTTTACGTCGCCATTGCCAACCGTTACATTTTAGTAAGGGTGAAAAAATCACTGGTAGGTAAATATATGTCATCAAGTATTGAAAAATCAATTTTCACTTGCTTATGGTGTACACTAACATGCCTACTTCCATGAATATAAAAGTGGTTTGCAATATCTTCTCAATTATATTCAGGAAGAAATAAAATGCAGGTCAAGTTTGAATTGTCCTCCTAATTCGAAAATAATGCTTGGAAAATGTATTAGTAATACCGCTAATTCATCTATTCTGTCGATGTTATGTCACACATGTATAGAATGTATTAACAGATTATATGTTTATTTGTTCAAGTACCTAGTACGAAATCATATATAGAAAAATACTAAATATAGTGAATACTAAATGAGAAATCAAACGGAATATCGAATAGTATTTTAAAATTACGCTAATTATCCATAACGACAATATAAATTCAAACAAGCAATTATTTGAGGCAGAAAAACATATTATCCGAGTAGACTTCGTTTAAAGTAGATCTGATCTGCTTTATTTAAAAACTCATTTGAAGTAATTTAATGTCACATTTCCTGGGTTGTATTATTTATATTTCATTAGAAATAATCTCATTTTAAATAAAAATATTTTATCAATCAATTTTCAAGCATAGAAAAATCTAAATACTTGTAAGACGATTTAATTAAAATTCCAGAAATATTTTACGTATTAAAAGTTGCACAGATGTACATATTCAAGTATTTTTTTAATATAAAAGCTTTTTATAATAGGAATAAAAAGAGGACAACAATATTCTATGTGAGAAAATAATTTACAATACCGAGAAAAAATAATTACTAAAATGAATTTTAATTAAGAGAGATAAGCATTTTTATAATTTAAAATCTCCTGTCGAATACAAAAAAAATCAAACGAAAAAAACCACTTAACGAATCGTCTGCAAAATCATTTCTCGGAATTTCCCCGTTCATTGACCTCATTTAGGTACATGCGTACGCGAAAGTTGATTGGCGGCCGCTGTCCACGTGAACTGCCGTTCTCTTGCTAAGCCACTCCCACTCCGACAATTTAACATGATAAGAGATGTCTAGTCCACGTTGACCGATTATATGGAGCCAATGACAACCGTTAATTCGTATTCAATTACCAATTAAATAATAGCAACCAAAATTATATTTCCTAGACTTTGTTATTGTAATTTTTAAACTACCGTCTTATATATTTCTAATTCGGATGCATCTAATATATTAAAGGAGTTATTTTTTTCTAATTCGGCTCTCTTATAATTTCTTTTACATAAATAATGACTATGACGTTTGAAGTTATTTTAAAATTTATGTTTTGTACTTATTAAATTTAATGCAAAGTGAATAATAATTCTTGATGTAGGTACTGCATTTGAAACTATAAAAATTGCCGAAAACACTGTAAATAATTTACTTTCCATTAAATGTCGTGTCAATATGAAAAGTAGTTTATGAATTTATGTAAGAATGCCTGCAAAGAAAATAAACTTTAGGACAGTATCGGAATAATATATTAAAGAACGGGTGCTGTACTCACATTTATTAGTAGAGAACGGACGCAATTTCGATAAAACGCAATCGGCAATTGGAATTGTGTATAACGTCGCTCAGTACATCCCGGCGTAATACAATGAAGTATTTGTTTGACTTACTCGGACACCTGGTCTCGCCGCGATAACAATGGACAAGCCAGCTATTGTATTCGGAGAATATAGTGTTTTTAAAGTATTTTCATGAGCGTAGATAGAAGCGGGGTTTTTATAATGTATTTTATTTATTAGTTTATATTTCGTAAGATAAATAAAGTGCTGTGAGTAAGTTTCTTGTTTTCATAGTTTTAACTGTTAATTACATCGTAATTTTTGTGATAGATCCTGTTTAATATCGTTTGATTGAATCTATTTCTACCAATTATTTCGACGTAAGTGTGCATTGAATTTCGTTCAGTTTCAATGACTTACGCACACATTTTTAGTTTTCATTTATTTAGATCTAGAGCATTGTTTAAGTTACTTTTTCAGACATGATATGGAAGAATGTCGAGAACGGCATTGTAAAACAATGGCGAGTTGGATTGACGGTCATACTGATTGTATGTCCATTGTCAGTGATTCCGAAATTTATTACAAAATCTGTAAAATATCGTCAAAAATTCGTCACCTAGGATCGCAAACACATCTGAACTCTGTAAAACTTTTATGGCGGCTAATATTCCATTAAATAAACTTAGCAATCCCACTTTAAAAATATTTCTTCAAAAATATACTGGTCGAAATGTTCCTGATGAATCAACTTTACGCAAATATTATGTTTCTAGGTGCTATACGAGAATAGTAGAACGCATTAGAAGCCATCTTTTAAATCAATACATATGGATAAGCGCCGACGAAACGGTGGATATGTTAGGACGCTGTGTGGTAAATGTTGTAGCTGGTGTACTACATCCAACTATTCCCTATAACTCATATGTAATATCAACAAA
Source organism: Melolontha melolontha (assembly GCA_935421215.2). Lineage (NCBI taxonomy): Eukaryota > Metazoa > Arthropoda > Insecta > Coleoptera > Scarabaeidae > Melolontha > Melolontha melolontha. Next base: position 16,953,826 of record OW285237.1, on the reverse strand, counting down.
TGTTATAAATAGAGTTGATGCGGAAACAGTTGCTGAAACCATTAAGGAGAATATGCAAAAAATACTTCATTCGGACGCCACGTACAAAGAAAAAATACTTTTATTTGTCAGTGATAGTGCTGCGTATATGTTAAAAACAGGCAGACAATTGAAGAAAACATATCCTAATATGCTGCATATTACTTGTGTAGCACATGATCTCCACAGAATCTGTGAATATATAAGAGACACTTCTCCGGAAGTTGATAGACTTGTATAAGCTTTTAAAAAAGTTTTCAGAAAAGCAACATTGAGAGTAGCTCTTTTCAGGGAAAAATTTCCATCTCTGTCACTGCCTCCCACTCCAGTAATAACTAGATGGGGAACATGGCTGGAAGCTACTAGTTATTATGCTGAGAATTTCGATAGTCTAAAACATTTCGTAACACTGCTAAAGGAGGATGCTAGAAGTATTGGTGAGTGCAAGGAGCTCACACAAATCCCAAATTTAAAATATCAGTTGTACTTTCTTTACGAACACTTTGGAAAATTGCCAAAACTAATCACTTATTTTGAAAATCGAAATCTCAAATTAAATGACGGATTAACCACATTAGATGTGACAGTTAATAATTTTAAAAGTATTCCAAGTGACTTTGGATGTGGCCTTCGGCAAAATTTTGAAGCAATTTTTAATAGAAATCCAGATTTAATTACATTGCAGCAATTATGTATGGAGACAATTACACAAAATCTAACGGCTAAATATGAAGAAATAAAAGAATATTTCCAGTATGCACCTATAACCAGTTGCGATGTAGAAAGGACGTTTTCTATTTATAAGGATGTACTTAATTCAAAGAGAACAAGATTGACAGAAGAAAACCTTGAGAAACTATTGCTAGTCAATATTAATAGTCCTTTACTCAACTTGAACGACAAAATGAACAAATAAAAATGTTCTAATTATAGAAATAAAATTAAAAACTTTATAAATACAACTTTTCAACAAATAAATATGTATTTCGTAATTTAGTAGATCACCACCCGTTCGTTTTCCAATTATATAAATAAAATTAAATATTTTAGAAATACAGCCTTTCAGCAGTACTGCACTGGGTGGTAAGCGTGTCCGTTCTCTATTTATAAGTGTGTTTTTATATCATGAGTTCAAGTTTACCTTTACGTATGTACATAATATAGAAAGTATTATTGCCTATAAGATGATACTTTCTTGGTTCTATTATTTATATTTTAACAATTAAGGGATAAGTAGAAAAGAATTTCATTATTTCTGACACTGTTTAGATTAAAATTCCAGGAATTGTTAACATATTAAAAAGTTGCACAAATGTACATTGTTCCATTTTTTTCATGTTAAAAGCTTTTTTATAATTCATTTAAAATACAAATTGAATATTTTGGGTAAGCAAATCATAAACAAATATTTCTTTAAAACATATTTTAAAGGAAAAATACATTTTTAGTTAATTTTAAAATAACCTGCCAAACCACAAAAAAAATTCGAGAAAGTACATATGATTTAATATTGCCTAGAATTTTTTTAATAATAACTCCCTATACCAAACAACAATAATATATATTAAATATATACTAAACAATATATATACAGGCTGATTCAAATTAAGTGCGCACCATTGCTATCTCTGTTATTAATGTTATTATGATTCTAGAAAGTAGGTTAAATTAGCAAAGTATTAGTGTTTCTAAGATTGATTAGCATGCAGTTCATGAAAAAAAAATTGAATAACGCATTGTCGAGAAATTTTGAAATTTATAATTTTTTTAAATGGAACAGCCTGTATATTTGTTAAAATTCTGAATACTAATGTTCTTTGTAATATAAAAGTTTCAATACACTATTGTCCTAAAACGAATAATAAAGTAGTTAGAGCAGTTTCTTTTTCCTTCTAAATGTTGTCATTGCTCCGCGAACTTTTGAAAAAACAGATACATATTTTGTGTTTAATGATTATTTTAACATATTACAGCTTACAAAATTAAATTAAAAAGAAGAAAGAACATGTATAATTTATAATTGCTGCTCAAAGGTGTCACCTTCCTGCTCAATACATTTTCGTGCCCGCTTCAGTACACTCTGGGTGGCTATAAGATGTCCTTCTATCTAATTAGCGAAAAGCTTCTCTGACCTTGTCTTGCAATTCGCGCACGTTGTCGTATCGCGTTTTGTACACCTCATTTTTTAAGTATCCCCAAAGAAAAAAGTCTAAAGGTGAGAGGTCAGGGGAGCGTGCTGGCCATTGAATTGGACCATTTGTACCAATCTACTTTTCGGCAAAGATGGTGTCGAGGTAGGTTTGCACTAGATGATAGTTGTGTGTAGGAGCACTGTCCTGCTGAAAGTATAAATTTTGGCGCATCAGGTAATTGGCGTTATCAAGGAAATCCTCTAGAATGTTGCGAATAAATTACAGATATCTGTTTCCTGTCAACGTACCATATTAAAACAGTGAGAAACGACTACCGAACCAATTAATCCGCGCCAAACGTTAAAACTAAATCGAACTTGTGCAGCATGTGGACGAACTATTAATAAATTTTGCTTGAAACCAGTAGTGACTATTTTTCTTATTAAACATGCCACTATTTGAAAAATTTGTTTCGTCACTCCATAAAATACACTGTGCTCCATTCAAATTTTCATCACAAAAACTAACAAACCAATGACAGAAAGCTAATCTCCTAGCGAAATCTCCTGGCTGTAATGTTTGAGAGATTCTGAACTTAAAGGGGATATACTTTTTCAAAATTCTTTGAACTGATGAATAACTTAATGCCAATTCCTTAGTAGCATCCCTAATGGAAAATTCGCGATGGGCTTCAAAATATGCTAACACTAATTTCTATTTCTTCTTTGACGACAATATTTTTCTTTGTTCTTTTCTTTCTAAATAAGCAAGTAAAGTTTTCGAAAGTAACGTCGATCTGGCTGCTGTCGTGAAGGATAGTGTTCAGCATAATATTCGCAAGTCTTTATTGAATTTTTACGACATAAAATGTATGCTTCCAACATATCGCATTTCTCCAAATACCATACTGAAATATTGTCAAACACTAAGCAACGAAAGCAAAACCAAAATGATTAGAAAAATAAATAGAGAACTAATGAACACAACACAAAATAAAAAAAAATATATTTTTAATAGTTAAACGTGCGAAAGATTTATATTCAGTACGTTATTGACATTTACAAAGTTCTGTTTAAAGTGAAAGAAGCCTACTACTGATTTTACAGAATGAAAGAGGAGCTTTGACATCAACTAAATTCCACCGTAAATACTTTATTATTCGTTTTAGGACAATAGTGTATTGAAACTTTTATATTACAAAGAACATTATCATTCAGAATTTTAAAAATATACTGGCTGTTCCATTTAAAAAAATTATAAATTTCAAATTTTCTCGAAAATGCGTTATTCAATTTTTTTTCATGGACTGCATGCTAATCAATGTTAAAAACACTAATACTTTGTTAATTTAACGTACTTTCTAAAATCAATAATAACAGAGACAGCAATAGAGCGCACTTTATTTGAATCAGCCTGTATATGTATATAATTTAAAAGAAATTATCGACCGTATTATATTGGATAAAATAAATCAAAATCGGGCAAGCGGCCTGTCAATTAAAAACTCATTTATTAATTGTCTCTATATTTCCCAACAACTTTGTTGCTTCTTCAGAAGATAAAAATGTAGAGTTAAACTCTACATTTTTATGTGAATTAAAAACTATCAATTAAAAACTCATTTATCAATTATCTATATATTATTATTGTTGCGAAATATAGAGATAATTAATAAATGAGGTTTTAATTTACAGTTTTTATTCACATAAAAATGTAGACTTTAACTCTACATTTTTATATTCTGAAGAAGCAACAAAGTTGTTGCGAAATATAGAGATAATTAATGAATTTTTAATTGACAGACCCGCTTGCCCGCTTTTAATTTACTTTTTTTCATTGGTTGACTTCGCAGATATTTCTTGGTGAAACATTCTTGTAATAACTTGATTAATTATTAGAAAATAAAACACTTGGCTTAGTTTCACGACTTCTTTAATTAGATATACTAACAATTGTTTCGGCTATTAGGCCATTATCAAAGAGCTATCTAAAACTAAACTTACTCTACTTAAGGTTAACTTATATACCTGTGTTCATTATGGGTGAGAGAATGAGGGTAATTGATATTTAAAATTGCATCGATATAGGGGGTATTTATGAATTCTAATTGTGTGTTTGTGATAACTCGATTTTGTTTTTGGGCTTTTTTAATTTCAAAAATCTCTAATATATTTAACTTTTTACTACATTATGAATGAGGTTACAGCTCTTTATATCGGGTAAGTGGTTCTGGTCTATACAATGTTCTGCGAACCCTGTGTGTTCAACACTATATTTTATATCTCTAATATGTTCTGTTAACCGTTTATTAATACATCAGGAGTATATTCCATAAAATGACAGAATTGTGAAGCTATTTATATCGGACAGAGTGGCAGATGTATTAATAAACGGTAACAGAACATATTAGAGATATAAAATATAGTGTTAAACACACAGGGTTCGCAGAACATTGTATAGACCAGAACCACTTACCCGATATAAAGAGCTGTAACCTCATTCATAATGTAGTAAAAAGTAAAATGTTAAATATATTAGAGATTTTTGAAATTAAAAAAGCCCAAAAACAAAATCGAGTTATCACAAACACACAATTAGAATTCATAAATACCCCCTATATCGATGCAATTTTAAATATCAATTACCCTCATTCTCCCACCCATAATGAACACAGGTATATAAGTTAACCTTAAGTAGAGTAAGTTTAGTTTTAGATAGCTCTTTGATAATGGCCTAATAGCCGAAACAATTGTTAGTATATCTAATTAAAGAAGTCGTGAAACTAAGCCAAGTGTTTTATTTTCTAATAATTAATCAAGTTATTTTAATTTACATTTAATTTAATTAATGTGGGCATACGTTTTCTGGACGGATATTTAATATTCGGTGGTGTTCATGTAATGAAAGGAATTGGATGGTTTTCTATGCGAAGGCCCTCTTTCTGGATAATTTCTAGTGTAAATAAACCAATATTGATGAATTTAGCAATTTTAAAACTTTCTTGGGTTTCTAAATTATGTTTATTTTATTCGTATTAACAAATATGTCTGGAATTAACTTGCTTTGGGATCGGGATAATTCTGGATATTTATTATGGCTAGAAATAATTTGTTTTTTCTTCCAAGAACTATCTTCAGGTATGGTTAGGATGTTTGGTATTTATTTGGAACAAACTTTTATAAATATATTATGATTATTTATTCAGTTTTAATGAATTCCACAAAAAATCACGTACGAGTCTTGACACAGGTGTTCAGGCAAGAACGAGGTTGCCTTGACTTTCTAACACGTCAAATGTTTAATTATCTGATTTTTCTCCTCGTATGCGAAATATTATAAATTCCCAGGAAATGAACACACACAAAAAAGCTCATAGCCTGCATGCGTCTATTTGCCTTAAAACAAAAGACGTCCAATTACTCGATATGGTAATGAGCTTCCATTTTAAAGTTTCTCACTGCGCCCTAGTCGAATCCGCAAACTGCGTCAACTTCCAAAATACTTAGGGCAGGCGTGAATCATATTTCGATTATCGGAGCACACCAAAAAATCTCAACCTTACTCACTGGCCGTATTATCGGAGCACACCAAAAAATCTCAACCTTACTCACTGGCCGTACAAACAGATGTGTCGGTAAGGCACCCGCCCTAAGAGCGGCCTTGTCCAAGGTCCACACAAACCATACAGAGGGCGCAGCCGATATCAAAGAATATAACGCACTAAATATTAAATGTAAAATCTAAATACAGGGAGGTATAACTTTATCCACACTAAACTTTTAAAACAAAGGAAAATAAACTGTAACAGGGTAGTGTTCCAGGGTTAAATAAGACATACTTATCTGAGTTCAAAAAGTCGTATGTCTTAGTTATATAATCTTTATTTATAGCAATAACAGTTTTACCTCTTCCATTGCCGTTACAATTGATAATCTGTAGTTACAATCTTTTTCAATAAAAACTGCATTTGCATTTGCACAAATGGTGTTACATCTCCAAAATCAAAGCTGCTTAACTGTACAGGCACACTCATTGTTCACTAGTATATTATTGGTAGATTTTTAACAAAACAAACAATACAATGAAGACAATCTGTAAATTTTCCATATTTAGGGCGAACATTAAAATTTAAATACCACCAGTTTGTTACGCACTTAACAAAACTGTTACTGTCTAATCTGAATATTTGAAATTCTAGACTTTAACTGGCCACTAATGGTAGGAAATTATTTTACGAATATGAACAATGCAGTACTTAAATCCTCGATATAACAAAACTAGCTGGCCGATAATGCGGACATGTTAAAGTTAATACACGCGGTGAATCTGAAACCAATTAATAATTTAGTTAGTTAGCCACATAGTTTAAAATATTTATTGATTACAGGGTAGTCCTTACAGCTCGAATACTTTCGACAGTTAATTAGTTAATGTTTTTACCGTGTTATCGATTCTACATCAATATTTGTAAGTTCGTGGGGTTAATTACGAAATCCAATTTAATCAGGTACGTAATTAGTATTAAAGTGTTACTAAATAATAGTTAAATTGGTAAATAATTTCTTGGCTATGCCTAATATTATAATGTAGGTAATATATATTTTAACTGAAGTTTTACCAGAGGACGTTTTTATCTTCTCGGAGTAGGCATGAAAGACGAGTATCAATATAAATCTATTTTTTATTATTATATCTTTGCTTTCGGATACAGCTATTATACTGTTTCAATAAAATCTTTAATCCAAAAATTAAACAATTTATTTCCTGTTAATTACATGGAATGTCAAAAGGAAAAGAGAAAATGATACGTCTTTCTTTGGAGACTGTGGTTAAGTAAAAACTTAAAAAGGTATATAACCCTTTACCACAATTATTAATCGTATCCCAAATACGTATTTCGACAACTAAGTTGTCATCATCAGCAGGTAAACCCACAAATCAAGGTGTCGCACATGGGGCACAGTAAAGCTAGAACACCGCTTACGCAACAACTACTTTACACGGCGTCCACGTATAGTCTAATTTAAACATGCAAATATATCTAACGAAAAAGATCGACAAATTTACCTCTCTTAGCGAAACGGCAATCACATATGTTTAAACTCACAATTTTAAATATATCGAACGAAAGATCGACAAAAATTACCTCTCTTAAGGAAACGGCACTCAACATGTGTTAATACTTCAATTTAAACCGTCGACGACCCTTTCATGGTTCTAAGAATGGTTCTAAGAAGGTGATATATTACCGTTCATGGAATGTTCTTTGTTTTTAACGATATGAATGCTTTCCTAGGCGTCAAGATCGCGGGGGTTATTTATACCCATTAAAAGCTTTAACACTTTAATCGACACATTCTGTAGTGTACTTAAAGCATGGTTGGCAACGTTAGGCGTGCATGACGCAAAATTGTTTCCAAGTAGGAGAAAAATTTTATGAACAGAAACAAAGCACAACAATGGGTAGCTGCCTATCTCCTTTCATAGCCAATTTATTCATGAGTCAATTTGAAATAGAATTTAAAAATAACGCTAAATATTTCCCGAGAGTCTGGATTAGGTACGTAGATGACATTCTCGCGATTTTTGATACACGGAAATGCGAATTAGACATGTTCGTTAATCAATTAAATTTGAAATTTCCGACGATTAAATTTACAGTGGAGAAGAAACACAATGGCAGGATACCTTTTTTAGATACTTTACTGATTAGGAATAAACATAAAATAGAAATCGACATTTTCCGGAAAGAAACCAATGTTAATAGATTCATCATCGCGGATTCAAATCATAGTTATCAACATAAGACAGCTTCCTTTAATTTCTTAGTCAATCGGTTACTAAATTTTCGTTAACAAAAGAGAGATATGAAATAGAACTGGATTTCATTAAAAATATCGCGACATATAATGGCTTTGACATAGAAATAATCAATAATTTAATTAGAAAAACAAAAATAAAAATTCAATCCGCGAATCCACAAGTTTGATATCTCAAAGAAACCAGGAGAAGAAGTACATGTGTTTACCATACCACCCCCTCACGAAAAACATTAATAAAGTTGTGAAAGAAAGAGGTCTCCAAGTTGCCTTTCGGTCCGAAAATACTATCAAAAGTCTCCTAGGGAATACTAAAGATAGAGTTAATTTTAATTCGAAATCAGGTATATACGAAATTAGTTGCGATGATTGTAATTTGAAATATATAGGCCAAACAAAACGACCAATAATAACCCGGTTTAAAGAACACATATCACATATTAAATACAATAGACCGGATAAATCTAACGTTGCCAACCATGCCTTAAGTACACTACACACTGTGTCGATTAAAGGGTTAAAGCTTTTAAAGGGCATAAATAACCCCCGCGATCTTGACGCCTACGAAAGCATTCATATCGTTAAAAACAAAGAACATTCCATGAACAGTAATATATCACCGATTCCCTTCACTTGTCTCTTTTCATTCTTAGAACCATAAAAGGGTCGTCGATGTTTTAAATTGAAGTATCAACACATGCTGAGTGCCGTTTCCTTAAGAGAGGTAATTTTTGTCGATCTTTCGTTCGATATATTTAAAATTGTGAGTTTAAACATATTGTCATGGATTTTTCCATGGAGAAGAAAGGAAAATAATAGAACTATATATTAAACTTTTTTGTGTAGTACATTTATTAAACTTATGTATTTCATTTTGATGTTTATTGTATTTCAGACGGGGATCATTATAAATATATTTAATTTTAAGTGATGAATTTTATTATGTTTGAAATTTTGATCTATCCTCGTATATTTAGGTTGATCAGATGTTTAAAGCTGCCGCCATCCCGGATATTATATTGAAATAAGATGTATATTTTCTCTATATTTTGATTTTATAGTTGGTGGGGATAGCCGTGCGGATGCTGGAACTTCATTTTCAGAGATTATTTGAAAGTCCTTGTGGATAGGTGTGTATAAGTATATTGGACACGACTTAATTTTGTCTAATATTAATGAAATTTTGAATAAATTCGTTTATAGTTTTTGGTGCGTCGTTTGTGATTTAAACGTAAATTTTCGTGAATTTACAAATCTTTTATATTTGTAATTTTATTTAAATGATACACCTATCTGAAGAAAGGAATCTCTCATGTTTAATTGTGACTTACTTTAATTAATGTAGGTATCTTTATAATTATTAATATATATTGATGAAAGCGCTATAATTAATTTGTAAAAATTTTGTTAAATTTTTTATATGTATTCAGAATAATATCTGGAAAATTTATTTGAAAAGATTTTTTGTGGAGGTTAGTTGTTTTTTGTTTAACTTTGAATATTTCAATACGTAGGAAGGTGAGGACGAGTTTGCAAGGTCATGTGATTGCATTCAGACAGTTCAGATTTGATTTCGCGCGCAGAGTAAACAATTCTTTAATTTGACGTTTTAGCTCTGGATATTTTATTGTTGTTTAATAAATTTTCTTGTATATTAAAAATTTATAATTTTGATCGTGGATTGTCAGATAGAGGTTTTTAATGATTTGTATCTTCATATGATATCCAAATCTTTTTGTCCTCAGTACTGTGCCTTTAGCAGTTCAACATTACACTTGGTAAAGTTGATTTTTTTTTTATTTTTTTTTTATTATATAAATGTAAAGGGAAAATGTGTGTATAATTTATCTAACACCTTGTGTTTTATTTTATGATAAAACCTGAATCCGAGAGGATCGACCCGAGTGACATAAGCTCAAGGAAATCTACCAGACTGAACAGCCGGAAGCATAAGTTGTAGTGTGAAGAAAAAAATTAATAAGCAATCAAAAGCACATTCCACTGCAATATGTGAATGCCGTTTCCCTAAGAGAGGTAAATTTGTCGATCTTTTTCGTTAGATATATTTGCATGTTTAAATTAGTCTATACGTGGACGCCGTGTAAAGTAGTTGTTGCGTAAGCGGTGTTCTAGCTTTACTGTGCCCCATGTGCGACACCTTGATTAGTGGTTTTACCTACTGATTATGACAACTTAGTTGTCGAAATACGTATTTAGGATACGATTAATAATTGTGTTAAGGGGTTATATACCTTTTTAAGAAAATGATACATATATTAATGAATATAGCTTACATACTATTATTTATATTAAATGTTTGTTACATGTCACAAGGCCGTCCCCTAATACTGTAATTATGTAATTTTTGTAGTATCATCTCAGGACAAACACAGTCAAAAGCCTTAAATAAATCCAGTAGTGTTGCAGACATTTTCTGATGCCTATCGAAACCATTGATGCTGCTATCAACTAGTTCACAGATAGCTTGGATTGTAGAATAATTTTTTAAATAACCATATTGTTGATTACAGAAGAGAGAAATGTTATTGAAGTAATCTAGCCAATAATTCCGTACGCCTTCGACTTAATAGGCAGAATAGGTATTGGCCTGTAAGATCCTGGATCACTTCCGTCCCTTTTTCATATACAGGTGAAACATTAGCTAGTTTCAATTCCCTAGGGAAGATGTTGTCATGTATACATCTATTTGAAAGTCTTGCTAGTGGTTCTGAAGTAAATGGTGCTACGTTTTTAAGAAGTAGCGACGGTCGTAAACGCTTCTGTTTCATTGGTATAATCTAAATAGAATAATATACATTGATATTTCTCGATTTTACTCAAAAAAGGCTTGTATCGCGACATGTGGCTTGTATATTGCTTGTTTTGTATTTTTAGTTTCATTTAAATATAAGCAAACAGATGTAGGTATATTTATGTTAATGCATTCAATCCTAGTTTTAAATTGTAAATATTGTAAAGTGTTTATAGAAAAGGTTCTTGGAGTTCGAATATATTTAATGTTGTCAATTACTTAGGCCTGGTCAGGTATTACATTTCTTTATTCATTGTCTTGTTTTCTACGGTCATAAAAACTATTTATTTTATTACAGGCACAACCTTCTTGTTAACCCATCCATTTAGTAGTTGTAAATGTAATGTATAATAGAATAAGTTTTATTGACATATTTCCTGTTATAGATAAAGTGTTATATTATTATAATAGGTTATATAGTTCGGTTCGATGCGATTCTGCGAAATATTATGTTATCTCTAACGCACTTCCTGTGCATTGTATATTTATTATTTCAAGAGTTATTTTACTTTTATATAATTAAGGGTTTCCGGCGTATATTGTTTATTTTAATACATTGATGACGTTGGAAACTGCAGCATATACTTTTCTTCGAAGAAAGGTAAAAATAGTTGTATAGAAATTTCTGTATAATCAATTTCGTTGCTTTCTCCCTCTCTTGTAAATGGCGGGTACAAAACTTTCTTGCCAAAAAATAAGTAAATGATAAAACAGTTCCAAACAAGATCTCTTGGAGCTTACTACAGTTCCAAGTACGATCTCTTCGAGTTAACTGGAGTTCTAGCCCAGGTCTCAGTGATCTAAATAGGAGCAAATATTATTTATTAGCCAGTTTTCTCGGTTTTTAGTATTAAGACCAAACACTGCGTTTGTATTAAGTTAACGGAACTCCAAGACTAAATTTGTAAATATATTAGCGTTATTCAAAAACTATTGCATTATTTCAACCCATACTTTGGTCGGTACATACAGAACTTCCTTCAAATCAGGAGGATGAAACATCTGCGATGATCATCTCAGGTATGGTAGCGAAGAAAATATTAAATTCCTAGGGTGGTATTTATACCGGCTCTGTTCTACTGGGTTTGCAAATCAAGTCAGCATTTATAACTCTCCAAGCAGCTTTTGATCTATTTTCAGAGTATTTAATAAACTCTATATTAAAGTTTTTCTTCGCAAGATTTAGATTCACGTTATACTCTTTCCTGTACTTCCTGAATAATTCTTCAGTTTCTGCTGTTTTCGTAGCGTTAAAGATTATTTCTAAGACGTCCACCGTTACTTTCATACAATTTAGGTTGTTTGTTTGCCCAAATTGGCGTCTTTCTTGCAAGATTCTGTTTCAAACATCTAATTGGGAAGTATCTAGAAGGGCTAAAACTCTTTGTTTTGTAAAGTAGTGCGCAAAGCTTTATGTTAGCTTTACTGTACCCCATATTCTAGACTTTGATTAGTTGTTTCACCTACTGATGATGACAACTTAGTTGTCGAAATACGTATTATTAATTGTGGTAAAGGGTTTTGTAACTTTTTTGGAATATATACAGATATGTTTTTAACATTCTTGTACTATTCAATTTTCTTTACTGATAACACAAATACTGATCGTTATAGAGAAATAATTTTAGAGCCATTTGTCAATCAATAGCATGACAATGAAATAAGAAGTGACTTTTTCCAACAAGATGGAGCTCCACGATACAGGTGGTCCTTAAGTTTGTCGAGAAGTTTTAGGGTGCGATTCCTTGGGTTATCTCGAGAGAAATAGTTCCTATAAACATTTGTCCTAAAGTTTTCCGTTGTAGAGATACAGGCTGTTTAATTAAAAAAAAAAAAAATTATTTCAAACAAAAAAGAAACGGTTACAATAAACCCTGAAGGTACTGTTGAAAATGACCACCAACAGCTAATATGCAGGCTTCTATCCTCCTATTCAATTGCATACTCACACGCTGAAGAAGTCCGGGAGTGTTTCGAATTGTTTCGCATCCAACAATTATGCGATTTCTTAGGTCATCAAGATCTTGAATTGGCGAAGTATAAACAAGGAATTTTAAAAGTCCCCACAGAAAGAAGTCTAGAGGGTTCAAATCAGGTGACCTTGGAGGCAACGGCTGATTCGGAACTTCCACTCCACGACCTATCCATCTATTCTGATATGTCCTATTTAAAAATTGCCTAGCTTGTAAACTAAAGTGTGCTGGAGCGCCGTCATGCATAAACCAAAGTTCATTTCGGATCAAAAGTGGAATATCTTCTAAAAGGCCAGGCAACTCGTTTTCAAGAAATAGCCGATATGATGCACCATTAAGTCGTATAGGAAGGAAAAAGGACCAATTAAATAATTATTAATTATCCCCGCCCAAACATTTAAGGAAAATTGCTCTTGAAAGTGCATCTCCTTTATGGCATGCGGATTTTCATCTGACCATAAATGGTTGTTGTGGAAATTCCTAATACCATTTCTGGAGAAGTTCGCTTCGTCAGTAAATAGAATGTATGTTAGAAATTGTGCATTTTGGGCAATTTTTTGTCGGAACCAATCACAAAGGACTAAGCGTTGTGGAAAGTCACGCGGAAGAAGAGCCTGTACTCTCTGAATATGGAAAGGATATAATTGTTGATCGTGTAATAACCTTAAGATGGTTTGATGGCTTGCGTTTACCGTTACACCAATCTTTCTTGTACTGGTTTCTGGATGTTCATCGATTATCTGCAGAAGAGCTTCCTCAAATCGGGTGTTCTTTTAGTTTGAGGTCTTCCCGGAGTATTTTTGTTTCTCTCAAATGTACCAGTTTCTGCTAGACGACGGTGAATATTACTGAAAGTTTCCGTACAAGGTACAAGTCGTCGAGGATATTTTTGTTGGTAAATACGCCTTGCTTCATAACTATTTCCATTAGCTAGACCGTACACAAAATGCATGTCTGCCATTTCAGCATTTGTATAATTCACCATAATTACAAAAAAAGATTTGTAGGTACTAACTTTCAAATTAATTATTGTTTGACAATACTTATGACTAGGGAACGGACATTCTTACCACATGACTCGGCGTAATTCAATGAAGTATTTGTTAGACTTACCCGGCCATCTGGTCCGCAGCGTTAACAATGCACAAGCCCGCTATTGTATTCGGAGAAAATATTCCATTAGACGCAATCGGCAATTGGAAATGTTTATAAACTTCTTGAAAATGTTTATAAACTTCGCTCAGAACATCCCGGGGTAATACAATGAAGATTTTGTGTTTCACTTACTCGGACACCTGCTCTCGCCGCGAAAACAATAACAATATAGTCATGTGGTAAGAATGTCCGTTCTCTACTTATGACAGTTACGTAAGTACAAATAAATGCTGTAAACATGACAACCAACACAACAGTTCCCTAAATCGATTTCTAAATTTTTGAAATAAAAATTTTTTTTGTGAAAAATTAATCAGCCTGTATCTCTACAACGGAAAACTTTAGGACAAATGTTAAAGGAACTATTTCTCTCGAGATTACCCAAGGAATCGCACCCTAAAATTTCTCGAAGAAATTAAGGACCAGCCTGTATACTGGCCAAACTATTGCTTTGCAAATGATAAACTAAAATTATTTTTCTGAAATATTGTTGTATTATTTGTTGGCTTTTAATAAAAGTATAATATAAAATGCCTTGTGTTATTGAATTGTCAGTTTAACAACTCATAATAGATTCATAGCATCACCATAAGTCAGAAATAACAAATGTCGAGAAGAATGAACAATATACCCAATATAACAGTGAACCCAATATAAATATTCTATTGTCAACTGCGGTCACTTGATATTGCTCACCCAGTAATCCATAAGCCCATTGCATTTACACAAAAAAAATCAATTACTTTTATACAAAAATAGAATAAATAAACATGTTAAGTAGTTAGATATGAATAACCCCACTTACATGCAGTCATTAATCTTGCTTGATTGACACGGATTTCTGAGCTTTCATCAAAATTGATATTTCAGTGCTTAATAAAGTGAATTGCTTTTAACGATTCGACTCAGTGAAATATATATACTCTTGTCTCTGACTGCAATCATCAATTATTTGTTACCTTAAATTACCTTTTCGAGTTGGTCAGTAACTTGGGATCTAATAGTGGGATCTCTTAATGGTGCATAAAAAGAAGAGAGGCCAGAGATGAATGCGACACGGTCTGCAAAAAGACTGTTTAAATTACGTGTTCATTGGGGTTGCATTTGACCGCTTAGTTCGTGCAAAGACCCGTACAATTGGCCACTCGTGACAGCCGTGCTGCTCAAACGAGTTAATCTGGTCTCATAAGAAATACTTGTTTTAAGTTTTAGTTTCAGCAGCATACTAAATCAGTTGAACTATTACACCATACACTGACTTTTATTAACTTGAACGATAGCGTTCGTTCTTGTCTAGAAAAGTTATCGCCGAGTTTGTCAGACATAGGTCGTAGCATAACAAAATTTATTGTTTCATTTTACGTATTATTTAAAACACATATGGCATTGATTTAAGAACTTTCATAATTAATAATCTCATGAATTTAATTTTCTGATAACATTACTATTATTTTTTGAAATTATATTTCCAATTTGCTCGCTTATTTTACGGAAGTAAGTCAACGAGACAAATTATTTCAAATTAGCACTATCTTTAGGATATACTAAACTAAGGGCCACTTGTAACTGTTTTTTCTTTAGTATACTGTCAATTACGCTACTTTTATAACTATTGTTTACCGCTATTTGTTTTATAGTATTGATTTCACGAACAAAAGATTCATTAGACAAAGGAATATTTAATGCTCTATGTATCATAGAATTAAAAAATGAATGTTTGTGTGTCTTAGGGTGTAGCGAATCTTTGGGAATAATGCAATCAGTGAAAGTAGGTTTACGATATATATCAAATTTTAAACTCTGATCTAATTTGTTTAATTTTAAATCCAGGAAGTTAATACTGTTATTCTCTTCTATTTCTACTGTAAAATTGATATTAGAATGGATTGAATTTATGTAGTTCAGAAATGTTTGTAGTTGGCTATGAGTACCCTTAAAGCCAGCTAGGATGTCGTATACATACCGATACCAAAATTTAGTATGTTTTTTACCTAGTTGTGATGAAAGAATTTTTTGTGCAATATGCCTCATGAAAATTTCAGCTAATAGAGGACTTAGAGGTGAGCCCATTGCTAGACCTTCTGTTTGTTTGTAGAATTTGTTGTTAAATGTAAAGTAACTTTGGTTGGTGACTAACACCGTTTGAGATATGATTTCGTGTATAACAACCGGGTTTGTATTTTTCTTTACTAATATGTTTTCTATTAACCTTAAGCATGTGGTATTTTTGAAAACATGTTGGAAACATCAAATGTCACCAGGATTTCTGTCTTTTGTATATTACAATCTTTTAATTTAGCTGTTAACTGTATTGCGTTTTCTATGGAAGAGCTATCTGTAAATTCGGTATATTGTCTAATTATTATGTTTAATTTTCGGCTAATTTTTTATTAGGGCAAGAAATAAACGAAACAACTGGTCTGATGGCTGCTTCCTCTTTGTGAATTTTGACTAAACCGTATAATTTAGGGGGGGAAGGGTTCATATGGAAAAGTTTGTACTTATCTGTGGTTGAGATTACTGCATTACAATTTTTGACACATTCTTTAAATTCTGCCTGATACTGTTTAGTGGTGTCCTTTTTCAATTCTATGATAGTATTGTCGTCTATAAATTTCTTAACTTTATTTTCATAATGACCTTTAGTTAATATTACAGACGAATTTCCTTTATCTGCTTTTGTTGTCGTGAGGTTGTTTTCTATGACTTTGTGATTAATACTTTACATTGATCGTCTGTCTGACTGATTATTGTGAGCTGTTGAGTTGTTTTTCAGAATATTTGTAACTTTGGCTTTACCTAAGATACTGCTAACTTGATTGTTATTTGCAAATGCCAGTTCTGTTTCTATTGCTAGAATTTCTTTTTGTTTGTTACAATGGATGTGCGGTGAATATTTAGGACCTTTATTTAATAAGCTAAGTTCATTGTCTGAGAAGTTAACATTCGTGAGGTTAATGACTCTAGGGTAAAACTGAACATTACTGAAAGTATTGTTAACTAGGGGTGTATTGTGTAGGTTTGATAGAGACTCTAACTTCCTGTTTTGAATGAGTCGTTTCTTATGAATAATTTCACTAACTTGTTGTCTAACTAATGTGGTCATGTAATAAATCGAATTCAATGTTGTGTAACTTAAACGATAGTTCGGAATGTAATACCTTAATGTAAATCAGAAGAGTGTCTCTGTGGTAGAACCAAAATTTTGATTCTTGTTTAATCCAAATTCTCTTCGCGGCATTGATCGCTTTTTTAGAGGATATGGTGTGTGTTCTGGTTCTCAGCTGTACATAATTCGGCGTTAAATTTCTTCGTAAGCATTGTTGATTAAACCATATATTTTGTACTGCCATCCTGTGTTTCACCCGTAACTTGAAGTGGAAATTGGCTTGTTGCACTGCACTGGTTTGTTTAACACGTTCGCTGCCAAGGTAAATTTGTTAGTCTTGCCAATAACGCCATGTCCATCCATATGGGTTGACACAAGTTCTCAAGTTTTTGCTTTTGTCCATCCATTTGGGTGGACAGCTAGGGTTTTTTAATACTCTGTTTTGAACGACATCTACTCACTACAGGTTGAAATAAGCTTACATGGTTTTAAAACACACTTCTGTAATTACCGTGTCCACCTTTTTTGGTGTACAAATTAATTCTCTTGCAAGTTATCATCACGTGTTGGTAGCAGTTTACAGATATCTACCTGTCTACCCACTGGGGTGGACACTTCAAATTTGCTTATTTATTCATCACGTTTTTAATCTTAACCTAAAAGGTGTATGTGATTTTTTGAAATTGTGATACATACTGGACAAGAAATGAGCAAGAGGATTACGCGAGTAAAGATTTTTGACGAACCTAATGCAAAGCAATGATTGACCGATAAAGAGCTTGAGGAATATTGGGAAAATTACACGAGTAGTGAAAAAGAACCCTTTCAGGACAGTGGTAGCGAATATATACAAAGTGAATCGAGTAATTCTGATAAAACTTCAGATGCAGAAGACGATAGCGATATAGAAGACGAGGAGGACTGGTAAACGAACACACTACTTTACCTACGAACAGAGATTTAGCAGACGATTGGAATACATGCACGTTGAATACGAGGAATATTCCGTTTACTAGATCTGAAAAAATCGAAGTTCCATTTGATACTTTGAACGCCCTTCCAATAGATTATTATAATCTTTTCATATCAGATGAAGTTATAGAGTTGATGGTAAATGAAACAAATAAGAATGCTACCAAGTATTTATCCTTAAACCAAATTAAAAGGAGCAGTCGCATGAAATTTTGGAAAGATACAACTTGCTCTGACATGAGAACATTTTTAAGTATACGACTATGGATGGGTTGTGTTAGGATGCCTTCTATTGAATTATACTGGAGCGATGCCAAACTATTCAAAAATGAAGTATCGTTGTTTATGACTAGAAATAGGTTCCAGCTAATCCTAAGGTTTTGGAACTTTGGAGAAGAAGTTGAGGGTGACAGACTGTACAAAATAAAACCGCTAGTTGACCTAATCGAAAAAAAATTTCAACGTGTTAAATCTCCAGGGGAAAACTTAGTAATTGATGAATCGATGGTGCCTTTTCGCGGCAGGCTCAATTTTAGACAGTATGTTCCCGGAAAAAGTCACAAGTACGGTATAAAAGTCTTCAAGCTTTGTGACCAAATTGGCTATACATACAAAACTCAAATCTATGCAGGCAAAAGAAATGAAAATTCAAGTAGTGGAGCTGCCAGTCTTGCTACCAATGTAGTGATGTCCCTACTAAATTCTTACTTAGATTCCGGGAGGACAGTATGTACGGACAACTTCTACACAAGTATTCCGCTAATACACACACTATTGTCCAAAAAAACATCATTCGTCGGTACCTTCCGGAAAAATAGAAAGTATTTCCCTAAAGAAGTAGTTTCTGCAAAACTAAAGCATGGAGAAATAAAAGCATTAGAAAATGCTAAAGGAGTAGTTGCTATGAAGTGGAAAGACAAGAGAGAAGTATATGCTGCCTCTTCAAAATTTTCAGCAAACCTGTTACCAACAGGAAAGGAAAACCGTCAAGGTGAAGAAATTGTTAAACCAGAAATGATTATGCAATATAATACGATGAAAGGTGGAATAGATATTTCTGATCAACTTTCGTCATATTACTCCGCAATAAGAAAATCCATACGATGGTATCATAAAGTTGCCGATGATGTTATATTTGGCACTGTAGTAGTTAATGCTTATCTTCTCTACGCAAACGAAAATCCAAAAGCAAACCTTCTGAACTTTCGTATAAAACTAATTTATTCCTTACTAAATATTCCAGTAGAAGAAGAAAGGGTGCGTACCCCAAGATTAGCTAAACCCACAAACCATTATTTAGAAAAATCGAAAGCCTACTCCGGAAGTAAACAGAAACGGTATGTATAAGAGATGTAATTACTTCAGGCATTATCAAATAATTTTAGGTTACTTCGACGTAACTGCAAGTATTGTTATGAAAGAATTGCAGCGAGATTTGGAAGAAAAGAAGCGAAAAGCAAGGCAAAAAAGGTCACTACTTTTTGCAAGTCATGTGAAGATAGGCCGTTTTTATATATAGACTGCTTCGAAACAGCACACTCTTCTATACGTAAATAAACTAACCCAAATTCAATGTTAAAATACAAAATATGTGTTTAATAAATATTTTTTTTAATATTTCGTTGTCTACCCAAATGGGTAGACAGCATACTTTTCCTGAATAAAAATGAAACTGTCCAACCATTTGGACCGACAAATTTATTTATTTCAAATAATTCTCTCGGGCAAGCGCTGCCCGTGTGTGTCAACAGGATTACCGTATCATTTCTAGAACTGGAGATATAGGCTTGGCAAATATGGAATAAACTACAAATCTGAAGCTGGCAGAATTGGCAAGTTCGGTGTCTACCCATATGGGTGGACGTGGCAGCGAACGTGTTAAGAAAATTAATACTGGTAGCCGTAACTTTGTGGTAATTCATTTTGAAAATAATAAAATAAAATAAAATAAAACAATAACTTTGTTTTACCACTTTATTCACATGTAATAGTGACCGCGGTTTCGACATCATAAACCACCCCCCATATATTTTTGTGCCATTTATAAGATCTATGTAGGCCTGTAACTTTTGCAGTTCGATAATGACATTGTATGTCGAAACCGCGGTCCCTATTACATGTGAATAAAGTGGTATAACAAAGTTATTGGTTTATTTTATTTTATTATTTTTAAAATGAATTACCACAAAGTTACGGCTACCAGTAATAATTCATATTGACTATGTTAATATTCGAAATATTGCATTTAAATTGTTATTCTGAAACTCGCAATACGGACGAAAATTTTTTTATTGTTTGTTCTCTTTTAATCCAAATGCATTATAGAAAGTACATTTACTAAAAAAAAAAAAAACATTTCATCATTTCTGAAACAAGATAAGAGAGCGCATTTATATTTTACAAAATAACTAACTTTATCGGTAAAGCGGAAGTTGAAGGAAAAAGTAGAGCGCACAGAGTGCATTGAATACGATAAGTGTTTGTCGTTGTTATGTTTGCTTTGAACTTATAGCGCCTGCTTTAAATCCGTCATGTGTGACTTGGCACAAATTATGGCCATTAGTCGCTTTACTGAAAGTCTAAAAAGGAACGTTCGAATGACGGATTTCCAAGAGAATTCTCATGTAATACGTAGTTTCAAATTCCACGTTATTTCAATGCTAACAAATTTTGATGCACTTCGGATTTAATAGATGCTTACCGAACGACTAAAAATCAATATTTAATTACAGAAGCTTGCGAAAATGATTTCAAGCGCAGATATTGCAGACTGAAAGTCAAATAAGTGTCACGTGAAATACACAACTGAAAGAGAAGTCTTCTAAAAGAAGGCCTTCATCATATAAAACGGATGTACACACCTATATACGTATTTTCTTCCCTTCTGTACCGGCATAGCCGGTCAAGGGAAGGGTTGCCATTTTCGTCATAGTCTCTTTCGTCCGTCAGATGACCCTATATTATATGGTGCTACCTGATAGGCCAAAATTGCTATACCTTATAGGCGATTTAAGCTTTCTTTAATTACTTCACTAGCTTAACTGATGACGCCTAATTGTAAATGGCAGAAACACGTATCTTAAGCAGAAGTAAATACTGAAAATATGAGGTGTATTGTCCATGTGGACAGTTACAGATATGCATATTGCATGTCTGTTTCATTTGTAACAAATGCGTAATACGTGCTTAACGTATTGATATACTTAAACCTTTTTTGTACTCCCTTATCAAAACCTGTCATTTCACGATTCGATTTGCGTGCGTAAAAAGTCACTTTAAACACAGTGCGTAAAAGTAAAGTTGGTACTTCCTGGAACTTGATTAATTTAGTGACATTTTAAAATCATAAATCCCTAACCTAAATAATATGCTACCCAGTTCGTTGTTTTTCTATGAAAATAAAAGCAAATGAAATAGAAATTGTTATTTTTGGAAGGTATGTAATTCAATGTCAGAACAGCAACAAATATTATATAAATTACCATTATTCATTCTTTTCAGAAATTGAAACGAAACAATTATTAAAAATTTTGATTGGGCAATTTTGACAACCAGAGATTGATACCCCAGGGATTAACTGGTTTGTTTGAATTGATCTTGATTGCGAAGGTAGAGTAACGTTGATTGTATTATTACATATATCTTGTATTTCAGATGTCGAACAAGTTGCAGGCGGAGTCGATATCTCTAACGGGATCATTGTTTTAGCTAATTGAATTCTACTATGCAGAGAATTTTCGATATATCCTTCTGCAACCGTAGATGATTTCCATTAACCATGCCTTTTAATTGAAAGCAAGTCACCTCCTTGGTTTGCCAACAATGTCGCTGAACTCCTTCGAAAACAGTGACCTGTGAAGTTACTTGCGCTATCAAGCTGAAGGTACTCAGCTATTCCCATTGGAATTTTGCCAATTGTATTAAGACCAACAGGTGAACAAACACACTTGCCATTGCAATATCTTAAAAAGAATCGCTGCTGGCTGTCCGGTCTTAAATTTGCATATTGCCGAATTAATGCAATCCATTCAGGCTTAATGATTGCAAATGTACGGCTGTTACCTGTTTTAGTTTCTGGAATTGTTACGATAATTAAATTCAATTTAAATTCTATGTCTCGCAATGACATTTTGCAAAGTTCTTCACGTCGACATGCTCCAGAAATACCCAATATTAATACAGCCTATAAATACATATAGTGTTGTATGGAATTTAAATATATGGAAATGACTTTACCTTCATTAGTAGGAACAAAGGATTTGGTGCTTCAACAATAAATTTAGTAATTTGTTCTTCGGTTAATACTGCTGATTTTTTAGGCTGATGTTGCTTCGTTATCTGTTTTAAATACGCTATGAGTTTTGCATATTTAGATATATCCGTATTATCATATATTATTAAGCATGATTTTAACATAGAATAAGTGGACCATAATGATTTATTTGATTGTAAATTTTGAAAATAAACTAATAAACAATTTTCGGAGTATTTTTGTATATTTTTAGATCTAGCCCAAGTTACGAATTTAGTATAAGTGCTTTTGTATATGTTTTTTGATTTTATGGGTAATAAATTATCCACTGCAATATTGGCAGCTTCGCGAATTTCCGGCGGTGTACATTGCATTTCATTATCAGAATTCATGTTGTTGGTGAGGTTTTTATTTTGTATGGAATTTTTTGAATTTGATAATTTTAAATTAAATGTCACTTCAAATAATCAATACTGCCAACTCAAATTTTTTTAATTAATACCAAGAGATTAGTAGTGTGTCATAAACGATAACGTATTTAACAATTTGTATTATTATTATAGTTCTCGTCCAAAAAATATTGTACAAACTTCGTGCGTGAAACATTTCGCGAATTCGTGTCCATAAAGCGCTCGCCTACGGCTCGCGCTTTAAACTGGTCACTCATTCGCGAAATATGATTTCACGCACTTGGTTCGTAAATAACTATTTTGGATGTAAGTTGTTTAATATTAATCCAGTAAAAATAAATTGAGTAGAAATCTAGCCTTAGCTGATAATATTAGTTTTATACGAGGCACAAACTGAAATTATTGAGTATAAAAAACATGGTTAATATTTTCTAAGATTTTATTATAAATATGTTCAAAGTAATTCCCTTCACCAATGATACACTTGACCATTCTGTCTTTCCACTGTTAAAAGCTCCCAACCAATCCTCTTTCGAAATACCTTCAAAATAAACGTGAACTGCGGTATCAATCTCTTCTTCTTACTAGCCCGCAAATTGCGTTTAAGCCTAAAAAATAGCCAAGGTCACACATTGCTGAATTAGGCGAATACGGCGGATATTTTATTACTTTTATATGATTGTTTCTGCCTTTACTTGACGAAATTCCATTGTAACTATTATCAGGATAAAATAAAACAAATTTTAATAAATTTCACTTTTTAATTTACACCGTAACGATCGTTTAGCTCCAACCTGAGCTTCATCAGACATATATTTAACTTATGTACAAATTTTAACACAAATATACCGTAACAAACACATGTTTTGTTTTGAATAGTTTAAACGATGGGTACTTTTTATTACTAAAATGTCTATGCACAAAACTTTCACTACGGTTTATACAATACTGTTCTTAAGTGATAAAACTGAGGGTCTACTTTATGTTACAGGGACGTAAAGAAGTTCTATGGAAAAATACAATATATGACTGTCTGAATATCAAATAAATAAATTGAGTAAGGGTGAAGGGTGATTATTTGTTTCTAATTGATCATTGAGAATCTTGTCGGTTTTCTTTAATTTATTAATTTCAAGTGACTCTAATAAATTAAGTTTTTTTCCCTTATTTTCTACGTGTAATATTTTAAATTCTTTGTTAAAATTGTGGTTCGTTGAATTAATATGAGACGCATATGAAGAGTCACTTTTATTATTTCTAAATGAAGAAAAATGTTCTTTGATGCGTATTTCAAACGATCTGCCTGTCTGTCCAATATACGTCATGGGACAACTACCGCAAGTTAACTCATAGACTCCTTAGTAATAAAAAGTACCCATCCCTTAAACTATTCCAAACATGTGTTTGTTACGGTACATTTGTGTTAAAATTTGTACATAAGTTAGTTATATGTCTGATGAAGCTCAGGTTGGAGCGAAACGATCGTTACGGTGTAAATTAAAAAGTTAAATTCATTAAAATTTGTTTTATTTTATCCTGATAATAGTTATTACTTTTATATCTTTTCCAGACAAAAACTGGAGGATTAAAACTGCCGTATGAGATGATGCATTAATCATGGTGGAGCATAATTTCCTTGTTAATTAACGAAGGAGATACTTGTTGAAACTTCATTATAACGATAAGAAATAAGTATTGATTTCTAGGTTCAAAAATTTATTGTAAATCCACTACAATATTGTTTCGCCATACAATGGCTTCATCAGGTGGATGAAAAACTGAATATTTAAAATACAAGTTTCAATATTTATGTATGTACAAATTATAGAGAAAAATGGTGGTGGGACCATTTTTTACTTGTTTAAATCTAATTTGTCATTTAAAACTAATTCTAAATTAATATATCCATTAATTTCTAAGTTTTATAACAAGTTAAGTTTTTTGCTTTTATCTTGAATATGTAAAATTTTGAAATCTGTATTAAATCTATGATTAATATCTAAACAATGATTTGCGAAGGTTGAATTTGCTTTCTTTTCTTTATGGCTTCTCTCGTGTTCTTTCATCCTAATTTTGAACGTCCTCCCCGTTTGTCCTATATATACCTTAAGACTATGAAGAATATAGTAAAAATAGAAGAGAAGGTACGAAACAGGTAAGGTGGAAGTAAACACAATGGATTGACGAAATGATGGATGATATTGAGAATAATAGCAATAACAACAACAAGTTATATCAACAAGTAAGAAAAGAAAACACGAGAAATCTGACTGGGAATATCTATAGTGAAGAATGGGAGAAATACTTTAATGGGCTACTAAATAAACATACGCAGTTACAGCAAGATGAATATAGCGATTCCTTTGGCATAGAAGAGTATGAGGACCAAATGATACCCTCTCGGGGGGAATGTTATGAGATGATTGGAAAAATGAAGCAAAAAAAATCCCCTGGCTTAGACGAAATATGCAGTGAGTTGATAAAACACGGAGGAGATGAGCTTAAACAGCAAATATATAAATTAATCCTACAGATATGGAAAGAGGAAGCGAATGAATGAAGTTGTGCATTAATAATTCCAGTATACAAAAAAGGAAATCCAATGCTATGTGAAAACTATAGAGGAATATCACTTTTGAGTATATGTTACAAGTCAGTGACATCCTTAATATATGAAAAAGTGAAAAATCAAACAGAGGACATTATTGGAGAATATCAGCTGGGATTTAGACCGAGAAGACCGGAGATTCCTCTGATAATTTTAAGACAATTAAACCCAAATTCATCTAGTCCGAAAATGCTTTCTAAGGGGAGTTCTTTGAAGATGGCGCCTTGTATTCATTTTTTTTAAAATTCCTCCAGAACGCTTCTATTTAGAAAAACAAAAACTGGTATACTTATTTATCCTCCAGAGATGAATCGATTCCATCAATTGCGAATTTCTAGTACCGGTCATAGGCGTCCGTTTTGGGTAGGTCAACGGTTATTTTAAGGCATAACTTTTTTGTCTTTAACTTTTAAGCATTTGTGACACTAGATTATTAAATTTTCAGGTATTCCAGTACTAAAATGTACTCTTACTGTAAGTCGGTAGGATACACCGTTTTCTAGAAAAATCGATTTGTAAATTTTTCGTTTTTTCTTCATTAAAGTTCAATTTATTATGTACCTACTTATTTTTAGCGACGAAGTTGGCTTGGACTATCAAGGCATTGATGAAAATTAATTTAATAAATTAAAAACAAATTATTTATTACAATGGAACGAAACTAACAAAAAAAGAACAAGTATCAAAAGTTGCTCGATGTGATGACCATTAGTCTCTATGCATAAGTTTACCCTTTTGCTTAGAGAACGCCGAATTCTTGCAAAAATTCCAAAGTTATTTCTAAATTCGTTGCAAACATCTTGTATCCTTAGCCAGAGTTGTGCGCGATTTTGTATCGGAACGGAATAAACAGATGCTTTTATGTATCCCCAAACACAATAATCGCAAGGATTCAAATCCGGCGACCATGCTGGCCAAGCAACTGGACCGCCTCTTCCAATCCAATGGTCTTCGTAGTTATTATCTAGAAAGTCTCGTACATTCCTGCTAAAGTCGGCCGGACAGCCGTCCTGTAGAAACCATAAGTTTTGCCGAATATTTAAACGCACCTCATCTAACAAATCAGGTAAAATATTTTGCAGGAAATGTAAGTAATCAGCACCATTTAAACGAGCAGGTAATTCCACAGGTCCAAGTAGATAATCGTCAACTACTCCTATCCAGACGTTTATGCTAAACCTATGCTGATGCTTAAATTCTTGAACAACGTGGGGATTGTCACCAACGTACGAATAATAATGTGCATTATGTATATTAAAAATTCCATTTTTTGAGAATGTAGCTTCGTCACCAAACAAAATGTTCTTGAAGAAATCTTCATCTTGATTTTTCTGATTTTGTAACCATCTAGCGAATTCTACGCGAGCAGGAAAATCTCCCTCTAGCAGTGCTTGCACGTTTGCAAAATGAAAAGGATATAAATTTTCTTTGTGTAAGATATTTCCTACGGAAGATTTTGAAATTGTGGGGTACATGGCAGATAGTCTTCGAACGCTAATTTCTGGATTTTCCTCTACTTCCATTAAAATAACATCTTCATGTTCTGCTGTTACATCATTATGTCTCCCTGTTTCATTATTTTTTGGGACCACTGAACCTGTTTCTCTTAATCGTTGATGATGAGCTGCAAATGTTGAGTGAGTGGGATGCTGACGATTGGGAAATTTTTCAGCGTATCTACGTTGCGCTGCTCGAGCGTTACACCTCATTTCGCCATAAACTAAATGCATATCGGCGTATTCCACATTAGTAAAAACCATTTTTTTTAAATTGAAATCGTTGTGTTTGAATAACACAAAGTAAAAAATGAAAAGATAAACTTCGCGAACTGACAACAATTTGACAATGAAAAACGTAGGTTTTACTTCTGTTGGCAGTTCAGAGCTAACTATTGCAAAAAATAAAAAATTGAACTTTAATGAAGAAAAAACGAAAAATTTACAAATCGATTTTTCTAGAAAACGCTGTATCCTACCGACTTAAAGTAAGAGTACCTTTTAGTACTGGAATACCTGAAAATTTAATAATCTAGTGTCACAAATGCTTAAAAGTTAAAGACAAAAAAGTTATGCCTTAAAATAACCGTTGACCTACCCAAAACGGACGCCTATGACCGGTACTAGAAATTCGCAATTGATGGAATCGATTCATCTCTGGAGGATAAATAAGCATACCAGTTTTTGTTTTTCTAAATAGAAGCGTTCTGGAGGAATTTAAAAAAAAATAAATACAAGGCGCCATCTTCAAAGAATTCTAGCTCCCTTAGGAAGCATTTTCTGACTAGGTGAATTTGGGTTTAATTGTCTTAAAATTATCTGAGGAAACTCCGGTCTTCGTTTGTCAAGAGAGTTTCTGGACACCCTGTATATTAAACCAAATTATAGAGAAATGCTATGAACAAAATATCGAACTTCTAATATTATTCATTGATTTTAAGCAAGCATTTGACAGCCTGAGACGTGATGCGATCTTCAATGATGCCGAAAATTTAGGAATACCTAGAAAGTTGATAAGACTAATGAAAATGACGATGAAACGATCCAGAGCAGCTGTTTTGCTGCAGGACGATGTATCGAAGGAATATGAATTTAATTCGGGGGTACGGCAGGCAGATGAATTATCTGCGTCAATATTCAATATAGCTGTAGAAGGAATTATAAGAGATTGTGGTTTTAAAGGGACGATTATTGAAAAATCAATGCAAATCATAGCGTATGCAGATGATATAGCATTAATAGCAAGAGATCCAAATAGTCTACGAGAAGCCTTGCTGAGACTCGACTCGGAAGCAAAGAAGAGAGGACTTGAGGTAAATAAAGTCAAAACAAAATACACTGGGGTCTCGATTTGCGTCTACTCGATTTGTGTTGTTTCGATTTGCGTTGAATGAAAAATATATGGCGGTAAATCTTGTTTGCGTTGTTAAGATTCGATATGCGTCCGTATAGCTGAAATAAATCGGGGATTCCCTCGCATGCTGTAGGCATAATAGTGGTAGTATTTGCATTGACCAAGAGGTAAATATAAAATAATATTATGTTATACCTTCTCATTGTTCGTGTCTGTTTATATCTAATAAAAACGTAAATTATATGTAATACATACATACATTATATGTTACTGAAGCTTTGAAATTCGGAATTATGTACATTGAACAATTATAAATATTTTTTACGGGTATCTCTTATTTATAGATAAAAAATGAGTGGAAAAATCTCAAAGAAAAGAAAGAACACAATAACTCTAGTTAAAAAGTTAGAAATACTGCGTCGTTTTGATGCAGGAGAAAAAGCCGCTGATATTACAAGAATTCTTAATATTCCCGTCACTTCTATTAGATCCATCCGTAATCGCGATGCAGAAAAAATCAGAGAAGTTGCGAAAAATGCGAACTCATTGATGGCACAACAAATTGTAAAAAGCAAAAGTCCTTTAATCGTGCTAATGGAATCTCTCCTCTCTACATGGGTAGAGCAATAAAATCAGCGTAAAGTACCACTAAGTAGAATGCTCATACAAGAAAAAGCTATATCCATATTTGAAGAATTAAAGTCAAGACCTGAACATGTTCACAATAACGAAATTTTTCACGCAAGCCGAGGTTGGTTCCAAAAATATAAATCAAGAGCCAAACTGCACAATTTGGCATTGAAGGGAGAAGCGTCCAATGGAAATACAGTAGCGGCCGAAGATTTTAAGAATGTTTTCAAGAACATTATTGCAAATGGTTAATACTCTGCTAAGCAAATTTTCAACGTAAACGAAACCGGTCTCTATTGGAAAAGGCTGCCAAAGAGAACCTATGTTTCACAACAAGAAAAACATGCGTCAGGCTTTAAGGCTAATAAAGAAAGGTTGACGCTGCTTCTCGGGGCTAATGCAGCAGGTGATCACCGACTAAAGCCTCTGTTAATCCATACTAGTCAAAATGCAAGGGCAATGAAGAACAAACAAAGACATTTATTGCCAGTTCATTGGAGATGGAGATGGAGTGGATGACGGCAACTCTGTTCCGAGAGTGGGTAAGAGATATTGCTGTGCCAGAACTTAAGGAATATTGTCTGAAAGAAAATTTAGATTTTAAAATTTTAATTTAGTAAGACAATGCGCCCAGCCATCCTCCTGATCTCGACGATATCTGCGAAAATATCAAATTTGTCTTTCTGCCGCCTAATACCACGGCTCTTATACAGCCCATGGATCAAGGTTATTTCTAATTTTAAAGCATACTATTTACGTCGGACATTCAAACAACTTTTTCCAACTCTAAATGATGAATTGTCCATTAAAACAATATGGAAACAGTTTAACATTTTAAAAGCAGTTGAAAATATTGGAGCGTCTTGGAAAGAAGTCACACTAGGTTGTTTAAAAGGTGTATGGGGAAAACTATGGCCAGAATCAACTGAGGATGCAGTAGGTATAGAATATGTCGAAGAAACTATAAATGATTTAGTTCACTTCGCACAACACATACATTTTGAAGGGATGGAGGTAAACGACATTCAAGAAATGTTAAATCAAGATGAAGAAGACATAACACCCGATGAGCTGCTACAAAATTTCACTGCTGCAACTGATAATGTTCTTGAACATACAGAAGAAGTTAGAGAAATTACTAATCAAAAATTAGCAGAAGCATTTTCGTTGATATATAAAGCTATGGATATTTTTATTGACCACGATAACGATGAAAACCGAAGCAAAAATTTTATGAATGCTGTTGCTGAAGGTATTCAGTGCTATAAAGATCTTTACACAATGCGTAAAAAGAATGCAAGGCAGCAAACTTTAGATGATTTTTTGAAAACTAAAACGTAAAACTTCGACTAGCGTATTTTATTATTAGCATTTACAAGTTCACTTTCGTTATTAGAATGTTTGTATTACTTTGTGACTGTAATGTCCTATTTTTTCAATATACAATACTACTCCTAAAAATATTTTCTTGTTGAATAGTTTATTAAAATACTTCCCAACGTTGGTCTTACAAATATTTTGATATAAGAACTATGTATGTATAATACATTATTAGCATTTCACGACGTAATTACGATGTCCGGAACGAATCTTCTAAATTTCTATGGTGTCTTATGGAAAAATGTAATTCGATTTGCGTTGTTTCGTTATGCGTCGGATTTTCTGGGAACGTAACCCCGACGCAAATCGAGACCCTAGTCTATATGAGAATCGCAAGACAAGAAAACATTGGGGAAAGCAAAGAAGTAGCGATGGGAAATTACAATTTTGAGAAAGTGGATACATTTAAGTACCTAGGATCCATGATAAGTAGTAGGAATCAGAAAACAGACGAGGTGAAACATCGAATTCAAGCAGGGAACAGAGCATGCTATAGATACAAGAAATATATGAAAAATAAGAAAATCAGCATTTACAGAAAAATAAGAATATATAAAACTGCCATTAGACCGGTAGTGACATATGCTGGAGAAACAACGAGTTTAACACAGAAAGATGAAGAAGCTCTAAGAACATTTGAAACAAAAATAATCAGAAGAATCTACGGACCAAAGAAAGAAGATGGTGGTTATAGAATCCTTATGAATCATGAGATAGAGGAGTTATTGGAGAGAGAAAATATAGTAAGAGTTATTAAATCGATGAGAATAAGGAATAAGGCAAATTATGAAGACGCATGGGAACTACTGAAGAGAAGATATCACAATACCAGACTAATTGTAGGGAAGCAACTTTATGATGTCACTTCCGAATGCTTGAGAGCGTTAAACAATTAAGACATCAACACGGAAACCTGGGGACCCATTATCAGTAGAATCATTAGAAGAAAATGGGATCCAGAAACAAATCGAATTTACGAGCAATTCTTACAAAGTCCAAAATCAGATACAAGATTTCCAAACACTATTAAGATTTTTAGAAACACGATTTCAGTCATTAGAAACAATATCTAACACTAGAAGAAAAGTTCAGTGGTCAACCATGAGAAAACGCATCAACACAATTGTATGTCAATATTTTACACAAACACACTGTTCAAGAAACAAAAATTCAAGAAACTCACGTCACAAGAGAGAGCGAAATTTATTAAAGAAAAGAATCTGTGTTACAATTGTTTATCACATGACAATAAAACACAATGTCAAAGTAAAAACCGTTGCAAAACATGCAATAGAGCTCATCATACACTGTTGCATTATGATAAGTCGAAACGTTACGAAAAATCATCTACAAGAGGAACTACTGAGGCCAGTATTCGCACAACCGCAGCCTTGAATGACAACTTGACACGAAACAATGGTCCCAGGAACAAAAATGAAAGCTCAGTACTGCTAACTACTGCACTGGTGAAAGCAACAACACGAAATAAGACAAATGAGTTGTTACGAGTTCTTATTGATTCAGGATTACAAGCATCGTTTATAACAGAGCATGCAGCACAGTTACTTGGTCTTCTAAAACAGAAGGTACATGTAGAAATCAATGGATTGGGAAACGAAACACCAAAAATTGCTACAAGTAGGATTACAGATCAATTAACACCTCGTTTTCCCAGTCTATTCTACATGAATGTCGATCTACTCATTTTAACTGAATTGACTCACGCAATGCCGCAACAGAATATCGAAATAAACATGGACGAATGGACAAACCAAGTACTAGCCGATCCTACATTCAACACACCTGCACCTATTGATATTCTTATTGGAGCTGAAGAATATGGTCAAATCATATCAAGTGACATCCGAAAAATAGAAAACTGTCTTCTAGGACAAAGCACAGAATTTAGTTGGTCTAAAATTTACTGTTGTTTTACAGCCTTTACACTTTCAGATTTCAGTTTGTTCCCGAAATTGAGGTTTTGAAAAGTCTACATTTATCATCAGAGATCGAAACTTCGGCTACTGTTCGCAGTTGAATCAACAATAAACAAGAAAGTTTTTCCATGGAATGAAGAAACTGTTTCAGCGTTTAGAAAAATGTGTTGCACAAAATAATTATCTGTATTGGTAGTATAATAAATTTACTTTTATTTAAATTATGAAACTGATTTCATAATTTTGCCTCTTCTTATTCTTATATTATAGAATTCGAGTCCTTATATATCAACCCGCTCTCCTATAAAAAAATTCAAAATTAGGTATAATCTTACTATTATTCCGTAAAATAAATATATAAAATTTATATGTGATTAAATAATAATAAATTCATTTGTGAATGGGAAAAATTACAATGTGTAATTCTTTATTTTACTACTGAGTCTGTACATTTACAAGTTTTATTTGAATTGAAGAGTTTTGGCTGGCAAACTTGCCTTGTTAGTAATTTCAAAATGCTACCCTTGTCATATGCATAAGTTTGAACCTTCAGTGAACAATTACATAACTTATTCATAACTTCTGGGGAATGTTCTTTGTGTCATCAAAGGTACCTGAAAGCTTGTATAATTCTATATTAAACAATTCATAATTATTTATTCATACTAAATAAACTACAAATTAAAACTCATTTGTAATCCAAGAAACTTTACAGAGATATTGACTCGATGGAAATATTTTAGAACTTTCTTATTGTTACAGTTACATATGTAACAACATATTTCCCGATGAATAAAGTAATTATTTCCGCATCTTTACTATATTTACTTTGAAGAAACATAAATAATCTGACGTCGTTTTATGCTAATGTTATTAGTATTATTATTATATTATCTTACATTTTCAAGCATTACGAAACGTTAGGAGTTAAAAGGACTTCTGTACTAAAACTTTAATATTCTATTAATTAGCTCGTTTTATAAACATATTTAAATATTCAAAACTACGGGAAAGTTAAATATTTACAAAATTGGCTTTGTACTTTAACATTTACATTTTCTATCTGTTTAGGTAACTTTTGTATTTTAAAGTGTGCGAGGTATGACAATTAAATAACGAGATTGGTCTGAAAAATAAATGGAAATTTCCTTCAACATCCAACCCTATCCAGAACTTGTATAAAGTTACAAGCTGTTCATCAACCGTCATACACAAATTTGGTACATACGCAACGCGCAAATAAGTATTCCATAACTCAAAGCATTCCCGCATTGGCGCTATTTTGTCGCCACTCCTATTTCTTCGTCGTTCCGCTGCATCGTCGAATCTAAGTATACGAAGTATATTTTGAAATCTATTTCGAGCGATAATAGTACCAAAGATTTTTCGAGCATTGTTTTTGCTCCAAAGTTGGGTTAAGGTATGGTTTCGCTTGCGCGTCCGGCGGTAACCTCCGACCGTAACTTTTAACGAAAACACACCGACGATACCGCCGGTCGTTACCGACAGCGGTATCGTCTTTGTGTTTTCGTTAAAAGCGTCCGCGTTCGCATGTCAGTTGAGTCTTGTGGGGTCGCTCGTTCGGTATGGATCGAAAACAACTCGCTGCTATGCTCTTACTAGAAGATGAAGAAGAAGAGGATTTGTTTTTATTAAGAAAAAAGCGAAAAAAAATTGATCCCATTTTTAAATAAAGAAGCGCAGAAGGCTACCACAGCATTTTAATCAATAAACATTTGAATTTAAATGAAAAAAAGTTTAGAGCTTTTTCTAGGTTGAATGCAGACCAGTTTCAATTTGTTTTAAACCTAACACGCAATCATCTTAAAAAATGTCGACAACGTTTGTGAAATACCCAATTACACCACATGAAAAATTGGCAATTACTTTAAAGTAAGTGTATATTGTTTTGAATTTTATTATTAAACAAGCTATTAAAATTAAACAAACAAATATGTATTCCATTACAAAACTTAAATTTGTGGGTTTTACAAAGAAACAAACTAAAATTACAACGTAACGAATAATAATGTAAAACAAAAGTTATATGACTTATAACCGAAGCAAAGCAGTTTGGCTATCTGTACCTTCTGCAGAACCGGGGGATACTAGGCTGTAGCCCTCTAGCAGTGAGGTTTGTTCGGGAATGTTTGTATTCAATTCCGCAGAGGGTTGCTGTATAATTATGTCAAAACGTGCACGTGATTGAAAATCGGACACAACGGATAGAACTTTCATCTGAAGTTCTGTTACTAAATGAGGTGGCAGTGTCTTTACTTTAAGAGCTATACTTTTAAAAAACAAGTCAACTTCATCGTCTTCCTTTTGATTGCATATCCCTTGCAACAACTCCATCCTTTGTTTTGATCTTTCTTCCATTCCTGCTTGCATTGTATTCTGCTTTTTTTTAACTCTAAGTGTACGGCTGCATGGAGTGCTGCTCCTGGAAGTTCCACCTGATTCAGATGGTGGCTCACTTGCATCTGAAAATTTTTCATCATGGCAAGAAATGTCTTCTTCGTCCAAAGTAGGGTGAGTTTGATTAATTGACTGAGTGTCTGCTTCATCCTCATAGGTAATACTGGTATATGATCTAAAAAATAATAATGACAAGATGATGGAAAGATATAACCTAAAATGAGTAAAAACCTGCCGCCTTTCGCTCTTTACGAAATCGAGAAAAGTTAATCTCGCAAAAAGAGGCCATTTTTTTGGCGATAAGTTGCTGCACTGCCAGTTCTCATTTTTGTGTTTTTTTTATGCTTCAAATAATTGTCCCTAACATTTTTCCATCTTGCTTTACAATCGTCACCTAAAATAAAAAATCTTAATAAACAATACATTTTTGTTGCAGGTATATGGCAGCAGGAGAATCATTTAGATCGCTGTGTTTTGCCTTCAGAATATCTCACAGTTATATTTCTATCATCGGTCGAGACACATTGGAAGCACTGTATAGACACCTACCACCAATTTTTTTTTAGCGCCACCAAGCAAAGACCAAATAAAGCAAAATGCACTAGATTTCTGGAACAAATGGAATTTTCCTAATTGTATTGCAGCTGTAGACGGCAAGCATATAAGAATTTTTTGCCCAAAAAATAGTGGATCACTGTTTTTTAACTATAAAGATTATTTTTCCATCGTTTTACTTGCTTGCGTAGATGCAAATTACAAATTTGTATATGTCAACGTTGGAGCATATGGAAAAGAAGGAGACAGTAGCATCTTTTCAAAATCTGAAATAGGAAAACAAGTATAGTCAGGACAGCCATTTCCACCAGATGAACGTTTGTCAGGTTCTGACAAAGTCTTGCCCTATGTGATGCTTGGTGACGATGCATTTCGTTTAGAGGACGTGGAGGATTTGCACAGACAGAGGGCTTTGCAGGGAGGGATCAATTCATGAATTATTTTAACAAGAAAGGAGAAGTTAATTGGCAAAATTTTCGCGTCAGTAGAACAAGTAGTACAATTAACTAAATATTTTTAACATGGCGTGCCGTCAGGGGAGCTTCAGTTAGTATTAGTCTCATTATTGTAAAATTTAGTCAATAAAATAATGTTATTACTTTATTAAGTAATAAACAACCGTTTTTTAACGTATTTTCTAACAAAAATGCGGCGCTGTGCCCTACAAATGTTTTGCACCCCTGACATAAGCACGGCACGCCACTGGTTTCTAATACAAACTAAATTTTATTTATAAATTATAAAAATTAATACTTACTGTTTTTTTCCTACATGTAAAGCTATTTTATTCCAAATAGAATCCCTTATAGATAAATCTTTGTAGTCTTTTTGTTCAGCATCATAAAGGGAGGCATACTTTCTAACTTCCTCAATAAATATTTCGTCATCAGTAGCCGAAAATTTCGGAGCCATAATGAAAAGGAACAGTAAAAACCGGTTTAAAAAAAGACAAAGCACTGAACAATCGCGCGACCGACGGCGGCTAGACTGCTAGTGGAGCAGTCATGAAACGAACGGCCACCGCCGGACGTAGGATCGCGTCGGTGAGACGCTTAAACGAAAACAGCGCCACCTAAAATGCATTGAAGCAGAGCATTACCGACAGCGGTTACCGTCGGAGGTTACCGCCGGACGCGCAAGCGAAACCATACCTTTACGTCCGCATTATAAGATTTGTATACACCTATTAGTATCAAAACTCCAATAAATTTCTTCAATTCTTGGGCATCCATTTTTATTAAATTTTTGCCGAAAACAATCTTTCCTTCCTCATTCGTCCACTTTAGGATAATATCAAGCAGAGATTTACGAAAATAAATCAAAAAAGAAGAAGCAGGTGTATCGATCTCGCGATTTCCAAAACGTGTTGGGCCTGAACGTTCTCGTAAAATATTGTGTCGTGGTTGTCTTCCGTGATGAGGTGAAATAGGATCTTGGCACCAAACAACTTGTTTGTTCTTTGATTTAAAAGAATTAGCTCCAGCTGGATTTCTGTTGTGGTCATCATCGCTGCTCTCAGCAGATTCTTCGCTATCTGATTCTTCTGCTGTGCTTGTATCACCTCCATCGATGAGGCCCTCGGCTGCATCTACCTCTCCATCGTCGCCTGAAGCTTCATATCCGCTATTGTATTCAAAGTCACTCATTTCGGCTACTATCGCTTCTAGCTGTTGTTGTGTAAGGTATTCCTTATTTCTACAAGCCATTTTGCGTAATAAGTAAAACGCAAAGTAGAAAATAGCTGCAATAAAAGATTCAGAAATAACTATCTGATAATTGATAAAAAATGATGCTAAAATATCAAATCACACATCACAACTGAACAAAATATTAATTTTGTCTTATCCACAGTAACAAAGTAACACTACACAGATTCGGCAAGCACTAATGCATTGTTCACGACGTGCGGCTATAAATATGCTGAAACACGTAAAGTCCCTAAAATCCGCATGATAAACGGATTTACCATTTCTGTATAACGGGTGTTCATTTAAAAAGTCAATCTAGTAGCATGTGATTTACTGAGAAAATTTTGAAGTATGTCGTAAATTAAAATTTACTACTTAACCTACGAAGTCGTATATTTTGACAGTTTCATACATACAAATAAATAACAAATGTGATTGACATTATCAAATGTCATTTGGATTTACGTTTACGGAGCAACAAACACATACTAATATACAGACTCATTCATTTTCGGCCCTCACCATGGTGATCTCTCTTATTATTGGAGATAGAGTATAGGTTTAAATTTTGCAAAGTTGTTAAATTTTGTGTTTGTTATAAATCCGTAAAGAAAATAGACCTGTGACAAATGACCTTCGTTATTAAAAAAAGAGCGCGAAAACCCCATTTTCTTCTTTTACCTGTAACACTGACATTTCGCCTTGTAGATAAAAAATAAAAACACACCCTTGTGGCCATTTCTAAACCTCTATCCAGTGGTGTACTCTAAATTTTTATACGACGTTTCGTTTCTTTCTGGCCATCATCAACTATCTAATTTCTTATAGGCGCCATATTGGATTTAGACATCTTCAGAAAGAGTTTTTTTTCTGATTTCAACCATGTACCACATGCTGACTATAGTATTTTACATTAGGTTTTATTTGAAAGAATAAATTATAAGATTAAATAAGGTAGCCTTTGGAATTTCAATCTGTCAAACATTTCATTTATTGTACACTAATAATACAAAAATGTCATACACTAACGAAGAGAAACGAGATATGATAAGTATTTTTTATTCTTCGAAACGAAATTCAACAGTGGCGAGTACAAGATAACAAAAACATTAATAAAAATACATAGAAAAGTAAACAATAAACAATTACAGTAAATGTTCAATTATCTGGCCATCTTCGGTAATGCACAATTGGGCACGCCTTCTGGCATTTTGTACTACCCTTTGTATAGTTCTTCTAGGAACTGCATCGAAGGCATTCTGAAGTCTGTCTCGTAATTCTTCCACGTTTTATGGCGCATCTACTTTATAAATATTATTTTTAACATATCCCCATAAAAAAAATCTAGCGGATTTAAATCAGATGATCTCGCAGGCCATTCAACAACTCCCCTATTTCCAATCCAACGGTTTGCAAACTCTTGATTTAAGAAATTTCTAACAACAGCTGCATTGTGTGCTGGTGCGCCATGTTGTTGCCACCATAAATATTGTAATTGATTTAATGGGATATTGTCGTCAAGATAGTCAGATACGTATGTACGTAAAATGTTTAATTATCTTTCTCCATTTAAATGTTCTTCATACATAACTGGTCCTAAGAGACGATTTGCCAAAAACATAACTGGTCCTAAGAGACGATTTGCCAAAATACCCATCCAAACGTTTATTCCAAAACGATGTTGTGGTCTTCTAGCCCTGTTTTGTCGGGGATTTTGTACTGCCCAATAGTGCTCCGTATTTCTGTTGAACATTCCAGAATTTGTAAATTTTGTTTCATCTGACCAGATGATTTTGCTTAAAAAATTTTCGTCATTTTCTATCCTTCCCATTAACTAATTACAATATTCTAGCCTTCTCAAATTATCTCCAGGCAGTAAAGAGTGACTAACATGGATCCTGTATGGTTTAAACCTACTTTTATGTAAAGTTCTCCAAACTCTGGACTGGCACAAATTTAATTCTGACGCTACTTCGCGAGTAGAAATTGATGGATTATTATTTATCTATAAAAATATAAGATTAACATGAAATTTGAAAACACGCTTTTAATTTACCATTTGTAAAATATCTTGTCGATTTTCATTTAAATTCCTGTTGTCTTGACCATTACGCGGCTTAGTAAACGATCCATTCTAGACCAAATTTCTGTCGAGATTCAGAAAAATGGTACGATGAGGCTGTTGTCGTTCTGGATATAATTGTAGATGTCTTGTACTCGCTACTGTTGAATTTCGGTTCGAAGAATAAAAAATACTTATCATATCTCGTTTCTCTTCGTTAGTGTATGACATTTTTGTATTATTAAGGAACAATAAATGAAATGTTTGACAGATTGAAATTCCATGGCTACCTTATTTAATCTTATAATTTATTCTTTCAAATAAAACCTAATGTCAAAAACTTTAGTCAGCATGTGGTACATGGTTTAAATCAGAAAAAAAAACTCTTTCTGAAGATGTCTAAATCCAATATGGCGCCTATAAGAAATTAGATGGTTGATGATGGACAGAAAGAAACGAAACGTCGTATAAAAATTTAGAGTACACCGCTGGATAGAGGTTTAGAAATGGCCACAAGGATGTGTTTTTATTTTTTCTCTACAAGGCCAAATGCTGGTGCTACAGGTAAAAGAAGAAAATGAGGTTTTCGCTTTTTTTTTAAATAACGAAGGTCATTTGTCACAGGTACATTTTCTTTGCGGATTTATAACAAACACAAAATTTAACAACTTTGCCAAATTTAAACCTATACCCTATCTCCAATAATAAGCGAGATCCCCATGGTGAGGGCCGAAAATGAATCAGCCTGTATATGCGTCTTATTCTATCAAAATTTCAAAGTAACCTAGATTGAGTTTTCAAATGAACACACGTTACATCGGGGAATGCCAAGAAAGGTTTATCAGCAGCGGGGAACTCCGGAATTTATAAGCGATCTACAATCATTGTAAGACATACTCGCTTTACCTACATTTATGCAGTACACGCTATATAGGTCCAACCCGGTTGGTAAATCGCGGAATTTTTTTTTGTACTGCCAAAACCATTATTTCTTTTGTCAAAATTTTTAAGATATAACTCGTACTTAAAAAGTCTGTTTTTACCAGTAAATTAGCCCAACCATAAGTACGATAAAACAATGGTTAGAAATCGTTTCGGGTCCATTGGACCCGCTCGGTAGTCCTAGGGTTAAATGACCAGATTTTTAGATTTAAACAACTCCTCTCTACTAATAAAGATTGGAAAAATTCTTGCAGCACCTTATTTTCTCCATAATTTGTACATAAATATTAAAACTTGTATTTTAAATATTCAGTTTTTTTATCCAGCTGATGAAGCCATTGTATGTCTAAACAATATCGTAGTGGATTTACAATAAAAAAAAATTTAAACTAGATGTTTTGTACTTATTTCTTAGGGTAATATTTAGCTGACTATTTACAGAAGGGGAGTACAATATTATGTTAATGTACTGGCACATTTCGTTGCAGTAATTTGAAAAAAGCGATCGCATTTATTTAAAAGGTTTGTTTCATCGGAATAACGCCATCACTCTTCATCCGCTATGGCAATCGCTAAATTTGTAGGAGTTGCTGCCTCATTCATCATATTCACCAAATCTAATTGAAGAGTGGAAGTACCAAAGGCACTAAGTGCCAAAATCTGAGTTTTGTAGATATTTACTTAAAAAGGTTGTAAGTCCCATCGCCAATGTACGAGCAAGGGTTATAAGTGTAATTTTATTTCTAAGTTTTAGTAAAGTAAAACTAGATGGCGCTCAGCACTATGTCCTGGACTATGTCAGCACTATGTCCTTTTTATTTTGAAAGGGTATAAGTTCCAAAGTCGGGTTGAATGTGTAAGCGTGATTGTTTGTTTTTAAACGTTTATTGGACAAGAAATTGCAGTGTAAACATGGAAGTTGTGCAAGAAAAGACTAAAGGAAGGAGCAGAAGGAGCAGGAGGAGCAGAAGGACAGCAGAGAATGAAAAAGAATGCTGGGAAGGCATATATTAATAGGAAGAAGAAAGAAATTCGTCCGAAAAATCCACCTAATCAAGAGGTAAGAAATTTTAGGTTATGGCGGTAGTTTAAGATTATTATGCAAATAGATAGTGACTCCTCGTCCGTTGAACGGGCGGCGTATTTAGGTTTGCTGTAAAGTTAAACGGACGGTGAGTGATAAACGTAAATGTAAAAATATTTTATTGACCTGCACCTAAATATTTGCGTATCTCTTTCAGGAGTCGTGTAAATGTTATTTTGACTGCAAAAAAAATAACGTACGAGCGAAAGCTTCAACTATTTGAGAGATTTTATGCTGAAAACAACAAAACGCAAGGGACGTATCTGATGGTCCCAATAAATTTAGTCAGAGTAAAAAGACGTCGCCATGGAAATTATGAAACTACCGCAGATAGCAAAAGGCAAATTTCCATATCCTACACACTTCCAGATCAAGATGGAAATTTTGTGCATGTATGCAGAAAGACATTTATGAATGTTTTTGATTGTACTCAGAAGCGTTTGGTTGGTTTCATAAATAAGAAAAAAATGGGAGATACCACATTTACTGATAGGCGTTCTAACAATAAGCCAAGCAAGTTCACGGAAAACGACCGCCAACTGATCCATCAACATATAAACTCCATCCCTAGAGATGTTTCACACTATTCACGTGCAAAATCAGAAAAGCAATATCTCAGTTCTGATTTAATATTCATCGACTTTATAAAGCATTTTTGGCGAAAAACAAAGAATCTTCTGTAAGTTATAAGTTTTATAGAGGTGTGTTTAAGAAGGATTTCCCGAATCTAAACTTTCATCGTCCTAGAGTCGATACATGTCATACCTGCGATAGGTTAAATTGTGAGGCAAATCAAACTTCTAGTGCTGGCTACAGTGCGAAACAACAACTCAACCTTCACCACCGAAAAGTACAACAAAGTCTGGAATATATGAAGAACCAAACCGCAAATTCACAACTTCCTGGTAGTGACAAATGGTGCATTTCGTTTGATCTCCAACAAGTTTTATTTGTTCCTACGTTGACACATTCAGATATGTTTTATCTGTCTCAACTATCTTGTTACAACCTGGGAATACATTTGTCGGACTCTAACCATGCTTTTATGTGTATGTGGCATGAAGGTGTAAGTGGACGTGGAGGCAATGAGGTAGCATCTACCCTCCTCAAACTTTTAAATTCCGGTGTCACACCAAAAAAACATTTGCTACTATGAAGTGACAACTGTGCGGGGCAGAACAAGAACAGAATGGTAATATTTGTTTTAGTGTCCCTTGCTCTTCATAAAGTTTTTGAGACAATAGAGTATAACTTTCTAATAAGTGGTCACAGTTTTATGGCTTGTGACCGAGACTTCGCTCTCATCGAAAAAAGAAAGCGTGTTATGAAGGCAATGGTGCCAAATGATTTGCAGAATGTAATAACTTCCGCAAAATATGATCCGCCATTCGAAGTTATTGACATGTCTGTAAACGGATTTTGGGATATAAAAGAAGCTGCTGACACATTTCTCAACACTAAATCCTTAAATATCAGTAAGGCAGTAAGAATAAAGATTGATTATAAAAATCCAATACTACTTCATATAAAAGAAGCTTTCTCCGAGTTAGAAGCCTGGAAAAAAAATCAATGTATTGAAGAAAGGAAAAACCACGGAAGATCTAAGATCAGCACAAATAAAACCTTTACCACCTGAGAATAAGATTACCGCTAATAAAAAAAAAATCTCTATCGTCAATGATTCCTTACCTGGAAAATCCTGAACACAAAATATTTTATAGAGAACTTCTTAATTTAGATGAAGAAAGCTTGGGGCCAAGCAGCAGCTCAACTCACCTTTAATTAGTACTTATAACCTTTAGGTTGTGAGGTACTTAAGACAAAATTTTGGTTTTTGCTTATAACCTTTCTAGGAATCATAGTTTGGCACTTATGCTCTTTCAGTTTTAGTTCTAAACAAACTTCAATATTTTATTTTTTTGATAGAAACATTAAGTTTGTGTTCTACCAGTTACTATTTCTAGATGCTAGGAATCGTTTTAAAATGTTTATAATAGAAAAAATAAAAAAATTTTGCTTTCTAAAGTTGTTCTCTTAATTATCTCTGAATTATGAATATGGCACTTAGTGCCTTTGGTACTTCCACTCTTCAATTGTATAAAATTCGATAGAATATTCAAAAATAAGATACATTTTTTGCTCTAAAATAAGTACTCCAATGAAAAGACACTCACCCTCGTAGACTAATACTTAAATCTGCTAAAAGCACTTTCAATAACAACGTTAATAATGTATTTTATAACCGCAATAGTAAACAGCCGTTTGTTACGCATATTGATATCTAAACACTGAACAACGTATCATTTGTAGTATGCTCCACTATACAAGGTTTGGGCCTGGTCCTTCCATTATTTTCTCATAATTGAACTAGAACGTTATTAGTCGGCAATGCGGAAATGTTCGGTGGGATTCTAAATTATGGACCGTTATAACAGCCCAGCGTATCGGCGTCAAAGCGAACCCAAAATATATTCTTGACCTAATTTTCATGAAAGAGTTTTGTGTGTTTTCCGAATTTAAAAGCAAAGTTGTGTTTCTATTCCTTACGTTCGTTCTTTACTCCTATGTTCATGAATA
This sequence comes from Melolontha melolontha, assembly GCA_935421215.2. Lineage (NCBI taxonomy): Eukaryota > Metazoa > Arthropoda > Insecta > Coleoptera > Scarabaeidae > Melolontha > Melolontha melolontha. The sequence continues at coordinate 16,910,443 of OW285237.1, read as the reverse complement.
ATTAATCCGAGAATATCTTCCGACTTGAAAAGAGGGTAGGCTAGAACGGCGAAGTTGTAAAACATTATATAGACTATAAATCGGAAATCTTTTTGTTGTTCTATTGTGTTTTAAATTTGTTTTGCCTGTGCTTCTGAATTTGTGTTTTTTTTCTATTTTGGTTTGATTTAATTCAGGCAGCACAATAAAAGACGAACTATTGAAACGGTCCATTTTACGTTCTATATAATTTTATTCCGCGAAAAAATATGCAAACTGTAAGTGATAAGATATTGCTTTATTTCAGTTTTTAGGCTTGCTAATCTGCCATGTTATGCATTCAATTTTAATTTAATTACATTAAATATTTATCGAAATTAAAACAGTACATTATAAACAATATTAAACAATTCAAGAGTATTAATAACATACGAAGAAACGTTTTTATATTTCCGGACTAGGCATGAAAACGAAAGATTAGAGCATTAATAAAAGCTTATTCTTCAATATAGTTTCCCTACTTTCGGATACAGGTATTGTACCATTTCAAAATATATATACGGATTATCTACGGTTGTCGCCGCCTCTTCGCCCACAGTTTCCATATATTTCTGTCATGTCTTCCTCTAAATTTCATTTCAATAACCTTAATTCCTTAATTCATAGTAATAATATTCTATTTGTTTCTCTGCAAAATGGTCTCTACAGGCTGTAAATTAATCGTCCCCCCTAAATTTTACCACCCTAAATATTTTTGTCTGAGATTCGGAAACAAAAGGTAGTTAGCTACTGGGCGCTTAATCTGACCTATATGATGGGTGCCTAAATTAGTCAAAACCACTACCAGCGAGAGAAGGCTTTAAAAGTTTTGAACGGTGAACATTAATAGAATCACGAAGACGAAGACGAAGAAGACGAATAAGACGAAGAAGACGAAGAAGACGAATAACACGAAGACGACGAAGAAGACGAAGAAAACGAAGAAGACGAAGAAGACGAATAAGACGAATAAGACGAAGAAGACGAAGAAGACGAAGAAGAGAAGAAGACGAAGAAGACGAAGAAGACGAAGAAGACGAAGAAGACGAAGAAGACGAAGAAGACGAAGAAGACGAACAAGGCGAAGAAGACGTAGAAGACGAAGAAGACGAAGAAGACGATGAAGACGAAGAAGACGAGGAAGACGAAGAAGACGAAGAAGACGAAGAAGACGAAGAAGCAGAAGAAGAAGCAGAAGAAGAAGCAGAAGAAGAAGCAGAAGAAGAAGCAGAAGAAAAAGCAGAAGAAGAAGCAGAAGAAGAAGCAAAAGAAGAAGCAGAAGAAGAAGCAGAAGAAGAAGCAGAAGAAGAAGCAGAAGAAGAAGCAGAAGAAAAAGCAGAAGAAGAAGCAGAAGAAGAAGCAAAAGAAGAAGCAGAAGAAGAAGCAGAAGAAGACGAAGAAGAAGAAGAAAAAGAAGGAGAAGAAGCTGAAGAGGGCGAAGAATATACTTAAAATGTGTCAAATATTTTACTGCGATAAATTAACTCCTATATAAAAATGTCCATTTGCGGGTGACATTTTTATCACTTTGACAGCGATAAAAACCTACATAGCTTTTTATCACCGATAAAAATGCTTCTTCCTCCGATAAAAATGCTTCTTCCTGTTACATATCTAGTAGCCCTGCATCACTTAATTTATTTTGGCAGCTGACAGGTAATAACTATTAAGTATCGTTGAACGTAAAATGTACGAGTCGGTTTGGGGAAATTTCAACAAATATCAAAAGATCAATACCGCAATACACAAGAAATACAAAATCGTCAATATGGAGACAATTTCAAAAGTTTTATTCATGTCGTTAATTTATCTTGCCAAAAAACACTCGATCTTTTCTTTCAATCGGATAAATTTCTTTTTAACTCAATATTTTTCCAATCAGTAATTGCGCTCGAAAAACTTACATTAGACAAAATCGCTCGACCTTTCGGTCTCGCGATTTTTTCATGTAAGTTTTTCTCGTCAAATTACTGATTGGCAAAATAATTTCGTTGCAAAGAGAAATTTATCCGATACAAAAAAAGTTCTTGTGTTTTTACTTATGAAAATAAAGTAAGTGAAAGTGTAGGAGACGATTTAGTTATGTTAGCAACACCCAGGTCCACTACACCTTTTTTAAAGTATATCAAAACGAGCTAAGTGAATAAGTCGTTTTGTTTTCGCAAATAGCCGTCGAATTTGATTTTTTCCATTTTCCTTAGTTTGCCTTTTTTATTTCCTTCTCCACCCTGAAAATTATTGCTGCTCAGCTCTTTCCGCTAATTCTATTATTGCTCTTGCTCTATTTATGCCGTGTTAAGTACTTTGAAAAATGTCCATAATTTTCTCATTTGTTCTTCTATGCCATTGTATTAGGTTGTCTCTTACACGCTCAAACATTTTTCTTGAATCTTTCTTGTTGACAAGCTTTCGACTCTTTATTTCTACCTACTTAAGAAAACAATTTAATTGTCGAAAAACGTATTTAGGATGCAAATACTAATTACGTTTTATGCCTTTCTTAAATAACCCTCAGGAATGAAGTCATGATAAAATTAAGAATTCATAAACTGATCGATCATTTTTTCCTAAATCAAAAATTCGTGCTCTTAACACATTTTTATAACACTTATTTACTTTCCCTATCCAAAAAATTAATAAATTGTCCTTAGAAACACAACCAGCTCGCATTTAATTATAAATTCGGAAAGCCTTCCTCAAGAACCGAGGTTGATTCACCGCAAAATGAAATTTCTTCTTATGTTTGTGATTTTATTTGTCCTTTTTATAAGTACGACTGCAGGAAGGAGAAAAGAAAATGAACAATAGGCGTAATAAATCGTTGTATGTGTGCGCGCACTATAGAATGAAAGCTTATTGAAAAAAGAAAAGACTGAAAGGACAATAAAAAATAAATCTTCGAGCTCCTTTTTCAGAGCAGATTACAATCGCGACAGTGAGAAAATAATCTGTTGGCTCTGTATACGCTTTTATTATGTATACAGTCTGTAGGTCAAGAAAAACAAGCCCGAGAAATACGCGTTAGCGTTTTCTTAAATCTATGAAGTGGAATTGGCGCCTATTATTTTTGGTGTAATTAGAATTTAATTGAGCGAATGTAAAAATGCTTTCCAAATAGTATCATACATACATTAGATCTTGCGGATAAAATCACCTCAACGCCTTCGAAAGATAACATTCTCAATTATTTGTATTCTATTTAACGGAAATATTCAAATACTTTTGGAAATAAAACTAAACTATTATATTTGCAGTAGCAAAGTCGACGTTTTCACAAAAATTAACCAAATATTCTAATGTCTTATATAACACAGGCCTGCATAAAATTTGTGATGACGTGATTTTTGTTTGTTCAGCTCAGCTTTTATAGATTTTTTTTGCACAAAAGAAAAAGAAAAAAATATTAAAAAAAACTTATAATAGGCGTTTTAATACATTTTAAAATGAATGTACTACTTCAAATTCTAGGTATTAATCCAAAAATGATTTTTTGTTGTGGTTTTAAAGAAATTTGTTAAATAGGTTCTCATTATCTGATGTAAATCTTTTATTACATGTATTAATTTTGGACAAGATTTCCGGGAATTTTTACCTGCTAAATCCTATTTATTATGCTTTCACTTTATTAGTACTGCGAAGAAGAATTTCAAGTTTATCACTCCAAACAAAATGTATATTTTAATGTCATTTACTTCATTATAGCTCTGAGTGTCGATCAGTAAACAAGTACAATTAATTTGTCTTTAGTGTTGTGCGTGGTATTTGATAAATAAACATTGCTGAAAAATATATCTAGCCGATGTTGCAAAAACAAACCAGATGATTTCTGTTATATTTGTGGATATTTCGTCTTGAAAAAGTTTAAGAGACCAATTGGTGAATTTGTGAAAAATGCATATTATGCTTATTTCAAAATCAAATTAGGAGATCAAGATAAAGATTGGGCACCGCACGTTGTTTGTAAGGTATGTGAAAAAGGTTTAAGACATAGGACCAACGGGAATGGAAAAAGCCTTCCTTTTGGAATACCGATGGTTTGGAGAGAACAGCAAAATCATCATGAAGATTGCTACTTTTGTCTTTGTGATATTAAGGAGCATAATAGAAAAACTTTGAAACATATTTTGTACCCAAACAATATTAAATGAGCTATCAGACCAGTTCCTCACAGTGATCATGTACCTATACCTATACCCCCCAAAGTACTACAAGAAGATATTGGAAACCTCTTCAATTTCCGGCTCCGTACAGATGGATAGTGATTTTGAACTATCAACCTCAGGTCAAAACCAACCTCAGCTATTTTCGCAAGCCGAACTGAATGATTTAGTAAGAGATTTGGTATTTTCAAAAGAACTTTATGAAGTACTGGGGTTTAGGTTGAAACAAAAAAATTTGCTTGCCCCAGAAACTACCTTCTCTTGGTATATAAATCGTGAGGCTGGATTTGTAAAATATTTTGCACAAAACGGACCACTCGTGTACTGCCAAGCAATTGCTGATCTACTTACTTTCCTCGGAGCTCCTGAGTACACACCTTCTGACTGCAGACTTTTCATCGGCTCTTCAAAAAGGAGCCTTAAAGCTGTTCTTTTACATAATGGCAATGTTTTGCTTCTGTTCCGGTCGGCCATTCTGTTCATTTAAAGGAAAACTATGAAAATTTACATGAATTACTATTAAGAATACAATATGAAAATCACAACTGGGAAGTGTGTGGAGATTTAAAAATTTTAGGCTTTCTCTTGGGTCAGTAGTCTGGATATACTAAATTTCCATGTTTCCTGTGCGAGTGGGATAGCAGAAATCGAGAACAGCATTGGATAAAAAGAGACTGGCCACAAAGGGTGACTTTAACACCTGGAACCAAAAATGTAATTCGCGAAAGTCTTATTGACTCTCAAAAAGTGTTCCTTCCACCGCTTCACATAAAACTTGGACTTATGAGACAATTTGTTAAGGCATTAAACAAAGAAGGAAATTGTTTTAAATATTTGTGTAAAACATTTCCGACTCTGTCAGAGGCAAAATTAAAGGAGGGAATCTTTGTAGGCCCGCAGATTAGGACTTTGGCGAAAGATCAAGAATTTGAAAATGTGGAGGAAGATAAGGAAAAACCTGCATAGCATGCTTTTAACGAAGTTGTACATAAATTTCTAGAGAATTATAAAGACACAAACTATGTTGAGATCGTTGAAAATATGCTGGAAAAATTCAGGATTCTTGGTTGCAATATGAGCATAAAAATTAACTTTTTACATTCCCATTTGGACTATTTCCCAGAAAACCTTGGGGACGTGAGTGAAGAGCAAGGAGAAAGATTTCACCAAGATATTAAAGAAATGGAAAAAAGATACCAAGGGCGCTGGGACACAAAAATGATGGCCGATTACTGTTGGACATTGAGAAGAGATCTTCGTTTAGCTGAATATGACAGAAAAACAACCAAACGAAGCTTTTCTGAAAAACTAAAACGTTTTTTTAAGAAGCATATAGAATAAATAACAATTTCTAATAGTTTCTATGTGTATATTTTTGTATTTTTTTAAATATAAAATATAACTAGCTTATAAATGAAATAAATCGTGTTTTTTCTATATTTTCTGATTTTACAGGTTTGAAAAATAACCTTACGTGATACAAAAAAAAATAGAAGCAGATTTGAAATCAGCGCTACCCAATTACTAGAAAACAGTTAAAATTTTTAAATCAACATTCAAAGAGTGAAAAATGCAGGTCTGTGTAATCTATCAATTGTACTGTATTGGCCTATGCTAATGATATTAAAAGTTTGAGTTATTAAAACTCACTAAGCATTGCTAATATAGGCGGTTGCGCAGCTGTAGTGTACAAATAATTTAACAAGCTCCGGTATATATGATTCAAGTTTAACATTTAAGCGTGTATCAATGTTGTCATAATATTTATTAAAATAAAATAACTTTAAATTTGAAATGCAGAGTATTTATATTTATCTGAATAAATATATTTTGCATTTTACACATCCACATCAACAAACTGAAAGCCTACTATATTCTCGAATCAGTAAATACATAGCGTTCGCTACACATATATCGGCGAAATTTACGAGTTCATTTCGAAGATGCTTCTGGAAAAGAGGGTACTGGGTAAAAATAAACTTCCACTAGTCCTCATACATCAATATCAGCTGCTCGTCACACGAAATGAGATACGTTCAATAAGCATTTCGGACCAACAGTTGCCCATCGACAATTCAGATAGCGGAAAACGAAGACAGATGAAGGCTAGCCTGACCAGATCTCCCCGGAGATTCTCAGATTTATATGGAAATTCAAAATCAATCGAGTGACCGGACTGTCGAACGATTGGTGTTGCTGTTCTGGTTACTAACTTCCGTTTTACAACATCTATCACATTTGTTATTCGAAGCAGATACAATAATGGTCTAAAATCTACAGAGAATTGAAATTCGGTAAAAGAAGAAGAAATTTGATTGTAAATTAAGAGATTGTCTAACGGAATTATTATGTGTAAACATAGAGAAATATATGCTTTTGAATTTGTTAAGTGTACTAGCAGAAGAACTAGATAGATTTTAATTCAAGTGAGAAATCGTTTATAAATTTTAAAAATAGAATATTATAGAGCCTGTTTAGGGACCGGACACGATGGGCCGATAACTCATCGCCCACTGGCGTACTATTGAAAATTTGTATTTTTAAAGAGTTTTTATAATTCGTCTATAAAATACGAAGTACGACTTTATTTGTTCATTTTGTAGTTCAAATTGAGTAAAGAAGTATTAATATTAACTAGCAATACTTTCTCAAGGTTCTTTTCTGTAAAATACATCCTTGTAGATATAAAACGCCATTTCTACATTCGCAACTGGTTATAGGTGCATACTGGAAATATTCTTTTATTTCAGCGTATTTAGCAGTTAGATTTTGAGTCATTGTCCCCATACACGATTGCCGCAATGTTATTAAATCTGGATTTCTATTAAAAACTGCGTCCAACTTTTGCCGAAGGCCACATTTGAAGTCAGTTGAAATACTTTTCAAATTATTAATAGCCACATCTAAGGTGGTTAATCCATCATTTAATTTGAGATTTTGATTTTTAAGACAAGTAATTAGTTTTGGCAAATTTCCGATGGGTTCCTGAAGAAACTACAACTGATTTTTTAAATTTAATTGAATCTGCCGATACTTGCTGGAAATCCATAATATGTAAATGGGATTTAAGTAAAACACTTATACTAATTTCCAGTATATATTACACTTTAATAAATTGACGACATGTTTCGCTACGATGTAGCTTCTTCAGATCTTATATTACTAATGAACACGCTCTTCACAAATGTATGGCTTTTTTCTAAACTATTTCAATGGTTGCACTTGTCTACATTAGAATCGTCTCTTACCGATATATCGTCTAAAGTTATTGTTATCTTAATATTTGATGAAACCAGTTTAAAAGTGGAGAATTATTAAGGTCTAATTGGTCATTTAACAATATATCTGCATATTTAAGTTTATTTATTTCTAAGGATTCCAGTAAATTTAACTTTAATCCTTTTTGTTGTGACTGTAAAATTTCAAAATCTGTATTGAAACTATGATTATTTTCCAACAAATGAAGTGCATAATTGGAATCTGTCTTTTTGTTAATAAAACTTTTAAAATGTTCCTGTATTCTTTTCTCAAAGCTCCTACCAGTTCGGCCTATGTATGTTTTAGGGCACTCTTTACATGTTAGTTTGTATACTCCGGATTTATTACTTTTGCTTGTCTTGGATTTATTATTTTTTATTTTTTATGAATTTCCCTGAAGAATTATTAGTTTTATAAGCTACATTTATATCTGTTTTTCGTAAAACTTTTCCTATTTTTTCACTTATCGGTCCTATGTATGTTACTAATTTATAATTGCTTGGTTTATCTTTTATTATTGGGTACATATTTTCTATTGCTTTCCTATATTTCTTTTTTCTTAAAATTGTATCTACTATATTTGGGTTATATCCATTATTTTGCGCTATTTGTTTAATGATATTTAATTCTTTAAAGAAGTTTTCATTATTTAAAGGTACTGATATTAATCTGTATATCATACAATGGAATAATGCTACTTTATGACTAACCGGGTGACAGGGACTATTGTGAATGATAACATCTGTGTGTGAGGGTTTGTGATATATTGAAAAGACATGTTTATTATTTTGTCTAGAAATTGTAAGGTCCAAGAAGTTTATACTATGATCTAATTCTTTTTCTATGGTGAACTTAATGTTTTGGTGTAGATTATTTATGTGTTAAAAAAATTGGTTTAATTGTCTATGTGTGCCTCTGAAACAAGCTAATACGTCATCTACATATCTGTGCCAGTATATAAAATATTTAAAATTGGGATGTTCTTTAATTTGACTTTCTAAATTATCCATAAAAATCTCTGATAATAACGGACTCAATGGGTTGCCCATTATTAGGCCATCATTACACGAATATATCTTACTGTCAAATTCAAAAGAGTTTTGATGTAAACAGATAGTTTTAAGAGAACTTATGATATCTAATTTTTTAACTATATTAACATTTTGAATTGTTAACAAATTCTCCGCCAAATTCACAATGTTAATATAGTTAAAAAAATTAGATATCATAAGTTCTCTTAAAACTATCTGTGTAGATCAAAACTATTTTGAATTTGACAGTAAGATATATTCGTGTAATTATGGCCTAATAATGGGCAACCCATTGAGTCCGTTATTATCAGAGATTTTTATGGATAATTTAGAAAGTCAAATTAAAGAACATCCCAATTTTAAATATTTTATGTATTGGCACAGATATGTAGATAACGTATTAGCTTGTTTCAGAGGCACACATAGACAATTAAACAAATTTTTTGAACACAAATAATCTACACCAAAACATTAAGTTCACTATAGAAAAAGAATCATAGTATAAACTTCTTGGACCTTACAATTTCTAGACAAAATAATAAACATGTCTTTTCAATATATCACAAACCCTCACACACAGATGTTATCATTCACAATAGTTCCTGTCATCCGGTTAGTCATAAACAAGCATTATTCCATTGTATGAAACACAGATTAATATCAGTACCTTTAAATAATGAAAACTTCTTTAAAGAATTAAATATCATTAAACAAATAGCGCAAAATAATGGATATAACCCAAATATAGTAGATACAATTTTAAGAAAAAGAAATATAGGAAAGCAATAGAAAATATGTACCCAATAATAAAAGATAAACCAAGCAATTCTAAATTAGTAACATACATAGGACCTATAAGTGAAAAAATAGGAAAAATTTTACGAAAAGCAGATATAAATGTAGCTTATAAAACTAATAATTCTTTAGGGAAATTCATAAAAAATAAAAACCAATAAATCCAAGACAAGCAAAAGTAATAAATCCGGAGTATACAAACTAACATGTAAAGAGTGCCCTAAAACATACATAGGCCAAACTGGTAGGAGCTTTGAGAAAATAATACAGGAACATTTTAAAAGTTTTATTAACAAAAAGACAGATTCCAATTATGCACTTCATTTGTTGGAAAATAATCATAGTTTCAATACAGATTTTGAAATTTTACAGTCACAACAAAAAGGATTAAAGTTAAATTTACTAGAATCCTTAGAAATAAATAAACTTAAATATGCAGATATATTGTTAAATGACCAATTAGACCTTAATAATTAAATTGCAAATAGCTACATTATCATATAACCCTACTTATGTTATTCCTATACAGATGGCGCGATCTGACATTTTCTTAGAATTATATGATATTAATTTAAATTAAATCTTGTAATTTTACCATAAATTGTTTATATTAAAGTAAATTGTTTTCTGAAGGCTGTACTAGCTTAATATATATATATATATATATATATATAATAACTTCGTGACCTTGGTATGATATGGTAAACCTAATCAGTAGGCGATTAAAGGTCTGTATATTACTTCAAAATATATGTATTTAAAAAACTCTACATGTTTCGGCTGTATACGCCTTTTTCAAGAGAATACAAAATATGAATGACAGGATATAAATGTCAAGTAATTAAGTTGCTATGGTTTAAATTATTCAAAGATACATTCTAGTAATAATAATAAATCATGCCTTAGTATTCCAAAAAATAGATAACAAGGTGTGAAAATATGTGTTGTTTGCTGCTAGCAATTTGTGTCTCCTTCTGGGTATGAACTTGTGTGTTGGTTACTGCTGGCAGCTTGCGTCTCTCTATGGGTGTGTGGTTTTGTGTGAGAGCGTAAGTGTAGGGTTTTGTATGTCGGTGCGTTCGTGCGTGTGTTTAGTGATCGGTCGCATGAATTTAGAGAGGTCGGATAACCAGCCGTTGCGTAGGGCCGCCAACCCTTTCCCGACAACTTCTTTACAATTCCGTGCAGTACTTCGACGGTCTGACCCCCGCCCCAACGAGGCAAGGCGCAGACAGGCGAAGCGCACCCTGTACGGGGTTGCTCATCGCAACTAAGGGAACACTCTTAGTGGCTACCTCGGTCGACGATGGTCACACTTATGCCATCTTAACGTTTTCCGCCGAAGCGGAGGCATAGCACACACGTCGAACGTGTGTGTGCTGTTAACGGCAGCCTAGCCAGGTTGTCGCCCAGGACCGGTCCTAGTGGTGTGTGCATTGCGCGGCGACGAGATAGCGCCGCGTAGCATGGTTCCTCACTCTTGCTGGAAAGGCGGAATGGCACCTGACTTCCCAACGGGCAGACCCCCCTAGAGTTTTGTAGCGCATATGCTAGGCTGCAACCCAGTAGAGGACCACATCGGCAAAAAACAGAAAACAGGGATAGGCAGGGAAAAGCAAGACATGAGTTATTATTACGTATGCGCCCGTGGAGCGACTTAAGATATAAAGTTGTCGGCATTCGCTCAAAACGAGAAGGAAAACCACGAAAACCTGCTCGGACAACTAGACAGGAATCAAAACACGGAACAGTCATCATGATAAGCAAAAGTATATGATATTTAAATGATATTTAAATAACATAAGGTATATAACAAAAAAAAAAATATATAATATGATGGTAAATTGTAGATCGTTACAAAATTAAATTATAGTATATACTGCTTAGATTTTTTATATCATTTCTGTTGTTAATTGAATTTTTTTCCTGTTTAATACTGATCATTTCTTTAGTTTGTCTTTTCACTGTGTGTTGTTCTTTATCAATTATCTGTGTGTTTTCAAAATCGAAATGGTGATCGCGTTGTAGTTTGTGTGTAGACAATGCAGTTTTGTCTGTTCTAGAGTATTTGTGGGCTTGTATTCTTTTGTATAAATATTGTTTCGTTTGGCCTATGTAGTAACTATCACAATCGCGACATGGTATTTTATATACGACATGTGTTTCTCGATTTTTTTCTATTTTAGGTTTAAGTTTTGAAAATAAATGTTTATTAGTATTACTAAGTTTATATGTTGTAGCTATATCATATTTTTTTAAAGTGTGTTTAATTTTTTCCGATAGTTGTGGAACATATGGAATTGTGATATATGTTGTGTCATTGTTCAAATTTTTATTGGTGTCTGCAGTGTTGTATATTTGGTGTACTCTTTTTTTAATAGTTTGGTCTATAAGTTGTGGTGGATAATTATTATCAGTTAGGATTGTTTTAATTTTTTTGATGTTTTCTTTTCTGTATTGGGTATGTGAATTCAGATGTACTGAATGTATCTTTGAATAATTTAAACCATAGCAACTTAATTACTTGACATTTATATCCTGTCATTCATATTTTGTATTCTCTTGAAAAAGGCGTATACAGCCGAAACATGTAGAGTTTTTTAAATACATATATTTTGAAGTAATATACAGACCTTTAATCGCCTACTGATTAGGTTTACTATATATATATATATATATATATATATATATATATATATATATATATTTATTTATTGCTTTCAGAGTTTGCCGTAACTACTTTAGCTTCTTTGAGTATAACGTAAAACTCCTTTTTGTAATATTAATCTTGTACTCAGTCAATCTTTTACTATCATAATTTATATACCATTTTTGGGCACACTAGATATCTAATTAGTCTTGTTAATGCCAAATTATTGATTCACGTACTTGGTATTGAAATCTAAATTTTTAAAACATATATATATAGTTATCGATAAATTTTATAGATATATCGTCTGCAGTCACGATCTTTTTTTGTACCACCAGATGTACTGATTTTTCCCAGGCATATAAGGAGGTGCTCGATAAAATAATAATTTTTGTTTTTAAGACTTAAGCCACCAGCATTTTGTATAAGATATTTTTACTACCGCTTTATCGTTATAAAATTTTTATAAATTTGAATCTATGGTACCGTAGAAATAAGTCTGCGGGATTTAAATTGTAATTAACTTAATAAATTAATTATTTTTCTTGTATTATAGTATGGCTTAATTCAGCAGACGGCAGAGTTCTATGATGATCGCGTTAAAAAAGTTGGTTTATTGCTACGACAAATATCTCAATCTTGATGACAACTACGTAGAAAAATAGCTGAAAGCAGTAACTTTAAGTTGTGTAAAATAAAAATCTCTTTATGAATTGGTGTTTTTTTAAATAACGAAACGGTACTTACTTTACGAATCGCCCTCGTAAATTACTACCTCATTTCACTACACTTTCAAAATAGTCAGTTAGCAATGTACATCAACACTCATATAAACTTAATGTAACGCGAATATACGTGACGATTTTCAATTAAAATACTTCTCAAACGCAACACATATGCTCACAGTAGTGGTAAGTGCTATTGTGGTTGCTCTGTGGTGCTTTCAAATTAAAGTTGAAGCAACTGAGCCGCTTATCTATTCGTAATGGAAACGCAAGTGATACCAGAGCACAGTAAGGAAGAACTTTCGCCGACACCCCGCAACTAGTACACAATTATAACATTAATGTTGATGGTTACTGAATTCAGAACGATCCCTATTCAAGACTACTATTCCAGATCGTAAAAGTAATCATTGTCATTCCGAATAAGGTAAGCATACGTTTGAGAATATATTTTATTGCGATCGCGTAAATTGGGGGTGCAAATTTGAAATTTCTGGGAGAAGCCTGGAAAAGCAGCAGTAATTAAACAATTAAGACGTAAACGTTTTATAAATTTTGTTTGATAAAAGTTAGTTTAATCAATTAGCGAGTTAGAGATTTTACTGAATACATTTGTTAAATATATTTTGATTCCAAATACGACGACTCATTGATATACGGTCTCCATATCTATAAAATAAGAATAACAAAAGACAAAATAATGAAGCCAGTCTCAAAATAAAGTAAATTTATTGAACTACTAATGTACCTAATTATTTTTTCACATAATCACCATTTAGTGTAATACATTTCTCGAAACGCTGAATTAATTTCTCCGTTCCGTCCATCAAAAAGCTTTCTTGTTTACTGTTGATCCAATTGGCAACAACAACCCAAACTTCAACGCCAATACCCGTTTCAACTTTGGGAACAACCAGAAATCTGAAGGTGCCAAATTTCAGGCTCATCACTCTCTTCTACCTTTCGCTGCTGTAAAGAGGTCTGGCGCTGGCGCAGTACAAGAAAAAAATTGTTCTTTCTGGCCCTACTCTACGGATGCGATTCTTTAGTGATCGTAAAATTTTGCAGTATCTTACAGGTTGTAACAATGTTGTAACCAGGTTGTAACCATGTTGTAACAATGTTGTAACAATGTTGTAACAATGTTGTAACAATGTTGTAACAATGTTGTAACAATGTTGTAACAATGTTGTAACAATGTTGTAACAATATTGTAACAATGTTGTAACAATGTTGTGACAATGTTGTAACAATGTTGTAACAATGTTGTAACAATGTTGTAACAATGTTGTAACAATGTTGTAACAATGTTGTAACAATGGTGTAACAATGTTGTAACAATGTTGTAACAATGTTGTAACAATGTTGTAACAATGTTGTAACAATGTTGTAACAATGTTGTAACAATGTTGTAACAATGTTGTAACAATGTTGTAACAATGACGGACTTTCATTTTTGAAACACTTGTACCGCTCATAAGTTTGCGCCTGGACTAAAGCGTCCTCACCAAACGCTTGTTTAAGCATTTCCAGAGTTTCCGCTATTTTACCAAGTTTGAACCAGAATCTGATGAACGTTCTTTGCTCTTTCACATCAGAAACTGTAGTGTCACAGAATAACTCAAACACAACCAGCGTTGCGAACAGAAACTCCGGACATTATCGTAAATGTTCTCTTAAATTTACAGTACATTATGGTAAACGGTTAAAAATAAAATATTTTGGTTAAAAATACTTACTAATTTCGCGCCGCCTGGCGGCTGAAATTAAAAGTATTAATTTTAGGAATATTTGAATACATGTGTACATAATTGAAAATAAAATGTGTTCCTACGAAGTTTGAATAATGTAATAATTTACTTTCCACAGAATATAAAATAAAACTGCAACAGGGAATAAAATAAATAAATATAATAAGTAGTAATTTAAATTTTTGAACTAAATTGTAGTTGCGGCCTTGAAAACTCAGACACTTCAATACAAAAACATTTTAAGCAATGTAAAATTTTTTTAAACGTTACACAAACCAATCATTGGTGTTGAATGCAAAATATATTACAAAAATAGTAACTTAAAAAAAAATTAGTAATAAAACTGCCCTGCAGATAGTGGGTTGCTCTACTTAAACGATGACGAAAAGAAGGGATATTTCCCCAATATTTAAATAATTTGAAATTTGAACACACGAACAGAAAAAGAAACCTGTGTATCCAGTTCCCAATTATAATAGTAAATTCAAATAGCAAAATGCAGATCTCGGTTTCCGGGTTGGAACCGCTTCGAGTTCGGTGTAATTGCCAAAGTTTCATCCACTGTTGCTAGGGACATCTTCAGGGCTGTACGTATATGTTCGTCCTTTCGCAGTAGCTTGAAGAATGCTAGGGTAGAGATCGGTACAAACTTATATAGGGGGAACCGGGTCAGATGGTGACCTGCTATTGGCTGGAGACAATTAGCCAATCGGATGAGTCGTATGGGCGATATTTCGTAGTAGAATTCAATAGAGTTTGCCAGGTTGAATATAACATGTAGCCATCGTCTCTATTGAGATTGAGGAGATGTTTGTGAATTCAATAGATTCACGGATTTTCCCAGGGAAGCAATGAGATTCACGGGACAGAAGCTTGACATATTTGAATAGAATTTGATGACAGGAGTTGTTGAATTTGTGTTCTGCCAGCGCTGAATATATTCAACAGTCTAGTACAACTTTCACGTTCGCACGTTAAAAATCATTTTTATATTTTGTACGTCAATTTTATTATTTTTTAACTCTACATTTTTTACCCCAGAAGAAGCGACAAAGTGTTGCGAAATATAGGGTAATTTAATAAAGGAGTTTTTTAATTGACCGCTTACCCGAATTTTAATTAATTTTTTATTATATATATATATATATATATGTATACGAAAAACGCGATGTAAATGAGAATTAATAACTATTAAATTCCCACATTACATGCAATTGCCTCTATAATTTGTTGTATTAATTTCTACAAATGATAAAATCACATTTGCCTAAGACTGCAGACACACCACGTCGCGGCGTCAACCGTCCAAGTTGTCCAGACCAATGAAAAATGCGGCAATTGCATGTAATGTGGGAATTTAATAGTTATTAATTCTCATTTACATCGCGTTTTTCATCATTTGTATATATACACGCAGTATAGAAATGAAAGCCGTATCTATTCCCGGATAATGTGTACTGAAGATTAGTAAAAACTATGAAATATCGGTATCTAATATTTTATATTATTATAAATGCTTTTGTATTATACAAAACTTGTGAGGTTTTACCCATTCATGTATGCTTCAGTTATTCTGTAATATTCTTTCATTTCAGCATATTTAGTAGTTAGATTTGAAGTACTGTCCTCATAAACAATTGCCCCAGTATTATTAAATACGGATTTCTATTAAAAACTGTGTCTAATTTCTGCAGAAGGCCACATTAGAAATCATTTGGAATACTTTTCAAATTATTAATAACCACATTTAATGTGGTTAATCCATCATTTAATACGAGATTTTGATTTTCAAAATAAGTGATTAGTTTTGGTAAATAATATAACTGAACGTTTATCAAAAATAGACGTGTTATACACAATTGAATTCAGAAACAAAAATCCAATCCGAATATAGCCGAAAATATATATGTTGCCATTTAAAATAAAACAAGGCGACTGTCGTTTGACATTTATGGAAACAACTGAAAACAAATAAAACTTAAATATTTTGTAGTATTTTTGATACTATTAAATTTACTTTTTGTTTCAATAAATCAAATAAATATGTGCACATTTTGCTATTTTTGCATGCATATAATCTGAGTTTTAATGATAAATATTGGGGAATACATTGCTTAATTTACAAAATGAAAATTGTGCAAATATTAATTATATTCTCACATTCACGTATTTCGTCTCTTATTATGTTGTACATGCATTCCTTTCAGCTCAACATTTAAAGCCTTTAATGTATTAATGAATACATTCCGAAATTAATCTGCCCGAATATAGAAGATACAATATACTCGTTTTCAAGTATTATTGTGTAACTTGTTTTCTAAGTGTTCGCTTTATTTATTCTGTAAAATAAATTAGAAAGGCACATTTATTAGCTCCGCCTGTTTCTCATGTCTTTTTTGTGAAATATATGTTTAGTATTTGCCATTGTCTTAAATCCCATGAGAGTGGATCACCCTAAATTACGACCTTTGTTAATGTGATGTTATTTATTAGACAATTGTGTCTAGCAATTGTTCCGTTTTCAGATTTTTAACGAAAACCTTTTGTACTTTCACATAATGCGTGCGATAAAACAGAACAATACAAATTAGTAGTTCGATATATAAAGGCTACCTCATCTATGTACATACAAGAAGTTGTTTATATCTTTCACCAATTTTTTCTTGTGCTACTCGCTTAAATTCATTAAAGAAGATAGTCCTAATAAGAAAAGAATTAATTAAGCTTCAAAATGTATCCGATTTTTTTTAATTCATTTGTAAAATACATATTTAATTTTTGATTGGTATTGTGAATAAAGTTGTTCCTCTATTCTTCTGTGTGTGAGATCTTATTCTTCGATGTAAAAGTTAACACTTACAAACATTTTACCATTGTCACAAATTATTTGCACATACTAATTTATGCTATGTTGGCTGATTTTAGAAGTTAATGTATTAAAAATTACCTAGAGAAATTGACACCAAATGAAGGTACGAACTAGTCACTATGAAAAGCGACCAAAAAACTGAAGACACTCGTTCAATACAACGCATCAATTAAAAACAATACTAACAGTTGTGCAAGAAGAGCAAATAGGAAGCTTACCATGTTTTCCTAAGTCTCTAACATACAAGTAAAAGAAGTTGAAGGTTAGCTAAACCTACCTTACCAGGTGGACCTCCCGCACAATAGAACCATCTGATATAAATTAAAGAAACAATCAAGAAGGAAATTGATATTAACAAAGCGCCTGGCTTCGATCTCATAACTGGCAAAATTCTCCGAGAATTGTCGGAAAAAAGTTAGAGATTATTAGCGTGTATTTTCAATACCATTCTCAGACTAAACTGCTTTCCAAATATCTGGAAAGTAGCACAGATTAGTATTGAAACCTGGCGAAATGCTATAAGTAGTTTCATCATATAGATCAATAAGTCTTCTAGCAATCCTCTGGAAAGCATTTGAAAAATCTATGTCCAAAGAATACTAAAAGTTTTACAAGATATGCGCATGACAACACAACATCCATTCGGTTTCAGAAATAATCATTGAGCAACATATAGCAGATCCGTTGACTGGTAAATAACATTGCAGAGATTTTTAAGCAAATAATACTGAGCCGTGGCATGTCGCGAGCCTTTGATAAGGTGTGATATAAATAGAGACTACAATCCCGAGCATGTTCTTAAATCCCGGTATTAAGCGTAATCCCAGGATTCTGGGATTAGACTATTAGGTTTCTAATTGGGCTCAAATGAAGAAAAAACTATAGAAATTTCCTAAAAATTATTTATTAATATTTTTGCACAACACGATACACAATATACTAAAATAAGGAACAAAAAAGACAATATAAAAAACTATGTAGAATTTCGAAAATACAATCGCAGAAATATCAAAGCATCCAATGTTTGACTTCCAAGCCTGTGTCGTAGTTTATTGCCAACATAAGCAGCAGCTGAAAACACTCGCTCAGATTCTACACTGGTCAGAGGAATAGAAAATAGATATTTACATGTCAATTCTAAGTGATATCCACGAACTCCTCCATTTTCAAACACTCATATTTCGCGTCTAATACTATTTACCAACCCCGATTCATTTTGTACTTCAGGAACTGGGGATTCCATGCTCTTATTAATTTCCAGCTGTAACTTTTCCTTTAGTGTCAATTGGGGTCGGGAGGTTTGTTGCCTTGGCTCATCATTTGTTTGTGATCCTGACCTTTCTTCCTCTTCCGTGTCATCTCGACTATTTAGTTTTTTAACAATAATCTTTATTTGCGCCCTCACTAAAGCCTTTGTAGGAACTGAAAATAAGTGAAGCCATTCCAAATCCGATAATAACTGATTTTCATCATCTTTTCGTGGATTTTGTAAATAATTCAACACACCAGTTAAATCATCATTTCGTTGTTGCTTTATACGTTCCACTAAGGATGTTTTCATTTTATTGGCGAGTGCTGAGTTTTTGCTAGCAATTGTTTTATAAGAAATTTCAAAGCGGCATCAGCTGTGCATAAATTGGCATCTCGTCGACAGATTGCTTCTACTGTTAATTTAATTGGGGTCAGCACATCAACAATTTTATTTACCAAGTCAAAATCAGCATCATCTAAACGGATTGGATGATTGAGATCTATAAGAGCTTCTTTAATGCAGGTTTTTATAAGAGAAAATCATTTGAGCATGATTAAAAGACTATTCCACCTGGTTTTACTGTCCAGAAGAAGTGACAGCTCTTTTTCATGTTCAATCTTCACATATTTTTGAGGTACTGTTTCATTTTTCAATGGTGATCGTTTGAAATAAACTACAACTTTGCGAATTTTCTTTATCGGCTTATTAAAGCTTTCATCTTTAGTTAACTCTGGTATATGTTCTCGCACAAGTTCATTTTGTGATATTAAGATTAAACCTGGTTCTGGACAGTCTAAGTCTTCTAAATTGTCATCATCATCGATATCGTTCATATAATCAGCAGTCACAGCTGGTTCATTTATAGTATCATCTGAGACTGAGGTAGGGCTGTCTTGCCTGTCTTGAAAATAATTCTTTATTTTATAAAGCACATTACAGACGGCCAAATTGATACCATGTGCGAAACATAATTGTTGTTCAGTGCGAACAAGCTGTCCCACCTTTATCATAACGTTCGGTCCATCGGTTACAGTAGCCACGATATCAATTTCCAGGGAAATATCAAATTTACTTAGACGCCCTTTCAATAAACGAAGACAATTTTCAGCCGCCATACTGCCATGAACAGGAACGAGTCCTAAGCTCCAAATTTTTTTATATGAATGACGTTGACAGCCATGTATCGTTTATTGGACGTTGATGTCCAGTCGTCGAAAGATAGACTGAATGTTTCACCTGCACTTTTCAAATGTTTTAATTCTGCAGTTACTTGCTTTCGGATTTTTTCACTGTAATTTACATAATACGCTTTCGAATTGTGACGGTTGATTTTGGTAAATCCGTGTATTTCGCTAAGAGCAACTTTCTCAAATCGTCTGATCTGGTATAATCTAGGTAAGGTCATAGTCAAAGCACAAGGGATTACTGAATGCAAACAGGCAATCCCGAAAATCCGGATATTAGCCAAATATAGTCCTGGGATTGTATTCTCGAGATATGAAGGACTATTTCACAAATTGAAAACATACTTACATACTATCAACTTCTAAAATCCTACCTAAGTGATAGATACTTTCTTTTGAAACGAAACATCTACACCGATTCATATCCTATCTTATCTGGTATTCCACAAGGAAGCATATTAGGGCCAAATCTTGTCTTTACTCTATACAGTTGATATACTGACTACTATGGCCAGCAAATCCCCATTTACACATGTTACTTTTACATACATACATAAACTGAACCAAATGTATTAATTAATTCGCTACATATTACATCTATTTTTTGAAAATTAACTGTTACTATACAAAATCGTTTTAAAATAAATTTATACATACGCTATTCACCTCTGAGTGATCACCAGAAATTCGAACATCTAAAACTTACTCAGAGATTCCAAAATAAAGTTATAGACGCCATACTCGACGCCCAAAGATATGCGCCCAAAAATGTTATCCAACGTGATTCTCCTCTGCCACCATTCAAAATGTTTTTGTTTACCATGGTGAGAAATAGCCTGATAATGTGATACATTACCTAAATAAGCTAGCCAAACAACTATTTAGTCAAAGCGAGGAAATGAGACAGTTGAAACAGATCACATCCTCTGTCCCTAGCAACTAAATATATATAATGATGTTATAACAGGCGCGGCTCGTGATGACGTATTTGGGTGTGCAGTACAATGCTCCGAGTGCTTCGTGTATTCTCGTGTACTAACTGTAACGTTTGCTTAGTAAACACCGAAAACACACGAGGCACTCGTATCATTGTACTGCAAACCAAAATACGTCATCACGAGCCGCGCCTGTGTTGTAATGATAAATATAAAAAGCGTTCAAATAAGCTTTGCCTCTAGTAGGCCATTCCTTTAAAAACGTATGATTATTAATAATTTAAATTTGCATTAGTTGTCAATTAGACAGATGCATAGTTGACAAAAATTGCTTTGTAATTTAAAATTGATTTAACATGGTTTTTACTATACAACACAAATCATTCATGCTAGCATCTTATTTTCGAAACGGACGTAAGATTTACGGACAATGGCAGTATTTGTCATTTCAATCAAATATCTCATCTCATAACCAACAAAATTCCTATTAAAATTAGTAACAAGCTAAGACATAATCATAATTTCCAAGGGCTACTTTGAGGTAAAATTTATTTGAATTCTTTGTATATTTATATACAGAGTGAATTTCTTCCCATATTTAGCATGGGAATTTCGGAAACTAGCGGAGATAGAGAGTATTGTTATGCTCTAAATAAAACAAGTACAAGATGTTTTTAAAGATCACTAGAATACTAATTTATTATTTACAATATAATACATTTATTATACATGGAAATGTTTTTAGTCTCTTACTGTACTACGTACCCTTAACTAACTGTAATATACAAAAACACGCCGTTATATATCAAGAGATTATTTGTTCGTAGTGAATTTGTATACAATATAAACAGGATGTTATTCATTCAATATAAAACATTGTCACAGAGATGTCTTAAATTAACCAATATTTGCTACTGATAATCTGCATGGGAATAATACACAGAATGTGTATTTGAATACAATTGGTATTTGAAATTGATACGGATATTGGACTCTTAACAATGATTCACATGCTTATCAAAATATAGAGATTGTAAATGAATGTAATAATATACATTAAGAAAAATAATACTTTACTTATGAGTAGATATATATACAGTGTGGTCATAAAGTTTGGAACCAAGCTTATAACCGCATTATTTTACATTTTTAGGAAAAACGCTCGGACAGGTAAATTTTCTTTTTTAAAACGCCATCTTTTGACATACAATTTTTTTTTATGACGTCATTGGTTTTCGAGTGATGACGCTTTCAACACTTTCTTTAAATGGCAACCATATTATTTTTTTCTCGTTTTTGGTAGATCTTTATATCCACCAAATAGTGATATAAAACAATTGGTATGTTGCATCACAATTTTTTTGAAAAAATGATATAAATTTAGAACAAAAAACGAAAATTTTATTTTTGTACAAAATTAAAATTAAATTTTAAAAAATATATCTGAACTTAAATTTATTGTAACAGTTAACGTAAATTTTCAAAATGGACCCCACCAACCAACTGACACTGTCCCAGCCGAGTGTAAATGCTTTGCGATCAATAGTAATCTGCGTTATTCGCTCCAGGTCAAAAGAAGTTCGTCTTCCCAATCGGCCAATTTCTTATTAAAAAATCTTATTTAACATTAAATAGTTTCACAAAAAAGGGCCACAGAAGTTTAATTTATTTAAAAAATTGATGATGTAGCAGACCATTTCTTAATTAAAATTATCGCCCAAAAATTTAAGATTTCAAAAACTAATTAAGCTTACAAAATTTACTGAAATATGTAAGTAAGTTTTTTTCACACTTCTGTCTTGTGTGAGGACTTGTACTCATGTTACTATGCAAAAAAATTACAAATACAAAAACACGCACTTTTTTGCAAGTTATTTCTTTATGACATTCTTGCTTCTTTTTATACAATTTATGTACAAAAATTTTAGTTTGAAATTGTTTCTATGGCGACAACATTGTTGAATTATTTACTTCTATTTTTGACGTTAAATTTTTGAGATATTGCGTAAAAATTGTTCATTTTCGCTAATATAAAAAATGGCACATTTATATGAGCGAGAAAGAATCGAAATTTTAATTATGGTTGGGTATGGGGACAGACAAAGAACGCATGCAGAAGCATGCGAATTGTTTAACCATGAACACCCTGATAGACCTCCAATTACCAGGTCTACGGTAACAAAACTAGTTGGAAAGTTTACCAAAACTGGATCCGTAAAAGATCAACCACGGCAAGGTAGACCTCAAGTAGGAGAAGATGTGAACTTAAATGTGCTTCTAGAAGCAGAAGAAAGGCATCATGTTTCCACCAGACAACTTGCGTTAGCCAATCAGGCGGCTCACTCATTTGTCGTCAACTTATTTAAAAAAGAACACTATCGTCCTTACAAAGTTCAACTTGTACAGGAATTACATGAGGATGACGAAGATCGTCGACAGCAGTTCTGTGAAGACGTAATGTTACGTTGTGACCAAAATCCAAATTTCTTGGAAAACATCGTCTTCTAAGATGAAGCTACGTTCTGCCTAAATGGATCTGTTCACCGCCATAATTACAGATATTGGTCGAAGAACAATCCGCATTGGACTCAAGCGTGTCATACTCAGCGCAGAGGAAAAGTTAACGTATGGGTTGGAATGATTGGACGACGCATTTTAGGACCATATTTTTTTGAAGGAAATTTGACTGCTGCGCAATATTTAGAATTTTTAAGATTTGAACTGGTTTCAGCGCTCGCTGTTATTTTCTCAAATCACGAGGATGGTGATGTACCCCATCCAAATATTTGGTTTCAACAAGATGGGGCGCCTTCCCATTATGGTGTAGAGGTTCGCCACTATCTTCACGAAATATTTGCCAATAAATGGATTGGACGGAGAGGCGCCATAGAATGGCCACCTCGTTCTCCTGACCTGACTCCGTTAGACTTTTTTTGTGGGGTTATTTGAAATCGAAAGTGTATTTTAACAAACCGAACAATTTAGAAGATTTAAAAGAACGAATTCGCTTAGAACTTACACAAATATCCCCAGACATATATGAGGCGAGTATACGAAGTGTTTACACTCGGCTCGGACAGTGTCAGTTGATTGGTGGGGTCCATTTTGAAAATTTACGTTAACTGTTACAATAAATTTAAGTTCAGATGTATTTTTTTTTAATTTAATTTTAATTTTGTACAAAAATAAAATTTTCGTATTTTTTTCTAAATTTATATCATTTTTTTCAAAAAAATTGTGATGCAACATACCAATTGTTTTATATCACTATTTGGTGGATATAAAGATCTACCAAAAACGAGAAAAAAATAATATGGTTGCCATTTAAAGAAAGTGTTGATAACGTCATCACTCGAAAACCGATGACGTCATAGAAAAAAATTGTATGTAAAAAGATGGCGTTTTAAAAAAGAAAATTTACCTGTCCGAGCGTTTTTCCTAAAAATGTAAAATAATGCGGTTATAAGCTTGGTTCCAAACTTTATGACCACATTGTATGTGTATATGTATATATGAAACAAACATAAAATATTAATATAAATAGATATACATATATGTATTATGTAACATTGTATATATGTATGTATATGTAACACTGTTTATTGTATATTTAATAATATACAACAGTATATATCAATGTTGAATACGTCTAATAAACTCTATTATATTCGAAGGTAATCAAAGTGGATTTTGTCCAAACAGACGACGTAGTTTTACGCAATCAGCTTTCTAAATTCCACTTTCTAAATCCTTCTTGTTTCGGCAAATTTGTCCTGAATTATACTAATTTTTCCGATATCCTAAGTATGTTTTCATTTATTTGCTTTTGGGGATTGTGTCTGTAATTATTACGAATCGTAAAGAAATTTTTATTATGTTTGTAATAAAAATTGGTGAAATTTTCCGCCTGGCTTGAAAAACACACTTTGTCTTCTTGTAGAGGCTTTCAATAATTTGAATTTTTTTGCTTTATTTCTCTTGTTTGTCAAAACCTGTAAAAAGATTTCCAGAACCTAATTGTTGTAGACAAGTCGTCTGGGTATTATTGTAGTGTTATACTCTTGACATTTTGCTGACCATACAGTCAAATTTTTCAGATGTTTAAAATTACTGAAAAAGCTGACTGTATGATTAGCCATACGCCAGAAAATAAATACCCTATAAAATATCGTCGACACTTTTACAAACCTTTAAAAAAAAATGGTTAGCTATAATAGCTGTGTGCAGCAATATCAGGTGTTAACTATTTAATTACAATTATTAAAATATTAATTACTGTTTTTGAGCAAATTCTACAAAATATAACGTTGTTTTCGATAGTTAGTTCAGGGTAATCTGCTAGCCACACCTACGGTACGCTTTTATCTTTCACTTTAGGCATTTTGATCGTTAAGTTTATTATTATTGTTTGCAATTTACTATACTATAACGCTTACAGAATTATATTTAATGTACTTACAGTTAATTGTGATGTAGCATTGCTCGCTGTAAAAAGTTCACCGAACAATTATTTTATTATTTCTATAAATATCGGGGAAGTACCACATTAGGCCCGGCGAGCATTGCTGTGTTCACACTCAACCGAGCGAATGTTACCTGAATTTTGAGATAATGTGTAATTGTGTGGATGCATTTTGCTCTTATTAGAGCTTATCAGCACAATATCCTAGAGACAGACATGAGTGCCACTTCTATACTTCGTGTATATATAGTTAACAAATTTAATTTACTGTAAATGAGAATTAATAACTATTAAATCTCACTTTACATGCAAATGTCACTTAAGGTGTAGCGTTAATTACTACAATCCGATAAACTAAGTTCGCACCAGTATGCAGAACGCAACATGTCGCCTCGTCGACCTTTCTGGCTGTTAGGATAATGACAAATTCGTGAAAAGTCACATCTATCCCGAAATGCGTGGATGTATTTCGCTCTTACTAGAGCTCGTCAGCACAACGATATCCTAGAGACAGACAACACCTGTTTCGTCGGCATTATAAATATCTAGAGGAGAATCTTTCCTTAAAATCAACGGTAACTTGATTTTCCAGTCCTCTATATCGTCAGAATTAGCCTCTGCGGACTTACCACAAATTGATTTAAAAGTTATACTGTGTCGCCGGCACAAGCTTTCCAACCATCCACTTGATGCGGTGAAATTTTCCATCATTAAACTGCTTGCTGCGTCCAGTGCCTTTTGTTTAAGTAGCGGCCCAGATAGTGGAATTGCTTCATTTCTGGCTTTACAAAACCAATTTTAGACGACTTGATCCAATGACAACCCTTCCGACTTCGGAAATTTTTATTTATTTTTTTTTCATAATATTGTTAATTTGTGTTTTTCCGAACCCATATTTTTCGGCGTACTTTCGCGAACTTAACCCTTTGCTTCCTAGTGGCTGCAGAGCACAACCACATTTTAAAGTTTTTTTTCCTATCTTCCTTGTGGTGTTATACACTAGCCACAGTAGGTGGAGTCTAAAACATACTCCCGCCCATCGACTCCTGCCTTCGCGTTTGAATCAGTGCATCATTGCAATGGTTATATCTTATTTTTTACCACGTGGAGCATGCAGATGTGACAGTAATTGTTTGTAAAATAGATTATGGGCTTATTTATGAAGATGTCTGGTAAGTAAATGTTAAATATTAATAAAAATGTATGCCTTGCACTTATAGCAAGTGAGAATATTTGTTTACCTTAGTAGATGATGTTATGTTTTATACACAAATGTGGTGGTCGCGGCACAAAACCACAAGGAAGATTTTCATATTTTTTATAATAATATTTTTTTCAGCTAAAAACTCTATATACTCTATTAAAGAATTGGAAGCGCTTGGCCAGGACGAATTGTATACATTGGTAGAACATATCCCTTCTGGAGATGAGTCGGACATCAATGATGAAAGCGATAATGAAGATGAAGGTGTCGTGGATCAGCCATTTGATATCAATGCAATGGATATCATAATTGCTGGTGAAAATGATCGTTTTGCAGAAGATGATGGGTGGGATAGCGAAGATGAAATTCCATTGATCAACATTCAAGCTGATCTGATACGAGAAAACCAAAGGAAGAATACTATATGGACTCATGACCCACATCATACACAGAATATTTTCAGACGTACTTTCACTAGTGACAGTGGGTGTAGTGTACCTGAAGAAGTGGAAGCACCAACAGATATTTTTTTACATTTATTTCCAAACACTTTGATAGAACACATTGCATTCCAGACAAATCTTTATGTTTTACAGAAGAACGGTGATAATCATAATTTCCAGAGAACAAATTCTGACGAAATAAAAAAGTTTGTTGCTATAAACCTTTTTATGGGGATCAAACGCCTGCCAAGCTATCGAGACTATTGGTCGTCAAGGTTGGAACTACGAGATAATTTTGTATCTTCGATAATGTCAAGAGATAGATTTGACTGGTTACTGACGTACATTCATTTGAACGATAATGCACTACAACCACAGCGACAAACTGTAGGATACGATAAACTTTACAAAGTTCGGCCACTGTTAGACAAGCTTTCAGATACATTTTTTCTTTCATATCAACCCTCAAAAAATCAAGCCATTGACGAGTCTATGATCAAATTTAAAGGTAGAAGTAGTTTTCGCCAATATATGCCGTTGAAACCGATAAAACGCGGATATAAAGTGTGGATTAGAGCAGATGAAAGCGGCTATGTGCACCAATTCCAGATTTATGTTGGCAAATCCAGCAATGAAGTTGAGAAAAATTTAGGTGCTCGAGTGGTAAAAGATCTAACTCGAAGTTTAGTTGGAAAAGGACATCATTTATATTTTGATAACTTTTTCAACTCAGTCGAACTAGAAAAAGACTTGCACGATGATATGATTTACGCATGTGGAACATTTAGAAAAGGTAGAAAAGACATGCCAAAAGACTTGAAAGTCTTACAAAGCCATGCAAAGGGGAGATTCTGACTGGAGAGTTTCAACTTGCGGATTAACATTCTTGAAATGGAAGGATCGAAAATCAGTGTTCTTCTTGAGTAATTTTCATGATCCGTCAATATCAAGAAAAAATAAAGATGGCTCACGAGAAGAAATAGCTTGTCCCATATTAGTGAAGGACTACAATAGCTGTATGGGATATGTGGACAAAATGGATATGCTCAAAAGTTGCTATGACATTGATAGAAAGTCCAAGAAATGGTAGCATCGCATAATGTTTTATTTTATTGATGTGGCGTTAGTAAATGCATTTACAATTTATAAAAATCGATGCAGTGAGAAAGTTGAAACTTTGAAACTGTTTAGGTTGTTGGTTATAATAGGCCTAATTGGTGCCGATCAAAATGAACAAAAGAAAGGTAGACGAAGCGCTGCACAACCTCCAAACAATTTTAAAATTACAGTACCATACGAAATTAGGTATGACAAATGTGCACATCTTCCAGTTCATGTAAAATCAAGAAGATGTGCACTATGTAGTACACGTGCGAAACCCCACAGAACCGTTTGGAGCTGTTTTGTCTGCCAAGTAGGCTTATGTCTAAGCGAAAGCAAAAATTGTTTTACACAATTTCATACCAAGTAATTTTTAAAATGAATTAGTTTTATTGAGATTTTGTGCCTCATTTTCTTTGTGGATACACCTCGAGACCATGGCCTATAAAAAAAATCAAAATTTTGATAATTAGTCTTGTTGCATTTTCCCCCATAAATAAAGCCTAGAAACTATATTTTTCAAAAAACAAGACTTTATTGGCATTTTTAAAAATGTCGGCCTCAAAGGGTTAACACATACTTTGCACTTTCCGCGATTATATTTATTTTGTTTTTTAGCGACAAACGTTTTCGTTTTAGCGACATACTTAATTAAGCCATTTGGAATACGGAAACAACTTTAAACTAATGAAGTAACCGAAAGAAACGTTGGCATACGGAGAGGATTAAACTAATCAAGTAACTGAAAGACCACATTATGTGTAAACATGTAGAAATAAAGGCGATTGCTCTGTTCGATCAAACATACACATGCACGTATTGTGCCTGGAATTTGCTTTTGGGACGTGTTCGGGACTGAGATCGCATTCATTTCTATAAGGGTACTTTAATTATGTGTATATACTAAGAATATATAATTATGGTCATTTCGCACAAATACGATAATATTTGGTATTTCCATCACATACAGATACATCATAAATATTCCGGCCGGTATCTGGTGATAAATTTCTATTAAGATAGGCCGTAAAAATTTGGGTTTATTTAGCCGAGTCGTTTTATAAAGGCGGCCGTAAATGCAGGTTTTCGTATATAGGAATTGCCTTATACTCGGTTCGGGAAACTTTGAACCTGTCCGTCACCACAGATGGCAGCTTAACACGAGTTTTACTGTATTGCGAAGGAGAACAATGTTCTTCTCTCAAATTATGTGCGCTAGGGAAAATCAAACTAGATTTGCATTTAGCATAAAAAGATAATGTAAGATCGTCTATTTATGAATAGAAATTAGAAAAACCTTCAATTTTTTAATCAGTGCAATAAATAGAAATAGTTTTCTCTAATATATATATCACAAGTATACACGGTTTTGGATCTAAGCAACCAAAAGCTGTTTCTATGGTTATTTGGGGCGCTGAATCCGAATCTGCACTCCGTTTTTTGATTTTGGTTCTAGTTTTCGAGATATTAAATAAACACAATTTTTACAATTTTTGACAATTAATCTCCATTCATTAAAAAGTGTTAAATTAGAAATGAAGAGCAGTCGAACTGAGTCGCTTGTACTGTTTGGGATCTGTTTCACGCATTAAACTCCAACAGTAGTCGCTCATCATGCCCTCGTCCCAAAATCCTTGGTATCGTTTTTCGATTTTCGCCAAATCTTGGTGTAGTCGCTCTCCTTGCTCGTCGCTTGTATCACCCAAGTTATCAGGAAAAAATTCGAGATGGGAATGCAGAAAATGTATTTTGAGAGACATTCGAGCTCCAATCTTACAATAATTTTGCAACAAACTGTCGATTATGTGCTTGAAATCCGGGGATTTGCGGTTACCGAGAAAGTTGTGAACAACATCTTGAAATGATACCCATGCTGCTGCTTCATTGGGCGTTAAACATTTTGTAAAGTTTCTGTCGGCCATTAATTTTCGAATATCAGGTCCGACAAATATTCCCTCTTTGATTTTGGCGTACGACAACTTGGGAAATAACTTGGTCAAGTACTCAAAAGCCGGTCCTTCACGGTCGAGCGCTTTGACAAAGTTTTTGATAAGGCCAAGCTTTATGTGGAGAGGTGGCTAGAAAATGTTCTGTGGGTTCACAAGTGGTATAGAAGAGACGTTTTGTTATCCTGGTTCATAATTAGTACGGCTTGTCCAATTTTTTTTCACATAATGTTGGTCAGTTGCACGGCTATCCCACAGACACAAAAAACAGCAAAATTTGGTAAAATCAGATTGCATCCCCATCAAGAGACCAATAACCTGTAGGAATATTATATAAATCATTTATTCTTTTAAATTGAATTGAAATTTATTTTCAAACCTTCAAATCGCCACAAATTTTCCATTGATGCTCTTTATATTTTATCTTGGTAAAAATTTTACATATTGTATCGTAGCATTCCTTCGTTTGTACTGCATGAGCAATCGGAATTGATGGTTTTATATTTCCATTGTGTATAAGAGCAGCTTTCAGGCTGTATTTTAAACCATCTATGAACAAACGCCATTCATTTAGATCGTATTCATCGCATCAAACAAACCGTTGATGTCATAGCAGAAGCATATATTCTCCTCTTTTTTGAAAAACGATAAAAGCGCCTTATTTCTGGTTCTATATACAGTGACTTTTGTTTGAGTGTCAAGATATTTCCACTCCTGCATCCGTGATGCGAGCAATTCTGATTTTTGTTTCGATAAATTCAAATCACGAACCAAATCATTGAGTTCACTTTGCGAAACTAAATGTTTTCCCTCCATGTTAAAATCGCTTCCACTGTTCGTCGGTGATGAACTACAAGTTTCCATGTAATTTGCACTCGTACCTGGACAAATTGGCAAAGGATCATTGCTCGCACGGGGAACTGGCTTAGACACTGATGATACTTCAGGATATTTATATTTTGATAGTTTTTTTGCATTTACACCGACGACATTCATCAAGCAAAAGTAACAATCATCTACATGATTTTTCGGCTCTCTCCATAACATTGGCAATGAAAATGAAAAACATACTTTTTTACCGCGTGACCACTTGTATAATATTGTGCTACACGCGTTACAAAACAATTTCGGTACCCACGGCTTGTGAGTGTTTGATACAGAGAAACCAAAATAATAAAAATATGCATTTCTGATCAAATTAGTAATAACTTTGCCACTTTTTCTGATCATATAACATCCGCAAACATAACAAAAACACTTTGAATCAACTTTACACTTCTGTCTTTGCATTTTCACACGTTTTGGATTCAAAAAAAAAACTTTAAAAATACAAATTAAATATTGTTTCTAGCGACGCCAACAGCTGACTGTCATTATGATAGCGCAGTGCTGCCAACATGCGCGAACTCACAAAGTAGAACTAATTTTGAAAAACGAAACCAGAATTTGAATTCAGCACCTCAAATAACGTCAAGATTTGTTCTCATCTGCTCTGATCCAAAAGTTGACCGGAATTTGTAAACTTGTATATTTAATGGTAAGCTATATTCCACTTATTGTCCTATAACACGAACTACCACAACACGTTACTGCTATTTGATCATAATATCAGTGCATATGTTTTGAAAGTACCGGAGTGGAGTGCGTGTATCTAACGTTGAAGCACCGATATTGGAGCCCAAATTGGGTCCATATCGTGCAGTAGTAATAAAAAAAAAAGAGTGAAAAGCAGTAGGAGAAAAAGTGAGTTGCGAGAAGAACAAATAGGTATTAAAATAAGAACAACGAACGGTGAGTGTTCATAATATTAGTAAAATAATATTAGTAAAATAGGAGGTTAAGAGATGTCAAAATAAGGTCGAAAATTGCGTGAAGGTTAATTTGTTAAGGAAAGCAAATATTGAACAAACACGCGTGTACACTTGAAGGTAGGCAACACAACGAACATCTCGAATCGGAGTGCAACTTAAAATCAGGCTGACAAATGAATAATAAATACAGTTGTTAAATTAAACCGATAGAATAGGCGAGGGAAAATTAAAATTAAAATAATAGCAAGTGTAAGAAGGTACGCACGGATAGAAGTAAGGGTCCGACAGGTTGACTGGCCCGAACTTCTTACGCAGTGAAGTAGACAATAAAACCAGTACAATGACGGACAGAGATAGTGAGGAATATACGACGGACGAGGGGAAAAGAAAAAAAAGAGTGGGAAATCTTGAGCAGTTTCTCGGACGGTCTGCAAAAACAAAAAGGTCTCCAAATAGAAAAACAAAAGAGGAAGCCGAAGAAAAATTAGATAAGATACTAGGGATTATGGAGGAAATACGCAAAGATCAAAAAGATATGAAGATAGAACAGAAGGAAATTAATACGGAAGTTAAAGAAGTAGCTAAATAAAAAAGCAACAGAGAGGGTTTAACGAAGAACTCCTAAAACTAAACCAGGAAAATGAACGCTTGAAAAAAGAAAATCAAGAAATAAGAAAAGAAAATGAGAAAGTACGAGATAAATTAGAAAGAGTGGAGAAGACATTGGAAGTCATAGAAAAGGAACGAAGAAGATATAATGTGGTAATATATGGATTAGTGACAGGAACAAATGAAACTCTGGAGCTGAAAAAACAAATTAAAACCTTCATAGGTGAACAGCTAGAAATAGAGATCACCCCGAAATCTATCAAAAAAGTAGGAGCTAAGACATGTGTTGTCGAACTGGGTAGTGAAATGGAAAAGAATGAAATTATGAGGAATAAATCGAAATTAAAAAATAAAGGAGGGGGCAGGATATATATTGATGATGACTTAACGCCAAAGGAACTAGAGAAACAATCGCAACTAAGAAAATTTGCCAAAGTCGAAAGGGAAAAAGGAAAGACAACAAAAATTGGGTATAACCAAGTGATGGTAAACGAGGAAGAATGGAGATGGAACAAAAGTACTGGGAAAATTGAAAAGCAACAATCAAAAAACTAAGGAAGAATAAACAGAATGGGAAAAATGAAAACGACATTGGCAAACAAATGGATGTGATTATGGAGAAAAATAAAAGTGCGAACGGACATAAAGTAGGTAAATATATAATAGCAAGAAACACCGCTGGAAAAGTTGGTGGAATAGTAAAAACACGTACGACAAGCAAAGAAGATGAAAATAGATAAAATAAATAAAATAACAAAGAAAGAAAAAGTTTGGAAAATAGGAACGTGGAATGTCAGAAGCTTAACAGGAAAGGAAGAGGAATTAGTAGAAGAATTGTAAAAAGTAAACGCAGATATTGTTGGCATCACCGAAACAAAAAAGAAAGGTAATGGAGAAAAGATCATAGAAGGAGGACACCTATTAATATACAATGGAGTTAATGAAAGAAACAGAGCTAGTGAGGGGGTGGGATGCTTTATTAAGAAAGAAAATATAAAATACATACAGAAATGGACCGGAATATCAGAAAGGATATTGAAACTAGAAATGAAAATAGATGAAGAAGTAAAAACAACCATCATAGTAGTGTACGGCCCTAACGAAGATGAAAAAACCAGTGCAAAGGATGAATTTTGGGATCAACTAACAGAGGTGGCAGAAGAAAGTGAAGGAAGATTATTAATAATAGGAGACCTAAATGGAAGAGTAGGCAAGAAAGAGGATGAAACAGGAAATGTAATAGGTATAAACGGAGAAAATGTCAGAAACAATAATGGACGAAGATTAATAGAATTCTGCATTCTGAACAATTTAATAGTTACAAACACCTTCTTCACACACAAGAATATACATAAATATACTAGAGAAATAGTAAGTAGGAAGGAAAGATCAATAATAGATTATGTCATAATTAACAAACCATATAGAAGAGAAATAATAGATACAAAAGTAAGAAGAGGCTGTGAAATATATTCCGACCACTACATAGTGCTATCAAAAATAAAAATAGAAATAAAAGACCAGAAACAAACAAAAATGTACAAGACAAATAGTAAATCTAAAAGTAACACAGTAAAAGAAGTAATAAGAACATATAAACTCAGAGAAGAGGTGATAGCAAATATATATAAAGAAAAAATAGAGGCAGAAATGATAAAAAGCAAAGAGAGAAAAATAATTAAAGATTCAATAATGAAAATAGCTAAAGAAACGTGTGGAAGCAGCAAAACAGACAAAAACAAAAAACAAACAAGATGGTGGAATGAGGAAATTAAAAGGGAAGTAAAGATGAAGAAAGACAAATGAAAAATTATCTTAGTGAAAAGAACAAAGATAATTACGACAAGTACAAGGAACAAAGGTTAAAAGTGAAGGGGATGGTGAAAGAAGCGAAACAACAAGCTTGGGAAGAATTTGGGGAAAAGATGGAACAAGACAGTAAAGGTAACCAAAAGTTATTCTATAAAATATTGAAGACACTAAGAAAAGGTAAACAAAACAAAATTAGATACATAAAAGCAGAAAACGGGAGAATTTTAGAAGACGAAAGATAATATAATGAAAAGATGGAAAGAATATTTCGAGGGAATGCTTAACACAGAACGAATAAACTTAATATACGAAATAGAGGTGAGCGAAGAAAACATAGAAAGTGGGGAGAGGGGAGGCGAGGAACCGATCAAGAAGGAAGAAATAATGGAAGCTATAAGAAAGCTAAAACGAGGCAAGGCGGCAGGACATGACGGTATAACAGCGGAAATGATAAAAAATATGAAGGAAAACGGCATAGAAGTCCTAAAGAAATTGTTTAATAGGATTTGGAATGAACAAAATATACCAAAGGACTGGGAAGTAGGCATAATACTACCCATCCACAAAAAAGGTGACAATAAAGAGTGTAGCAATTATAGAGGAATTACACTACTCAGTGTAATGCTAAAAATATATGAGAGAATCCTAGAAAAGAGATTAAAAATATTAATTGATCACCAACTAGAAGAACCGCAAAGCGGATTTCGGAAAGGCAGAGGAGTGCACGATCACATTTTCACTATGAAACAACTGATAGAAAAAAACCGAAATAAGACTATATATGCGGCCTTCATAGACATAGAAAAAGCTTTTGATAGTATTCCAAGAGAAGAAGTTTGGAAAAGCCTTAAAAAAAGAGGAATAGGCGAAAAACTCATAAAAGCTATAAGAACCATATACCAGAAAACTACAAATTATGTGAGAACTGAAAATAGGAAGTCCGAAGAGTTCATAACCAAAGAAGGACTGAGACAAGGAGGGGTGCTCAGCCCCGTACTATTTAACATAATATTAGATGATGTACTAAAAGAAATAAGGGGAATAAGAAAGAAACTACAAGTAGGGTATAAGAATATGGAGAGGGTTGAAATAGCAGAATGTGTCTTCGCTGATGACATAATAATATACGCAAAGAACGAAAGAGTCTTACAAGAAAACCTAAACACATGGAATATAGCACTAAAAAAGAGGAATCGAAAAATAAACATTGATAAAACAAAAGTGATGACAATTGGGAGAAATGATTTAAAAGTAAAAATTGAAATAGAAGGAAGAAACATAGAACAAACAGACACATTCAAGTACCTCGGAATAAACATACATAAAGACGGAAAAGAAGATATGGAAATAAACAGCAGAATAGAAAATGCAACAAAACTATATTGTGCACTAAACAACACATTTATAAGAAAGAAGGAAATAACGAAGAACACAAAAATCACAGTATAAACGCATTGTTCAAACCAATAACGACGTACGGATGCGAAAGCTGGATACTTAATAAGCATATGAAGAGCAGACTACAAGCCGTAGAAATGAAATACCTAAGAGCGGTGAAAGGAGTTAGTAGAAGGGACAAAATAAGAAATGAAGTAATAAGACGAGAATTAAATGTACAACCCATAATGGAAGAAATCGCAAAACAACAACAAAGGTGGTTCGGTCATGTAGTAAGAATGGAAGAAGAAAGACAGACTAAAAGAGTATGGCTAGCAAGAACAACGCAGAAGAAAACAAGAGGAAGACCACAAAAAACGTGGGACAATGTCATAGTGGAAAATTTAAAGAAAAGAGGAGTAACATTGTACGAAGGGAAGAGAATAGCGAGAAACAAAAAGGAATGGGCAAGATTTATATATAAGGAATAGTTATATAAGCAAAATGTAAATAGCTTGACACCCTAGGGGTAAACAAGCTTATAGATTATAATAATAATAATGTTTTAAAATAAACTGATTTAATTTATAATTTATACACCCGCAGAAGATAACTACCTTTTTAGGTATTACAATAACGCGATTTAGACGTAATGTCGTTTTCATGAATATTCCAATGCTACACGAAACTACATATGGTTATAAAACATCGTGAAGTAACTTTAACTATAAATTTAAAACTTCAGAGTCCGAGTTTATATGGGAATGTTTTGTCGTGATAGGAACTATTTTTCCTCAAGCAATCTAGTTTTTATTGAGTATTATAAAGCTGCCGTTATTAAAAATTTTAATTTAAAGAATTACGACACATGCATAACTTCAGAGTTATGGATATGAAATTTAGTTTCCAAGCTACTAATATTGATATGTCAAGAGTTGTGTATAAAACCTGTACACGAAAAAGGTAGTTAGCAAACGGTAAAAATATTAATGGATTAGATTCTACGAAAAATTCCTGATAATCCATTAAGTAATTATATTTTATTTGGGCACAGGTACGTGGATGTCATTCTAATAGGTTACACAAGTACCTACCACGAGACAATTGATCACTTTAATAATTTTTTAATTATTAAATCATTACATACAAATATTGAATTTAGCAAAGATATAGAAAATTCTTCCAATGGAGACTGTGGTTAAATAAAAATTTAAAAAAGGTATATAACCCCTTACCACAATTATTAATCGTATCCTAAATACGTATTTCGACAACTAAGTTGTCATCATCAGTAGGTAAAAACTACTAATTAAAAGTCGCACATGGGGCACAGTAAAGCAAGAGAAACGCTTAAACACAACTACTATACACCGCGTCCCCGTATACACTAGTGTATGTATGACTTCTCTTGTTTTTGACAAGCTCATTCATGTCAGGTATCATATTCGTTGTAGTTATTTTAAGAATTGATTGGAGATGTTCATTCGTAAGTCTTGTGTGATGTTTGTTCTTATTTATTGTCATGACGGGAAACATCTGCTCACATAAATAGGTGCTACCAAACATGCAGAGAATGCGTGCTGCATGCTTTTTTAATTCCGGGTAATTATCCAAACTCTTGAAATATTGTGTATAAAATGTAAGAGCGTTAATCTCATTAAATTTTGCTTTCAAAATACTGTCCGATTGAAGATCTATCAACTCCATTTGCAAATGAACTAGTGCCTGTGAAGCTTCAAAATTGAATTGATTGTTGAAAATTGGGAATTCCATTTCATTCATTTTGTGAAAGTCTTCAAAACGATTGTTGAATTCCGTGATCAAATTTTGCAGAAGTTGAGAATATTCATCCAATTTTTTTTGGTTCACTGTGCCAAATGATTTTAAATGAGGGAAATGATCCAAAGTTTTATTTTTTACCTGATTTTCAGACAGCCTCAACTTTGTTTCAAATGCTTGAATATATGAATACATTTGAGTGACAATCAGATTTTTACCCTGTAACTTTACATTCAGATCAGTCAAGTGTTTATTCATATCTACCAAAAAGGCACAATCAATCCACCAGTCATTGTCATAATCAATTGGTTTGCCTTTTTCTAACATGAAAGCTTGAATAGGGTCACGTAATGAAAAAATCTTTCTAAAACTACTCCTCGACTGAGCCAACGAACTTCGGTGAAATAAGGGACATCAAAAAACTTTTCGTCCAAATCTTGTAAAAATTGCCTGAACAGTCGGTGATTTAGTCCTCTGCTTCTTATAAAATTTACTATTTTAATTATAGGTTGCATGACATGGTCCATTTTTAAATGTTTGGATGCCAATGATTCCTGATGAATTATACAGTGAAATCCCACAAAATTCCATGATGTTTTCTGTTTTAATTTAGTTACAACGCCCGAAT
This sequence comes from Melolontha melolontha, assembly GCA_935421215.2. NCBI lineage: Eukaryota > Metazoa > Arthropoda > Insecta > Coleoptera > Scarabaeidae > Melolontha > Melolontha melolontha. The sequence goes on along the minus strand of OW285237.1, from coordinate 16,872,643 downwards.
GTTTGCCAGCCATGGCAGGAGCGCCATCCGTAGTTGTACTGCTAAGTATATTCCAGTCGAGTTCATATTCTGCTATCAAATGCTCAATTGCAGAACAAATATCATTTGCTGTTGTAGTACCTGTCAATGGAACGCACTTTAATAGTTCTTCAGTTATTTCAAAGTTACTGTTAATACCTCGTATAAAAACAGCAAGTTGAGCTGTATCAACAGTATCAGTGCTCTCGGCAACAGCCAGTGAAAAGTTTGTAAATTCCTTAATTTTCTCCTTCACTTGAAGAACCAAATTTTGAGATAAATCATTTATTCTTGAAGCAACAGTGTTTCTTGAGAGCGAAATATTTTGAATTATTGACTTTTGAGATGGAAATGAAACATCGGCAACTTTCAACATACAGTGTTTAATAAAATCACCATCAGTGAAAGGTTTTGATCTCTTCGCGATTTCTAATGCAATAATAAAACTTGATTTCACGGCATCTACGCTCTTAGCTTTAGTAAACATCGATTATTGATCTTGAAGTTTAGATTTTAAAGATGACAATGTGTCGATTCTTATTTTTTCAGTGTAACAATCGAATGTTGACTTATGATTCGTATCATAGTGTCTCTTCAAATTAAACTCCTTACAAACAGCAACTGTTCGATTGCAAATCAAACACAGTGGTTTACCTTTCCATTCAATGAAAAAATATGCAATTTCCCATTTAGACTGAAAAATTCTGCACTCACTATCAACTTTACGTTTTTGTGACATTATGCCAAAATCGTAACAATTATGGAACTCGACACAACAATTATGGATATCGCACGCGCACGACACAAACAAATGCACAATACCTTCACAATCACTACTTCGCAGTACAACTAAAATCCTTCTCCAACCGTATCGCTTCGATTACTCGACTCGACTGACTCACGTCGCGTCGACGCACTCGTTTTATATGGTTAAGGAAGGTTCTAGTCTAGACTCGAAGCGCGTGGAAGATTCTATCGTTCTCGACAAAAATAATAGGATATATCCGCTTGCTGCTAAGAGATGGCGTTACTGTCTTTCTCTCTCGCTTGTCTAGGCACGCGCTGCCCTTGAAATTACTTATAAATATTGTGTGGCGCATTTTAAAACATCCGTAGAACAATCGAGTGAAGTCTAATTGTTCTTTCTGTGACACATTGCGATCGCGGGCCTTATTGATACGGCCCAGGGGCCGGATGTGGCCCGCGGGCCGCATCTTTGACATTACTGGTCTATACCGTGTAAAGTAGTTGTTGCGTAAGCGGTGTGCTAGCTTTACTTTGCCCCATGTGCGACACCTTGATTAGTGGTTTTACCTACTGATGATGACAACTTAGTTGTCGAAATACGTATTTAGGATACGATTGATAATTGTGGTAAGGGGTTGTATACCTTTTTTAAGAATTTAAATCTGTCTCTGTAGGTCGTTCTCATTTTCTGCAAGTATCACTGCATCGTCGGCATAACATACCGTGCTGATTGCCTTATTATTCATCCTGTGTCCCAAGTTTAAAGATGTCACTTCTGCTATTATTTTATCAATTAATTTTTTAAATGTAACAATTAGTAAAGTTATGAATAAACTTGATTTCTCAATATACAAAAAAACCTTCACACACAGAAGTCACAATAAATAATACTTCAACACATCTTATACAGCACACAGTAGCATAAAAAGAACTAAACATAATAAAACAAATTGCAATTAATAATAATTATAAACCCGAAATGATTAGCAAAATTCTTCAGAACAAACTTTTTAAGAAAGCCATTTTATAAATCTATCCTGTAATAATTGTGAGATAAAGTGTATATTCAAGATGTTATTCAAATGTATTTAAATTTAACGAGAGAAAAACTTGTTTTTTCCGATATCGATCTCATGTGTTCGAGAGGCCTATGTAAATTCAAAGAGACAGATTTAATAGCTTGTACTAGAAGGTAGCTTGGTGTGATATAATTAATTATATCGAATTAAATCGGTTAATTATTTGATAAGTGTTTTTATTGATGTATTAGAGAGTTGTAAAGTTAAATTCTCGTTTGCTAATTGTTGATTAATAATATAAGCAGCTTCTTTGTCTCCACATTTTAGTTTTTTTGTAAGTAGATATTTTTTATGAATTCATAAATATCACTATTATATTTCTATTGTATTGAACTTTATTCATGTAATTAAGAGATTTAATTTTTAGAAATATAAATAATAAAGATTATTATTAACATTTCTTGGTAATAATTAAAATTATAATTTGTTCGAGTGGATTCAGAATTTTTTGTACATGTTGATTGCGCATGTGTAAATTTTGATTGTATATCAGTATCTTATTATACAGTGTGATTCTCTGGGGACAAATTAAAAATAAACTTTATTATTTTTAGATAAGTTTGATCGGGGTAATTAAGAGGAAGTTTTTTCATTCACTTAGCTGTCATTATTACAGTGAATATTTTTACCTCATGTATTATTGTAAAATACAGAATCTTTATACTCCTTTATAGTACTTTTATATTCAGTTTAAATTTTTACCCTGCTTTTGTTTTATTTGCCATACCAATATTACTGTTCAAGCTCAATATATAAAATAAGTAAATAAATATTGTGAACTATTCACTGGCGCCAGACTTATTTTAGAAATAACACGACTTTCCGAATTGGAACCCGAGAAGTTAGAAGTCTCATTTTTGAAAATTCTCCGGCTGAGGAACCTAGTTAGGAAAACTAGATGTGGATGGTGGCGCATTAAATCTACAAACCACTATTCATAGCATATTTTTGGCAAGGCCAACGTGGGGCGAACAGAAGCAGTATTGATTGTAAGCAAGAGACAGAGCACAAAGATGGAAGATATAACAGCAGCAAAGCAAAGAAGTGAGGAAATTTTGGAGAAAGCAAGGGCAAGAATAGGTCAAGTAAACACCATACATGAAGAGGGGCACGACAGGGATAAGATTATGATTGATATGTTAATAAAAATGCAGGATGCAATAGAGATAATGCAGGAAAGAGAGAAACGAATGGAAGAAAACATGGAGGCGATGATGGTAAAAATAATGGCGTCAAATAATGCGAGTCAAAAAGAAGTTTTAACAAGGGGCATGGACTCATTGCATTTGTCAAATGAACAAGAAGTAGAAGAAAATATAATGGCTTTAAATAGCAAATTATCAGAGGAAGTAGAAAGAAGAGAATTCGCAGAACAACAAATAAAGCATATGGAAGTAAAATTAGTAAAGAAAATAGAAGAAGTAAGAAAAGAGAAGAATGAACTTATATTCCGGTACCTGTACAAAATGAAGTGTTACCAAAATTTTATGGGACTTTCCGAATTGGAACCCGAGAAGTTAGAAGTCTCATTTTTGAAAATTCTCCGGCTGAGGAACCTAGTTGGGAAAACTAGTTGTGGATGGTGGCGCATTAAATCTACAAACCACTATTCATAGCAATATGTAGGTTTCTCCAGCATAAAGGTTTCTAAGGTTTTAAAGAAAGATAACAAAAGTAAGAACGAATAATCTAAATATATTAAAAATAATAAGGAAAAACCCACTAAATATCGACAGTCAGGAGTCTAAGTTGAATTGGAGTAAATGCCCTAAATTAGACGTTTATCAAACTGCAAAAATTTTCAAGAAAAGAATTTCAGGGAAATGGTACTATGTGGCTGTTGTCGTTCTGGATACAATTGTAAATACATTGTGCTCGCTGTTGTTGTACATCGATTCGATGAATAAAAAATACTTAAAATATTTCGTTTCTTTGCATTGGTGTACCACATTTATTCTATTGGTAATATACGATATTTGAAATGTTTGACAGTTTGAAATTTCGTGGTTACATTACTTAATCTTAAAATGTATTCCTCGTGAATTAAAGCATAAAATCAAAACTTGTGTCAATATGTCATACAAGGTTGAAATCAGAAAAAGAACTATATCTAGCTGTGTTAAAATCCCACATAGTGTCCATAAGAAATAAGAAAGTTAATGATGGACAGATAGAACCGAAACGTCATATGGAATTTCGATATCACTAGATACTATTAGATAGTAGATCAAAAGTGGCCTCGAGAATGTGTTATTAGTTTTTCTCTGCAACTCCAAATAAACGTGCTAGAGGTAAAAGAAGAAAGTGAGCTTCCTTCCTTTTAAAAAAAAAAATTCGTCATTCAGCACGAGTCCATTTTCTCTTCGGGTTCATGACAAACACCAACTTTAGCAACTTTGCCAAATTTAAACCTACCTTCTATCTCCAATAACAAGCGAGATTCCCATGATGAGATCTGAAATCACCCTGTATATTTGTAAATGATTACACAAATATTGTAAAATATACCTCTGTGCATCTACGCCAAATCATCATTAGCTGATCGCACTCTTATACCAGTAGATGATATAACGCTAGATACTTTCTTTTTAACCAAATAAAAATAAGTAAATTAGAAATTAAAAACCCTTACCACAATAGAATTTAACAATTCTATATACGTATTTAGACAACCACGATGTCATCCTCAGTAGAAAAAGGCGTGTAACACTTGAAAGCACAAAAAACACACAACACTTACTGAGAGCTATATTGTACGGCTTCTCGTTTAACACTAAATTTTAAAATTTTAAAAACCTGAATACTACAGAACTTACCTCATTGGAAAAACCCTACTTAAATACGTACATGGATTAAGAGACCATTAACCGATTAATGCTTTATTCTATAGAACGGCCCTTTTCTGCTTTTCTACTGAGGATGACAACGTGGTTGTCGAAATACGTATATAGAATTGTTAAATTCTATTGTGGTAAGGGTTTTTAATTTTTTATTCACTTAAAAGCCACAGTCTCCGATTTTTCAGTTAAAAAATAAGTAAGTTGTAACGAACTATAGCAGGATTATGTCATGCTTAATTTGACCACTTGGATAGTTTTTATCACGATAAAAACCTAAATTTTACAACAATTCTTTCAAAAATAACAGATTCCTTTAAAAGAATATTTGCTTCAAAATTTAAATTAAAAAATGCAATCTAAACAGTTCTAATTTATTTCTCATCCGCTAAATAAAAAATGAGCGAATACCTTGGAGTTTATTATTTAAAATTTCGCCACGGCCTCTCCACGCGGCTTCAAAACGAGAGAGAAGAAACTCGATATAGACTGAGCTTCATAAAGTTACGACGTTTTAGTATCCCTCATAAATTATTAATTACAATTATAGTATGCATGGTATAATAAATATTCCTGTTTCAGTTTTTTGCGTGTTTTGGCGCCGATGCTTGGTGAAAAAAAGCCGCAGTATATCTTGGCGTGCAGAGCAAAGTTGCAGAGAGGAGGTGGTCCGTTCGCTGTGTAGAAGAGAATCTCTTCAACATGTCAGCGGCACAGAGCCCACGACTAATTTGTGATGCTTTTATCTGCAGGCTACGGGAAGTGCTAATGTTTAACCCCGGCTAAGGCGTCCGACATTCCGGTAATTCTCTCACTCTGTCCAATCTCCAGCAACCTTCCAAAAAGCTATTCCCAACGTTACGCTCTGTGCTCTTTCCCTCTTGTCCGCACACCTCGCGTAGCCTACCCTTGTCATTGCACCGTAGCACTTAAGCCGTCGCAAAAACATGAACTATTGAGCCATACATCATTTTACAACAAATTTTCACCACTTCTGTCTTTCCCGCGGTTCGGGTTTTATTTGTCGCAGTTTGTCGCTGTAATTTGTAAATACGTTCGAACGTACATAGTTGCGTGTTTGAAATGTATAAGCATACGCGAAATGTCTGAATATTAACGATATACGATATAGAAACATAAGAGAACACTGTAATAACACTTAATATAAACCACTTTATTTATTATATATTTAACAGCTTAATTTCAGTTCAGAACACAACGAAATTGCATCAATTTGTTGATAAACTGGCAGCAGTTGGAACTAAAAAGTTAGTGGATTTCTTCAATATGATTGTAGAACATTTAGTATAGGAGTTATTAAAACTAGATGGATTGGGTTTACAGAGCCACTATTAGGTATTTTCACACCGAATCTTAAATGAGGTATACAAATTTAATTCCACTAGTGATGACGTAATATCACGCGCGACATACTAACTGTGTGAAATTCTCATAAGTATTCGTATTTGAATTAATGCGTGCATACATTCCAAGCTGAGAGAGCTAGTTGTTAGTTAACTATTGGGAAGACAGCAGATATAAGGTTTAGTTAAAAGTATGGAGACGGCGATTTATTGTCGTTAATATTCATTTTAGGGAATTATGTTCAATATAAAAGTTTGTTAGGATATTTTGATCTACATTTGAGAATATTTGAATTTTTTTTTCTTCAATTGTTTTTTAGTTACGCCTGTCCGCGCAATTTTTTTTTAAATGGGAACTAGTAAATTTTACTCTACCATTCGATAAAGAATTTTTTTTCTCTTTACAATTATATTTTTGTTTTTTCAAAATTCATTTTAATAACTTTTTTATAAGAAAAGGCCGGTTCATGTGTTTAACAGATGTTCGGTACATCGCAGATAGACAGAAGCGTAGCGATAAACAAACTTGAGCGACATAATTTTATCAAAGGTTATTGTGTACGTCTAATGTTTGGCAGAAATAATTCATTCGTGCAATTTGTTGCTGTTAATATTTACAATTGCGAGTTTAAGTGAACATGAACGAATTGAAATACTTATGAAGTTGGGTTATGGAGATAGACGCAGAAGTTTACAAGACGTTTGTAATTTATTTAATGATACGCATGCAAATTGAAATACAATTTCTAAATCCGTTGTTGGTAAAACTTTAAGACGCTTTGAACAAACGGGTAGCGTTAAAGATTTGCAAAGGAGTGGAAGACCTAGAACAGCAAAAAGCGATGATAACAAACTGGATATTTTATTGGCTGTATCTGAATATCCCCATTTATCAACCAATCAATTAGCGGCCAATTTCAATATTTCACAGTCATCGATCGTGTCATTTTTAAAAAGTGAAAAGTATAAACTTTATAAGGTACACCTTGTACACGAGTTAATGGAAGATGATTTTGATAGGAGATTACAATTTTCTGAGGAAATGTTAAATATAAATAATGATGAAAATTTTGTCAACAATATTCTTTTCTCTGACGAAGCTACTTTTTGCCTTACCGGTGAAGTAAACAGACATAACTGCAGATACTGGTCATCGGAAAATCTCTCTTGGTTGTTGGAGCACCATACGCAGTACCCCTAAAAGGTTAATGTTTGGGTTGGCATTCTAGGCGGTCATATTATCGGTCCCTTTTTTTATCAATGGCAATTTAACTCCGGCTCTGTATTTGCAGTTATTGCAAAATGAAATAATACCTGCTTGTGCTACGCTCTATCCTCATGAAAACGATGAACACCCCTGCCCAATGACAGTATCTGGTTCCAGCAAGATGGCGCCCCACCACATTATGGTGTAAATGTTCGTCAATATCTGGACAACGTTTTTCCCCCACAGATGGATTGGAAGACGAGGAACCATTGAATGGCCAGCCCGTTCGCCAGTTTTAAGTCCTTTAGGTTTTTTTCTTTGGGGATACGTAAAAAACAAAGTTTACAAAGATAAGACTGATAACGTCGAAGACTTACAAATCCGAAATACCAGAACGATACAAGAAATTCCCCGAGATTTTTTACAGAACTCTGTTCGGGGTTTTGTAAATCGATTGGGTCATTGTCAAATTACCAATGGACGACAATTTGAACACTTGCTTTAATTTACTTTGTTATTAATTTGTTTAATTTTTCTTGTAAAAAAGTTATTAAAATGAATTTTGAAAATAAATATATTATTGTAAAGAGAAAAAAATTCTCTATCGAATGGTAGAGCAAAATTTACCAGTTCTCATTTAAAAAAAAATGCGCGGACAGGCGTAACTAAAAAAACAATTGAAGAAAAAAAATTTAAATATTCTCAAATGTAGATCAAAATATCTTAACAAACTTTTATATTGAACATAATTCCCTAAAATGAATATTAACGACAATAAATCGCCGTCTCCATCCTTTTAACTAACCCTGTATAATGCAAATATGAAAATTTATTAATGTATGTAAGTTTATGAACTTTGCCGTAAGAATGGCCTATCGAAATTTAAGATGGCGTCTTAATATGGAGTTTCCGGTCATAATAAAAAATATGCAAAAAAAGTTTCAATAGTTGCGAGTGGTTTATGGTGCAATTGCTATGAATAACACGAGTGTGTTTGAGGATAGAGGCAGATATGACAGAATACCCTAAAGCGAAATACCAAAGACGAGAATGTTAACATAATATGGGATGAAGTACAACCTGGCAAATTATCAAATGTGAGGAACTGAATGCGTCAAAGTTTTCTGCCAAGTTTGTGCCTTGTTTCTTGATGGATGAACAGCAACGCCAGGTTAATACCGTTACAGCTCTTTCTTTAAACACGTATTTGATTTTGAAAGTTATTAGATGTATACATAGGACAAACAAACACTAAAGTAAGCAACTGAAAGAAAGTGTACAAAAAAGTGTTACTTTGCAAAGACTTAGTGTAAGGATACCTACATTATAAATAGGCCACGAAATAAAATTTGATAAAGAAAATAATGGCGAACATAAAACACTTTCATTATTATGTCAATTAATATTGTAATATATACCCTCATGACTCATGACTTAAAAACTAACTCAATGAACTTATATTTAGCTGTGTCTATTTAAAAAAAGAATTAGGTGTCTATTATAGAGGCTTTGCTTTATGTTCTCTTCTGCATAACATAATAACACATTACAAAGAAATTGTCACCTACGATATTATATAACTTCCAACAGACCACTCAAGGAAACTTTTCTGCTTCCTCAGTTAACAGACGTGCTTGATTTTCTCGAGGAGACAATACGTGCATTAAATGCGCTTGCCAGAGTGACGAAGACACCTAAAACAGTAACCTAATCCATTGGGTAATAACGGGAAGAAAATAAACATAATCTTAAGTGATTGTACTCTGAAAAAGTTTTCCTTTGTGTCTGCGTTAAGGCAGGATTTCGTCAACTAGTCTAATGTTAAATAGTGATTCTTTCAATACAGTTTGAAAAACGGTGTATAATTATGTGAATTAGGTTTTCGTTTATCCTTCAGTGAAAGCGTTAAGTGTTAAATTTCAGATTATAACTTACATCTTTAATTTACATACGAGAGTCAGTTGCTTTTAATGTTATATATACATGGAGTTCTTCCTTCCATATATAAATATATAAAAAAGGCACGTTTATGTATATATATATATACGGGGTTGGGCAGAAGTAACGCATCAGTCTAATAATTCCGTAAATATAAACATTAGAACAAAATGTTGTCAATTAAAGTTTTTTGACAAGTTATTTTGTATTGGCTTCAACCATTTGCGTTTTTTTCATGATTATTACATATGACAGCAAAAAAATTTGAAAATTTATCAATATGTCATCCTTATACATTACTCATTTTAAGGTATTCTTATGTCTTAAATTTGGCCTTTGACTTGCAAATAAATACTTTACAAACTACTTTATATTATGGCTAAAGACAAAATATTACAGACGAACTTGTATTCATAATATTTATTTTGCGCAAATAAAAAATTTAGAACCTATATGATACAAACAAATTTTATCAATGTATCCATAAACAATACATGTATCTCTGTATTTCTATGAATTTAATATAGGTCAAGTTTAAACCCCACTTCTGAGTTATGGAAAAAATGCGACGTTAGAGTTACAGATGACTTTAACTTCAAACAGTGATTATGGAACGCATCACGAAAGTTAAAATGAACTTTTAAATTTAAAGGCATTTTAAATTGATTATGAAATACGTTCTAATATACTTACAGTTCGACCAAAACCTCGTGATAGCGATGGGCCGGTCTGCGCATATTGTATTAGAGTGGGTGGGGTACGTACTTATATACGTACTTATATACATTAGTGAGCAACCAATATCAGACCGGCAATTAGCAGCGCGCCAATACGATGCGAGCAGCTCTATACGTTTTGCTACCGCGCAACTATCACGATGATTTGGTCGAGCTGTATTTGTGTTACTTATATATCTGTCGAACAGAATTAATAGGATCCTCCCCTCTTATAGACAAGTAGGAATTAAATTGATAGGAAGGGGTTTAAGTAAGACATCGTCCAATTGCAAATAGGGAATGTGCTACGCCCACTTAATATAATACGCCCCCTTATAAATCAAACCAATAACATATCGACTCATTGGTAAGGATGCACATTTGGGAGCGAACGCAGTGTCGCAGTGGAAGCGGATTGGGTTGCAGGCGTATCGATATATATTCGCGTCATTTGACCGATCTTGAGAACACGTCATCAATTCTTATTCCTGAGAATCAAATCGGTACTTTTGATTCAAAATAAGTATTATGTAAACTAATTAATAAAATATAAGAAACTATATAAAAAAAATGAAGCGATGTGGATATTCTAAATTAAATATTTTTACCGGATATTTTATGATCTTCTAATTACGAGAAATATGTTTCGACAACTCGGAAAATCAGATACAGAATACGAGGTTATGTAGGTATATCAATAAGTATGTAAATTTTGACATTCGACATAATATTTAAACATGATCTACAGTATTTGCTTATATTTGTTAATGAGATAGATTTGCTTTGTATGTATATTTAAATAATTCTTTTTTGTATGAATATATAAATAATTTTTTTCTTTTGCCAGTTTAGTGCATTTTACTTAAAAATACGTAACTTAAACTTGACATAACCTGAATATTTCACTAATAAAATGTACAATATGTTAATACATATTTATAACAGTGGTTACATATGTTATGTTCTTATGGCAGAATTAGTTTTATAGGTGCCAGTTTATTTCTTCGCTAAATGATTAATTGTAGATTCTTCACGCACATCTGTTTCTAAAGCGGAACACTTTCTAATTTAATATAATCAAATATATAATATATATATACACACACACATATATATATAGTTCATAAAGTATAAGTTTTCAGTTCAAGGTCAAATTCGAAGCATATGATTCAAATCAGTACTGCAGAGTCAAATGAAGTCAGTTTTCAATCGCGGAAACAACCGTTTGTCATCATAAAATATAAACGTCATGTTTCAATATTGTCAAAATTTTAGTATGTTACTTGCAATATAACCAAAGAAAGCATATACATAACCTACATGTCAAAATAATAATAATGAGTAAAGTGGGAACATTAATAGTTCAAAAGTATTGTTTCTTTTCTAGTTCTGTATAAATATATTCTATCCAAGATAACTATGCCGAAATTATTACTTTAATATTTGAACAAATTATTTTAAATGTTATTTATAATTATAAACTCACGAAAATATTCGATCAAAAATTTATTTAAAAAGAAATATTTCAAGTCATATCAATAGTGAAATGAGGTATTGAAAAGATCTTTAGTGTTAAAAATGTTTGCATTATTAAGAATGACATACCTACCAAAATCATTTTCTTGCACTATATCTGTGTTAAGAAGATTGGGAATGTATTAATTTGATGAATAATTTAGATTTCTACTTAACTTATATATTGTTTATATTTTAAATAAATTTAAATATATTGGAAAAGAATGTAAAAGTTATGCTCGTAACTCTTTGAGAATTAAAACCTTTTGAAAGTTGTAAATATATGTTGTCAAATTACATTTATAAAATTATACATAAAAGAAACATTTATATAGTCTACATTTAATATTTTATTGTTTCTTAAGAAAATAATGGTATAATAATACAATCCTAATCCATATTATTCTTTATTAGATGAAGATAATATTTAACAAACACATGAGGATTTTCTGATAACTACATTTGATAATTTTGCAGGTTAGTACACTACCAATAAGAAAAAAACAAACTTCATTCATATAAAACTTTGCCACGAGATCTTTATCATGTAATATTTCGTTGAACCAGTGGCAGTAATTTCTTCGCTGCTTTATATTATGTGCATGCAAATGATACACATTGATGATTTTTATGGCAGTATTAATGTAACCATATTAAACTTCTACAAAATATAAATACGAAAATATTTTGTCAAAATAAGATAGTTACCTGCTTATTAATGTTTAGTGAACTTTTATAGAAGTAAACTTCCCTGTTTCATCCAAATAAAACCTCAAAAATATTACTTGTATTATTTGCAATAGGTATGTTATTTTTAATGTAAATAGAGTATATATTACAAAAATGAATGAAAACTAGTCAGTTTTTGATTCTGACTCAAAACTTGAGTCATTTACATTATTATTGGAGCAATCTCTGCCCTATCAAGAAATTGCTCCTTCTCATGCCATTTTTTAATTAAATTTTCCGCATGCCTAGCACAATTATACCAAGTAATTTCATCACACTGTTGCAAAGCTTCATTCCACATTTCTTTAACTCTTTCATCTGAATAACCATTTCTTCCAATATTTGAATTATAATAGTTTTTAACCTTAGTCCAAATCATTTCAATTGCGTTCAAGTCACAATGGTACAGATTATGTGAATTAACTGATTATGTGAATTACCTCATGAACGCGGTCGATTGACATAAATGGTCCACCATTCTCCTTTACCTGTTAATAGGCTGTAAGATTTAATACAAGCTGTTTCGCTTGAGAACCAAGAGGTTTACTTGGCATCTAAGAAATATTCTGTAAAATAAATAGGTTAGAATGTCAAAGTAATAATCAAACAATTTCGTACTTATTGCCACTAATTGATATTACTATTTATTATCAATATTGTTCTCAAAAAACCAGATTTTGTAATTTTTGATAAACTAAATATTCAAATTGGAAGAATGCTTAACCTAGAAGTCAGAATACCGGAAACAAAGTCAATAAACAACAATATTGAAATAATTTGACAAGTCGAATATCATAAGACTATCTCCTAGACAACCTATCCTTTTTATTTAATATAATATTTCAAAGATGTACGTCTTAACTCAAAATGACAAACGTCTGTAGTATTACAGCGCGTGTTCATGTGTGTTAGAAAGAGATAAAGTACAATTTGCGGTTCACACTTGGGCAGTACGAACTGAAAACTTATACTTTATGAACTGTATATGTATATATATATATATAAGGTAAACTTAATAAGTCGGCGATTAAAGGTCTGGTTCATTACTTCAAAGTACATATATTTAAAACAACCCTACATGTTTCGGCAATATGCCTTTGTCAAGGGAATACAAAATATAAAATATTTGTATTTTATATTTTGTATTCCCTTGACAAAGGCATATTGCCGAAACATGTAGGGTTGTTTTAAATATATATACTTTGAAGTAATGAACCAGACCTTTAATCGCCGACTAATTAAGTTTACCTTATCATACCAAGGTCACGAAGATATTATATTTATATATATATATATATATATATATATATATATATATATACATAATTGAAACGAAATTATCGACCGTGATATATTATAAAAAATAATTTAAATTCGGGTAAGCGGTCAATTAAGAAAAAAAACTCCTTTATTAAATAACCCTATATTTCGCAACAGACTTTGACGCTTCTTCTGGGGTAAAAAATGTAGAGTTGAAAAATAATAAAATTGACGTACAAAATATAAAAATGATTAGATCTAATCATTTTTATATTTTGTATTTTTATATTTACGGAATTATTCGACTGATGCGTTACTTCTGCCCAACCTAGAACTTCTTCCTTCTCTGTACCTAACAGCAAGGGCTTCTTGTCTAATATATATACAGTCTGGTCATAAAGTTTGGAACCAAGCTTATAATCGCATTATTTTACATTTTTTGGAAAAACGCTCGGACAGGTAAATTTTCCTTTTTAAAACGCCATCTTTTGACATACAACTATATTCCAGAAATGTCTATAAAAACTTTTTATACAGTATCGACAATTCAGGTGTAATAGAATTATATAGAATCGCACAAAGAGTAATAGGTGGGTGAAATAATATCCCCAGAGACGATTGTTTTGTCCTCGATGTATTTATATAATTCGATTTATTAATGATTTGCAAAACTTCAGGCGTCAATAAGTAAAAGACTAAATTAAAGCATAAAATAAATAATATGCAAGTTATAACAATATGGTCTTATTATTGGCTGCGTACAACATTGCCACAAAATATACCTATTTGATGCGAGACCTGAGATAATTTAATACGCACAGAATGTAGAAAAGATATATAGTCTTGTGTAACTATTTACAAATAATAAATTTTTCATTAATTTTCGTTATTTTTCATTTTTAATTAGTTAATTTTCATTAGCCCCAAAACAGAATATATATTTATAAAGGGCTACGTATTTACGCAGTATGTATTCTAACTTGCAAAATGTTATACTCGTATGTTTGAATAAAACCTAGCAAAATACCAAGCCTCATTAGTAATAATTATAATTAGCTAACACTAGAAACAACACGACTTCTCTTTTAGTAGCAATCCGTCTTGGTCTACAACCCGCGCTACTCAGTTATAGTCATAATTAATTATATTTTGTGCTTACGTTTGAATATCATAATGAAATTAATTTCAAAATCTATGATTCCAAATTTCATGGTATCAGTTGAAAGCTATAAACATGTCTATTATAATGCAAAAATCATAGGAACAACGTCTGAACGCATAATAATTAGTTAGTGTTATTTGCTCTACAATCATATTGGCTCCTAAGATATGTCACAACAGAATATTATGTAGATAATAACTGCTTGTTTCTACCGAGAATTTTGCGCGAATTAATTCCAGTAGGTCTGTCTTATATTAATTAAGTTTTGTAGTTAGCTTTATGCTCTCGGGTTCAGGTAATTATATTAATAACGAAGACAGCGTAAAATGTCGCTCTTAGAAATGTATAACTTAGCGAATCACTGTACTTTTTTGAATTAGGAATTTTATATTATCGAAATTAAATTAAATTTACGAGTACATATATTGTATCTATTTCAAATGATCGAATTTGAATATTTGTACTTAATTACATTTATCGTTTCTTTTTGTTTTTCGTTCATAATACATTACACTTTAATCTTTCAAAGAAGTATTCGTCTACCAATTCTAGACCAGAGAGTTTCATGGAGCTGTCTGTAATTTCATCTCTGTTTTTTAGCTGAAACCTTAGGACATTGGCACTACTTTCTCCTCTACCGTTTCGACCGCTTTTGCATTATAAGTTCAAAAATTTAAAAATGCGTGAAAGCAACGGCCACCCAAAAACGTGTATACACCAGCATTTCATTCTTATTAGAAATCGTCAGTACACGACATTCGGAGACAGACATGACTTTCACTTTTATACTGCGTGTATATATACGAAATATATTGAACTTTATGCATATGAGAATTAATAACTATTAAAATATAATTTTACATGCAATTGTCGCGAACTTTGCCACGTTAATTTCTACAATCCGACAAACCAAGTATTTACGAGAATGCAGAACGCAACATGTAGCGACGTCAATCTCCCTGATTGAGAGGATAAATAAAAACAAATGCGTCACTACACGATATCCGGGGACAGACATGGCTTTCGCTTCTATACTGTGTGCACATATATATATATATATATATATATATATATATATATATATAGATAAATATTTCTTGACCTTTTGTATCTTATAGTAGATTAAATTAGTCGGTGATTTAAGGTCTGTTTTATTTTTAATGTATATACATTTACAATAATCTTACATCTTTCGGCACATAGTAGCCTTTCCAAAGAAATTTAAAATATAAATGGCAGTATATCAATGTCAAACTTATATATCTGTAGTTGTCATCGATAAAATTAAAATATTCAAAGATACATTCAAGTTTAATAATAATAATTCATGCCTCAGAACTTTCGCCAGCAAGACGTCAATTACAGAGGATTCGCCTTGTACGAGAAGGAAAACCACGAAAACCTACTCGGATAGCCTAGTCAGGGATCTAAACACGGAACTGCCAACATAATAAGCTATGGTACGGATATTTAAATAACATATGGAAGATATTTATATAATAACAACTTATATTCATGGTGGTAAATTGCATAGGCCAAACTAAACGAAATTTATAAAAGAATATAAGCCCATAAATACTCCAAAACAGAAAAAACTGCTTCATTTACATACAAACTACGACGCGATCACTATTTTAATTTTGAAAACACACAGATAATCGATAAAAACAACACACAATGGAAAGAATGATCAATATTAAACAAGAAAAATATTTAATTAACAACAGAAGTGATATAAGAAATCTAAGCAGTATATACTATAACCTAATAATGTAACGATCCGCAATTTACCATCATGAATATATTATGTATTATGTATATATGTATCTTTGAATATTTTAATTTTATACAAGACAACTACAGATATATAAGTTTGACATTGATATACTGTCATTTATATTTTTAATTTCTTTGAAAAAGGCACTGTGTGCCAAAACATGTAACGTTATTTTAAATATGTTCATATCAAAGTAAAACAGAGCTTAAATCGCCGACTAATTTAATCTACTATAAATATATATATATATATATATATATATATATATATATATATATATTAAAAATAATAGATTTTTATTGGTTTTAGCGACCTTTTATTGAATTTAGATGTTTGTTTGCGACGTTTCGACTTTTATCAATTCAGTCTTTTTCAAGCATCTGGAAACAAGAATCATTACAATGAACATGAGAACTGTGTTTGTTTTGTGTGATATAACAATTAAATTAACAATTTTAAATTTAAAATTATATTAAGAAATGAATTACGAATTAGGTTAGCGTTTTACGTTGAAAATTAAATAACATTAAATTAAAATAGCTTAGATTGGTAGGGGGACATTAATGTGATTAATATCTGTATGAATTAATTGGAGACTTAACAATTATTAACAATTTTAAGTTTAAAATTAGATTAAAAAATGATTACAAATTGAGTTAACATTTAACGTTGAAAATTACATAAAATTAAACTTAAAATAGCTAAAAGGAACAGGTAGGGAGACATTAAGGTGATTAACAACTGTATGACTGATTGGAAAGTTGAATTACACTATAATAAGTAAAGAGAACAAAGAAAAGACAAATAAAACTCACATTTGTTGTTTGTTTTTGTTTTACAAGGGTACGCATTCAAGTGACACATGTGTTTGGACATCCGGGACCAATTTTCTTAGAACGAACGTGCTTGTGCGGATTTTGTAAGTGAACTAATACTTTAGTTTGCGGGGGGTTTTAATTTCTGTTTTTTGGAATGAGCATGGTGGTCAGGACCGTATTTTGATTTTTCTATTGTTTTATGAGAGGGTAATAGAGTTTTGAAAGCCCATCGATTTCGTTTCTGTCGTTGATTGTTTTGCTATTTTTGAAAATGTGTATCATTTCTAAGACCTCTCTAGCTTTTGTGTTCTTTTTTTGTGTTATTACTTTGGTGTTTTCAAAATCAAAATTATGTTTTAGTGTCAATTGGTGTTTTTTTAAAGCAGTTTGATTTTTTGCGTATTTGTGACCTTTCAATCTTTCTTGTAGTAACTGTTTTGTTTGGCCTATGTATATTTTGTCACAGTCTTTGCAGGGTATGTTGTATATTGTGTGTGATTGTTTTAGTGTAGGTGTTGAGTCTTTAAGTTTGGTGTGTAGGAATTTTAGGTTTTTACCGCTTTGGTGTGCTATTTTAAGATTAAATGGTTTGAATATGTTGTCTAATTTTTCGGATAATCCAGTTATATAGGGTGTGGGGATATATGTGAATTCATTGGTTTTTTTGTTATTGTTTTGGTTGTTTGTTTTGTTATACATTTTATTGAGTCTAAGTTTTATAATTTTTTGTATGAATTGTGGTGGATAGTTGTTTTCTGACAAAATTGTTTTAACTTTATTTAGTACTGTTGGTCTGAAAATTGGCTTTGTGAGATTTAAGGCTCTGTCTACTAACGCTGTTACTACATTTTTTTGTGGGCTAGGGGTTGGTTTGAAAAATAGTTTACATATCTGCCGGAAGCGGTTGGTTTAGTGTACCATTTTGTTTGTATGTTGTTTTTTGTTCTTGTCAGTGTTAGGTCTAATAGGTTAATATTAAAACACGGCCAATAAAATAAAAAAGAAAAACAAAATTCTTTAAACACTAAATATATATATATATAATTGCCTAGGAAACTGAAGTCATTCGACATAAATGACCCGATATCATATTGAATAACCAATCTATGACGTAATTTGGGTTTCGTTAATTAGTTTTCAAATTATAATTTTTTTTTTGAATTATCTTGCATATGAAAATAGCAGACAGAGCTCTCCGAGGGTGATACGAGATCCCAGGAGTAGACCTGTGAACTTCATATGCTTTCATTTGCTTAAAAAAATTACCAATAAAATTCAGAAACGTCTATAAAACTTTTTATGCAGTACCGACCACTCAAACATAATAGAATTGAATAGAATCGCATAAATTGTATTAGATGGGCGACCCCAATATTGGTCGACCGTGGGTTGACTTCTATTGTGTTTATACTTGATTTTAATAATATTTCAATATTACTAAAAGTGTTCTTGAAATACAGAAATGTTAAAGATTTTCGCTTATTTTCTGTTTTATAATGAATTTATTATTCAATTATTTTATTAACTCACATTGACTTTCTTACGCTCTAATAATTATCTAATGCAGTACAACATTTTTCTATTTAGTGAGGTAATGAAATTTACTCAACTCCAAGGTATCGTTTAACTTTTTAGAGCTTTTTAAGCTTATTAAGGGTTATATACCTTTTTAAATTCTTATTAATATTGATATTTTTTAATTTATTGAAACTATAAACGCGACATCAGTAAAAGCGTCTTTTTTATTACTGCAGTTCGTAGAGTTTCTATTTTTTATAGAAACGATGAGATTGATGCTAAAGAAATTGTACGTTATACACAGCAATAAACTTGTACGAAATTAGTTTCACTACCAACTAACAAGTATACTGCACAATCGACGACACATATTTTTAATGTTAGCATTCCACGATTTTATATGGAATGAAGCAAGCATACGTACAGTTTCATAACTAGCTAGCCGAAAGACTATTTTTCATTTTTATGGCGTTCAATCTATTTCTGTTTGAATATAATGCGGTTTCGTTTCGATGATTTACCACCAGGGAAATATGACAATATGAGACGATATCGGCAATATGACTGCACATGGAACAAATCGTATTTGATTACAATGGTTCGTATGTATGAAACTTGTATTAAAGTAACGGCCTTTTCAGAAAGTATATACCGTTCGGATTGAATAAAAGTCATGTCAAATTTTTCAAATAAAATAAGCGTAAATTTCAAATAGAGTTAGTCTACCTTTCAGATAATACCCACGCTCCGCCAAAAAGTATCACATAAACCACAAAAAGGCGTATATGTTTGCCAAATATTCACGGACTATAAGTTACAAATAGTACAAGGTACAAAATAGTAATACAACATAGGTTCTTAATACGTTTTTCTAAAACACATTTTTAAAAATGCATTCACATAGGGTTCATTATGTTGCTTATTGAAAGTGAACAAAACAGACAAATTTTAATTGTGCTCTTACAGTTCTGCCGTTAAATTACTTATTTTACTTGGTTTGTAAAGTATGTTTTTTATAGAGGTACAGAACTTTGAAATGGAATAAAACAAAGATGAATTTTTTAAATTGACATGAAATTTACTTTATTCGAGAGATAATCTTCTGGCACTATGATTTAAATATGACTTCTGGTATATGACCGCCACGACTGGCTCGGACGTAGTCTAATCTGGAGGTCCAATTTTCGATGACTTTTTCCAACATTTGTGGCCGTATATCGGCAATAACGCGGCGAATGTTGTCCTCCAAGTGGTCAATCGTTTCGGGCTTATCGGCGTAGACTAGCGACTTCACATATCCCCACAGAAAATCTAGTCTAGCGGCGTTAAATCGCACGATCTTGGAGGCCAAATCACGGGTCCGAAACGTGAAACTATGCGGTTACCAAACGTTTCCTTCAATAAATCAATTGTGACACGAGCTGTGTGACATGTTGCGCCGTCTTGTTGAAACCACAGCTCCTGCACATCAAGGTTGTTCAATTGATGAACGAAAAAGTCAGTAATCATTGCTCTATAGCGGTCACCATTGACTGTAACGTTCTGACCAGCATCGTTTTTAAAGAAGTACGGACCAATGATTTCACCAGCCCATAAAGCACGCCAAACAGTCAGTTTTTCTGGATGTAACGGTGTCTCAACATACACTTGAGGATTACCATCACGCCAAATACGGCAGTTTTGTTTATTGACGTATTCATTTAAACAAAAGTGAGCTTCATCGCTAAACAAAATTCGCTTATGAAAATCGGGATAAACGGCAATCTTGTTTTGGGCCCATTCACCGAATCTACGCCTTGCTAGGTGATCGTGTGGCTTCAATTCTAGCACGAGTTGGATTTTGTAAGCATGCAAACCAAGATCTTTCCGCAAAATCTTCCATAAAGTGGATGGGCACATATCCAATTCCTGTGCACGATGGCGGATAGACTGATTCGGGTCTTCCTCTACGCTACGCTCTACAGCAGCTACGACTTCTTCTGTACGCACTGTACGACGTCTCTGTGGATGCTTATTATCATTTAGAGTAAACGTGGTGCGAAAACGTTCCATAGCTAATCGAATTAATTGCTCTGATGGACGATTATGTTGACCGTAAAATGGACGTAGTGCGCGATACGTATTTCGAACAGAACCATGATTTTCAAAATAAATTTGCACAATTTGGAAGCGTTGTTCAGGCGTCAGTCTATTCATGTTGAAATGCCAAACCAAACTAAACATAAATCATTTGACAGCTGACAAAATGGCCGCCAGTTAAGAAAGTGTTGCCGACTTAAAGATTTATACCTCTATAGAAAACACCCGTTACAAGCAAAATAAGTATTTTAACTTGAGAACAAATGGCCAGAATTGTTGCCTTAATCAAAGATGACTAGTAGCTATACAAGCGGGATACTGGATACTATTTGGCCTTGATACTTTGTGACGGTCATCCTGACTGTATATGACCTTATATGACTTTAGGTCAGCTAAAATTGTCGCGGCGATAAGCTTATTTCTGCTGCGTGCGCAGATAAGAGTTGGCAAAACAAGTGTAGCGTGCTTTTTTCGTCTGGCTCTGACGTAAGCCAAATATTTATCAAAACAAGTGGGATGGATGGTGCATTGAATAATATCAAAAGTACAATAAACGTAATCCAGAAAATTTAACATTTCTCACTTGTATTTCGAGCCCAGAAGTAAGTAAATTAAACTAAATACAAACTGTATACGTGAACTTAATTGTGAGCTGCATAATTCATGTGGAAATAATTAAATTTCAAAGCCGAAGAAGCCGCAAACGTAAAATATTCAAGCAATGTTAAATACCTCATAAAATATTAAAGCGATTTTACAAATTACCAATTCGTCTTTCTAGTTTTTAATCAATTATACGGCCATTAGAGTGGAAGAAGTTTCTTGAGTAAAAAGTTTTGGTTTAGTCACCGTGGCGGCGGGCAAACTCGCGCTTAAATTATCTAATGGACCGAGGTCTCGACGGAAATTTTAAACTTCAGAAAAATCAACAATATTAAGTGATTGAGTGAATGAGTGAATGTAAACTTCTAAATAAAATTTTAAGCTTATAACAAAGCAATATTATGTATATAATAAAACTAACACAAATGTCAAAAACTTCTTATCAATTATACCGTTTTATTTTATTTCTTCTAACAATATTATTTCGGTATTTCTACCATTATCAATGATCTTACCCAATTAAATGAAGAGTCACAACTTACTATGCACACATGTACAAGTGTACGAGAGCGGGTTGCGCTATTTGCGCGATCGCCTAGAGTAGCTCTTGAAATAATAGAAATATTTGTGTTATCAAAAGATCAATTACTTGTTAGATAGAAAGAGAATTAATTAGAAAGCATTAAATTAGAAAAGCAATAAATCGAAAATAAACCAAAGTAAGATGTCAAACGTCAAAATTTAATTATTCGACTATCGTAGTACAGGGGTGTCATGGCGGGCGGATGACCGTGTGTTATCGCTGTCTATCTTATTGGTCTTACGGCGAAGACATTCCAACATTTTCGTTTCAGTGTTTTATCGTTGTTTAACCATTGGGGTTTGAATGAAATGAGAATACATACATTACAAGTGCCCATGTCCTTGATAACGCCACGCAAATAATGACGTGTGTCAAAACATCGAGCGCACAGATACTATAGACAGAGGTTATGTTTGTATTTAGGTAGAAATGTCAAGCAATTGTATAAAAATAAATGCAATAGATGACGTATCATATTTTGTGCATCGAGAAATATTACTGTTGCGTGGATTTCTCAATAACTTAGACAAATAATATGACGTGTAAAGCTTAAATGTACAAGGTGTCATAGGTAATTTGCTGTCTAACTTATAGGCAAATTATCTAGTAAATTTTCTGGCAAAATAGACATCGTCTAAAACAGACTTCGGTGTACATTAGTAGTGCATTAAATTTACTTCATTTTGAGACTAGAGGTTATGTTTGTATTAGGTGTATCCAAATAAATGCAATAGATGGCGCGTCATGTTCTGCACATCGAAAAATATTACTGTAGCGTTGATTTCTCTGTAACTTGGACAAATAGTATGATGTGTAGAACTTAAATTTACAAGATGTCATAGGAAATTTGCTGTCTAACTTACAGGCAAATTATCTGGTAAATTTTCTGGCAAAATAGACGTCGTTTAAAATGGACTTAAGTGTACATTAGTAATATATTAAATTTACTTCATTTTGAGACTAGAGTTTATGTTTTCTTTAGGTGGAAATGTCAAGCAAGTGTATAAAAATAAATGGAATAGATGGCGAATCATGTTCTGTGCATCGAAAAGTATTACTGTTGCGTGAGTTTTTTGTAACTTGGACAAATAATATGACGTGTAAAACTTAAATTTACAAGGTGTCGTAGGTAATTTGCTGTCTAACTTATAGCAAATTATCTGGTAAATTTTCTGGCAAAATAGACATCGTCTAAAACGGACTTAGTTGTACATTAGTAGTGCATTAAATTTACTTAATTTTGAGATTATAGGTTATGTTTGTGTTAAGCTAGTTTATAAAAATAAATGCAATAGATGGCGTATCATGTTCAGCGCATCGAAAAATATTAGTGTAGCGTGGATTTCTCTGTAACTTGGACAAATAATATGATGTGTAAAACTTAAATTTACAAGATGTCATAGGGAATTTGCCGTCTAACTTACAGGCAAATTATCTGGTTAATTTTCTGGCGAAATAGACATCGTCTAAAACGGACTTAAGTGTACATTAGTAATATATTAAATTTACTTCATTTTGAGACTAGAATTTATGTTTTTGTTTAGGTGGAAATGTCAAGCAAGTGTATAAAAATAAATGCAAAGATGGCGCATCATATTCTGTGGATCAAAAAATATTACTGTTTTGTGGATTTCCCTGTAACTTGGACAAATAATATGATGTGTAAAACTCTAATTTACAAAAACAAATTAGCATATCGATGCGACAATTCACATCAAGCTTTTATACAAAATAATACAAATCTGTATAAAAACAAATTTGTATCTGTATATACATGGACACACAGAACGTATTTACCAGCGTTTGCTTCAACCACCAGACGCATGCTTTTCTGTCTCACGACTTTGTCAATGGAGGGTTTACGAAGACAAACGACTGTAGGTACACTTCGCGGTCATGTAGCAAATTTTGCCCTAGCAGATGACACCAGATAACCTCATGACATCTGACGGACAATAGCGACCACGCCGATGCAAAGTGTTTTTTCTCGAATAGCTACGCTATTACACGAAAAGAAAAAATACGCATATTACTGTGAGTCCATTAACTCGTCGCCAGGTGGCGTAATATAGCAAAAACAAATTAGCATATCGATGCGACAATTCACATCAAGCTTTGATACAAAATAATACAAATCTGTATAAAAACAAATTTGTATGTGTATATCTGGTGGTTGAAGCAAGCGCTGGTAAATACGTGCTGTGTGTCCATATATGTACAGATACAAATTTGTTTTTATACAGATTTGTATTATTTTGTATCTAATTTACAAGATGTCATAGGAAATTTGCCGTCGAACTTACAGGCAAATTATCTGGTAAATTTTCTGGCAATATAGACATCGTCTAAAACGGACTTAGGTGTACATTAGTAGTGCATTAAATTTACTTCATTTTGAGACTAGAGGTTATGTTTGTATTTAGGTGGAAATGTTAAGCTAGTGTATAAAGATAAATGCAATAGATGGCGCATCATGTTCTGCGCATCGAAAAATATTACTGTAGCGTGGATCTCTCTGTAACGGACAAATAGTATGATGTGTAAAACTTAAATTTACAAGATGTCATAGGAAATTTGCTGTCTAACTTACAGGCAAATTATCTGGTAAATTTTCTGGAAAAATAGACATCGTCTTAAACGGACTTAAGTGTACATTACTAGTACATTAAATTCACTTCATTTTGAGACTGGAGGTTATGTTTGTGTTTAGGTGGAAATGTTAAGCAAGTATATAAAAATAAATGCAATAGATGGCGCATCATGTTCCGTGCATCGAAAAACATTACTTGTGCGTGGATTCAGTAACGCGCCAAGTATCTTCGGCGCCGTCGTGCGAAATACTGATAGGCACCTTTACCCTATATATATTGAGCCAAAATTACCAGCCACTCTCCCACAGTTCTACATTGAAATTTATGACGAACTCTTTAGACTTGTTAGTACTGGTAGGTATTTTTTATTTGAGGCAAACAATAGGTTCACATACAAAAAAATATTATTAAAATTTTTATTGCACACTGAAACAACAGTAACAAAATAAAAAACAGTATTCCAAATTATTAAAAAACAAAAGGTCAAATAAAATATTTTTAGAGTGCCCGTGTTTTTAAATAGATAAACGTGAAGGAAAACAATGGAAATGTCTTATAGAAATTGGACTTTTCTAGCTTTACTTTTGGCAAATTCATTAATAAGATTTTCAATATTCAGCTGCTTTAAAAAGTCAGACTCTATAGAAATAATAGCAAGATTTTCTAGCCGCTCCTGGCCCATTCCAGATCGTAAGTAATCCTTAATTAACTTTAATTTAGAAAATGATCTTTCGGCTGCAGCTACAGAAATTGGTATAGTTAACAATATACGTAATGCAATTGTAATGTTTGTGAATGAGTGGGTTAAGTTGTTTATTGTAATGTAATTGAGTGTTTCTATTACAGACGTCACATTTTTGTCGCAATTTTGCAGAAATTGCAATTCATGTAAAAGTTCTGTTCCGTCTATATCTTTTTCGTTTCGATTTTTGTCAGTTAAAGCTTCTTCAAGTTTTTTACAAAAATTAAATTGTTCTTGGTCAGAATACTTGCCAAAATCCTCAATATTCCACAAAAATTTGAAAACATCATAATGAGAGGATAGCAGTTCAAATCTTTCATTTACAGATGAAAGAGTAATGTCTAGCATTCCAAAAAAACAATTGACTTTCAATTTTAATTCTTGGTTTTCAATTGGCTGATCTTCACTTTCGTAGGAAAATTGTTTTTTTATTTTTCGTGGCCTTAAAATTTCTGAACATTTGAATATCGCATCTACTTCCAAGCAAGATGCTAATTCTTTGGCATCTACGAGCAAGTCACTGAAGCCTTTATCTGATCGATATTCCTTTAAAAAGGTATTTAGGTTGTTCAAACTTTCGCAAGCCTGTGAAATATTGAATTGATTTGTTGTAAACTTTCAAAAAATGTTTTTAATATTTTTAAAATTTAACTTATCACAAGTGGCCGTAGGCGCCTTTAAGGCCTTGGCGCCTTTAAGGCCTTGGCGCCGTTGTGCGCTGCACGATCTTGCCCATATGGACGGCGCGTCACTGCGTGGATTTCTCTGTAACTTGGACAAATAAAACTTAAATTTACAAGATGTCATAGGAAATTTGCTGTCTAATTTACAGGCAAATTATCTGGTAAATTTTCTGGCAAAATATACATCGTTTAAAACGGACTTAAGTGTACATTAGTTGTGCATTAAATTTACTTCATTTTGAGACTGATTTCATTATTTTATCTTTTTTTGTTTTTATTTTATAGAGTTGGAGACCTTGTGTATCTATCCACGCTCGTATAATCGCATATATCTGGATATATACCGTTGATTTTAAATAATAAATATCTTAGGTTACGTTTTTGTACAGCTTTAACGTTATTAATGTGCGCGTGATAAATCAGGTACCAAACCAAAGACGCATACTCCAACTTAGATCAGTCAGTTTGGATAAATATATTTACAACGAATTTTTTTTGTATTATTTAACTGCATACCTTAATCGAAAATTTAAATAAAAGGCAATAATAGACTCCAGAATATAAAATAAACGAGTGACAGAGGGCATATAACCAATCCTCTACTATATTAATTTTGTACTTGTATGACACAAAACATGTTCGACTAATGCAGACTGCGCACGGTTATGCTGTAATCTAAATTGATTGATTGCATTGTAAAATAAACAAAATATAAACTACCTGTTGAAGCATATCAATCTAAATTATCTGTCAACGCAGGCATCATACAGAATATGAAAAATTGTCTTTGTTCATTTAGTAAATTGTGGTTTCCTCAATTCTCGTATTTATCTATGATTGATGACAAGATCTTTAACTCCTTATACGCACTCAACGCACACATATACGTAATGCATAAACTATGTATATACAAATTTGTAGCTTGCCTGGTATCATCCAAATCCAAAATATACAGCTACATTAGATATAAATATCAACCGTTCTACGTAAAACCTACGAGGTATGCCGCTAAAGGTTTAGAAGTGTGGTATTCTTGTCGTTACAATAGTATATTTTTTAATTTTGCAGACCACTTTTAAAATTTCGCACTAAAAATCGGCAACTCGATTGGTTATTTTCGTGACCAAATTAAGCACACGTAATTTAATTAACAGAATAATTGAAACATACATGAGTAGGTAAACCCCACCAGTTTTGTATAATACAAAGGTATTTTTAATAATATAAAATATTATTAAAAATCTGGTGTGAAGAACACAAATACAGGTTCACTATTAATATTTTGTGAACTTGTCCGAACATCCCTCCCAACGTTCGGACACGTTCACAAAAAATATTAATAGTGAACCTGTATTTGTGTTCTTCACACCAGATTTTTAATAATATTTTATATTATTAAAAATACCTTAGTATTTAATTAACAATTATTTCTAGACATTTAACAGTTGCATTTTGTATATCTTTTCCGCTTTTCTTTGCTACTTAATTTCCTCTGCTCTTGTATTTATTCAACAAAAATAGTTATTATATGTACCCTTTAGTGTCTACCATAATAACGAACCATCGAAAAAATTCATAATTGGAGTAGACTGTGAAATTGGGTTGGTACTTTAGCCACTTCCACATAATTATACATTACTTGATGCTTGACAGTTTCATTTGGTTTCATTGTAAAAAAAGGTTATGTCATTGAAATGATACTAGAACAAAAAAGAAAACAAATACTTTATTTAATATCTAAATCATAATCAAAATTTTCATATAGCTACAGAAGTTGTTGAAAATGTTGTCAATTTACATAATTTACAATTAATTTTCTTAATAAGAGTTTTGAAAAATTTGACACAAACTTATAGTTTCAATTAACATTTGGAATTTACTGCAAGTGAGAATTAATGAATATTAAATCACATTCTTACATGTAAATGTCGACTTATTTAATGCGTATAAATCTACAATCCGTCAAACTAAGTTTGTACTAGTATGCAGAACACACTCTTTCGCGACAACGAACTTCCTGGTAGTTAGGTTAATTAAGAATTAAGAAATACTGAAAAAACAAGCCTATCAACGCGAGGAAACGTACAGACGACCGTTTCGTTCTAATTGGAACTTCTCAATGTACGGCATTCCCTTTCGATGACGACCTTGCTTTTTCACTTCTATACTTTCTGTATATATAGTTAACATTTGGAATTTACTGCAAGTGAGAATTAATGAATATTAAATCACATTCTTACATGTAAATGTCGACTTATTTAATGCGTATAAATCTACAATCCGTCAAACTAAGTTTGTACTAGTATGCAGAACACACTCTTTCGCGAAAACGAACTTCCTGGTAGTTAGGTTAATTAAGAATTAAGAAATACTGAAAAAACAAGCCTATCAACGCGAGGAAACGTACAGACGACCGTTTCGTTCTAATTGGAACTTCTCAATGTACGGCATTCCCTTTCGATGACGACCTTGCTTTTTCACTTCTATACTTTCTGTATATATAGTTAACATTTGGAATTTACTGCAAGTGAGAATTAATGAATATTAAATCACATTCTTACATGTAAATGTCGACTTATTTAATGCGTATAAATCTACAATCCGTCAAACTAAGTTTGTACTAGTATGCAGAACACACTCTTTCGCGACAACGAACTTCCTGGTAGTTAGGTTAATTAAGAATTAAGAAATACTGAAAAAACAAGCCTATGAACGCGAGGAAACGTACAGACGACCGGTCGTCTGTACGTTTCCTCGCGTTGATAGGCTTGTTTTTTCAGTATTTCTTAATTCTTAATTAACCTAACTACCAGGAAGTTCGTTGTCGCGAAAGAGTGTGTTCTGCATACTAGTACAAACTTAGTTTGACGGATTGTAGATTTATACGCATTAAATAAGTCGACATTTACATGTAAGAATGTGATTTAATATTCATTAATTCTCACTTGCAGTAAATTCCAAATGTTAACTATATATACAGAAAGTATAGAAGTGAAAAAGCAAGGTCGTCATCGAAAGGGAATGCCGTACATTGAGAAGTTCCAATTAGAACGAAACGGTCGTCTGTACGTTTCCTCGCGTTGATAGGCTTGTTTTTTCAGTATTTCTTAATTCTTAATTAACCTAACTACCAGGAAGTTCGTTGTCGCGAAAGAGTGTGTTCTGCATACTAGTACAAACTTAGTTTGACGGATTGTAGATTTATACGCATTAAATAAGTCGACATTTACATGTAAGAATGTGATTTAATATTCATTAATTCTCACTTGCAGTAAATTCCAAATGTTAACTATATATACAGAAAGTATAGAAGTGAAAAAGCAAGGTCGTCATCGAAAGGGAATGCCGTACATTGAGAAGTTCCAATTAGAACGAAACGGTCGTCTGTACGTTTCCTCGCGTTGATAGGCTTGTTTTTTCAGTATTTCTTAATTCTTAATTAACCTAACTACCAGGAAGTTCGTTGTCGCGAAAGAGTGTGTTCTGCATACTAGTACAAACTTAGTTTGACGGATTGTAGATTTATACGCATTAAATAAGTCGACATTTACATGTAAGAATGTGATTTAATATTCATTAATTCTCACTTGCAGTAAATTCCAAATGTTAACTATATATACAGAAAGTATAGAAGTGAAAAAGCAAGGTCGTCATCGAAAGGGAATGCCGTACATTGAGAAGTTCCAATTAGAACGAAACGGTCGTCTGTACGTTTCCTCGCGTTGATAGGCTTGTTTTTTCAGTATTTCTTAATTCCTATAGTTTCAATGTCAAATAATAAATGTCATTATGTGGAAGTGGCTAAAGTACCAACCCAATTTCACAGTCTACTCCAATTATGAATTTTTTCGATGGCTCGTTATATCATGAAACCAATGCCGAGTATCTAGCTATTTCTCCATGGAGGAAACGTGGACATTTTGGCCACTTGCCCTTTACTGAAGAGGTAAAAATTCTCAATACTTAAGTTGAGAATTAAGAATGCGAATGCGAAGTACAAGGGAAATAGCATCGCATATAGTGTCCACAATAGGTAATATTATATTTTCTTAGGTTATGTGTTATATTTGTGAAGTTACCACTATTCTATTATCGCAGGTGTTGCAAGAAGCACAGTTTTTAAAGGAATATAACTTCAAGGGAGAGCTTACTCACGTCATGAAAGCTCTGGCAGAGGCTCTTTAGTCACAAAATTTAACGAAAATTTAAAAAATGCTGTAAGACAAATAATACAAAGCTTTTTTGTAACAATGAAGCTCCTACACTTAATAAAATTTTTAACGAAATTCAAAACCATATATATACGGTATGCGGCAAAATAAACAGTACTGAAATGCGCATGTGTCAAATATGTATGTGTCATGCGCAGAAACGTACCGAGTGGTTTCCGAACGTGGTTACAACGTATGTGAATGTCTTTTTAATGTTAGTTGCTTCAGGATGGTTCTCACTGTTGCAGAATAAGTTTTTATCGTGGAGCACTAGTTTCGGTCATACGGAAAAGGGCGCGAAAACGGTCCAAGCTTAAAAGAAGTTGCCGACACATTTAGGCCTAAGTTTAAGAAACAGGCTCCGAGCAACGCCGTTATGTTAGCAGTTTTGTTGATAAGTTTCGTCGTACTGGAAGTGTGCTTTGCCAACGTGAAGGTCACGTGGGTCGCCCAGTGACAATCACAACCAATACGAATCAAGGGCGTATTTTGAATAAGGTGCTGCAAGCGCCGAAACGCAGCTTCTAAAGATCATCATTAAAATTGAACATCAGTGATCGATCGCTCCGCCGAATGTTCAAGAATATTGGTGGGTTTGCATACAAAATACAAACCAGACAGCGTCTGACTGCAATTGATAAGCGTGTAAGAGCCGGATACTGCGCACGTGTGTTGGCTTCGGATATAAGGACGCGTCGTTCTTGTCGAATGTTTGGTTTTCCGATGAAAGCCATATTCATTTAAACGGATACACTAACAAGCAGACAATATGGTTTCTTGGATTCGAACGCCCCGACATAATCGCCGAGCAACCCTTTCATAGTGACCGTGTTACCATTTGGCGTGCTGCATCCGTACATGGCATATTGGGCCCGTATTTCATTGAAGCAGACAATGGAACGCCGTTAACTGTGAATCAGGAGCGCTACAAAGAATAGGTTATCACACCATTTCTGCATGATCTTCAGCGATTTTATCGTTCCAAGAACCTACCACGTAATCAATAATTGTTTCAACAGGACGGGACAACGTGTCACACTGCTAGGGTGTCTCTTCGAATGCTGGGCAATTATTTTGGGGATCGCCTTATTTCGCGTGGTACTGATTTCCCATACCCATCGCACTCACCAGACCTAACATCACCTGATGCGTACATGTGTGGAATACTGAAGGAGGCTGTTTTCCGTACCGATCCACCGTCTGACATTCCGGAATTGCGGATTAATTTTCAAGGCTTTTTCCGTGCCATGCCACAACCTGTGTTCACAAACATGTTTGTGAACCTTCGCGAACGCTACGAATACTGCTTGAAACTGAACGAAGGGCATCTTGAGCATCTTTTTTATCGGGAACGATGTCGTGAATAATGTTTGCAACGCTATATAATGTTAAAGTATCGCTATATAATGTAAAATAAATATATAAATAATAAACGTTTCATTATTTCAGTACTATTTATTTTGCCCCATACTATACAGGCTGATTCATTTTCGGCCCTCACCATGGGGATCTCTCTTATTATTGGAGATAGACTATCGAAATTCTCAGCATAATAACTAGTAGCTTCCAGCCATGTTCCCCATCTAGTTATTACTGGAGTGGGAGGCAGTGACAGAGATGGAAATTTTTCCCTGAAAAGAGCTACTCTCAATGGTGCTTTTCTGAAAACTTTTTTAAAAGCTGATACAAGTCTTTCAACTTCCGGAAAAGTGTCTCTGATATATTCACAGATTCTGTGGAGAGCATGTGCTACACAAGTAATATGCAGCTTATTAGGATATGTTTTCTTCAATAGTCTGCCTGTTTTTAACATATACGCAGCACTATCACTGACAAATAAAAGTATTTTTTCTTTGTACGTGGCGTCCGAATGAAGCATTTCTTGCATATTCTCCTTAATGGTTTCAGCAACTGTTTCCGCATCAACTCTATTTATAACATTTGTTGCTATTACATATGAGTTATAGGGAATAGTTGGATGTAGTACACCAGCTACAACATTTACCACACAGCGTCCTAACATATCCACCATTTCGTCGGCGCTTATCCATATGTATTGATTTAAAAGATGGCTTCTAATGCGTTCTACTGTTCTCGTATAGCACATAGAAACATATTATTTGCGTAAAGTTGATTCATCAGGAACATTTCGACCAGTATATTTTTTCAGAAATGTCTTCAAAATTGGATTGTTCAATTTAAATAAAGGAATATTAGCTGCCATAAAAGTTTCACAGAGTTCTTCGTTAAAATTGTCAGATTCCAACGTGTTCAATTTTTTTTCTTGCTTTAACGATCCTACGTGATGTTTTACGGTTGATTTATTGCAATTTTTCAATAACGTTTCACACACTTCACAATAAATTTCGGAATCACTGAATCAGTATGGCCCTCAATCCAACTCGCCATTGTTTCACGATGCCATTCTCGACGCTCTTCCATTGTCTGAAAAAGTAAGAATATTCTAGATTCAAATAAACGAAATTAAATAACGAAATTTTATGCACACTTACGTGAAAATAATTGGAAGATGTTGCTTAAATGAAAAGAAAAGGAATGTACGTGCTATTTCTCTTACGAAATACGATAGACTTATTTATTTTATCTACGTACACGACACCACTGAAAACACTATATTTTCCGAATACAATAGCTGGGTTGTCCATTGTTATCGCTGCGAGACCAGGTGGCCGAGTAAGTCAAACAAATACTGCATTGAATTACGCCGGGATGTACTGAGCGACGTTATAAAAAATTCCAATTGCCGATTGCGTTTCATGGAAATTGCATCCGTTCTCTAGAATAACAGCAAATTCTTGCTAGTGTCACTTATTTTTTCTCATGGTTATTAATAATATAAAAATCTCCCTTCATAATATAAAAATCGTGTATGCTGGAATTTAAAAATCAGTTCTGTTCAACAATAATTCGACAACTTAGTCTTATTTTACCGAAACTTTGTCTATAAAATAAAATTTCAGCTAGTTCCTGAGTATCATAATACAAGTACAAGACATAAAAGGGAAACTTATAAGAACACAATTTTCTCTCCAGGATTAGTTAATATACCATGTTACTTAGAACAGACGAAAGATGTTTCGGAGTTAATATGAAATCTAGAATACCTGCTACATCACTTGATACATGGCCGTGTCCGAGATATATCATGAAACTCTGTGTGGAACCGTGACAGAAACATTGTAATGGTAACGACTAGTGGCCACCGGAGGCAAAGTTATAACGAGTAGTAACTGCAAAGGCTCTCCGCCAGAGCGCGACACGTTCCGGACTGAAGCCAACGTTCGCTGCAGATCCATTAACTCCGGTCATTAGTGCAGTCATCCAAATAAATAACGCCCACTACGGTAATTTTTACGCCTTTGCTACCACTAATTTTCTGTTTAGTTTACTTTTTTTGCCACATATCACAAGCATTCCTTTTATATTTGTAACAGTAAACGAAATAAAAATAAATTGTAATCGTTCTGTTACTTTAATAATCCAATGCACTATACTAATGAAACCAGTATTTTCTTGGACTGTATGGAGCAATAACTGCGATATTGTAACTAGTTTGTTAGTACAATGAATTTCTTAAGCTTAAAATTATATAGAATATGTCATCTATGCGTAATATCTGTTTTATATACTTATTATTTCTCATAAGGTTTTTTCAAAATTATGCATGAAAATTATGTAGATGACTTCTTCTGTGCATAAGAATTATTTCATATTTAACGACCGCGACTATAAACAAACTAACGATCTACACAGGGAAAATCCGTAAGTCTTTTATTAGCAGAAGTTTGCGTACAGCATTTTGAAAAAACTTTATGACGAATAATGAAAGAATTTATGTCTGAAAGAAATAGCAGGCTGTTATGTTGGGGTTTAATGAATGCTGGTTCTTGTTTCATTTCAATAAAACACACTTTGTAACCTTTTAACTTTTTACTTAACTCAAGAGTAAATTTTGATATTTATATACATTAATATACATTTGGCGTTACATGCTTGGTGCCGTCTTACACCCAACTCACCCTTACTTCTAGTCAAAAAAAGAACTATATACAATTTCTACCCCTACTCTAGCGCGGTAAAATATTTAAATTTAAAATACATAATTGTCATAACATGCCCCCGGCCTTAAAAGAAATAAGTCTTTTAACAAATATAGCTGTGGCTTGTCTTCCACTGGTAAAGGACACAATTTTGTAAAAGCTCGTTTAATAATGCCGGATGCGGTTTTTACATTTGCCACTCTATTGATGTTATCATTTCCTGGAAACACTTCTGTGATGCGGCCTAATTTCGATTGCATAGGTGGTAAATTATCATCTTTCACCAGTACAAGGGATCCTTCTTCTAAGTAGTTAATGTTGGACTTCCACTTCGTACGTTGTTGAAGTTCACTGATGTACTCCTTTCTCCATCTCGTCCAAAAATGCTGCCGAAGTTGCTCTAATCGTTGAAATCGCGAAAGTTGCGTTTCTGGGGCAATTTGGATGTCTGGTTCATATATTGCAGTCAGAAGTCGTCCAACGAGAAAATGAGCCGGAGTCAGAGGAGTAAAATCGGAAGGATCGGTTGACAGGGGGGTTATGGGTCGAGAGTTTAAAATAGCCGCTATTTGCGTCAATAAACTGTTAAATTCTTCGTAAGTAACATGAGAGTTTTTTAAAACTCTTTTCAAATGGTATTTTGTGGATTTGACGCCTGCCTCCCAAAGACCTCCAAATGTGGGCGCGTATGTTGGACCAAAATGCCAGTTTATGGCCTGATTGTTAAAAGCGCTTTCTAGATTGCATTGATTTGTACAAAAAAATCGGCTCAATTCTTTCAATTCACGGTTGGCTCTAACGAAAGTTCTGCCATTATCTGAGTATATGTGTAGTGGTTTACCGCGACGCGCAATAAAACGTTTCATAGCCAACAAGAGAATATCTGTTGAAAGGTCACTTACCAACTCTAAATGAATGGCCTTTGTGGACATGCAAACAAACAGACATATATAACATTTTTCTAATTTGCAGCCACGTCCTCTTTTATTTTTAATATAAACTGGACCCGCATAACCTAACCCAACGGATTGAAAAGGAAAACCAGTGCAAAACCGCGTAGCAGGTAAATTACCCATTAATGGTTGACTAGGTTTTACTCTGTATCGTTGGCATTTTACGCATTGACGCACAGTTAGCTTGGCTAAACCTTTGCCTGATATAGGCCAAAATTTATCGCGAATGCTCGCTATTAGGTGCTGCGGACCAGCATGGAAAAGCTCTTCATGATATGCACGAAATAATAATTTTGTTAAATGATGTTTAGTTGATAATATAATTGGATGTTTTTTCTCGAAATCAAATTTTGAATTATCTTAACGACCACTGACTCTGACTACACCATTTTCGTCTATGTACGGATTTAAACTTAATAATTTGCTTCCTTTGCCCACCTGACCGCGTAGTGTTAAGTTGTTTAAATCATCAAAAAATTAAATTCTTTGTGAAACCTTTACTAAGACTATGAAGGCATTATGAATTTCTGTTGCAGTTAGTGGACCTCTTAGCTTAGATGCACCTTTACGCAAACAGTTATTTTGAAATCTGAAAATATACGCGCAACAACGTTTCAACCGGTTTAAATTTGAAAATTTGTCAAAGCAAAAGTTCAGTTCTATACAAACAAATGAAATTGGAATTTGCGCTTTAACTTCTGGTAATATATCCGAACTATAATATGTATGACATCATGGCCACTCCTTTTCGTTTGATTGCAACCATGCAGGTCCATGCCACCATAAATTTGATTCCATAATAATTCCACGCCTCCTGAAACTAAGTCAGCGAGATTACATTTTGTTGCAACATATCGCCAATTCTTAACGTCTGTTAATTCTTGAATTTCTACTACCCGATTTCGAACGAATGGCTTAAGTAAGTTTGCCGAGGTATTGATCCAGCCTAGTACGATTTGAGAATCGGTCCAAAATAATATTCTATCTATCGTTAACCGTAACGAATTTTTAACCTTGTCTGCTAACTTCGCGGTAACATATGCTGCACGTAGTTCAAGGCGTGGGATAGTACTGGGCTTTATCGGCGCTACCTTTGACTTTAAACATAAAAGCTTAGAATAGATTGTATCGTTTTCCACCATACGCAGTTTCTGAAGCATCAGAAAAGCAATGAAGTTGCGTTTTCGTGGGGTTCTGCATAAACTCACAGTATCTACCTTGTAGTATTGGATTTCGCTCAAATTTGCGTTCTAATGACAAATACCGTCTTCGTGCTTGTTCAAATGACTCGCCTAAAGTTTATGTTGAATCTTTCAAAGGTATAGAGACTTCGAATTGCCCATTTGAAAGACGCTTCGTGGTATTAGCGAAATGTTCTTCGCATGTAATTTCTTCCAGTGACCATGGCCTTTTCAATGAAACATCTTCTAATTTAAAAAATACTTTTAATTGATCCTGTACATCTAAGCAGCTATTTCTGTTGAAATTACAACTGATTTGCTTAGGTATTTTATTTGACACCATCCCTGATATAATCCATCCAAATTTTGTATTTTGCAGGAAACGCTTGTTATTACCTAAACTAATTTGTCCTTCGCTCAATATATTCCAAAATACATCAGAACTAATCAAAATTTCAACAGGACGCGGTTTATCAAATGTAGGGTCAGCTAAGTTTAGGTTTTCGGGAATGTTCAATTCAGAAACATCTATCTTGCTTGCCGGTAATGTGTTAGTAATTTTAGGCAATACTAAACACGACAAATTAACATTATATTCATTATTTCTAGCCCAAATTGTTACATGAGTTTTGGATTTTAATTGACAAATAGAATTGTTCAATCCCGAAACTGCGAAGTTTATATTAATTAAATTTAGATTAAGTCGTTTACAAAGTGACTCAGCAATAAAACATGATTGCGATCCAGAATCTAAAAGCGCGCGTGCGAGATATGCTCTCCGATGTCCATCATAGATAGTTACTAAGACTGTAGGCAATAACGTAGATTCATGTATCTCAGCATTATTGACGGTTAAAGCTACAATATTGTTAATATTATGTTCGACTGGCTGATCATCTGTGGAACTTTCCAATACTTTGCAATAAAGTGTTATGTTTTCGCTTACACTTTTTGCATGAACCCCGTATATAACATTGCTTAGCAAAATGACCAGCTCTGAGAAAATTGAGACACAATTTTAGCTTTTCGCTTTTACTAACCTATCCTCTACCGATAATTTTTTAAATTGTTCGCAATCATGATTTTTATGTGCTTGGTTACAAATTCTACAATTAATAATAACGCTATGTTTTTTATTTTCATTTTCTGAGACAAAGAAATTTTTTGATTTACTGCTATAATTTTCTTTTGATTTATCAGACATATGCTTACTCGTTTCTAATCGTTTTAATAAATCAGCGCGTCTTTTTAAGCAATCATACATATTTTCTAATGAAACACTTTCTTTGGTCATTTTATACTCTTCCCATTTTGAAAGACTCGCGTCATCTAGCCTTTTTGATACTAAATGTATAGTTACTGTATCCCAATATTCAATTTTTTGTTGAAGACTTTCTAATGATCGCAAATGTTTAGAAACGGTATCTATTAAATTATGAATTTTAAGAAAATTAATACTGGTATCCGTGTAAGCGCAGACGAAACAACGGATGTAATGGGACGATATGTGTTAAATGTAGCTGTTGGTATTCTTCATCGGACAACTTCATACCAACCATACTTAATTGCTACTAAAATATTGCCAGTCGTAAATGGTGGAACAGTAATTGATCAATGTATTCATAATATTCTGTCATCAGATAGCAACTATAAAGACAATATGATATTATTTTTGACTGATGCGGCAGCTTATAAGTTAAAAATAGGAAAGTTATTAAAGCAAAATTATCCCAATATGCTACACGTTACCTGTGCAGTACATGCACTACACAGAGTATGAGAATACATCAGGGGTCATTTTACAATTGTTGATAAGTTAGTTTCATCATTTAAAAAGATATTTCTCAAAACACATTCACGAGTAGCATTATATAGAGAAAAACTTCCAAATTTACCTTTACCTTCAGTTCCTGTATTAACTAGGTGTGTAACATGGCTAGAAGTAACATTTTTATATTCACAACACCTGGATGAATTAAAAAACTTTATTTTTCATCTTCTAGATGATGATACGCAAAGCATTTCTAATTGTAAACACCTGATACAAATCGAAAATTTACGAAACCAGTTAAATTTTATTAAAAATAATTTCCAGTGTCTTACAGATACGATTACTTACATGCAAAATCAAGATATTAACCTAAAAGAGGCGATAATGAACTTAGAAACCGTTATCGATCGAATGAAAAGTATGCCTTCTGAATTTGGAAACAAGCTTATACAAAAAGTTGATGCTATATTTAGCAAAAATTCAAATCTCATATATACTCTTCTAGCAGTTGCGAATACTGTTTTCGTAAGAGGCAGTTCATTTTGTGCTTGAGTTCCCCGTGCCACGCCTTATCAAAAGCTTGCGCTACAGCAAGGAAGATAGCAGAACCGACTTGCCTTTCCTCCAAAGGCTTCTTTATGACATTACTGATACTGTGTACTTGATTAATTGTTAAATAATTTTGTCCAAATCCGAATTGATGAGATGGTATCAAGTTTCTTCCACCAGGATTGGTTTTAACCTTTTGAGCAGCAATTTTTCAAATAGCTTAGATATCGCTGTAAGTAGAGAAATTGGAGTATATGATCACGCTTCATGGGGTTCTTTATCGGGTTTATATATCATTATGACCTCTGCCACTTTCCAAGTCTTGGAAACGTACTTTAATTTAACCGAGGCATGTGTTAATTAGGTCAGCTTTATTACGAACTGGCTAAAAAGTACTCACCGGAGAACTTCATGGGACCAACTGTATGTGGAATCGCTAAAGGTTCCATCAGAAACAAGATCTGATCATGACTGGAGGGGAACCATAAGAAGAGATGGGGGTTGCCGGAAAATAATTTCCATACTTACACACGAGTACACAATACGATAAAACCATGCGATAATGCGATAAAAACATTGTTAGAAGTAAAACTAATGAATAAAATTTTGGTAGGATTAGTTCTAATCTTTATGAAAAACCCCAATACATCTAATTTTCTCTCAGCAAGAAAGCTGTCATGAATTCATTTATTGCCACTTATTCTCTTGATAAAAGAAATATAAAGAAAAGGCGAAGTTAAGCTAATTAATTCAAGTTTTACAATTATATAGTTAAAAAGGTTATATATTTAAACGTAAAGTCTATTAACGTAAGAAAATGGAAACATTAAATTATATAGAATTAGCACCCAAAATGTTTTGCCAAAATTCCCTCTTATAAGTAGAGAACGGACGCTTTTTCCATAAAACGCAATCGGCAATTGGAATTGCGTATATCGTCGCTGAGTACATCCCGGTGTAATTCAATGAAGTATTTGTTTGACTTACTCGGACACCTGGTCTCGCCGCGATAACAATGGACAAGCCAGCTATTGTATTCTGAGAATATAGTGTCTTTTAAAGTGTTTTCATGAGCGTAGATAGAAGCGTGGTTTTTATAATGTATTATTTATTAGTCTATATTTCGTAAAATAAATAAAGTGCTGTGAGTAAGTTTCTTGTTTTCATAGTTTTAACTGTTAATTACATCGTAATTTTTGTGATAGATCCTGTTTAATATCGTTTGATTGAATCTATTTCTACCAATTATTTCGACATTGAATTTCGTTCAGTTTCAATAACTTACGCACACATTTTTAGTTTTCATTTATTTAAATCTAGAGGATTGTTTAAGTTACTTTTTCAGACATGACATGGAAGAATGTCGAGAACGGCATTGTAAAACAATGGCGAGTTGGATTGACGGTCATACTGATTGTATGTCCATTGTCAGTGATTCCGAAATTTATTACAAAATCCGTAAAATATCGTCAAAGATTCGTCACTTAGGATCGCAAACACATCTGAACTCTGTAAAACTTTTATGGTGGCTAATATTCCATTAAATAAACTTAGCAATCCCACTTTAAAAATATTTCT
Source organism: Melolontha melolontha (assembly GCA_935421215.2). Lineage (NCBI taxonomy): Eukaryota > Metazoa > Arthropoda > Insecta > Coleoptera > Scarabaeidae > Melolontha > Melolontha melolontha. Next base: position 16,832,373 of record OW285237.1, on the reverse strand, counting down.
GAAAAAATATACTGGTCGAAATGTTCCTGATGAATCAACTTTCCCAAATATTATGTTTCTAGGTGTTATACGAGAACAGTAGAACGCATTAGAAGCCATCTTTTAAATCAATACATATGGATAAGCGCCGACGAAACGGTGGATATGTTAGGACGCTGTGTGGTAAATGTTGTAGCTGGTATACTACATCCAACCATTCCCTATAACTCATATGTAATAGCAACAAGTGCTATAAATAGAGTTGATGCGGAAACAGTTGCTGAAACCATTAAGGAGAATATGCAAAAATGCTTCATTTGGACGCCACGTACAAAGAAAAAATACTTTTATTTGTCAGTGATAGTGCTGCGTATATGTTAAAAACAGGCAGACTATTGAAGAAAACATATCCTAATATGCTGCATATTACTTGTGTAGCACATGTTCTCCACAGAATCTGTGAATATATCAGAGACACTTTTCCGGAAGTTGATAGACTTGTATCGGCTTTTAAAAAAGTTTTCAGAAAAGCACCATTGAGAGTAGTTCTTTTCAGGGAAAAATTTCCATCTCTGTCACTGCTTCCCACTCCAGTAATAACTAGATGGGGAACATGGCTGGAAGCTACTAGTTATTATGCTGAGAATTTCGATAGTCTAAAACATTTCGTAACACTGCTAAAGGAGGATGCTAGAAGTATTGGTTAGTGCAAGAAGCTCACACGAATCCCAAATTAAAAAAATCAGTTGTACTTTCTTCACGAACACTTTGGAAAATTGCCAAAACTAATCACTTATTTTGAAAATCGAAACCTCAAATTAAATGACGGATTAACCACATTAGATGTGGCTGTTAATAATTTGAAAATTATTCCAAGTGACTTCGGATGTTGCCTTCGGCAAAAGCTTGAAGCAATTCTTAATAGAAATCCAGATTTAATTACATTGCAGCAATTATGTATGGAGACAATTCCACAAAATCTAACGGCTAAATATGAAGAAATAAAAGAATATTTCCAGTATGCACCTATAACCAGTTGCGATGTAGAAAGGACGTTTTCTATTTATAAGGATGTACTTAATTCAAAGAGAACAAAATTGACAGAAGAAAACCTTGAGAAACTATTGCTAGTCAATATTAATACTCCTTTACTCAACTTGAACGACAAAATGAACAAATAAAAATGTTCCAATTATAGAAATAAAATTAAAAACTTGAAAAATACAACTTTCCAACAAATACATATGTATTTCTGTAATTTTACAGATCACCACCCGTTTGTTTTCCAATTATATAAATAAAATTAAAAACTTTACAAATACAACTTTTCAACAAATAAATATGTATTTCGTAATTTTATAGATCACCACCCTTTCGTTTTCCAATTATATAAATAAAATTAAATATTTTAGAAATACAGCCTTTCGCCAGTACTGCACTGGGTGGTAAGCGTGTCCGTTCTCTACTTATAAGAGAGAAAAAAATGACAAAGATATGTAAAATATTTTTGTCACGCCACTGTGCCATGGAATTATATTATAAAAGTTGAACGAAAATAACAAAAAGAATAGCTTTTTATTTTCCATTTCGCTTTAATTTTCGTTCAGTTGTCCATTGTTACTGGCCTTCGATACAATTTACATTTACGTCTTAGATTAAAAATAGATTGTTACCAAATAGGATATCCGTAAATGAGTAAATGAGTAAAGAGTAAATGTCCGTAGAGCAAACATCTTACATGTTCTTTTAATACATCATATTTAAAAATTCACAATAAATTTTCTTTGTACCAGATTATCGAACCCTTACCATAACAAGACTTACACACGATGTTATTTTCTAATGTTTATATAAACATAAACATTGCAGTGTTTACAATAGTGGTCTTTGTTATATGCATATTAATATTTTATATTTAGAACTTCTCGTAACAAAAAATAACATTCACGTAATGCACAAAAAAGGAAGGTGATTAAGATCAATTCCAAAAGTTTTCGTCCACAAATGATTCACAGCAAATATATCCGTACGCGACTGTATAGAGGTTATTGAATCCTAAGCAAACAAAACTGCTCCACTTAAGGCCGTCTAAACAATGTTATCTGTTACAGTTTTTATAAACATAAATATTGCAGAATATGTGTAAATTCAAAAGTGGTATTTCTAACAGACATTCCGATACATAGGCAATACATGCTTTAATTTCCAGGGGTTAGTGTCGTAATTTACTCATATATTCTTAAATATGTATTCTCAATAATTGCATCTTTCCATTTTTCTGTAATACGAGTAAAAACTTTTTTTGTTGGTTTCAATTTCCAAATACACTATTTCGGGTAATCTGACCAGATCTTTATCCATACTTTTCTACTCAATTCAAGAAAGCTGCAGTCTCTTATGTTTATCTTGATATAAAATTGTAACCGCTTATTTCTATGGCATATAGAACAATGATTTTTGATTTCGTCATTGCGATAATTTTTGAATTAAGTATTCTGCCGTAAAAGTTATTTTTATACATCGAGATTATGTAAATTTTATTATTTTGTTTCTTATTTCATATATCAATACAGAATTATTTTTGCCTTACCAGAAGCGATGCTAGACATATACAAATCTACAAAACTTTATACATTTGTATAAAAACTTTATGTTCATTCCTCAACATAGGTTACAAGTTTATAAATGCAATAAAATCCAAAAGAGGAACTCAAAAAAAAGTGGAAGAAAAGTTGGTGATAATACAGTAGTTATAATGACCCAAATCCAGACACGAAACTTCACAGTCAGTTTTAACTTTCATATGAATGTTGACATATTGTATCTATCTATTGTGTTTACGTTGATTAGGACTATATTATTATAATAACTTAAAAAAACTGTATATATGTGAATTTTTTTTAAATTATTATGTCTATTTATGGTAGCAAAATTAATAGTACACAATTAAAATTTTTTTAATTAAGTAATTTAGTTTTTTGACTGTAACAATTCCTTCATCATATTGTTACTAAAAATATAAACTATATTAGTAATAATAATGAATATGTGAATGAATATTGCTATGAAATTTTAATATTATATTGATGTAAAATATAATTAATACGTATCTGTTAAATGTAAAGGCCAGAAAGATGTTTCAAAAATTATGACATAAGATTGTCAATTGTGGAAGATAGAATTAGATTTATATTAAAAAATAAATACATTTTTTATACCGTAGATTTGGGTGGCTTGGGACGATTTTCAAGTTTCATTTATCCTGGATCAAAAAGTATGATGTTATGGTCTAAATAGGTTAGACCATACCATGCTAAATGGCAAGGGGGATCAAATGGTATAACATGAATGCATTCTGACCTTACATTACAAGAAAAAAAATAAAATGTGTCTGTCCCAAGTCACCTCACGTTTTGGATATCTAGGGACATCCATGTATTTTTACGGATTTATCATCTCCTACACTCTATTAGGCGACTTGAGACAAACAAATAATTTTTAAGGAAGACGACGGTGCATGGAAAATAAAAAATGGTACCTAGATAGTTTTTTAATATTTATTAGTACAAAATAAAGAGATTCTCTACAAGAAGATAATAAAACAATGGTAACAGCTAAACAAAAAAATATTCTGAACATTAAAATAGAAAGGAACTTGAAAAATTAAAACTTTTTTTTCACTCGTAGATACGCAAGTATCGCTCCAGCACACCAGGGTCAAATGAAAATGCTCCCCTTCTCAGCTTTGTAGGAGGTGGCAGCGTAACAATATATTCGGCACCTTCGATATCCCCTTCATCAGGGTTTTCAGGGAAAATGAAAGCATTCCTAGTTTTTGCGCTTTCTTTTACAAATGAGCAACGATGTGGATTTGTTTCAATAATTTTACCAATGAATCGTTGACTCCTTCCCTTCACAGACTTCAGTTCCACTATCACGAAGTCGTGTATTTCTAACTCATTAAATCCTTTCTTATCCGGTTCAATAATAATTGCTGAAGTCTCTGATTCTTCAATTTCATCGTCATTTGAAGAAAATCCTCCAGCTTGACCATTTTCAGAGTCAGTGTCTTGGAGTTAATACGTATCAGCGGACGACAGCTTTTTCATTTTGGCCGGCGTTTGTGATGTGGATGGTGTCGCCTTATTTTCTTCAGCTGTTTTTACGTCTTCCAACGCTACACTCTCTCCAGCAGGCACGTCAAATTTTTTATTTTTCGTTGCAGGCTTGGGAGTTGGTGAAGCGTTAATTCCTCTTTTTCCATATCGAAGTTCTTCAAAAAAGCTTTTTATTGTCTCGCCAATTACCCGTGCGGAAGTATCGTTATCAGCAACATCTTGATTTGGCAACTTCTTCAGCACAGCGTTACGATCAAATGGAAATATTCCTGTGGCTCTAAATCCTGCAATAATGTTATCTTTCTGATAGGCACCCACTTTTTCTAATGTTCGACGAAGTAAACTAGGAAACATGTCTTTTCTTGAAGGTCCTCGGTTTTTCTTTTTCCAGACTTTTAACACTTCTTTCCAAGTTCCTTTGATAGATCTAAAGCAGCTTACGTCCAGTGGTTGGCAAAGGTGAGTGCTATTGGGCGGTAAAAGTATAAATCTGATATTATTTGTTTTACATTCTTCTAGAACTTTGAGAGAAATGTGGCTAGAGAGATTGTCACCCAATAGCACTTTGGGTCCATTCAAGTTCCGGAGGTAAGGCAAAGCGACTGTCTTAAACCAATCCTCAAAAAGCGCCTGGTCAAACCAGCCGGATTTGCTACGGTTGTATCGAGCATTTTCCTGACCCCTTTCTGTCCAGGTGCTTCAAAGATGATCAGCCTTATAAACAATATAAGGTGGCAATGTAATCGCAGATCCGCTTACACAAAACATGACTGAAGTATTTGTTTTTGTCGAGTCCATAACTCTCTCAGCGTGTTTTACTTTTCTCCTTACCACCACTTTATTTCGTCCTGGATCATCGACAAATCCACTTTCATCATAATTTAGAATGTTCTGTGGTGGCACATCCCTCAATGAATCAGTTAAATGATCAAAATATTCATCAAGGATATCTACTGAAACCGCAGCCCGGCTCTTCTTGATATTCTCCGACAGTCGCAACGTTAAATTTTGATGTCTGGAAATAAAACCATAGTACCAGCTGTTGCCTGGCCTATTGTTCCGAAATTGTGATGGTCTTGCCTAGTCTGTTTAAATATCCCTGTACTAAATCTTGTATGTCGCCTCGTTCTAAGGGAAACCCCCATTCACCTGCTTGTGTGATTGCTTCGGCAATGCTCTTTTCCTCATTTGCTGTTAACATTGTTTGTCCACCAGCACGTTTGATATTTGTACGGTTGTACTTTCTTTCCAAAGTGGATTTAGGTATACCATATTTATCACTAGCTTCTCTAAAAGTTAAATTATTTGTTCCAATGTCATTTAGTGCTGTTTGAAGTGTTTCATCACTGAAATCGCGATATTTGCGACGCCCCACCGTCCGCACGTATTTATTTGGCATGTCCCAAAACACCCTAAAAATGACAAATAAAAAGAAAATATTAGCCCACGTGTATTTTTAAGGTTATGTATTTTTCGTATCACATAATATGTTTAAAATGCATAACAGACATCGCAAAAAAAAATATCCTGACCACATATGTCCAATAGGCATTCGCGGTTGATAAGAAATGTCAAGGCTACATAAAAAGCCCATTTTTACTCACCTGTAAGTCCGCACAAATACACAACCACGCGAAGATATTTTCAACTGCTTTATATTTAATAGGCTCCAGACATCCATTACCAACATATTCTATACGTTTTCGAAGTTCGTCTACTACAATGGTAGATGCCAGTACACTTTCAAAAACCAATCTGCAGTTTGTCCCAAGACAACCGCTCGTCCCAAGCCACCCAAATCTACGGTATAATTTTTGATAGCAACGTAAAAAATTTGTTAAATCGTTTCCTAAATACTTATATCAACAACTAAATTGTCATCCTCAGTAGGTAAAACCTATTAATTACAGTGGTAAACATAGAGCACCGTAAATCTAACACAAAAAATCGCGATACACCTTAAAAGGTGTTCATGTATACACTAAGTTTATGAAAATTAAAATTACATACGTCCACATGCCTTTCTTCAGAAATGACACTCACGTGTTTGTTCTCACGGCCTCCGTTTTCTACTTCTTTTCTAAGAATGAAAAGAGACAACTAGATGGGATAGGACATTGTCCGCGTTAAAAATATTATTTTCGTTTTTAATATTTCATATATATCGAGCTCTCTAGGCTTCCTTATGGAATCCTAGAGATTTTGGATTATTTTTAACGCATCTACCGTGATGTTATGATCAGTTTCTAATATATGACGTGCGACACTAGATTTTCCTGGACGATTGAATTTAATATACGTTTTATTTGGCCTATATATTTCAAATTGCAATCACGGCAATTAATTTCATATATCCCCGATTTCTGGTTCAAATCTAATTTATCTGTGGTATTATCAAGTAGAGCTTTAATTATGTTTTCAAATTGAAAAGCGACTTTGAGACCTCGTTCTATAACAACCATATTTAGGTTGTTCGAAATTTAATGATATGGTTAACACATGTACTTTTCCTCAAGATTATAATATTATTTCCTTAAATAGCAAATATACAGAATTAAGAAGAAGAAGTATTCCAACAAACGTATCACTTTTGTTTCAATTCAAATGGTATAAAAGCCAGAGATCGAAATAATAAGAGGATTTCATTGTTTGTACACTTCAAGAGTAAGCACGTACTATGTGTTGTCAAAGTTATTTTGGTTCGAACCTTAAAAAAAACACATAAATAGTGTTAATTAAGTGTGATCTAGACAAAATAAAGATAACAATCAAAGAAATTAGGTACTGCCTAAATGTAAATACTAGAATCAGAAAGAAAGAAGATTCACAGAAAAAAAAGAGCCATCTATTATCCATCAATATAAGGTCAGATAAATGCCAATCTAAATAGCGAGAGATTAAAAAATATTACGTAACATTTTTTCATAAACGTCAAATTATAAATATAAAAAAAATATATAATTCAAAAACTTAATTCAAGAATAAGAAATTCAATTCAAAGAGTCAATAGAATTTTCACGTTAGCAGTTCTGTGTTTTTGTTTCTCGAGGATCCACGAACCTGATTTTAAATTAACAGATTCTAAAATAAAAGTTTAAAATTTAAAGACACCTGGTATAATTCTATACCAATCCATGCGCCCATGACAGAAAGAGCCTAGCTGAGAGAGAAAATTAGGAGGAAGATTACGTCCAACTTTCAAGAAATTTCAAATACATTTGCTATAACATTTTTCGTTACTGAAAAATAAAGATATTTAGAAAAATAAATGTCTTTTTTATTGTAAAACACATAGTAAATAACACCTTCATAATAATATGTCAGACAGTTACGCAAATATTAAGCAAAATTAATATTTCTCTGTTACAAGAATATGTAGCTAGTAACCTTAATTATCCGTTCAAAAAAATATTGAAACTAGAGTGTATAGTTTATTTCAAATTATAAGAATATAACTTTGAACGACTCTAATGCTTTTATTTTACCACCTGCGGAAATAACTACTTGGCCGCTCAATACGATTATCTTTTAAGCAAACAAACTGCTGAGGTCTGTAATGACAAAATTTAAATAAATTGTAATTACTGCAATTTAGATGAAATAAAATTTAATAATAATATAAGTACCAACAGTTGTTAATATGAATATATAGTTATTATATATAGTTAAATAGTCATTAAATTACAATTTAGATAAAATAAGTACTTATATTTATTAAACAAAATTTAAGTAAATATAGTTAGGAGAGTTTGTATATATTACATCTAATATTGAGTCTATTTATCATTTATTGTTAATCTTTACTGTTGTATACATATTCGACTTTTCTCTCTTTACTTAACGAACATGTGGCGACCTTCTGCTGAAAGTGTTAGTGATTATGATGTGGATAGTGATAATACTGTTGGAGCACGACAGAGAAAACATATATCAGAAGATGCAAAACAGATAATTTTCAATGTCTATCATACCCTGATGGAAGAAAATAACGAACTACAAACCCAGAACATTCAACGAACGTCGCAATTAACCAAGGTGCCTTTTGGAACAATATATAAAATAATTGAGAATAACGCACTCGAAAGCAAAGAAGTGACAAAGGAGCACCCGAGCAAAATTGAAGAGTATGAAATTGATACTATTAGGCAGAAAGTATACTCCTTCTACAGAGGAAATGTTGTATCTACACTTGACTGCTTACATAAAAGAATCAGTGATGAGGCTATAAATATTGAGTGTTCTAAAGCGACCTTACGGCGGACGCTAAAGAAAGCTGGTTTTAAGTTTGGCACTTTAGACAAACGTCGCACAATTATAGAAAGCCCGAGGTTACAGAAACTTCGATATGAATACTTAACGGCAATTAGAAGGTATAGACAGGAAGGTCGATTCACATGTTATTTAGACGAGACGTGGTATGACACCCATGACACAATTTGCAAAGGTTGGGTGGATAGTTCAAATATGTGTCAGTTGGGCGCGCCGGTTTCGAGAGGGAAGAGAATAATCATTCTTCATGCTGGGTCAGAAAAAGGATGGATCGGACAGCCGCTATTATCTGCTAAAAATATTAAATCCTCAAGTTTAGATTACCACGAAGATATGACCTCATCTTTATTTGAAGAATGGTTTTGTGACACTTTGCTGCCAAATTTACCAAAAGATAGTGTGATAGTGATGGACAACGCTCCGTATCATTCTCGACAGCAAACCAAAGTTCCTACAAAATGTAATAATAAGAAAGATATTAAAACATTTTTAGAAGCAAATGATTTATATTTTGAGGATCTTTATACAAAAAATCAATTAATAGAGGTGATGAAGACAAAAGAATATTTAAAGGATTATTATGTGGATAACAGAGCCAAAGAAGCATGACATACAATTTTGCGTTTACCACCATACCATTACATTTTTAATCCCTTTGAATCGATATGGGCCCAACTGAAAAATACCATAAGACGAACAAATCAAAAACCGAAGTTTAGTGAAAGCAGTGTAACACACATAAAAAATGTTATGGAACATATAAGTGCTGTAAATTGGAAAAATGCTGTTAAACACGCAATAGTAAAAGAGGACGAATATATGCGCATGTACAAAATAGTAGCACCTATGATTATAAATTTTCAATACGATTCAAACACAGACACCGATTTGCAAGACGACTCAATTACAGATGATTTATAAAATGCGGTGACGCATAAAATTTTTATTGTGTATTACAAATAATTTAGCTTTATATATCTATATGTATCCACTACAGATGTTGCCACACGATTTGTAATTGTTTCTTTGTACATAACCGATATTTTTTATTATATACTTGAAATTAACAGCGTTTTATTATTATATTATAGGGCCCTAATTTATAGTCAATACGGCCCCTTGATTCATACGTTGCAAATAGGTAAACCGTACCCGTTCAATAAGGAGACCAGGTATAATAATTATCATCACAGAAGGTGGTGCAATAAAAGCATTAGAGCCGTTCAAAGTTATATTCTTATAATTTGAAATAAACTATAACTGAGACTTTACCTATTAGGTACAGACGAATTCGAGTGATGTCATGCTTTAATTATTCTATTAAGAAATAAGTAAAGAAATAAATAAATATTTACCTCAACATTTAAAGATGAAAAGAGATATATTTTGTAAATTATTAATTATACCAATAGATTCATTCTATATGCTTGTGGAAATATATATTTTCACTTAATTTTCAATTAAAACCGCGAGTAATGTAATTGATTTGATATTTAATTAATATTATAATTAGATTATTATGTTAATATAAAAATCCATTGTAGGCCACAATTAAATTTAATTAAAGCATCCACTAATGGGTAGAACAGTTAACAAGGTTATAATTTTAGTATTTGTTTGATATTTATTGATTAGTGCCTAAATTTAAATAGCTCACATATATACAGATTTCAATATTGACATAATTAGTCTGGTACTGATGTATGAGAGTATGGAAAGTTATTAAGATATTTTGGCTTAAATATTATTAATTATAAGTTTTAATTAATAAATATACTAGATTTGTATGCCAACATTCAAACAGAGATAATATACATGGTGATTCTAAATATATGCAGACCAATTTCCGTGCGCGCTATAAGCCCCGGTATGGGAGTGTAATTCGTAATATATTAGAATATGCGATAGAATAGGGACGCAACATGAGCTTGTTACCGATATAAGTATAGAAGTAGAGACATTTATTCTATCAGAAATAATTAAATATACATTTGGTTTTCTGCTATTAAAGTAATATGCATAAACACACGAAAAATAAGAATAGTACATATTATAGCAGCGTTGTATGTACCTATAAATAAAATGGAAAATGTATGAAACCAGTGATTGTGTGCACGATAGAGGATTTAAAAAAACACTTACCGTTTTAAGCGTCTTCCAAGGATTGACAAACTGGAGAAACCCGATTGTATATTTTCAACATCAGGTGCGTTTCAAAGGTTATTTCTGAAAAACATACCCGCCGCGAGGAAAAAATATGTTTATATTCGGAAAACGAGCGTTCTACATCTAGTGATGTTATATTCGCATAATCAGAATACGTTTTTAAGCAACTTAACTTATCAGTAAACGAGCCTTCACAAATACGTGTGAAGGTGTCAAAATCTGCATTTCTGTCTAAAACACTTTCAAATTTAATTAGAACACTTTTTGCGTCTTCTACAGCACGCAGTTGCGCGTGAACATCTTTAACGATTATCAGTGATTCCTCTAACGACAGCGACGAATTTTCTAACTTTGTTATTCCTTCTTCTAATCCCAAGTAATTCTCACGAATACTTTGTAAATCCATTTTATTCTGGGCATCTTAAAATTTTTTCTGGCTTGTATTGATAGCTGCACTTTCTTTCGGAGAGAATGATAAAATCACGTCCTTAATTTTTTCAAAATGTTCATGATAGTAAAACACCGCCCGTAACCATGTACCCTAACGTGTCAGAATCGGCTGTGGTGGCTCAGGGGTATGGGGACACAATTCGTGAAATTTCCTAATACGTTTTGGAGATTTCAGGAATACTGCCTTTGTACTCGATATTAAAGCATCTACCTCTGGAAAACATCTACGAACCTGTTCTGCCACAAGCTGTAGAGCATGGAGCTTACAAGTAATATGTAACAAGTTAGGACAATATTTTCTAAGAGACCGGCCTACAGAACACATGGTTGCGGCACCATCGGTCATATATATTAATACTTGGTCTTTCAAAAGTTTAAATTTTTCCAAAGTATCTAATAGTACCTCTGATATTTTTTCGGCATTACATTGTTCTAGTCGTCTGGATGCTAATAAAATTGAAGACGTTGGTTGATGTGGTTCCATATTACGCGCCATCACATTAACTACAGATTGTCTTTTGCTGTCAGTTGTTTCGTCCACACATAACCACGGTTTTTTATTTTTCAGTTCGGCTTTGATTTTATTTTCAACATGTTTATGCACCGATGGTAAATTCCTTCGTAACGTTGTCGTGCTCGGTAATGTTTGATTCGCGTATTTATTCCAAAATGAAATAAATAAATCATTACTTAACAACGTAAACGGCAGTGTACACGCAATCATAGTTACACATAGTTCATGTATAAACTGTTGTCGATTAATTTTGGTATTATTGTGCTTCGAACTGCTTACGTGTTCTTTACAATGTGTTTTTGACCAACACATTAGATATGTATTGCACACTAAACATTTAATTTTTGAGCCATCGTATATTAAGTCCGGGAAATCCATAATAAACTTATTCACTTCGTCTGACAACGGTCGTTTTCTCGATTTATGTCTCGACGACATTTTATTACGTATGCTTATACTTACATGCAGTCTAAGCAAGTACCAAACACATACTGAATGCTTTTTATTAGTTCTGATGCAATACAATCATCCTCACATCGGCGCACATGGCGCGTACGGAAATTGGTCTGCCCTAGTTATTATGATCATAAAAGTTCATATGAGTGTATGTCTTAAACGGCTTAGTTTTAAAGTTACGGGATGTTTAACAGTAAATTGAAAGTTCATACAATAAGACGTACTAATGCAATAAAATTAACATATAAGACTTCTATCCTCCGTTGCATCGATTCAGAGTGCGTTCACCGGGGGTGTTTCGAATGTCTCAAATGCTGCGACAATACGATTCATTTGTTGCAGTATAACTAACACACCAGTCTCTGCAAAAACATTCGTTTTGAAGGGAAAATATTTATTTGTCATTTCAATATTATTGTGCAAAGGTATTCTCAAAGTTTTCTAAAATGAATTACACAAATGCTGAGTTTTGCGATATGCATTTTGTTTACGGTCCTGCCAATGGTAGTTCACTTGCAGCTAGATGTCTTAATGAAGAACGATACCCCAACCGTGTCATCCCGCATTATTCGATATTTGCCTGTCTTCACCAACGCCATAGTGAAATGGGAAGTTTTAAAAAACATACGGCTAATAGCGGGCACCCACGTACACTAGAATTCCACAAGTGGAAGAAATGGTGCTAAATGAAATTGAGGAACATCCTACTAGAAGCACCGGAATGATTGCCTCTGGCTTAAACATAAGTCAGCCCACTCTTTGCAGTGTATTGAACAATCAACTGTTGTATCCATATCACATACAACGGTTACAAGCATTTTTTCCAGCAGACTTCCCGCAAAGATTGGCTTTTTGTCAAAGGATACAACAGATCCTCAGTTTTTGGCTCAACTATTCTACATTAACGAGACTGATTTCTCCAGACTTAATTAAATTCTCGATTTTTTTCTCTGGGGTCAGCTTAAATTACTAGTTTATACGACTGCCATTGAAAATGTTGATGAACTAAGAAATCGTATTGTTGCAGGATTTCAGACAATCGAAACATCCCCAGTATTTTTGAACGCGCTCACCAATCAATTGCATTGCAGTTGAAGCCTGCCCTTTCCAACAATTTTTAAAGTTAATTTTGTTGTATTAGTACGTTTTATTGTATTAACTGTTACTATTAAACAGCCCATAACTTTAAAACTAATCCGTTTAAGACATACATTCACATGAACTTTTAAGAGCCTAATAACCCTAGGAATCAGTCCATAAAATTTGTCGCATATATTTAGAATCAGCCTGTATAATTAATTGACAAGTTTATGTAATTCTTTTGTAGAAATTAAGCGACATCTACAAGTTTATATTTGAAGAAAAATAAGAAGTAAGTAATAATAAAAACAGGCCCTCTACAAGAGTATATTTACACTAAACTGACAGTTTAATCCTTAAATTCCGAATGGGGGGACACTGTGGACCCAAACTTCAATGTTTTCGGTATATTTTTTTTAATAAAAGCTATTGGTCACCCTGCTTCTGGGTATGTGTCAGTTAAAGTGTGAGGTTATGTTTACTTAAATACGAGTTCAGGATCTTATACCTGAAAACTTATATGTAATAGAAATGTGAGTGGGCCACGACGTCCCCCCATTCGGAATCAGTGTGACTATAACATTATTTGCTTTGTTTCAGATAAGGTTTGAAAATTCAAGAAAAATGAGCAGTAAAAGAACATCCAGAGTTTATACACAAGCAGAGATACAGAGATTAGCTGAAAATTTCTATGACTCTAGTGATTTGAGTGAGTGCAGTGATGTAGATGAAAAAGATACAGATTTTGTTCAAAATGAAAATGTATCCGAATCAGAAGACGAATTGAAGGAAGAAGTCGAAGAAGATAGTGAGAAGAAGTAGGTGAACTTGAAGTTGATGTAGCAGAAAGTAGTGAAGAATTTGTGGCCAAGTCGGGATTGAAATGGCTTAGTAAACCAAAACCGCCTACACAGCGCTACCAACGTAATATAGTTACCGCGAAACCTGGTCCCACAGATTATGTGCAGAATGCTGTAACACTAAAAAACTATTTTGATTTACTTATTACAGACGACATAAAAGGACAAATTTGTACTTATACAAATGAAGAAGCGGAACGAGATATTGCTACATGGAATAGTGCACATCCAAATTCGCCAAGACAGTGGAAGAGCTTAGATAAAACTGAATTTGATTGTTTTGTGGGAATCTTGCTGAAATCTGGAGCTCTACGATGGAGAAAGCAAAGTGTTCACGAGTTGTGGACATCTGATAAAAGAATTAGACGTTCATTCTTTGTCGCTGCCATGTCTAGAGACCGTTTTCAGCAAATTTCGCGCTTTGTGAGATTCGACGACAAAATATCTAGAAGTGAAAGAAAGGCGTATGATAAGATAGCAGCAATAAGGGAGGTATGGGATCTTTCTGTTGAAAATTGCAAGAAGTCATTTGAACCTCACGAAGAGACCACAGTCGATGAACAGCTTGTCGTTTTCCGAGGCAAGTGCCCATTCAGGCAGTACATCAAATCAAAACCTGCGCGGTATGGTATAAAGATATGGGCACTTGCTGATGTAGAAACATCATACTTACATAATTTACAAGTTTATACTGGTAAATTGCCCGGAGGTAAACCTGAGGTAAATCATGGGTATCGTGTGGTAAAAGACTTGTTTGAACCAATTTATGGTACAGGGCGCGGTGTGACTACTGATAATTTTTTCACATCTGTACAGCTTGCGAAGTTTTTACTGAGTAAGAATCTAACATTACTCGGCACTGTTCGAAAATCTAAACCTGATACACCATACGAACTGAAAGTTCCAGGAATGCCAGAAAAGTTTTCAAAATTTGCATTTAGTGACGAGGTCACAATGGTAGCTTATGTACCTAAGAAAGGACGAATAGTACACGTGCTATCCACCCAACATTCTGATAACTCTATTTCTCAAAACGAGCACAAAAAGCCAATCATGATTGAACATTATAATAAGAGCAAAGGAGGTGTTGATAATGCTGACAAACTTATTCGTGAATACACGTGTGCTAGACGAACAGCTCGTTGGTCTTATAGAATTTTTATGAATATTTTAGACATTTGTGCCCTAAATGCTTTCATTTTATTTATTTCAAGAAATCCCGATTGGATGAAACATAAACTGTATCGCAGAAAATGTTTTATGTTGCAACTAGGAGATCAACTTACGGACGCCAACATGAAAATTCGTGCTGCAAAACCAGATAAAAAAAAAACACATTCTAGAGGCCTTGAAAAATTGCGAAATTGACATCTCTAAAACATTGCTCACAAGACAGAATTTTGAACGAAAACGAGGTAGGTGCCATATATGTCCCAGAAATCAAGATAAGAAGTCCAGGATTAGATGTGACAAATGTAAACAATTTATTTGCGAACAGCACAGAAAAGAAGCAAAAGCAGTATCTTGCCTCACTAACTGCAGCGTTGAAGAGCCCTAGATTTAAAAATTATTATTTGCAATAGTTCAGTAGAAAAATATTTTATTTTGCTTATTTTCGTAATGAATGATAGAAAAATATTTTACTTTGCTTGGCTTTGTAATGAATAATAAATAAATACTTGTTTAAGTCTATTGCAGTTATTATTACTTATAAAAAACGGCTGGGGTCCACAATATACCCCCATTCGGAATCTACGTATAATTTAAATGGTTCGGAATTTAAGGGTTAAAAGAAAGACACCTGGCAAAAACTGCAAATCCCATTGAACTAAGAGTTTAATGTGGCAACCATGCTTCGGTTACAAAATCGACTCTAGGAAACTCTGTATATTGTAACGAATTTTTAAATATACAATAACACGAAGAGGCATTTATATTCTAGCTAGACCATTTTCCTTGAACAAAACAAAATCTTGTTATAATGGTAAGAATTAATGATATTTTAAGTCTCATTTTAAAATCTTACGTCAAGAAATTGAAGTATAACTGTGCAGTAAATTTAGCAAGAAAGCATGTCCAATGCAATTACCTGACGCAATTCGAAGCAGACGCAGAAGCAAACGTATGGTCATCTATCGAGAAGGCTACTGCTTTAATCATAGCGTTGAGAGGTGATGCTAGTGATATTTTGCAGACACTCCCTCCTGAGAAACGCAAGGATTATTCTCAACTCATTAAACGGTTGGAGATGAGATATGGCCATGCGCATTTAGAGCAAGTATACAATACCCAACTGAAGAATCGAACACATAAGAAAAGTGAAAATTTTCAGGAATTTGAGACAGATATTGCTCGTCTGGTTCGACTTGCATATCCGATGGCGCCAGATAATTTCATGGAACACCTAGCTGTTCAGATGTTGTCAGATATCTGTCATAGATGATTTTCGAGATATTGATACGCAGTAATAATTAAGGTTGGCATGACCAAAAACCTCGATCGATGCTTTGGTTTGCAATTGAGTTTGAGACTACAAAACAACCCTCTCGGAACCATGCTCGTGTCTGTACTGTCGACAAACAGGAAACTGAGGAGTTCACGGAGCAGATGGTTAGTCGAGTCCTAAATCAGATTAAACCAAATAAAAGTGCACGCCCATCCTGGAATTGTAGAAGAAACGGTCACATTAAAAACAAATGTGGTAAGGGAACCAAGAAAGAATCGGCTGAGAATTCGGAAGCCTCAAGGACAGCCAAAATCATTCTTGCAACATCAAACCAACGGTCTCTATGTGGACGCTCTTATGGAAAGAAGGACCTACGCTTGCATGCTAGATACTGAATCGACGAAAACCGTCATGCGACCCGATTTGATTTCCATAAATAAAAAATTACTTTCTAGCTAATGGACGCTTAAGACAGCAACTGGAGAAGCAGCTTCTGTGCAGGTGAAGTGGATGTCAATTTTATCATAGGACCAACATCAATCCGACATCGTGTTCTTGTAGCCGACATATAAGAAGAAATAATTAGACATCATGAACACCTACGGCTTCCAGTTGAACATAATAGAAAGACATATTTTACAATATAAACCCGTCCATCACATAGTTCATATCAATTTAAATATCAAAAAAATTCTTAATAATGATAATTACTGATGATGAATATTATGATGATGAATAATTACTAAATACTTGAACGCCGAGCACAAATGAGTAAGACTGAAAGCATCACGGTCAATCTGTGCCTGTTTTGAAGAAGATCCAGATTTTTTGAATCCTCTTGTCACTATGGATGAAATCTGGGTCCATTTTTACTACTCAGAAATAAAACAGCAATCGATGGAGTGAAAGCATCATAGTTCTAGATCGGTTGACGTATATTAAAGCCAATTATGTTTTTTTAAGTGAATAAATTTCAAAAAAATAGAGACTGAAAAATAGAGAAAATGAGAGAAGATTGTGAAAATTTATTGAAAAATATTCCAGATCGAACTGGTAAAGTTATACTAGATGAATTTTATAGTATTACAACAAAGAATGATGGTTTTCAAAAGTTAACAGAAATATCAAAGATTTTATGATTATCATTGAATGTTAAAAGTAATAATTTGCATTTAAATCCTGAACATCTGGCATCATCAAAATATGCACCTAATTACTTCAATTCAAGTCGAAAGAACGTTTGCAACATATAAAAATATTTTGAACGATAAAAGACAAAGTTTCTCTGTCGAAAATCTTGAAAAACACTTAATTATAATTATTAATTGGTACAATAATAAGTTACGTAGATCTCATTGCGAAAGTGAATAGTTATTAATAACTATATCTACATATAATTCTATGGATGTTAATAACTTATTATGTTAATAAGTAACATCCATAGAATTATATCTATATAGCTATTAATTGTAATCTTTTACCATATTATTATGCAATGTTCCTATCATATATTATGTCCTTTACTTGATTTCCAGTAAGCGAAATACATAAAAAATGAAGTCAATAAAAATGTATAAATGGTAAAAATGCAGCATCATATATTTGACATATTTTTGGAAATAACGTAACACATTTATGCGCATACTTAAAGAATTTCTTGTTCATAAAAATCCGAACTTTATTCATAAGTTAGTTTTTAACTTTAGTATTTCCAGCAAAACTAAATTAAATATACGTGCCACTCCGAGATATAAGTTATTTCAAAATAATAAACAGAAAGCTGTGAACCGATTCTGTTCATTGAATCATCCCATTGTGCAACAAACGCAAATATTGATCAAATTACTATATGGAATTTCCATTTAATAAAAAATACAAAATTTATTAAATGCCATTGTATTTCTCCACAGCAGATTGGATCTATTATAATTTGAAATAATTTTAACACGTCCACCGTACTGCATGTTGTATTGTTAATAATTCCGAAACCAATATGAACATAAACAACGCACATATAATATAATTAGATATTTGTTTAAAACGAGTTCCACAAACTATTATTTGATATTAATTAAATATGTACGACACCGTTATATTTACACAAATCCTGACACTAAATACTAATACACCATTAGTAGTAATATTTGACGTACGTATCTAATATGTTAATATAACACAGCCAGTATTTAATTCACGAGTAATAGCATTAAGTACTTTGTTACCTCAAATTTTTTAATGAATTGTTATATGAGGCAATATTGAAGTGATGTGTGAGATATACAGGGTTAGGCAAATTCATGGATCCATTCGAATATCTTTGATATGACAAGATGTTAATAAGATTTTCACCAATTAATTAAATGTAAATAGAGGATTCGATGAGAATATTCATATCTTCATCAATCAATCAGACTTCCGGTTTAGCAGGAAACGGTGTCAACTTTTTTATTTTAAATGAAACACACTTAATTTGTCATAGCCTAGAGCAGAGATGCACAGACTTATAGGGAACAGGGACCACTCGGGAAAATTATAAGCCAAGGACGGGCCACTACAAAGAATACTTATTAACACAAATATTTTTATTTTTAAATAGTATGAATTACTACAAATGATAAAAATAAAAGAACATTCAAAAATGTTTGTTGTAATTATGTAATCGTAATGTAATCTAATCATTACAATGTAATATTTCATGTTTTATTATTTTGATGCATGACATTGCATTGACCTAACAATTTTGTTTATGTTTGGCTCCACATTACTTGTCGCCACACGTAAAATTGCTTCCAGATTTTCATTTGCCAGACGGTTTCGATTTTTTGTTTTGTTAAGTTTCATCACTGAAAACGTTTGCTCACAAATATACGTCGATCCAAATAAGCTTGCGTATTTCAATGCATTTATTCGCAACTCTTTATAAGCGATTTTGTCAACGCAACGGTAGAAGTTTAGTAAATTACCTTCATTAAACTTGTTTCGTAAATTATCATCATTTTGGATGTCTATCAATTCCAGCTGTATTGATTCCGGTGCAATTTCGGGTGAAATGCTTTAACTCTTTTGAAGTCTAGGAAACGATCATGAAAAGCTTGTATTAAAATATCAATTTTTTCAATATAAGCGAAATTGACATCAGTTTTATTGAATTTCTACATAATTTTTTTTGTAGTTCGGAAAATGGCTGTAATTGGCTGAATTGATTTGTGTCCTGAAAAGACTCAATTTGCATTGAAAGGACGAAACATGAGAGTATGAATGCGAAATCAATTGATATTTGCCTTGGAGTCGCGTATTTAAGACATTCAGGTGATTTTGTGATGTCTACAAGAAACGCTAAGTCACACAGCCAATCAGGGTTGTCTAGTTCGGAGACGTCCTTTTTCTTTTCCGCCAGAAATATTTTGATTTCTTCAATCAAGTTAAGAAACCGCTCAAGTGACAACCCACGACTTAGTCAACTTACTTCAATGTAAAACAGGAGATCACCATATTCGCTTTCAATATCCTCGAGAAATTGTGTGAATTGTCGGTGATTGAGACCTCGTGATTTTATAAAGTTTACAGTAGGTACTACAACTTTCATCACATTTTAAAATATCAATAATTTTGAACAGAGTGCCTCTTGATGTATAATGCAATGAAACTGCATTAATTCCTTGGTATCTATGTTTTTAGTTTGTAAATACTCTTTTAACATAGTTATTATCCCAGATTTACTTCCAACCATGGAAGGTGCTCCGTCAGTCGTAATTCCAGATAACATCGTTAAATCCAAATTATCATTATAGAACATTTTTCCAGAAGAGCTTTGAGCATGTCACTCGCCTTGGTTTGGCTTGTCAATGAACTCATACCAATCGGTTCGTCACTGACTTCAAAATTTTGCGTTACACCTCGTAGAAATATTAAGAGTTGAGCAGTGGAACTTATATCTGTAGATTCGTCGAGTGCTATTCGATTTCGTACTAATTGCTCGTCTATGTTAGCTGTTAATGCGGTAAGTCTTCTTTGAACAGTCATCCGATTTAGTTGAATTTTCTCAAACCTCTTTGCATCTTTCGGACACACTTTTTTTGCGGCGATATCTAAACACCGCTTAACAAACTCACCATCTTTAAAAGGACGACAAGTTTTCGCTTTTATTCGAGATATTTCAAAGCTAACTTTAGTAGCTGTTGCATCTTGAATTGGTTTTGTAAACATAGCTTGCTGGCCTATTAGTTCCCTTTGTAAAGTGGAAATTTTTTGCGCTCGACTTAATTTGGCCGGTTAATTTGGTAAAAGTATGATGCTGGGTTTCATAATGCCTTTTTACATTATATTCCTTCAGAATAGAAACACTACTCTTGCATATTAAACAAACACTTTTGCTATGCGATGAAATGAAAAAGTATTTTTCGGTCCAAATATCTTGAAACTGTCCATGTTCATCTTCAACCTTACGACTACGTTTTTTATTGGGGCCTGGTTTATCCATATCAAAATTGATATTATATTGTTACGTAGGTAGATGCCAAGTTCGAACGACGAAATATTTATTCTTCACTGATTACAATTCAAACAATATAACGTTCGCTTGTCAGTAGTTAAAACTTAACTGACCCGATAGCGGGCGATGCGTTGTATTTATCCGAGTTACCTAACATCGAGAACTTACCACATTGTTCGGGGATTATACTGACGTGTTTCGCGAATCTTCGAGTAATCTAGTTGGTTCAACAGATTTCTAGTCTCGTAACAATATGCTTGGAACAACGAGGAGCATACCTATCCTACGTAGTAAACCTGACCAAGAAAGTAGTAGGTACTTAAAGATACATATCTTACTAATAATTACAAAAGTTAGAACATAGAAAGTTAAGAAATATTGATTTGAATGGATTTTTACATACTTTTGTAGTTTTTCGAACAATATTTAAAATTCGTTGGCGGGCCGCATAAATATCGACAGCGGACCGCATGCGGCCCGCGGTAAGTGCATCGCTGGCCTAGAGTAAAAGTAAAAATGCCGAGAGCAGCGTCTGAAAAATTGACTTTATTGCGAAAGTGGATTCAGGATAAAAAGGATTTGCAGATCAACGACAACAACTACACGTTTTTCGGGCTGTGTGACAAACGAGTAAGTACCTATGTATGTACAAACACGCATGTATTTCGTAAGAAATCGTTCTTACACTAAAATAACACAGATTGCTTACACTTGTACTTTTTTGTGCTTATTAAGTTATTTAATTTTTATAATTAAATTGTTTTCAACTTATTAAATTATTGTACTGTTACCTTTATATGTTTTTTAAACTAACGTATTTTTGCAGATAAAATGTGGCAAGAAAATCCAAGCAAATCAACACTTAGGAACCGAAAGCCATCAATTCAAAAAACGTGGACCAAATCATATGATACAAAAACAATTAACCCGTCAACATCGAGACAACGGTGAGCAAGAAATTGATTCAAGAGATCTCTGTAATCTTTTTATTGGATGTAATATTCCGTTTCATAATCTGGACAAGAAATTGTTCCAAGATTTCTTAAAAAAGCACTACTCTAAACAAAATGTCAATGCGCTTTCATCATCTACTTTGAGAAAGAAGTATGTAAAATGATAAAAACACACAATGTTGTATTAGATTTACACTTTATTTAATAATGACTATATAACAGCTGTTTCACAGTACAACGGTTTCTTCAGATATAACAAGCGGTACTATAAAACATTTTACTTAAACGTAAATTTTTTTTTTTTTTTTTTTTTTTTTTTTTATGACTTAAAGTTAAGTCATAAAATAAAAAATATTTACGTTTAAGTAAAATGTTTTATAGTACCGCTTGTTATATCTGAAGAAACCGTTGTACGGTGAAACAGCTGTTAAATAGTCATTATTAAAAATTATTAAATAAAGTTTAAATCTAATACAACATTGTGTGTTTTTATCATTTGATATGGATTTACATCAAGTAAAGGCAGAATCGATTCAATTCAAAGAAGTATGTAACCTTGAAGACGTGATAGAAGCCGTCCAAAATGAAATTAAAAATAAATATGTACGGTTTCTGTCGACGAAATTGCAGATGTTTGGAGAATGTATATCGCCAACTTTATTATTGGATCTTTGAACGAGTATAGCCAAGGAAAATGATATTTGATTGTTGTAAATCTATTAGAAAAAAGGATAATTTAAACATCTCTAGGTTCGTTAATATTTGTATAGAACTCAATACTACAAACGTAGATAAATTTAGTATTTTTCAATTCTTAAGTCTTGTCGTTTGTTACATTATTTGCACACATACTATACAAACATATACTTCAGTATTACAAGCAGAAATCATAAACACAATTATTACCGAAATAGGAAACTTCCCATCATAATTATCGATTAATTTTGGAATGCGGTTAAGGGGTGACCGTCGCTACTACGTAGTGTGCAAGCGTATACAGGAAATCTGCAATATCTGCTGCGGAATTCGGCTTGACCATCACCTGCCAATGACATACTAATTACTATCCGAAATTATAACTGTTAAATGGTGATATAATACAACTGTATGTTCAGTAGGTGTAAGCAAAATTAATATGCGTATGGTTCAATAGTTTGACCAACAATTACATATACAATATGATTTTGTGTAATACCCACTAACTTCGATATTAATTAGGATAAACTAATGACAAATTTGTCGGTTGCGAATTATTTGTAACATCTAGTTTTGCTACACAACAGTATAGGATTTCTGAAATTTACATGCCCTAACGAGATGTTTTCATAAAAATCAAAGTAATAAAAGAGACGTAGATAAAAAAGTCAATTCTTATTTATTTTCTTATATTTATTAGATAGATGTTATACCTATACACGGCACCAAGAAATTAACGCATCATGTAGTAGACGAATAAATGTTTATATTCTTTTCTGATAATTTTGAGTGGTTGGTGTTGATTTGTAAGAACTTGGTATTTTACGTTTAGTTGTCAAACTTGTATTGATATTTGGTGTTAGTTACATAAAATTAAATCTCTAAATCTACTACCAGTTTTAATTTATGTGTATATCGTGTTTTATCTCGGTAAAATTATTTTATTGTTTCTTGTTTTGCCTTTTCATCATTATACAACGTAAATTTCGAAATTTGATAAGAGAGGCATGTACCCGTGGTGTTATTAGAGGAAGGCTGGAGGTATCGCTAAATAGGAGAAAGCTTCCGTGTGTTACATATATCGGCATCTCGAATGTTACAGAGGTATGAGGACACTGGTAACCATATCCGACGATCTGGGAAAGGTAGACAGCGTGCCACAAGCAATATGAACTACAGGAAATTCCTGGTACTCGAATTAACATATAAACAGTTCGTAAACGTCTAGGAGAAGCTAATTTGGTATGTTGTGTGCCAGCCCTAAATCTAACCTTGTCCGTAGAACATCGGGGACTTCGCTTCAGTTTTTGTAGGAATCATGTTAACTGGTTGCAGGATGACATGCAACATATTTTGTTTATCTACAGACGAATCCAGATTTTGTCTTTATATCACAGACGACAAATGAAGGTTATGCTCAATGCACCACATTATTTGGTGAAGGTACTAAGGAAGTCATATCTGTCTGCAGATATCGTGCACTGAAGATCTGTAGATACAGTGAAATACCGGCATCTTCACGTTCCGGGCGGGTGTGGCTTTACAAATTTTTCATTTGTACTGACAACTTGTACAGTTGACGTCACGGCTTGTTGCGTCTACAATCTAGGGTAAAAGCGATTTGCCGAACTGTAGAATTTAATGTAACAAGCTATAGCTACAATCGCATGTAAAATTATATTTAATAGTTATTAATTCTCATACGCATGAAGTTCATCAAAAATTATTTGATCTGAGAAACAATATAATGAATACCTGTTTAGACTGTACTGGAATACTGGACAAATTTAAGAATATTTAATACAATTTGTAAGCAATTACATAAAAAGTCTTTCTTTGGAGACTGTGGTTAAGTAAAAACTTAAAAAAGGTATATAACCCCTTACCACAATTACTAATTGTATCCTAAATACGTATTTCTACAACTAAGTTGTCACCATCAGTAGGTAAAAACCACTAATCAAGGTGTCGCACATGGGGCACAGTAAATCTAAAACACATATGAAAACGCACCAACCTTACACGTATGCACTGTTTTTTTTTCTTACTGATGGTGACAACTTAGTTGTCGAAATACGTATTAGGATATGATTAGTAATTGTGGTATGGGGTTATATACCTTTTTTAAGCAATGGTTACTTCGAGCCTGGTAGGCCAGGTTTAAGAATATTAGTGTTAATGCGATACAATCGAGGATTTCTAAAAGTCCTCTTTCATATGGAATGTATTCAGAACGTGGTATTGATTACGAAAAACTTTTGACATGGTATCATTTAAAAAGACACATTTAACTTGTGGTATTAAATTTTTATATAATTTATTGTACAATAGCATTGATTATATCTAGAGAACGGACACGATTACCACATGACGCAAAGCCCAGTGCAGTACTGGCGAAAGGCTCTATTTCTAAAATATTATATTTTATTTATATAATTGGAAAACGAACGGGTGGTGATCTATAAAATTACGAAATACATATTTATTTGTTGAAAACTTGTATTTATAAAGTTTTTAATTTTATTTATATAATTTGAAAACATACAGGTGATCTATCTATCTAAAATTACGAAATATATATTTATTAATTAATTTTATTTATATAATTCGAAAACAAACGGGTGGTGATCTATAAAATTACGAAATACATACCTATGTATTTGTTGAAAAGTTGTATTTTTAAAGTTTTTAATTTTATTTCTATAATTGGAACATTTTTATTTGCTCATTTTGTCG
The DNA here is from genome assembly GCA_935421215.2 of Melolontha melolontha. Classification (NCBI taxonomy): domain Eukaryota; kingdom Metazoa; phylum Arthropoda; class Insecta; order Coleoptera; family Scarabaeidae; genus Melolontha; species Melolontha melolontha. The sequence goes on along the minus strand of OW285237.1, from coordinate 16,807,158 downwards.
TTCAAGTTGAGTACAGGAGTATTAATATTGACTAGCAATAGTTTCTCAAGGTTTTCTTCCACATCCGAAGTCACTTGGAATACTTTTCAAATTATTAACATCTAATGTGGTTAATCCGTCATTTAATTTGAGATTTCGATTTTCAAAATAAGTGATTAGTTTTGGCAATTTTCCAAAGAGTTCGTGAAGAAAGTACAACTGATTTTTTAAATTTGGGAATTGTGTGAGCTCCTTGCACTAACCAATACTTCTAGCATCCTCCTTTAGCAGTGTTACTAAATGTTTTAGACTATCGAAATTCTCAGCATTATAACTAGTAGCTTCCAGCCATGTTCCCCATCTAGTTATTACTGGAGTGGGAGGCAGTGACAGAGATGGAAATTTTTCCCTGAAAAGAGCTACTCTCAATGGTGCTTTTCTGAAAACTTTTTAAAAAGCTGATACAAGTCTATCAACTTCCGGAAAAGTGTCTCTGATATATTCACAGATTCTGTGGAGAGCATGTGCTACACAAGTAATATGCAGCATATTAGGATATGTTTGCTTCAATAGTCTGCCTGTTTTTAACATATACGCAGCACTATCACTGACAAATAAAAGTATTTTTTCTTTGTACGTGGCGTCCGAATGAAGCATTTTTTGCATATTCTCCTTAATGGTTTCAGCAACTGTTTCCGCATCAACTCTATTTATAACACTTGTTGCTATTACATATGAGTTATAGGGAATAGTTGGATGTAGTACACCAGCTACAACATTTACCACACAGTGTCCTAACATATCCACCGTTTCGTCGGCGCTTATCCATATGTATTGATTTAAAAGATGGCTTCTAATGCGTTCTACTGTTCTCGTATAGCACCTAGAAACATAATATTTGCCTAAAGTTGATTCATCAGGAACATTTCGACCAGTATATTTTTTCAGAAATATTTTTAGAGTGGGATTGCTAAGTTTATTTAATGGAATATTAGCCGCCATAAAAGTTTTACAGAGTTCAGATGTGTTTTCGATTCTAAGTGACGAATTTTTGACGATAATTTACGGATTTTATAATAAATTTCGGAATCACTGACAATGGACATACAATCAGTATGACCGTCAATCCAACTCGCCATTGTTTTACAATGCCGTTCTCGACATTCTTCCATATCATGTCTGAAAAAGTAACTTAAACAATGCTCTAGATCTAAATAAATGAAAACTAAAAATGTGTGCGTAAGTTTTTGAAACTGAACGAAATTCAATGCACACTTACGTCGAAATAATTGGTAGAAATAGATTCAATCAAACGATATTAAACAGGATCTATCACAAAAAATTACGATGTAATTAACAGTTAAAACTATGAAAACAAGAAACTTACTCACAGCACTTTATTTATTTTACGAAATATAAACTAATAAATAAAATACATTATAAAAACCCCGCTTCTATCTACGCTCATGAAAACACTTTAAAAAACACTATATTCTCCGAATACAATAGCTCAGTTGTCCATTGTTATCGCTGCGAAACCAGGTGGCCGAGTAAGTCAAACAAATACTTCATTGAATTACGCCGGGATGTACTGTGCGACGTTATACACAATTCCAATTGCCGATTGCGTTTTATGGAAATTGCATCCGTTCTCTAATTATATCTATCTATTAAGCCAAATAAGCTCGCATATGCGTATAAGTTCGAATTCAAGACTGCATGGTTCGGCAATACAATATACTAACGTGTTGCTTGGTATCAAGCTATTCTCTTTGCCTTTAAGTTGATTAATAAAATACGATAAACAAATTCTTTTAGTTATAAATACTTATAACGTTTTGAAAGAAACACCTCTAATATATAAGATTGCCACTCACCAAATCAGATAAATCAGATCTATCAAATCACTTTTAACTATACATCAGACAGATCGTCCAAATATTCGAGTAATAAAGGAACACGACTACGCCCCACTTGCATTAAATTAACCCGTCTACAGTACTCACTCATCCAACTGTTGTAAACTCCGCAAGCGCGCATTGTACAATCCCCAATCTCTTTCTTCGCAAGGGTCGGTACGAAGAAAGGGTAGCGCCACAGTTGTAAAGTGCACTCAAGCTTGCGACGTCGCAGCCTAGGAAATAAAGATCCTTCTAGGCATCTCAACAATTTCTACTATTTAAAGGTAAGTGGTGAAACGAGCATTGCTTCTGCTTATATGAATATTGAGCGTATTATCTATGAAGGTAAGTCACGTCTTTGGAATTTAGTAAAGTGTCAGTGAAATGTCTAACAAATATCATGCAGCTGTTTAACTTGTCGAGGTTTCGTTTGAGGTTTACCAGTAACACACTTTATAAACACAGACACACAGAGAAATTAAATGTAAAAATTAAATAAACGTCCTTCATCATTAACAGTACATGGACAATTCAATTGACCTGCACTTTATTTTTTTCTAATGCGGTTTTATACAGGGCGATGCAGAACCTACTAACATTTTTGAAATAGTCATATATTATGTACGGAAGTAGGGAAAAAATAAGTAAAATTTTTTTGAAAGACGACCAAGTACGTCTCTGGAATACACGGTGTTTCAGGAATCCCACAGGAAAAAGTCTAGTACACTGAGATCGGCTGACCGAGATGACCAAGCGATTCCTCCCAAACAAGGGATAACATTTGACGAACTACAGCCATACTGTTTTGTGTAATGTGAGCTGCTGCGCCATCATGCTGGAACTATGGGTTTGAAGGGTCAATGCCAATTGCCATTTTCAAAGAAATACGGGCCTACAATTCCGAAAGCATTGATTCTACACCAAATCGTCACTTGAGGAGTCTTCTGTTTCTTTACGCCTCCAGAGACATGAAAATGTGCTTCGTTTGTCACTAGCAATTAATTCAAAATGTCTGGATTTTCCCGTAATAACCCACTCATGGTGGTGTAGAAAGCAAGTCTTGCTTTCTTGTCTCTTTCGTTAATTTGTTGCACAATTTGCAGTTTGTAATGGTGAAATTTTATCTCTTTCAGCACTCAAAGCAAACTTCTTTTACTGATGCCTAAAATGCGAGATTGATGGCGTGCCGAACGGCGAAGACTGCGTTCGAAAGCTTCCCTTACTGTCTGCAGATTGTTAGTGGAGTTCCATGTTTTACGTCTAACACACTACCAGTTTCTTCAAATTTCTTCACCCAATATAGTACTGCGAAATGGTACGTGATCTTGTCGACAAATATTGTATTCTTATCGATATTCACGTTGCAGTTCCGTCACCGAATTTGCCTTTTAATAACTGCAAACGCAGGTAACATGGTGTTGCACGCTCCAACGCTCTATTGCGATTGATAATATGAAACGTCGTCCTCCCCTCCACCATTCTGCTTCCCGCCAACCACGACCAACACATCGCCACGGCACACTCTTCACATTTGAAATGTGTATTAATCGAAGTAGATACTAGATAACGCTATAACAACTGAAACTTGATCATGTCAATACTGTCAGTTGTATTAACAATGTCGTACAACACTGTGTCAATTCTGTTGCAGAACGTACCTAGAAATGGATGTGAAAGGAAGGTAAAAATACATAATAATATATCCATTTTCAAATGTAGAAGCTCTAAAATATGTTAAAAATATAATATTGGGAATGCAACGATTATGACAGACTCGAAAAGCGTACTGGAATCTATACATAAAAGAACTATTCAAAAAGATAATAACCCTATAATATTGAACATCACTAAACGCTATAAATATCTAGAAAAAAAGCCTCTAAAAATTAAATTCTACTGAATCAAAGGATATTCAGGTATAGGATCCAATGAGGTCGTTTTGCTAAGGAAGCTATAAATATTAAAACATGCTTACGGGAAAGTACCATCTCATGTTAAAACCAAAATATTGACAAGCATATTGAAAGCATTCATATACAAATAGGATTACACACTACGCAGAAATACACCAAAATGTAACTATTCGACAACAGCATATGCAACATAGGGTATCAAGGATATTTCCAGCACCAAGCAGAATTGATTGAAGTAGCAGCCTGCGCCGAGGAAATTCGGGAAGCCGGCTGCGCGAACAAAAAATCAACATAATGACTGATACTCAGACAGCTATTGATACCATTATAAATCCATTTACCAGGTCTAAACTGGTGAAACATTGTAAACAGGTCCTCAATAGATTAGCACCAGACAATACTGTGTCACTAATATGGGTGCCATGACATGAAAGAATTAAAAGCAATCACGCCGACAAACTGGCCAAGGAAGGTACTAAAAAGAACTTCATTGGACCAGGAATCGCTAAGAATTCCATTAGAAGGTAGAGTTGATTATGTCTAGAAAGAGAACATAAAAGGAAATGGATGTTAACGGAAAGTCAACTCTATACTAAAACACTACTAAAGGAGTTGGACGCTAGGTTTTTAGCTAACCCCTTAAGGAAGCATCTGTACAGCATGGGCTTAGTTAGTGAGCACCGGTGTAGAAAATGTGAAAAACAGACGAAAACTAGTCTTTATGTAATATGCTCTTGTGAAGCGCCGAAGGAACAAGTGTAAGGGACAAGACAGAAACACTTCGGAAAAGATCTATTAAATCCTACGAGGTTACTCGAACTTCCCCTGAAGAGAACCACACACGACTAACAGAGTGGAACTGAGAGATGTATTGGAGGTGGTACAAAGAGCACTGTGCTGAAGTGCTTTAACGTTCTGGCAACCGGCCCAAAAAAATAGAAGTAGAGGAAGAAGAATTTCCAGCACATTTACAGAAAATAAAAATCATCGAATTAATTGTTTGTACATGAGGTACGAGTACAGCTGATATGAACCATTTAATCTTGGAATGCCCCAAACATCATAACATTCGAGGTAAATTAAATTGCAGACTTATAAATGCGCGGGTGGTTATGCCTACTAGTATTAATTGTGGTCTAATGTACGAGTATAATACTAAGAATGTTTACGATGCATTGATAGATTACATTTTCAAATCTAGAATTCGGATTTAAAGCAAAAAACCTATCGATGTTTACCTCCGTCTGGAAACCTATTTTTCCGATGGAAATTTTTATTGTATATAAAGTCTTCCAATAGGCCCTGAATGTGAAACATGTTTAGTCCAACGTTTCCCTCCCAGATTTATGTGATTTTTATTCAATTTTTATTTTTGAAACATTTCTCTTCTTATTAACGTGGCACCATGGGCAACGATTCCAAATGCAAAAAAAATTAATATCCTTTCATAAAAGCGTAAACTCTTTTAAAAGGAGACTTCATGAACGATTCGGAGAAAACTTTTTATCACTAGAGACCACACATTGAGCGATGTAAATCCTTTCAGGATGGTCATATGCGTGTCGAACTTGACTTATGCTGCCCATCCAGTGTCTGCTATGAATTTTTTGAGGATTAAAAAAGTTGACGAGCTGATTTGAAGTAACAGGCAAATAACTGTAGAAAAAAAATTTAGAATTGTGAACACTAGTGTTAGCAGCGTTTACATTATTTTCCACGAGTTAGCGCAAGGTCGGGCTTCAGAACAACTTTTCGGGGAGCTATTTAATAATATAGAGATAATTTCTTAGCCGTTCATTTAATATATAATTTCTCAGTGGTTAGAGCGATGGTCTAGCAAACCGTGGACGTAGGTTCGCCCACCTAGGACAAAATTTTTCAAATAAAAGTTTCGAATAATTAGCGTCGTAATTGTAGACAGCAATGTTTACATTCACATTACTTCACGAAATAACATACTAATTTAAAAAGTGTAAAGCCGAAACTCCAAGAATTTATCAAATTATATATTAAATAAACGGCTAAGAAATTATCTCTATATTATTAAATAGCTAAGGATGAAAAATAGCAATTTCCAACCGACAGTATATTAATATCTGTTCCTTCTAACACATTTACAATATACTCGAAACCAAGTCCGCGTAGCTCAGTGGTTAGAGCGATGGTCTAGAAAACCGTGGGCGTGGGTTCAAGTCCCACCTAGGACGAAATTTTTTCAAATAAAAATTTCGAATAATTAGCGTCGTAATTGTAAACAGCAATGTTTACATTCATATTACCTCGCAAAATAACATACTTATTTAAAAATATTCAAAATATTTATTTAATATTAAGCCGAAACTCCAAGAATTCATCAAATGATATATATATATATATATATATATATATATATATATATATATATATATATATACAGGGTTAGTTAAAAGTATGGAGACGGCGATTTATTGTCGTTAATATTCATTTTAGCGATTTATGTTCAATATAAAAGTTTGTTGGGATATTTTGATCTACATTTGTGAATATTTGATTTTTTTTTCTTCAATTGTTTTTTAGTTACGCCTGTCCGCGCATTTTTTTTGAAATGGGAACTAGTAAATTTTACTCTACCAGTTTTTTTTTCTCTTTACAATTAAATTTTTGTTTTTTTAAAATTCATTTTAATACCTTTTTTATAAGAAAAGGCCGGTTCATGTGTTTAAAAGATGTTCGGTACATCGAAGATAGACAGAAGCGTAGCGATAAACAAACTTGTGTGACATAATTTTATCAGTGGTTATTGTGTTCGTCAAATCTTTCACAGAAATAATTAATTTGTGCAATTTGTTGCTGTTAATATTAACAATGGCGAGTTTAAGTGAACATGAACGAATTGAAATACTTATGATGTTGGGTTATGGAGATAGACGCAGAAGTTTACAAGACGTTAGTAATTTATTTAATGATACGCCAACCAAATAGAAATCCAATTTCTAAATCCGTTGTTGGTAAAACTTTAAGACGCTTTGAACAAACGGGTAGCGTTAAAGATTTGCCAAGGAGTGGTAGACCTAGAACAGCAAAAAGCGATGATAACAAACTGGATATTTTATTGGCTGTATCTGAATAGCCCCATTTATCAACCAATCAATTAGCGGCCAATTTCAATATTTCACAGTCATCGATCGTGTCGTTTTTAAAAAGTGAAAAGTATAAACCTTATAAGGTACACCTTGTACACGAGTTAACGGAAGATGATTTTGATAGGAGATTACAATTTTCTGAAGAAATGTTAAATATTTGCAATAATAATGAAAATTTTGTCAACAATATTCTTTTTTCAGACGAAGCTACTTTTTGCCTTACCGGTGAAGTAAACAGACATAACTGCAGATACTGGTCATCGGAAAATCCCTCTTGGTTTTTGGAGCACCATACGCAGTACCCCCAAAAGGTTAATGTTTGGGTTGGCATTCTAGGCGGTCATATTATCGGTCCCTTTTTCATCAATGGCAATTTAACTTCGGCTCTGTATTTGCAGTTATTGCAAAATGAAATAATACCTGCTAGTGCTACGCTCTATCCTCATGAAAACAAAGAACACCTGCCCAATGACAGTATCTGGTTCCAGCAAGATGGCGCCCCACCACATTATGGTGTAAATTTCGTCAATATCTGGACAACGTTTTTCCCCACAGATTGATTGGAAGACGAGGAACCATTGAATGGCCAGCCCGTTCGCCAGATTTACGTCCTTTAGATTTTTTTCTTTGGGGATACGTAAAAAACATAGTTTACAAAGAAAAGCCCGATAACGTCGAAGATTTACAAATCCTAATTACCAGAACGATACAAGAAATTCCCCGAGATTTTTTACAGAACTCTGTTCGGGGTTTTGTAAATCGATTGGGTCATTGTCAAATTAATAATGGACGACAATTTGAACACTTACTTTAATTTACTTTGATATTAATTTGTTTAATTTTTCTTGTAAAAAAGTTATTAAAATGAATTTAAAAAAAAAAAAAAATTATTGTATAAGAGAAAAAAAACCTCTATCGAATAGAAGAGCAAAATTTACTAGTCCCCATTTAAAAAAAATGCGAGGACAGGCGTATCTAAAAAACAATTGCAGAAAAAAAAAAATCAAATATTCTCAAATGTAGATCAAAATATCCCAACAAACGTTTATATTGAACATAAATCCCTAAAATGAACATTAACGACAATAAATCGCCGTCTCCATACTTTTAACTAACCCTGATATATATATTATATATATATGTAAAAATATGATGTCCAGTGTCTTACATATTATTCAACCTAAAATTAATTTTAAAGGGTTCAATGGTCGCAACTATTTTTCAATTTAAAGCGGGTGAATCTCTGCTTCGAATAAAATTTAACCCATTATTTTTAGACCATAAAAGCGGCCGATATTGAAAGAAATGATAAATAGTCTGACAAGTACACGGAAAGTAATATTGCGAACGCAACATTGGATCTCACAATAACGACGAAGAGGGTTAGAGTTTTTTTGCAACCCCTTTCCAAGGAAAATCTTAATTAAAAAATGTTTTGTCATTTTTTTTTACCATCGCCTGCTTCCTTTCCCTCTTTCCTGGAGTACAGAATGCTTTTATTAAGCGGCTACAGAAAGGACAGAAACGTGGCAACGAATAGTTAACCGCGGAGTGACGTTTAAAAATGTCCGAGATGAAAGGGACGACGTAATGATACTTTTGTCCGGGTTCAGGACGACGAGAAAGAAGAATAGAAGAAGCAAAAGGAGGAAAGAACAAAAAAGAGAAAGGGTTGACAGATTAAATCGTGGATGTCAGTGTTCCCGGAAACAATAAATCAACCGATAAATCCTCCAATTGCTCTTACTGTCATTGTGTTATATTTTCTCCTTTAGAAAGTTTGTAGTTTATGAGCTTATGGTTACCGGAAAGAGACAATTGTAAGATTATACCGGGTGTCCCATATATGCTCCAACAATCCGTATGTGGGCACCTCGCTCTAAAATAATGTATGCTTTCTATAATGTTTCTCTCTTAGACTTTTATTAACTAAACGTCTTGAAAAGTTCCCCAAAAAATATTCAACTATAATTCAGAATTGAAAAGGAAATTAATTTTTTCCAACCTAGTTTTTAATAGTAAGTCCAAAAGAAAACACTGATCAGTGGCGTACATAGTATCATCATCAAGCTGTGCAATCCTAAGATTATTGTTAACACCGTGACGTTAAGTGAGATGGATTATTCCTCTTTATCTTCCAAATATTCATAAGTTCTTGTGGGTTCTTGCTTCGTATTATATTATCTTCTACTCTTCCACATTCTAACGCAGCAATTTTCGATTTCCTCCTCCCGCACTTCATCTTGACATCATTTTCTAAGTCTTCCTTTAATTCTTGACTATTGTGGGGTCCATTGAGTTATTATTTCCTGCATATCTGTAGGGTTTCTTCTCGTAAGATATCCTTCTCATTTTAGGCGTTGTGTTTCACATGTCTAGTTATAGCTGTCTCTGCTAGTTCGTCTTCAGTTTCTATATTGGTCTTGTCCCTACTAGTTATTCTTGAGCTCAGCATAGTCCTTATAGTTTTCCTTCCTGCTATTTTCATGTCTTCCTTTTTTATTATTTATTGTTGTAGTTTGTAGGGTATATGTTCTTGTGGATCTTATATATGTCTTGTATATCTTGACCTTGCTTTTTCAGTAACGGACCTGCTTTGTAGCATTTTAAGTTTCTACCGTAGAATTTATTTCCTTTGAGGGTACCTTCGTTTCTTAGGCAGTAAAATTCAGAAACGATACCATTAATTGGGAATCACGAAAACAGAGTACTGTTGGCCTTTCTAGCACAGAGGCTGAATACTTAAGGTTAAGTGATGCATCGTAAGAGGCATGTTTTTGTAGAAATTTAGTAAATGAAATCTTAAGGGTGAAACCTGTAATTAATTGTTTAATGACATCAAATGTGATGCAGTGCGCCATCTTAGGCGCCAATATTATTAAGTGATTCATGAATATTTTTATTTTTATTTTTTAGACGGGAAAGTATAAAAGAATCACAGAATAGGGCGGATTTAGTAAGAAAACTTTAAACGTAGTCTTAGATGTAATTATTAAAGAGAATTGTGATATTATAGAAACAGATAAAAGGTGAAGGTTCCAAGTTTCAGAATCGACACTAAGCGAAAACTGAAAATTAAAATAAATCTTAAACAAACAAAATCTCTTAACTTGGGTCGGGACATCGTTTTTACTTGTGCTCAAAGAAGGAGCTAGCCGATCATACAATTAAGTTAGAAAAGTGTTTTTTTTTGGTCCCATCCCATCTAAACTCAAATGAGTTACTTAGAATTGCGCAGATGCTAATAAAATAAAACAGCTTCAACAAAACAAAAGAAATGGCTAGTAAAAATTGGTATACACGATCACTGAGACGCAATCCTTCAATAAATCTAAGAAACAGACAGAAACAAGAAAAATCCCTAACCACAATATAAACTAAAAACTATAAATACGTATTTCCACAACTAAGTTGCAATGTTCAGTAAAACAAACTGATGACACTCTTAGCGTTATCCCACTGGCGATTTGGTCAAGAACATATCTTCAAAGGTTATACCTTAGCCAAAGACGCTACACCTAATACCATCTTTCTTTTTCAGATTGTTCTACTAAAGATGGCAACTTAGTTTACAAACTAAGTATTTATAGCTTTTAATTGATATTGCAGTTAGGGATTTTTCTTATTTCTGTCTGTTTTTATAAGTTTGAAGCTTCATCGATTCGGAACTTTAAAAAAGCCAAAATTTACCAGTGTCTACAGAATTTTAGCTTTTAACAGGATTTTTTGGTAATTTGGAAAATGTGACGTCGAAATACCATTTTGGTTCTGACAGGATTTATAATGTAGACGATACTGGCGTGTCTACTATTCCCAAAGAAAATAGTAAGAGATTAAGACCCAAAGGCATAAAGCAGTTTGGAATCTTCATGAGAACGAGACAAGATCGTGACAGTCATTTGTACCATGAGTGCTAGCGGTTATTATATTCCGTTTATGTTAATCATTGCCAGGCAAGGATTGTCTCCAATGTTAGAGAAAATAATCCCAGAGGGGCAGTTTACACGTGCACTAAAAACTGGGTGAACAATGAAGATATATTTTGCAATGAACATTGTTCATTGCATGCGAAACTTAAGAGATTGTTGAATGTTTGCTAAAATTTTGTGGATTGGGCTTTTCAGTTAGGTGATTGTTTTAACTATCAATTCTAACTAAATTATTAGGAATTATTATTAACTAATAACCATTTCAAGTGCGCCTCCCTTTTGTACCGGCATAACTGGACGAGAGAAAATCGCTGCTTTCGGCATAGTCTCTTTTGTCCGTCAGATGTCACCGGATTATGTGGTGTCACCTGATAGGACAAAATTAGCTATATCGAGTGATCATTAAAATTTTCGCTCAAGTAAGCCATGTACACAAAAAGTATGTCCTAACTTAAGTTATTAGAGGAGATCTGTCATTATAATTTCAAACGTCATGATTGTTAAAAAATAATTTGAAATGCTGACTTTTATATTAAATATATTTATAATTTTTATACAAAGTAATAGAATATTATAAAAAATGCGTAAAATGTTGACCATTCTCCACCAAGCATAATCGCACTCTATTTCATAGAGCATTGAAAACATTGATCAGTATTTGCGGTGAGTTATTGATGTGTTCACATTTTTCTATGATTTTATGTCTTAACTCTTGTAGATTATTAATTGGTGTTTCATAAATAATATTCTTTATATATGGCCACACAAAAAAATCCATGACTGTTAAATAACACGATCGTGGTGGATATGGAATCGCTGTATTTCTACTTATTATCCTATCGCCATAAAATTGTTGCAAAAATTGAATATTTTCAAGTGTAACGTGAGATGTAGCCCCATCCTGTTGAAAATATCCGATCTGGAGTTCATCATTAGTCAATTGATTAGTAAAAACACTGAGAATTTCGTTACGATATTTCTCCGATGTTATCGTGCCCTCATAGAATACGCCTATTTTTTCTGGATGTAGAGGAACTTCTCTGTAGAAATGAGGCTTTTCACTGGACCACATACGCATATTTTGCGAATTAACATAAATATATAAATAAAACCAAGCTTCATGGGTGAAAAAAGTATGATTTAAAATATTGTCTGTCATTGTTTGAATAAACCATTGGCAAAATTGTGTTCTTTTTTCATAATCCGTAGGTAATAGATTTTGTACAGAAGTTAATTTATATGGATAGATGTGCAAGTCCTTTTTTAAAATTTTTTGACATGTTCCATACGAAACGCCTACTTGTTGCGAAACTTTGCGAATACATGTTTGAGGAGATTCGTTTATAATTTGTCTGACATTTTCAATTACGCCGCGACTTCTCTTGAGAGGAGGACCGCTTCCTTTTTTCCTTAAAATACTGCCTGTTTGACGAAAAAGTTTACACAATGCATTAGCGTATCACGGAAAGTTTTATAGCTAGGAACAGTATTTGGATATCTCTCTTCAAACTCCGCAAGGCATTTTTCTATTGAATGCTGCTAAATACCATCAATTTTTTGAGATGTCAGGAAGTAACATTCTACCGTAAACGCTTTATGCATATCATTAAAGGCCATTACTTTTTCTTTTGATGAAACTCTAAAATATATATTTGACAGTGACAGATGTTTGAAATAACATCTTAATGACTAAAGCTACGACATAATTTTTATATACACGGCCAGCTACTAGTGAAAATTTTAATGATCGCTCGTTACCTATGAAGCGTTCCATCAACCTTTACTTCACTAGCCAAACTGACGAAGTCTAATGTGTGACAGAAACATGTGTCTTTGGCAGAAGTAAATGTTGGAAAATACAAAGTGTATGTCCATGTGCACAGATACAGATGTGTGTAATGCATATCTGCAAATGCGTAATGCGAGCTTAACGTATTGATGTACTCAAATGTCTTTAAAAGATCTAATTTCAAAATTGTCTGACGAATCTTCCAAATCCCTCACTGATGTTACGCAATTATTTGAAAACAAAGAAATAAAATAACAACTTTCGTTTATAAAAACAATAGCACTAATGGAGGAATCAAGTTTGCCATTAACCCGAAGTGCAGAAGAAGTAAAACAATCTGAGGCAGCTTTTCAAAATGTCGTAGGCAAAATGGGAGACAAAATTTTTCAAAAATTCAAATATATGATGGAAAAAAATTGTGGATTTCGGTTTCTTAGCCGAATAGCTAATATTTTAGAGCGAATCCCTTGATTTGAATACCGTAATATTAAGCAATTTTAAAAACGCCCATATTACACGGCTTGATGTGGAATGGAGTTTTTCCATTTACACATTTTTATATTCAGACAGTAGAAATTTTTTTTTAATTAAGAACTTCGAGAAACATTTAGTGATTTACTGTTTTTACAACAACCTGCTTTCTATAATAAATAAACTAGGCAAAGAGGGACAATTTCCAGTGCAGTGCCGAGAGCAACGTATAGGGGAGAAGCGGGCGCCACGGAAACTCAAGCGCCCGTATCAAAGCACACTTGTTCAGTATTATTCCATTGGTTATTATGAGTGCATGTCAGTACACACATACTTAGAAAATGTCGCATTTAGGTACGTTTCGAAAACGGCGTATTTCGAAGAAACTAGAAACTGGTAATGTGTGTATGAAACAACCGATCGGCAAAGAAATTCTGCGGTGAATGTGACGTACAAAGGAAGAATTTGAACCGTCATCCTCTATCTTACTTGCTTCCAAAAGAGTTGCAAAATGTACTAGCGATGAAATTTTAAAAGTGATGGCATTGAACAAATTTCAAGCTTCAACAAACCAATTTTTAATGTCTGTGAGTGACGGTGACGCTAACATGCTTTCGTTAAGCCGATCTCTTTAACAAGAGAGTGACAATCTGTTACATGTAACATGTAAAATCCATGCTTTAAACCTTGTGGCGCAATTGATACCTAAATGTTATCCACGAGTAAATGCTTGAATAGCTCAGTGTTAGTCAATAGGCAGTGTTTCTAATGTCCCCAAAACGTACAAAAAAATTTCACGAACTGTGTCCCAAAGTGCCTGATCCACCACAGCCGATTACTACGCGTTGGGGAACATGGTTAGAGGCTGAGTTTTACTACTGCGAACATTTTGATGATGCAAAGAAGGTAGTTTTACAATTTGATCCGAGACACGCCGAAGCTATCAAGAAAAGCCAGAAAATGTTTCAAGATAGTCAGGTAAAAAGTGATTGAGAGACTATTCGCAAGAACTACTATGGACTAGCGTAGGGAATTGAAAAATTACAAAATGATTTGATGTCGTTTGTGGATTCTGTTCAAATTGTGAATGATGTTCACTCACACCTATGTGCGGCGGAAGGCGAAAAAATAAGTGTGTAATACGAAAATTTGAAAGTGTTATTGACAAGGATTCAGATTTTCTCACACTAAGACAAATTTGTGAAGGTGCGTAGAAAAATTCATCAAGTTGTCTCAAGGATTGCTTTAAATTTGCAAATATAACATCACTCGATGTGGAACGGTTGTTTCCATCATTAAAAAATATTTATTCCGAACGCCGTACTCGTTTGACTAGCACAAGTGTGGGAATATATTTAATATATCAAAGTATTTTAGCACGTTATATAATTTTTTTTTATCATTATTTTATGTGTAAACATTCACGCCTCCGCATCGCCTATGCTCACTCATGAAAATCACGAACATAAATTATGCGAGTAAGTAAACGATACTGAACGCTCACTTTGATACGGCCGCTAGGCTCCTCCATGTGGTTCTCTGCACTGAAACTTGCCTCTCTTTTGCGAAAAAATGCATATTTAGGTTTAGTTCAGTATGTAGAAAAATTAATTTTTGAGTGAATCAATAAATTTATGTATTATAAAGATTTATTTATTTGCATATTTTCAACATTTTTGTGCATCTTTTGGCAAAAAAATTTGCATATTTTTGGACGTTCCATTTGCATATTTGGGTTTCCCTAGTGATATATATTTTTATTCTTTCTTATAGATGATCTGTATTGTTTGTCTATCTTGTTTCTATTATGTCAATCGCTTTTTTATATACTGTATTTATATTATATTGACATTTGTAAATTTACAACCATAAGAATTATTATTAATATTATTATCATTAAATGTAGGTTAGTTTGTATGTCTTCATTGTGGGCCGATGTATGAAAACATCAAACACATTTCTGAGACATGTTCGCTTCATTTTACAGATCTCGATGAAATAAGACAAATAATTTACAGTTTGAATGACACAAAATCTGTAGGAGATGACGAAGTACCTACTACTCTTATAAAATACTGTGCAGAGAGTCTAGCAGTACCGCTGCAACATATAGCAAATCTCTCTTTTTTAAAGAGTCAATACCCAAATAAGAAGGAATCTAGCATAATAAAACCAGTGTATAAAAAGGGTGATAGGTCGGTATTTGATAATTACCGTCTTATAGCGTTAGTCTCAAACTTATCAAAAATTCTAGAGAAGCTTATGATTTCCAGAATGACAAATTTCATTAATAAACATGGAATATTAAATAACACACAGAATGGATTTATAAAAGGCCGATCAACCTCAAGGACCATGTTCCAGTTACTGGAAGAGATTTCGAATGGATTGAGCAGTGGAGAGACAGCTATCTGTATGTTCATGGACTTGTCAAAGGCATTTGATAGCGTGGATCATGGAGTGCTTCTTGATAAGTTGGAGATCATGGATTTTCGTGGAAGGGCATTTGAGTGGATTGGTTCATATCTTTCGGGTAGGAGGCAGTGTGTCAGTGCCAATAAAATTTCTGGACAAGAGGTACGATCTGAATGGGGCAATGTTCATTATGGCGTGCCACAAGTATCAGTTTTAGGTCCATTATTATTTCTTTTATATGTAAATGACCTGCTAGCAGTAGCTACATGCCCAACTATACAATTTGCCGATGACTCTTCATCAGTAGTAAAAGCAAAAACAGAAGAAAATGCTGCTGAATTGTTAACGACGCACTTGTCATGCTTTGAGGATTGGTTTACAAGAAAGAATTTAAAAATGAACGTAAGTAAAACGATTCTAATAAGATTTGATGCCAAAAGAATTGAAATTGATATCGGATACAGGGATGTGCAACTTGCCTTTGGCTAGGAGGCCGACTTCTTGGGATGAACCTTGGATTCCAAACTATTATGGAAGGCGTACGTCGAACGGCTGGCAGTTAAATTGAGTGGTTTTTGTTACGCTCTGGGAGTGGTTTCGCGTAGTGTTTGTGCTGATGCTGCGGTGAGTGCATATTATGTCTACGTGCATTCTAGACTTGCATATGGTGTTATCTTTTGGGGAAATTCAGTTGATGTGGGACGAATTTTCGTAATTCAAAAGGCATGTATTAGAGCTATATTTAACATCAACCCACGGGATACTTATAGGAACACTTTTGGGGATAAAAAAATACTTACCCGACCCGCGGTATACATTTTGCAGTGCGCATTGTTTGTCAAAATGCATTATTCTGATTTTTTTGCTAAATATGAACTCAAGCATAGTTATAGTACAAGAGGGACTTCTGAGTCATATTTGTGTCCTCCACGTTCTCATTTAACAAAAATACAAAGAAATGTACTCCACCAGTGTATCAAAATATACAATCACTTACCAGAGACTTTAAAATCATTGTCAACAAAACAATTCAAATACCGACTCAAGGAACTATTAATAAAAAAGTGTTGTATGTATAATGTTGAAAATTTTTTTTTTAAAGAATTTTGTAATAGGTGCTATAGACTTGAAAATCATTTCAATTATATGTTTATTATTTTATATATACAGATTTTGTATTTTATTTATGCATTTGTGACGTTTCGTATACATTTTGTGTGTCTTAACGAATAAAGGTATATTATTATTATTATTATTTGCTACACAACACGCGACCAAAATAAAATAAAGCAAGTAATAAGGAGGATGCGAGATGATCTGCAAGTTCTCCCCCTCTGGCCCGAACCTACCTGGTGATGGTTGTCCAGTGGTTAAAACTCTGCCGGCTAGCTCAATAGATTCTGGAGAGTGGCGCGAGTCCCTAGATCGCTGGTTGGTGGTTATGACGCCACCGTTTTCAACCCGCAGAGAAACCTCGAAAACGGAAGCGGATGGGACCCTGGTAGTTTCAATAAAATACCAAAGAGGAAGCCCCTTATTACTTGCTATCGATACAAACGAGTCTTTGCTTTTCACAACACTTGTAGGTAAGGAATCAAACAAACACAAGATGTCAACAATAACAAAGTTTATTAAGACGAAGTAGGTTCAAAATTTATATGATTAGTTACCAGTTGTCGTAGTACACAAAATATCAATAAACTATCAAAATTGAACAAAGTTAGCAAAATTCAAATTTCTACGCCTTTCTAGGTGTAAACGAAATGAAATTTAGTCTAGTTAATAAAATTTGCAATAGTTTGATTATAAAAATAAAATTAGATTATCTAAACCTTAATTGAGATTGCCTTCACAGGTGTTGTACGAACTGTCCTTTTCCAAAGTTTCACAAACTAAAGTAGTGCTGCGATTACGCCGCCATATTGCACGCTAAGTAGCGTGGATTTGCCATCTTGAAACGCCATGAAAATTTGTTTCAAAATTAAAAAAAAGGAGGTAGCCATGCCGTTTCCAATTTCACCCTCGAAAGTGGATAGTGGTTTTTTGCACGGATCTCCTCCAAAAGAAGAACGATGGTTAAAGTTGCTCCACTGCGTGGAAAAATTGCGTAAGCTAAATCAGCCTACCACGTGGTGTGACCCTCGAAGAGATTTCGAAGTAAAATTGGTTTAAATACTTAAAAGTTGGGAGGTAGCTCCAAAATTATATCCTAAGGAGGATAAAGGAAACGCATAAGCAAAAATTCGAAAGAAAATGATATCACTTACCGCAAGACTTAGTTCACTCACTAAAATAAAACACGACTAACACTGTCGAAGATGACGAACGAAGTGCGATCCAACGAGATGTACCGGATATCGGTCGGGGAACCGATATACGTCATACACAAGAGCGTAGTTCGGTAGATTTGATAGAAACGAAATTAATTTACCAAAAACCCTAACAAGGTGTAAGAGTGAAGAACGACGCTAACAAGCTAAAATACGGTAATTAGAACACCGCAATAAAGGTTAAAAGACAAATTAATTATCTAAACAAAAGTCAAGAGAACTGTAATTGGAAGATAAACCAAAAGTCGTAAAGATGGCGCTTTGTGCCAAAGAAAAAGCTGTACGCAAAATTTACGTTAATTGAAAGTTTAATCAGATAAAATATGCACCCAAATAGGCTCACAAAATTCTAATAAAAATTACCACACTAAAAGAATTGATTAAAGAGAAACAAGAATTGAATTATGTAATAGAAAATATAAAACGTAGCATGACTAAGTATATTATTACCAATATGTCGGCCTGCGTCGAGGTATAGGAAAATAACCGGAAGAAGGAATACGGATATAGCGACATTCAAAATATTTGAACATAAGTAAATTTTAAGAAAATATCAAAGTTTAAAGATGCCTAAGGAGATTGATAATTAATAACAAAAATAAATAAAATAGTAAAATACGAAAATGTTCAATTATGAAAAGCCTAAATTGTCTTAACGTAAGTGAATAATGAAATAAATTCATTAAAAATTCCCGAAAGGTCTCTAGGTAATTTTAGAGCGTAACATATTATTAAAAGCAAAGTACAGTAATAAAAGTTTTGAGTCTTGAGTAAAACCGTGTCTGTAATACATGCCGTCTTTCAGTATTTCTTAAATTTGTGCTTCCACACTGCCTTCGCTCCAAGAAATTGAGATAAATTTAGCTTGGATACTATTTGTCGAAAGAAATTAATAACGAAATGTCAAAAAATCTGAAACACTACTACTGCGGATTTATTACATGTCTTGCTACGTATCTGAAAAATTTTTCACGTGCAAACATTTTTTATTGTCCTCGGTAATACGCAAACGCTTCTTTCGTTTTTCGCTCGTGTGCGTGTTTGTCGACGTGTTCTCTTATTAATACGGACGGAGATTAAGCGTGGTGGGTATCGCGCTGGCGTTGAAATTTACTACCACATATCAGCGACGATGAAAAATATCCCAAAATAGGGCTAATTTAATTCTTTACATTTGTATAGCACGCGCAATATATATTTTCTCTACAGATTTGATACAAGTTTGTTGCCATCGCAGGCATTTTGAAACTGACAAATGAATTGTGCTTTTTCATTAATTTAACAAATTTTGTTCTCTAGAATGTTTCTCTACTTCTTCGGATAAATACAATCTGTTCCGTTTAAGAACAATCTGTAAGTGATATCCACTTATTACCAGAGAGCGGACTCGAGTGATCGATGATTCAGAGCCCATAGGCGCCTACCTTTTATTCGCAAGAGATTTGTTTCTGTAAGCGATCCGTGAGTTTCGAACAATTTGATAAGTGTGGCTAATTGCATAAGTGGCACATACCTACATATGCAGTTAATATGTACGAGGGATGTCCGACTTTAAATATGAAGCAAACACCGCAAGCGAAATATTGTCGCCATATGCATGTCTAGACAGGTTGAGGCGTGATAGTAGAGTCTGGAGCGTTATTGCGTGTATGACTCAATCTAGTAGCGTACAGAAAGCAAACAAACATGGCCTGTGTAATCGCAGAGTATTCCAAGTGTGAAGTGCGTGCGGTTATCCGATTTTTGCAAGCCGAAGGGGTTAAACAGAGCGAAATTCATCGCAGATTAGAAGGCATTATGACCCGAAAGTCTTAAGCCGAAAAGAAGTCAGCGTTTGGTGCAAAAAATTTAAAAATGGACGAACGGACTTGTTTGATGATCTGGAGAAGAGCAGAGGCAGACCAAGGACCTCCCACACAGATGAAAATTGCTCAACTATTGAAGGTTTGATTAGGGAAGATCGTCGCATTCAAGTTCATGAAATTGCGGAATTTACTGGCATTCCTAAGAGTTGTGTCCATAAAATCATATGCGACCTAAACTTTCGCAAAGTTTCGTCTCGCTGGGTGCCGAAAATGCTCCCCGAGAACCACAAAACCAATCGAAAGAGTGTGTCACTTCAACATCTCACCCGATACAGGTAGGGAATTCTTTCATTGAAAGCATCATTACCTAAATTGCATAACGTCATTAGAAGGAAAAGGCCAGGACGATTTCGACAAGGAATTAAACTTTTGCACGATTGCGTAAGACCGCATGCGTCAAATCAAATCAAAAAGTGGTTGACACAGCGGTAGTGGGAGGTGCTCCAACATCCGCCATATAGTCCCGATTTGGCCCCCTCCGATTTTTATTTATTCGGACCGCTGAAGAAATCTTTGGCGGAGAAACGCTTTGCGAATCAACAGGAATTACAAGACATAGTTGTGGACTACATTGTAAAATATATTAAATATTTTCTTTAAATATACAGTGTGGTCATAAAGTTTGAAACCAAGCTTATAACCGCATTATTTTACATTTTTAGGAAAAACGCTCGGACAGGTAAATTTTCTTTTTTAAAACGCCATCTTTTGACATACAATTTTTTTCTATGACGTCATTGGTTTTCGAGTGATGACCTTATCAACGCTTTCTTTAAATGGCAACCATATTATTTTTTTCTCGTTTTTGGTAGATCTTTATATCCACCAAATAGTGATATAAAACAATTGGTATGTTGCATCACAATTTTTTGGAAAAAATGATATAAATTTAGAAAAAAATACGAAAATTTTATTTTTGTACAAAATTAAAATTAAATTTAAAAAAATACATCTGAACTTAAACTTATTGAAACAGTTAACGTAAATTTTCAAAATGGACCCCACCAACCAACTGACACTGTCCCAGCCGAGTGTAAACACTTCGTATACTCGCCTCAATTATGTCTGGGGATATTTGCGTAGTTCTACGCGAATTCGTTCTTTTAAATCTTCTAAATTGTTCGGTTTGTTAAAATACACTTTCGATTTCAAATAACCCCACAAAAAAAAAGTCTAACGGAGTCAGGTCAGGAGAACGAGGTGGCCATTCTATGGCGCCTCTCCGTCCAATCCATTTATTGGGAAATAGAGGGCGAACCTCTACACCATAATGGGGAGGCGCCCCATCTTGTTGAAACCATATATTTGGATGGGGTACATCACCATCCTCGTGATTTGGGAAAATAACAGCGAGCGCTGGAACTAGTTCAAATCTTAAAAATTCTAAATATTGCACAGCAGTCAAATTTCCTTCAAAAAAATATAGTCCTAAAATGCGTCGTCCAATCATTCCAACTCATACGTTAACTTTTCCTCTGCGCTGAGTATGACACGCTTGAGTCCAATGTGGATTGTTCTGCGACCAATATCTGCAATTATGGCGGTGAACAGATCCATTTAGGCAGAACGTAGCTTCATCTGAGAAGACGATGTTTTCCAAGAAATTTGGATTTTCGTCACAACGTAACATTACGTCTTCACAGAACTGCAGTCGACGATCTTCGTCATCCTCATGTAATTCCTGTACAAGTTGAACTTTGTAAGGACGATAGTGTTCTTTTTTAAATAAGTTGACGACAAATGAGTGAGCCACCTGATTGGCTAACGAAAGTTGTCTGGTGCAAACATGATGCCTTTCTTCTGCTTCTAGAAGCACATTTAATTTCACATCTTCTCCTACTTGAGGTCTACCTTGCAGTGGTCGATCTTTTACGGATCCAGTTTTGGTAAACTTTCCAACTAGTTTTGCCACCGTAGACCTGGTAATTGGAGGTCTATCAGGGTGTTCATGGTTAAACAAATCGCATGCTTCTGCATGCGTTCTTTGTTTGTCCCCTTACCCAACCATAATTAAAATTTCGATTCTTTCTCGCTCAGATGAATGTGCCATTTTTTATATTAGCGAAAATGAACAATTTTTACGCAATATCTCAAAAATTTAACTTCAAAAATAGAAGTAAATAATTCAACAATGTTGTCGCCATAGAAACAATTTCAAACTAAAATTTTTGTACATAAATTGTATAAAGAGAAGCTAGAATGTCATAAAGAAATATCTTGCAAAAAAGTGCGTGTTTTTGTTTTTGTAAATTTTTTGCATAGTAACGTGAGTACATGTGCTTTTGACGATCCGGTTTGTTCAAGAAGAATATTTAAGTCCTCACACAAGACAGAAGTGTGAAAAAAACTTGCTTACATATTTCAGTAAATTTTGTAAGCTTAATTAGTTTTTGAAATCTTCAATTTTTGGGCGATAATTTTAATTAAGAAATGGTCTGCCACATCATGTCAATTTTTTAAATAAATTAAACTTCTTTGGCCCCTTTTTGTGAAACTATTTTTTAATAAGAAATTGGCCGATTGGGAAGACGAATTTCTTTTGACCTGGAGCGAATAACGCAGATTGCTATTGATCGCAAAGCATTTACACTCGGCTGGGACAGTGTCAGTTGGTTGGTGTGGTCCATTTTGAAAATTTACGTTAACTGTTACAATAAATTTAAGTTCACATGTATTTTTTTTAATTTAATTTTAATTTTGTACAAAAATAAAATCTTTAATAATATAAAATATTATTAAAAATCTGGTGTGAAGAACACAAATGCAGGTTCACTATTAATATTTTCTGTGAACGTGTCCGAATATATCCTATCCCCAGAGACGTAGATACGTATTTCGCTTTTCTACAAGCTCATCGGTACGCTCCTGCTGGAGAAAGGATATTTCCAGACACATTCACAGAAAAGATGAGCTTGTAGAAAAGCGAAATACGTATCTACGTCTCTGGGGATAGGATATATTCGGACACGTTCACAGAAAATATTAATAGTGAACCTGCATTTGTGTTCTTCACACCAGATTTTTAATAATATTTTATATTATTAAAAATACCTTTGTATTATACAAAACTGGTGGGGTTTACCTACTCATGTATGTTTCAATTATTCTAATAAAATCTTTTTTTCCAAAAAATTGTGATGCAACAAACCAATTGTTTTATATCACTATTTGGTGGATATAAAGATCTACCAAAAACGAGAAAAAATAGTGTGGTTGCAATTTAAAGAAAGTGTTGATAACGTCATCACTCGAAAACCAATGACGTCATAGAAAAAAATTGTATGTCAAAAGATGGCGTTTTAAAAAAGAAAATTTACCAGTCCGAGCGTTTTTCCAAAGAATGTAAAATAATGCGGTTATAAGCTTGGTTCCAAACTTTATGACCACACTGTATATGTTATTGAAATTTTGGCTTGTACTTTTAATATCGGACATCCCTTATATCTGTCAGTGCACAACAGAGCGAATGTAATAAACGGTTTGATAACCGGCAGTAACTACTACTGAAACAAAAGTAATGCTGACAAGCAAATGCGTATATAATTTAGAATAAAAATAATTTACAAAGAACAAAACTCAAGACTATGTATTTTCTGTGAATCATTGAAAGTGTAAAACATTACTGTCAGCAATTAAAATTTGTTCGAGTTGTTCCTGTGTTAAATTAGTTCTTTTAAATGTTAAAACGTCTTTAAAAATAGAAAATGTCGGTTCAACATCACAACTGGTGATGGGTGCGTGTTTCAAATGTTGCAAAAGTGCACCATACTTCGAATGTATAAATTTTTCAATCGGCTCTGTGCAGAATTGATATAATATATTCAAATCTGGATTTCTGCTAAATATGGCATCAACTTTTTGTCTCAGCTTGTTTCCAAATTTAGAAGGCATACATTTCAATCGATCGATAACCATTTCTAAGTTAATTATCCCCTCTTTTAGGTTAATATCTTGATTTTGCATGTAAGTAATCGTGTCTGTAAGACACTGGAAATTAGCTTTAATAAAGTTTAGCTGGTTTTGTAAATTTTCAATTTGTATCAGGTGTTTAAAATTAGAAATGCTTTGCCCTATCATCATCCTGAAAATGAAAAACAATTTTTTTTAATTAATCCAAGTGATGTGAATAGAAAAATACTGCTTCTAGCCATGTTCCCCACCTAGTTAATACAGGAACTGGGGGTAAAGGCAAATTTGGAAGTATTTCTTCATGGCGTTGATTTCCAAAATCGGGTAACTTTTTGTCAGTAAGCATGTGAACAATTACAACAAAACCACAACTTTTTCGATACATGTCTTTCTCCGATGAGGCGTATTTTATATACCCGGGAACGGTTAATCGACGCAATACACATTATTGCAGTGTTGAAAATCTGCAAGTTGAACACCAGTGCCCTTGGACCGTCAACGTGTGGTGTGGAATAATTGGGAACAAATTCATCGGCCCCAACATTATTGAAGGCCACTTGAATGGTGCAATGTACCAAGACATTTTGGAAAGTGAACTACCAGCAATACTACATATATATGTATACACATATACACAGGGTTCGTTAAAAGTATGGAGACGGCGATTTATTGTCGTTAATATTCATTTTAGGGAATTATGTTCAATATAAAAGTTTGTTAGGATATTTTGGTCTACATTTGAGAATATTTGAATTTTTTTTTTCTTGAATTGTTTTTTAGTTACGCTTGTCCGCGCAGTTTTTTTAAATGGGAACTAGTAAATTTTACTCTACCATTCGATAGAGAATTTTTTTCTCTTTACAATAATATTTTTGTTTTTTTTAAATTCATTTTAATAACTTTTTTATAAGGAAAGGCCGGTTCATGTGTTTAACAGATGTTCGGTACATCGCAGATAGGCAGAAGCGTAGCGATAAACAAACTTGA
Source organism: Melolontha melolontha (assembly GCA_935421215.2). NCBI lineage: Eukaryota > Metazoa > Arthropoda > Insecta > Coleoptera > Scarabaeidae > Melolontha > Melolontha melolontha. The sequence goes on along the minus strand of OW285237.1, from coordinate 16,782,548 downwards.
GTGACATAATTTTATCAGTGGTTATTGTGTACGTCAAATCTTTGACAGAAATAATTCATTTGTGCAATTTGTTGCTGTTAACATTAACAATGGCGAGTTTAAGTGAACATGAACGAATTGAAATACTTATGATGTTAGGTTATGGAGATAGACGCAGAAGTTTACAAGACGTTTGTAATTTATTTAATGATACGCATCCAAATAGAAATCCAATTTCTAAATCCGTTGTTGGTAAAACTTTAAGACGCTTTGAACAAACGGGTAGCGTTAAAGATTTGCCAAGGAGTGGTAGACCTAGAACAGCAAAAAGCGATGATAACAAACTGGATATTTGGCTGTATCTGAATATCCCCATTTATCAATCAACAATTAGCGGCCAATTTCAATATTTCACAGTCATCGATCGTGTCATTTTTAAAAAGTGAAAAGTATAAACCTTATAAGGTACACCTTGTACACGAGTTAACGGAAGATGATTTTGATAGGAGATTACAATTTTCTGAAGAAATGTTAAATATTTGCAATAATAATGAAAATTTTGTCAACAATATTCTTTTCTCTGACGAAGCTACTTTTTGCCTTACTGCTGAAGTAAACAGACATAACTGCAGATACTGGTCATCGGAAAATCCCTCTTGGTTTTTGGAGCACCATACGCAGTACCCCCAAAAGGTTAATGTTTGGGTTGGCATTCTAGGCGGTCATATTATCGGTCCCTTTTTCATCAATGGCAATTTAACTTCGGCTCTGTATTTGCAGTTATTGCAAAATGAAACAATACCTGCTTGTGCTACGCTCTATCCTCATGAAAACAATGAACACCTGCCCAATGACAGTATCTGGTTCCAGCAAGATGGCGCCCCACCACATTATGGTGTAAATGTTCGTCAATATCTGGACAACGTTTTTCCCCACAGATAGATTGGAAGACGAGGAACCATTGAATGGCCAGCCCGTTCGCCAGATTTAAGTCCTTTAGTTTTTTTTCTTTGGGGATACGTAAAAAACAAAGTTTACAAAGATATTCCCGATTACGTCGAAGATTTACAAATCCGAATTACCAGAACGATACAAGAAATTCCCCGAGATTTTTTACAGAACTCTGTTCGGGGTTTTGTAAATCGATTGGGTCATTGTCAAATTACTAATCGACGACAATTTGAACACTTACTTTAATTTACTTTGTTTAATTTTTCTTGTAAAAAAGTTATTAAAATGAATTTTAAAAATACAAAAATATTATTGTAAAGAGAAAAAAATTCTCTTTCGAATGGTAGAGCAAAATTTACCAGTTCCCATTAAAAAAAACTGCGCGGACAGGCGTAACTAAAAAACAATTGAAGAAAAAAACAATTCAAATATTCTCAAATGTAGATCAAAACATCTTAACAAACTTTTATATTGAACATAATTCCCTAAAATGAATATTAACGACAATAAATCGCCGTCTCCATACTTTTAACTAACCCTGTATATATATACATACATATAGTATGAAAGTGAGTCTCGCGATCCTCTCGCTCGCTCATGCCTCTGTGAGCCGCCCGAGAATGGCGGTCTCTAATTATCACCTTTTGGAAACGACGAATACATTTTTATATTAGTTCTTCCTGAACAAAAAGTTTCTTTGAATTTTTTGTTGTTGTTATTGATCTAATTAAAGTAAATTAATTAAAGAATTCGCTAAGACATTTAACATTAAGTTTGTTCATTAAAAACCGCTTGTTAAATTTTCCAGCTTTCCAATTAGAACGGAAGAAAGGACTTTAGTTTTATTAATAATTTGACCGCCTTCTATATTCTTCTCGGATTTATTTTCATTACGCCAGCGAAACTTTATGTAAACTTTAGCGGTCTTAAAAGATTCTGAATAAAAACAACACAAGAATGCTTGAGAACAAGAAATGTTTCCTTAATTAAACGTGAACCTTAATTAATAAGTTTAGTTCTTCTTATGTCTTTCATTTGCTGTAATGTGATAGCATTTAATTGTGATTCTTAGTACTGGCTGAATAAACATGATAATTTCATATTCACAACTTCTTTATTAAAAAAGTTCTGAATTATTCTTGTGTAATATTATTCCAAGCTAAATGTTGAATTATACGACGGGATGTCGATTAATTTTACGGTTCGATAGTGACATCTAGAGTCGGCAAATAGGGGCAAGTTTCAGTGCAATGCGGAAAACAATGTGGAGGGGCCTAGCGGCCGTAGCAAGGCGAGCATTCAGTAACGTTTATGTACTCACATCATTTATGTTTGTGACTTTCATGAGTGAGCATAGGCGATGCGGGAGCATGAATGTATACACATAAAATATTGATAAAAAATATATTATTTAACGTGCTGAAGCACTTACCTACTGTTTTAAAAAGCTTCCATGAAATCACAAACTGAGTGGCATCTATTAAATACTTGAATCATTAAATATGTTTCCACACTTGTTTCAGTCAAATGAATACGGCATGGGGAATAAATATTTTTCAATGATGAAAACGACCCTTCCACATCGAGTGATGTTATATTTGCAAATTTAAAGTAATCCTTGTAACAATTTAATGGATCTTACGACGCACCTTCACAAATTTGTCTTAGTATGAGAAAATCTGAATCTTTGTCAATAACAACAAATTTTCGTATTGCACACTCATTTTTTTCGCCTTCCGTGGCACATAGGTGTGTGTGAACATCATCCACAATTTGAACAGAGTCCACAAACGACATCGAATCATTTTATAATTTTTCAATTCCCTACGCTAGTTCATAGTAGTTCTTGCGAATAGTTGAATATCTTGAAACATTCTCTGGCTTTTCTTGATAGCTTTAGCGTGTCTCGGATCGAATTGTAAAACTACCTTCTATACATCATCAAAATGTTCGCAGTAGTGATTTTCTTCTGTTATTATATAGATTGTTGCGGATGTAACGAATGTCTTGAACGGTGATTGTACTGAAATGACCAGTATTTTTTTCTTAGAGCTGAATGTATTATGTTTGGCGGCTTCTCACAAATGTCATCGGTTACTTTACGTTTAACACTAGCACTTACTAATCTGTCTGTTTAGTTTCTTCAGATTCTTTTCATGATTATGTTCTATTTCATTGCGCACAATTAAATTTTCTGCACCTACAGTATAAACTTTTGCCTTACAAGAGATATTCGAACATCGCCAACATATTTCACAACTTTTTAAGGATTTGTGTTTGGTAAATTTTACAGGGTTTTCTATTAGCACTTTATTTCCACGTTCACTCAAACTGCTTCCACGCTTTCTACGCTTTATCACAAATAAAAATACTACTTAGCCAGGAATGTTAATTCAGACTGACGAATTATAAGTATGTAGTATACCGTGTGTCCCAATTTCGATGCTCACCATTGGTATCTCGGTTATTAGAAGATATAGAACAACGGTTAAATGGGGAATGTTTTGCAGAATTCAATACTCGCGGCAAATCTCATTTCAAATTTGACCTAACTTTTTAAATTTTTAAAATATTTTGAAAAATCAAAAATTTGCCGATTTCGTTATTCCTCAATAACTCGATAACGCTTAGTCTGACCTCTTTTAAAGTTTTACATTGTTGAGACACTTTTTTAAAACAAATTATTTGATACAAACAGAAACCCCCGATTGTCATTTGTTTTTAAGTTATTACCACTATCTTTTGTTTTTCATATGGCGGCCATATTGGATTTTGGGTTTGTTAGGTAGTCCTCAAAATGTGCTTTTCAACGATGTATAACATGCCTGAAAAAAACGTAAATTAATCTTTAATATGAAATTAGTAGGCTGAAAAATTAAACACCAATGTCAAATGAAAGTGAAAAGATATTCTAAGTATAGCAAACGCCAATTAAGTTGGCGCGAGGAGGGGTAAGTTCGCGCAGGATTAAAAGTAGTGGGGAGATTTGTATTTGGTTTTACATCAAATGTCAGATAATTCTAACCTCTGAGCGTGTATCACTAACAAAGACATTATGTTCCGTCAAACGTCAATGACAAATGTATTCTGACAATGAAACAAAACGATATCCTGTCAAAGTACAATTAGTGCTGCAGAGATAAGTTAATTAAAACTACTTCTAGTTAGTGATAAGTAATTATTTTCAAGTATTAAGATTTATAAGTATTGATAATGGCACATACATATTCAAACGAAGAAAAAGTTGATATGTTGGAAGTGTATTTCAAAGCAAATAGAAACACTAAAAATGCGTGCACGAGTTATGCAGAGCGTTTTCCAGAAAGACAACAACCACACAGGACAATTTTTAGAAGACTAGTTAGCAAATTAAAAAACTTTGGAAGCTTCGAACAAAAACGAGCTAACTATGAAGTTAATGATGCTGAGACACGTCTAAATAATATTTTGCAGAACGTTAGGAACAATCCCAGCACATCAGTTGGTCGTGTGACACGAGACACAGGGATTTCAAAATCTACTGTTCACAGAACCTTGAGGAAAAACAAGTATCACCCTTACAAACCAACAATTGTACAAGGTTTAAGTGATAATGACAATCTCCGACTATTACAGTTTAGCAGGTGGTACCTTCAAAAATGTGAATATGACGCTAATTTTCCTAGGAAAATACTATGGACAGATGAAACACGATTTACCAATTGTGGAGTGTTCAATAGGAATAACTATCATCATTGGTCTACTGAAAATCTACATTTGGTAAATCAAAGAAGATTTCAAGTTCGATTTGGTTTTAATGTCTGGTGCGGTTTAATTGGTATGACATTTTGTTTACATTTTTTTTTGTTTTTTAAACTCTTTTTTTCGTTTTAGATAATCAGTTAATAGGTCCTTTCATCTTTGATTACAATTTAACTGATAACAGATATTTGGAGCTACTAACAAACGAGATAATGCCTGCTTTGAGGCAAATTATTAATCCCGAGAACATGCAAAATATCTGGTTCCAGCAAGATGGTTGCCCGGCCCATAACACTCGCAACGTGCAGCATTTTTTGAGAGAAAACTTTAATGAGAGAGTGATTTCAAATAATGGACCCGTGCAATGGCCTGCGAGATCACCCGACCTTACCCCGCTTGACTTTTATTTATGGGGTACCACTAAAAACGAAGTATTTGATTTTGAACCTCCAGAAACTCGGGAAATTTTAGAACAAAGAGTACTAGATGTGCTACGATCAGTAAACGGAAACACGCTACGTAGAGTTTGTAACTCTACTCGAACAAGGTGTCAAAATTGTGTGGAACAGAATGGTCGTCATATTGAACAATTTCTTTAAGTGAATGTGAACTTTAAGTTCTGTATCTTTACTTTTTATATCTATAATTTTTTTATCGTTTCGTTTGTTTACAGTATTACTTAGAATATCTTTTCACTTTCATTTGACATTGGTGTTTAATTTTTCAGCCTACTAATTTCATATTAAAGATTAATTTACGTTTTTATTAATATTTTCCTTATAAATAAAAATTTTTCAGGCATGTTATACATCGTTGAAAAGCACATTTTGAGGAGTACCTAACAAACCCAAAATCCAATATGGCCGCCATATGAAAAACAAAAGATAGTGGTAATAACTTAAAAACAAATAACAATCGGGGGTTTCTGTTTGAATCAAATAATTTGTTTTAAAAAAGTGTCTCAACAATGTAAAACTTTAAAAGAGGTCAGACTAAGCGTTATCGAGTTATTGAGGAATAACGAAATCGGCAAATTTTTGATTTTTCAAAATATTTTAAAAATTTAAAAAGTTAGGTCAAATTTGAAATGAGATTTGCCGCGAGTATTGAATTCTGCAAAACATTTCCCATTTAACCGTTGTTCTATATCTTCTAATAACCGAGATACCAATGGTGAGCATCGAAATTGGGACACACGATATATGTACATTTGAGTAAATTTTAAATTTAGATAAATTTGAATTTAATTTGTATTTAGTAGGCAGGACAAATTTGTATTTATATTTCCAAGAAAGTATAAATTTCTTAATCTCTTGTCCGGGGAAAAATTAAGATAAAGATTTAAAACACCGTAATTAGGATGGGGACGAATTAATGTAACAGACATGAGATAGTACCTGCTCGGGGACGAGATTAAGACTGCCCAAATTTTGACAGTGACAGGTAGATAACCTTCATACCATTTAATGTATTTCTGCATTTCAAGATTGCAGAACATCATAATTTAGAGGAGAAATTCAAGGATAACTAGATGTAAATCTTCTCGAAACATGTTGTAGCTTCAAACTTCTCCTCAATCTAAAACTTGGTAATTAGGATCGTAGCTTTACTTAAAATAGAAAAGAAATTCACAATAAAACTCAAAAAAAAATTGCTAGGTAATGAAGTGTTCCTAAGAAATTTACGCCATATATACGCGGGCTGTTTGACTTACTCGCGCGATCGCGTAGAGTAGGCCGTGAAATAAAAAAAATACACATCACATGTTGACAGCTGATACCTTGTCAGTTAACTGTTTGTGTTTGATAAATTTGTGACAAAGCTTGTTTCGAAGGCAATTTTTAAATTTTATCTTGCCTCTAATTAATTGTGAATGGATAATTTTGAACATCGTGCACTGATTAAGTACCTTTTAAAGAAAGGCATGTCTTTTACGAAACCCATGATGATATGCGAGATACACTGGATGACGGTTGTCCTTCGTATACAACCGTCGGAAAATTTAAGCGTGGCAGGAGCAGCTTAGAAGATGACTCCACAGTGCAACCAGCACTGCATCCAGGAATGACTAAGAATAACTAAAGCATGGCCGAAGAATAAAGTACTTTTTCACGATGATACTTCACCTCTGCATTCCAGTATCATTGCTGCAAAAAAAAATGAAAAATTACTGTTCGAATTATTACCGCACGCCTATATTCGCCGGACCTAGCGCGACTTCCGTCTATTCACTATATTAAAAGATTTTCTCGGGGGTAAAAATTCTGCACAAATAAAGAGCTAACTTCAACACGACGTCGACGATTATTTCGCAGGGCTAAAAGAAAATTACTTTGAACACAGATGGACCGAATATATCAAATAAAGAGATTATGTAGAAAATAAAGTTTTGTTTATGAGTGATAAGTACGGCCCAGATAGAGGCTAGTGTTTGTGCGACCAGGGACAGAGACTACGAAAATACGTACAAATGAGAGGAAAAAGAAAGAGAAAAAGAATATCATCATGACAAGTATTACAGTCCACGTCGTCGTAAAGACACATTTTGTATTGAGTTAGAACATTAATGTTAAGTGTTATGTATGTAAAATAAATCATTACTAGAGAAAGGACACGCTTACCACTCAGTGCAGTACTGACGAAAGGCTGTATTTCTAAAATATTTAATTTTATTTATATAATTGGAAAATGAACGGGTGGTGATCTATAAAATTACGAAATACATATTTATTTGTTGAAAAGTTGTATTTATAAAGTTTTTAATTTTATTTATATAATTGGAAAACATACGGGTGGTGATCTATCTATCTAAAATTACGAAATACATATTTATTAATTAATTTTATTTATATTATTGGAAAGCAAACGGGTGGTGATCTATAAAATTACGAGATACATATTTATTTGTTGAAAAGTTGTATTTTGAAAGTTTTTAATTTTATTTCTGTAATTGGAACATTTTCATTTGTTCATTTTGTCGTTCAAGTTGAGTAAAGGAGTATTAATATTGACTAGCAATAGTTTCTCAAGGTTTTCTTCTGTCAATTTTGTACTCTTTGAATTAAGTACATCCTTATAAATAGAAAACGTCCTTTCTACATCGCAACTAGTTATAGGTGCATACTGGAAATATTCTTTTATTTCTTCATATTTAGCCGTTAGATTTTGTGGAATTGTCTCCATACATAATTGCTGCAATGTAATTAAATCTGGATTTCTATTAAGAATTGCTTCAAACTTTTGCCGAAGGCCACATCCGTAGTCACTTGGAATACTTTTCAAATTATTAACAGCCACATCTAATGTGGTTAATCCGTCATTTAATTTGAGATTTCGATTTTCAAAATAAGTGATTAGTTTTGGCAATTTTCCAAAGTGTTCGTGAAGAAAGTACAACTTATTTTTTAAATTTGGAATTTGTGTGAGCTCCTTGCACTCACCAATACTTCTAGCATCCTCCTTTAGCAGTGTTTCGAAATGTTTTAGACTATCGAAATTCGCAGCATAATAACTAGTAGCTTCCAGCCATGTTCCCCATCTAGTTATTACTGGAGCGGGAGGTAGTGACAGAGATGGAAATTTTTCACTGAAAAGAGCTACTCTCAATGGTGCTTTTCTAAAAACTTTTTTAAAAGCTGATACAAGTCTTTCAACTTCCGGAAAAGTGTCTCTGATATATTCACAGATTCTGTGGAGAGCATGTGCTACACAAGTAATATGCAGCATATTAGGATATGTTTTCTTCAATAGTCTGCCTGTTTTTAACATATACGCAGCACTATCACTGACAAATAACAGTATTTTTTATTTGTACGTGGCGTCCGAATGAAGCATTTTTTGCATATTCTCCTTAATGGTTTCAGCAACTGTTTCCGCATCAGCTCTATTTATAACACTTGTTGCTATTACATATGAGTTATAGGGCGTCCTAACATATCCACCGTTTCGTCGGCGCTTATCCATATGTATTGATTTAAAAGATGGCTTCTAATGCTTTCTACTGTTCTCGTATGGCACCTAGAAACATAATATTTGCGTAGAGTTGATTCATCAGGAACATTTCGACCAGTATATTTTTTCAGAAATATTTTTAAAGTGGGATTGCTAAGTTTATTTAATGGAATATTAGCCGCCATAAAAGTTTTATAGAGTTCAGATGCGTTTGCGATCCTAAGTGACGAATTTTTGACGATATTTTACGGATTTTGTAATAAATTTCGGGATCACTGACAATGGACATACAATCAGTATGACCGTCAATCCAACTCGCCATTGTTTTACAATGCCGTTCTCGACATTCTTCCATATCATGTCTGAAAAAGTAACATAAACAATGCTCTAGATCTAAATAAATGAAAACTAAAAATGTGTGCGTAAGTTATTGAAACTGAACGAAGTTCAATTCCCACTTACGTCGAAATAATATGGGAGAAGTAGAATCAATCAAAGGATATTAAACAGGATCTATCACAAAAATTGCGATGTAAATAACAGTTAGAACTACGAAAACAAGAAACTAACTCACAGCACTTTATTTATGTTACGAAATATAAACTAATAAATAAAATACATTATAAAAACCCCGCTTCTATCTACGCTCATGAAAACACTATAAAAAGCACTATATTCTATGAATACAATAGCTGGCTTGTCCATTGTTATCGCAGTGAGCCCATGTAGCCGAGTAAGTCAAACAAATACTTCATTGAATTACGCCGCGATGTACTCAGCGACGTTATACACAATTCCAATTGCCGATTGCGTTTTATGGAAATTGCGTGCGTTCTCTAATCATTACTAAAATCAGTGTCTAATAAATAGAGAAACATCAACAACAAGTTTGTTTATTTAAATTATTCTTTTGTTTCTGAACGATCGCGAGAATTAATCAACCCGCCCTCGTAGTATACATTAGATTATACATTTGGCTGGAAATATGAGTATGTCAAGGTCGTAAAAATTTACTCGACTCGCTGAAAGTATCGGTCGTCGACTGTTACAATAAATGATGGATTATGACGTAAGATATGTGTCTCCATTTGCCATTCGCATGTTTATCGCAAACAAAACTTCCAGAAATGATGAAGATTCTCCGAGAAATATTGTTTGAGAAATTTACAAAAATGCGTCTTCATTGCACATTTCGTGAACATGAATAAATTCTATTCTATTTTATATTATTCTTGAAACGAAAATGAAGTATCTGTGGATTAGAACTGCTGTATAACAAGCGACAGTTATCTTTGTAATTTAGGATATACAATTAACCAAGGCTTCATAAATTTTCTGTAATTTACGACGCAAATAACTTTAAAACAAAGCGTATTAGGAAACCATTAATACTTAGGAAGCTCGCATTGTAATATGCTAAGGAAAATTATTGCCTAAACACCTTAACGTTTATACGTAACTCTAGGCAGTCGGAAGGAGATGCCTACAAGTGGAACACATTAGTTTTGCGCCAAGAATTGATTGTGAATTAAATGTTACAAGCCCTTAGGTAATTTTCGCATTCGGTTTGTTTAATTGTAATAGTTTCATTGGTACAGAAACACGTGATTGTTCTACTGTTTACCATAGATGTAATTTGTATTTAGATTCGGGGAAAGTGTATGTACAGTAGATTGTAGATTGAAACTGAAAATGAAATTTTGGAATTAGTAAGTTACTTAGCTATTTGTATGCTTGTACTAAATTTGAGTGTATTATATTAAGCTGCTCCGAAAATAACAATATAAACTTAATTAAAATGGAAAAAACTTTCTTGGACTTACAAAAGAAGGTTTCAACACGAAAATTAAAAAAAATGAAACTTGGTGGATGAGTAGTTCTCCGTAAGGCTATCCAAGAATTATTGTTTTTATTTCGAAAAACGTTTAAAGTGTAATGGCACATATATTTTACCAACCATGTACATTTTAATTTAATTATTCTTAATACACAGAATGCTATCTGTTATACCGTTTGCTATACCTATATACGAGGTGCTACTCATAAATTCCTGGAATATGAAAAAAAAAGCACAATTATTCTTTCAACTTATTCACTACCATCCTCCTCAAAGTATTTTTATTCCGCATGAATATCAATCCCAGCGACTTTGTAATAACTCGATACGTAGTCATGTGTATACGTAACACTTTCAGCAAGGCTACAGCCTCGCCTTTTAATACAAACGATAACGTGTTATCTAAACACGACCTTACTCCGCATATTGATGCATATACAGAACTACGCATCAGGGTTACACGCATTGTTCTAGAAACAATACTAAGTAAGACAAGGATCTTCTCTAAGTATAAATAGACAATAGTTTAAGTCAAAAGGACAGTTACGATAGAGAGTTACAACCAGTCAGTGGTGCGAACTGTGTTACACTTAATAACCACGTTCTGCCCTGTCTGAGTTGAACCTAGTAAACTATGTACATCATGTAAATGTATTGTTATCCAGTTTGTAAGCGTTAAGTTAATTATAGAATGTTACCCGAACTTCGTGTGTGTATCATTTAGTACTATAAGCCGCCTCGGACCTGCAACCCGATGTGGCCGCCCTAACGGCACACATCACATGGCGATTCTACCTTACTACTTGGCGATCTCTGCCTACCTTAGGGCATAGGGCCCTACATTATATGGCGATCCTGGCCAGCCCTTTAGGGCATAGGTTATTACATGCCGATCCTCCAGGCGCATAGGACCTTATTACATGGCGCCCTGCCACGAACTTGCACAAACGGCTCACCTTATTACATGGCGATCCTGTCTACCTACATCCAGCCTACCTACGGCTTAGGACCATTCTGCCAGTCGTTTAAGACTGCAGGGAACTTGTAGGAACCCGGAACGAACCAACGAAGAAACCTACAGTTTAGCAGGTCAGTGGAACAAATGAATTACGCGATGGAAGAAGGCATCTCCATCCCCTGCCAAGGAGCAGAAGTCGTACAGTCACACTTCAACTACCACTTCAGGAGAAGAAGCAGGTATTTCGTTTAGCAAGACAATTACAGTGCGAAAGTAATGCATAGACACTTTATATGTACGTGTATATTTCAAGGTATTAAAACGTTTCTTTGTACGTGTTGTAAGAATAATATTAGTTTGTTTATGTGCAGCAAATTCTGCATACGCTAACAGAATGTAGAGCGTAACATCGTTATTTTTTTTCGCTTAAGGTCAAGTTTATTTAGAAACTAGTATGTATAATTGTAAAAGTATTAAATCATGGCCGAGAAATTCAGATTTAAACCTGTCCAAGTTTGTTAGTTAAATACGCGAGAATGTAGAATTTCATATATTTTTTTTAAAAAAAGCCGCCTACATGAAACAGTGAAGATATGTTATATTTCTTTTTTCATAAGTTCAATTACGTGCATACAAAATGCATGCGTCTTCATTTATGCTTTTTTAATAAGCGCCATACATGAATGTTATATTTTATATTGTTTATAAACAAAAGTATAAACAATAACTTGTATATTTAAACTAGTCGCGAGTAAATAAACATCGATTTAAAATATGTATGTACTTACAAGACAGTTTAGAAATTCACAAAGTCAAGTTCATTTATAAAATGCACGAGCATTGTTTATTTTGTAAACGATCGCATAGTTACATTGAACAGAAGTTATTGCTGACATATTCAAAAATTTTTTTTTCGCAAACAAAAGAGACTAATATTAAATTAAAAAAGTAATCAATATACGAGGAGTAGTATATTAATTTTATTTGTAAGAATTCCGAAATTTTTGTCACAAATGCCTTAGAAGTTGATTCCAATGATATAATGGTTAGTAACGGGACGACTCGATAGCATTCTAATCACGTCAGGAGCTCAATAGACGACAGAGACCTATCGATTGTACCTTTACGAGACCGACATCAGTGCAGTTTCCACCAGCCTCCAGGACAGATCATCCTAGAGTTGGGGAACTGGCAAAACGATAACAAACCGAATCAGACGAATTTCAAAAGTAGAAGAAAGGCAAAGGAAGACTCCAATTCGCCCCTAGGTTGTGACGAAGCAAGCATGCGCTTCCAGGAAATAGTCCGACACGACAAAAAACGCTCTCAGAATTTTTTTTTTTTAGAGATTACAGTTATAACAAAAGTGTGTTTTGGTAACTGGTCTCAAGTTTTTCTGTATTGAAGAAAAGACTTACAGTATAAGGGATCAGCAGCACGTGCCACCTTACTGTAGCCAGAATAAGCTTCAAAAGATAGTTCTGCGCAGGAACATGACAGACACGGAATATGTGTTGTCCAGGGAAATGCACGAATGAGTGATTTCCAAAATAATTTTTCCCATGGAGGAAATAGATAGAAAAACAGAGAGTCGATTTATATTAAAGTATGGTTAAAAAGGGAGCACAAAGAATCGGAAACAAACAATCATGCACAAGAATTGAAACCACAAGACCAAGCATGAGGAATCGGAAACAAGAACCAAACGCGAAAAACAAAAGACAAGAATGGCAAACTGCGAAACAAGGCAATTATTCTATATAAGTTGCACATGATATAGAAATAAAATATAAAAAAGCGAACAGACTAGCAAAATTGAGACAGTGTACAAAGGCCCGATTATTATTATTTATTTTTATCTTCAACAATGTAAAACTTACTATTTATGTAAAATTTAGCATTTACTATTTAAAGTTTTTACAATCTATATTATATATTTATTATTACTATTTATGTTAGAATATTTATCATTTGACGATTTATATTATATATTTATTTATTATATATCTATTACGTATTACTGTATATATATATATATTAGACTATTCATCATTATACTATGTACTTGTTATTATGCGATATTTGATAACGATTTCACTTTAGAATTGTAGTCATTGTAATTTTAGCAAATTTATTGTTTAAATAATGTCATTGTAAATTTGTAATCCCAGTAATGTTTACCATATTTTCAAAAAGAAAATAGGAATAGGGAAAGTAAATAGATAGAGAGATTTCGATGAAAGAAAAACAAACATATTAGTGTTACTTTTCCTTTCTCCCCCAGGGGGATGGTGTAATAACTCGATACGTAGTCATGTGTATACGTAACACTTTCAGCAAGGCTACAGCCTCGCCTTTTAATATAAACGATAACGTGTTATCTAAACACGACCTTACTCCGCATATTGATGCATACACAGAACTACGCATCAGGGTTACACGCATTCTCTAAGTATAAATAGACAATAGTTTAAGTCAAAAGGACAGTTACGATAGAGAGTTACAACCAGTCAGTGGTGCGAACTGTGTTACACTTAATAACCACGTTCTGCCCTGTCTGAGTTGAACCTAGTAAACTATGTACATCATGTAAATGTATTGTTAACCAGTTTGTAAGCGTTAAGTTAATTATAGAATGTTACCCGAACTTCGTGTGTGTATCATTTAGTACTATAAGCCGCCTCGGACCTGCAACCCGATGTGGCCGCCCTAACGGCACACATCACATGGCGATTCTACCTTACTACTTGGCGATCTCTGCCTGCCTTAGGGCATAGGGCCCTACATTATTATATGGCGATCCTGGCCAGCCCTTTAGGGCATAGGTTATTACATGCCGATCCTCCAGGTACATAGGACCTTATTACATGGCGCCCTGCCACGAACTTGCACAAACGGCTCACCTTATTACAACTTGACAATTATTGGAAGCAGTACTGGAAACTTTCCTTTGTTAACGTGTTTAACACTGCTAGATCTCCTCGATCGTTTCAAAACTGTCCTCCTTGAGCTTAAGTTTCAACTTGGGAAACGGGAACAAGTTACAAGGTGTAAGATCTGTAGATTAGGGAGCATGGGGTAGTACCGCCGCCTTCGTTGAGGATAGAAACTGACATACAACAAGTGACGTGTTGGTTGGTGGATTGTCGTGGTGTAGGATCCATGAATTGTTGCGCCATTCGATAAGCCACTTGCGCCGAATGTTTTCTCTTAGTCGCCGAAAAACATCCCACCAAATCATCCACTAACTGTTTCACCTGGTGGGAGAAATTCTTTGTGCAGGATGGTTGGGCGTCAAAGTAGCAAACCAACATCGACTTGACATTGCTTTGAATTTGCCATGCTTTCTTCGGTCGTGGTGACGATGACGTCTTCCACTGTGATTACTACTGCGTTGTTTCAGGAATATGGCCATACATCCATGATTCGCCGCCATTAATAATTCTGGTACAGAAGTTCACATCCCTTTCGGCAGTTTCTCTCAGCTCTATACATATATGAACACTAGGGTGGCCTTTAGATGTATGGAAGAAAAATTTTTTGAAGTTATAGACCGTAACTCCCTCTAGAAATATTTGTTTTTGTGTAGAAATACGGTATGCAAAAAATTATACGTATCTAACAAAGGGAAGGCGCACTGCCTCTCAAAGTGACTCCTGTTGGTTAAATAAACAGAAATATAATTTTGTTTATGTATTTATATTTTTTACAAAATAATTTGAAACATACATGAGTGGGTAAAAACCACACCAATTTGTATAATACAAAAGTATTTTTAATAATATAAAATATTATTAAAAATGGGGTGTGAAGAACACAATACAAGTTATATATTTGTGAATGTATCTCCTCTCCAGAGACGCAGATACGTATTTCACCTTTCTACATGATCGTCGGTACGCCCCTGCTGGAGAAGAGATACACTCAACCAAATATAACTACCTTGCTATCAACCAGAAATTATTAAGACAGAGCGTGAAAGAATATTCAGCGCTGTCTAGATAACAACTGTCGAACTAAGCAACGTGTTTCTCTAGACGGTAACATACCATATCTATAGAAAACTGTATTATCGTGTCTTCACTACTTGTCGGGCGAACCGAATGCGAATATAACAAAATAATTTGAAACATACATGAGTGCGTAAAAACCACACCAATTTGTATAATACAAAAGTATTTTTAATAATATAAAATATTATTAAAAATGGGGTGTGAAGAACACAATACAAGTTATATATTTGTGAATGTATCTCCTCTCCAGAGACGCAGATACGTATTTCACCTTTCTACAGGATCGTCGGTACGCCCCTGCTGGAGAAGAGATATACTCAACCAAATATAACTACCTTGCTATCAACCAGAAATTATTAAGACAGAGCGTGAAAGAATATTCAGCGCGGTCTAGATAACAACTGTCGAAGTAAGCAACGTATTTCTCTAGACGGTAACATACCATATCTATAGAAAACTGTATTATCGTGTCTTCACTACTTGTCGGGCGAACCGAATGCGTATATAACAAAATAATTTGAAACATACATGAGTGGGTAAAAACCACTATATATTTCTATAGATATGGTATGTTACCGTCTAGAGAAACACGTTGCTTAGTTCGACAGTTGTTATCTAGACAGCGCTGAATATTCTTTCACGCTCTGTCTTAATAATTTATGGTTGATAGCAAGGTAGTTATATTTGGTTGAGTATCTCTTCTCCAGCAGGGGCGTACCGACGATCCTGTAGAAAGGTGAAATACGTATCTGCGTCTCTGGAGAGGAGATACATTCACAAATATATAACTTGTATTGTGTTCTTCACACCCCATTTTTAATAATATTTTGTATTATACAAATTGGTATGGTTTTTACCCACTCATGTATGTTTCAAATTATTTTGTTATATACGCATTCGGTTCGCCCGACATGTAGTGAAGACACGATAATACAGTTTTCTATAGATATGGTATGTTACCGTCTAGAGAAACACGTTGCTTAGTTCGACAGTTGTTATCTAGACATCGCTGAATATTCTTTCACGCTCTGTCTTAATAATTTCTGGTTGATAGCAAGGTAGTTATATTTGGTTGAGTGTATCTCTTCTCCAGCAGGGGCGTACCGACGATCCTGTAGAAAGGTGAAATACGTATCTGCGTCTCTGGAGAGGAGATACATTCACAAATATATAACTTGTATTGTGTTCTTCACACCCCATTTTTAATAATATTTTATATTATTAAAAATACTTTTATATTTTTTAGTATACAATATACCTATAACTTTATTATTATAACCTAATTAAATTTACGGTAACTGCCACGATTTGTAACAAGAATTTGATTATAAAAATTTAATTGGAATCAAATTTCAAAAATTGTGGCGGCAACTAAATTATTTACATATCCTGATAATAGTTTACAAGCATAGATATTTTTTTAATCCAACGAGTTCTAAGTATAGCTTTTTTTATCCCTTTTTTCGAATACTCTTACGCGTTTTTGTTAAGAAAAGTTGGCATCACTGTGGTGCAGCATTTAAGAAAATTAAAAAGAGACTTCCCTTATAAAATGACAATTGATTAAAATTGTCAATTAGAAGAGTGTGCTACTTAACAGAAATAGTGTTAAAAATAAAAGCTTGTGTAAAAGTGTAAAAAAATGACCGCAAACCTAAGACAGAAGTTTAGAGACGCTTGGATCAAAATTGACAAAATTAACTTTATGAGTGGTGATCAGAAAGTAAAGGATGCAGTTGGGAGTATATCCGAGATTATAAAATTTGCATCTCAAAATCTTCAAGTAAAACAACCACGTGATGATTATAAAGAGCTTCTACAATTAAGTATAGTTTTTCTTGGTGGTACAGTTCCGGAATTTACCTTCAAAAAGCCTGAAGCATTTCATCACGCCCGTTGGATGTCGAAAGCTATTTATTGCCTTAAATTATATTTATTTCGAAACGAATTTAGAATGACACAATTGGAGATAACTAGTATTCGTGACATTTGCATCTTTGTTGTAAGGGTGTATTTAAAAAATTGGATACAAGCACCAGGCGCAGCAGAAGCCCCTATGCAGGATTTAATATTGCTAAAAGATTTACATGCTTATAAAATTGTTAATGAGAAGATTAGTCGTCCGTCACTAAGCAAATTAAGTAATCATTTGTGGTATTTAACACCAGAAACAGCAGAGTTGTCTTTTTATGATCCAAATATTACATATGAGTCGAAGAATCATGGTGCAAGCTCTGGATAACCCTACTGATTGCGAATTTAAAAAATTGATGGTAACTCCTCATACTATAAGCCAATATCTTAATAAGAACATCGAATATTTTATAATCCAAAAATCACGTAATTTTTTTAAAAGGTTTGGTATTCCAACGGACTTTTTAACAAAAGATCCAAAGGAGTGGGTAAATGAACCTAGTTTTAACGTTGGCCTTAATATCGTTGAAAATATGTATGTTGTTAATGACTCGGCAGAACGAACAGTTAAGCTAATGGAAGATTTTAATTTAGTGTTATCCAAAGATGAAGAAGAAAAGCAATAGATAGTGCAAATTGTTGCGGATTATCGGAAACTCTACCCCAATATGAACAAATATTCTCTTTTGAAATAAAATAACATATAAATAACTAAGAACAAAGCATTTTTATTTATCCCTTGTCAGACAGAGATCTTGTAACATTATCAAATCTGTGGCCACAAGGTATAAGTGAATGTTTTATGTTTTTCCTATTAATTACCTCTGTTTTCCAAAAGTAAACCATTCTTCTATCTTTTTTATTAATTTTCATTTATTTTCTTAAGAAATATGTCACCATATACAGGGTGTCATTTTGAAAACGTACCATCCTCTATATTTCGGCCCCTATAGAAATTCCAAAAATATGCAAAAACACGTCAAACTTATTTTTAAGGGGGACATTTTGTAGGCTGGTTTTCAATTAAATTACATCAACCCTCTAGCGTGGGTGGACATAACCTCTAAAAATTTAAATGGAAATGGGGGTTGAGTGATACCTCACTTTAATGGTCGTTTAACCCTTTGTTTCTAGATAAAAGTAAAAAACTTAATATGTTAGAAAGTTTAGAAATTAACAAATATAATAAATTAGGTATAATTTTAAATGACCAACTAGACATAAATAACTCCCACCTACTAAACTTAAAACTCATACATGTCCACCCCCTCTTAGAATAAGATTAGTTCTGTACTTTGTATTGATATATATATATAAGATCTAATTGATATTTTGAATTAGTATATTCATCCACCTGATGAAGCCACAGTGTGGTGAAACATATGTAATGTGTTAACATTATATATATTATTTTGAAACTATACAACTGTGTTTTATTATATCTATATAATGAAGTTTCAACAAGTATCTCCTTCGTCGATTATTAATTTTTTTAATATTTATATTGCACTAACAAACAAACAAAAAGTTTTTTATATACATTTATTAAACTGTAAAAAGAATACAAAAAATAACACTAGTTTTATTAAAAATAGTAAATTGTTTTTTACTTATGTCTTCGTTTTCCTCGAATAAAATTCCAATAAATAGACGTCTAGATATGTTATTAATTTTTGTTTAACGCTGAAACGTCTGTAACTGCCTTACGGACAAATATTTGCACAGAATTACAACTTCATCTGTAAATCTGTATCTAGTTACAGATTTGGTTTACAGATCTTACAAATATGCACACATGAAGTGGCATTTAGACGTCATCAAATACTTGAACCTTATGTAACTGCGAATATATTGGAAAAACATCATTTTTAAATCATTATGAAGTTAAATGGCTACTAAAAGCTTTTTAATTAATTAATGGGGGGTTAGGAATCCTCCTGAATACATCTACACTTTTATAAAGTTGCTAAAATTAATAATGCAGGCCTTCCCTTTTATGTCGGGCGAACTTTAATTACTGCAATATGCATACAATTTCAAAATTCTCATTCCGTCTAAGTTTCTCGTTCACTGTATTGATAAAGAAGAACCGAAGCGATATAACACGATATTTACTTGAAAATTAATGGAGACAAAGGAGAAAAGTTCACGGAAAAAAAACTTAATTAGCCCTCGAAGACTTAAAAAGCAACGCCACTTGCAGGAACGTGTGTTTGTACCTTTTTGAATGCCGAACGAGGCGAGATACAAAAGGTAGAAAAGAGGGTTGAAAGATATATAATGAGGGTGACTAAATGTTCAACCCGACAGACCTTTAACTGTTAGTTCACAGAAGTACATACACACGCGGTGAGTGAGATACAACTAAACACATTCACTCACAATCCTGTTACAACCCTGATAATTATAGCTAAATTCTCGTGCCGCCCCTAAAATGTACGATTACATTATTAACGGTGAACGCCCCAAAAACAAGAGGGAGACTTTAGCCTCCGACTCGGAACAACAACAACAATTAAAGTTCTCACTTGAGGTGTAATAATTCAGATTAGTTTTTAGTATCATTTCTACTATCACTTTCACTTCTTCAACAATTATGCAACAGCCTGGATCAAATTTATGGCGTAAACCTTCAGTTTGCTCAAGCATAAAAAACGTCCTAAGGTGTATATGTATATGATTTTGTGGTTACGTTAAAGCACAGATTACATATTTTCATTCAAGTTTCCATAATGTTTCCGCATGTTAGATAGCTAGTTATTTTATTAGTTGAAATTATTGACGTATCATACAAATTAGTGCAGTAAATGAGTGAAATAGAAACGTACTGATATTATAATCATAATTACAGAAAGTTAGGATTCAATAATCAAGAACCGATAATACATTTTTATTTTAAATAACATCGTTATATTTTAATCTCAGAAAAATATGAAAAAGTGTTTATTGAAACGGCAGAATACCAAAAGTGCTTCTTGGGAATGTCCCTCAACACAGTACAACGCACGTGAGATACAAGACACAAGATCATATGAATAGAAATAAAACTACGGTTTTTAATCTTCACTTTTAATAATTACTAGTAAAACGACAATTGTTTCGCCAACACAGTGGCTTCCTCAGGTGTTTACCTCTAAACAGTACGTTACAAACTAAATAAAAAATAAATAATATATCTATAAAATCAAGAAGGATGGTATTTAAAATATTTTTAAAGAAATCTATGAATACAAGTATTGTCGGTAGTGAAAGAATGTGGCGCATCTGGTCGGCCCTAACTGTATATTATGGGGTACTAAACATGTTTACGCATAAATTTGTTTAATAACCTACATATACATTTGTATTATCGTCTAAACAGATTTTAAGTAAATAAATTTAATAAAGGCGAGTTATTTAAATCTAATTTATCATTTCATAAAATTTGTGACTGTTTTAATTTATTAATTTCTAAACTTTCCAGTAAATTTAATTTCTTGCCTTTATTTTCTAAATGCAGAATTTGAAAATCTTTATCGAAAGTGTGGTTTTCTTCTAATAGATGATTCGCAAAAGCAGAATTTTGTTTTTTATTTTTAAACGAAGAACAATGCTCGGCAATGCGTTTTTCAAACGATCTTCCTGTTTGACCGACACATATCTTACCGCATCCACACATTAACTTATAGACTCCGGATTTCTTATTTTTGTCTGTTTTATCTTTAAATGCCGAATCAATTCAATTATTCAAACAAGATCATATCTCTCTCTCTCTCTCACTCACTCTCTCGCTTGCTCGCTCTCTCCAAGCTGCTTTGATTGAAGCTGCAGTATAAAAGCAATAAGGAAATCGCAAAAATGAGTATAAACTGTAAAGTTTGGTGATCCGAAATTTGAGGAAATGTTGCAATACGGGTTTCAGAAGTAGAAAACGATGACATAATAGACAGTAATTTCGAAGAAAATTGTGATGTCCAGTATTGATGATGATGGTGATAACACTAATGCACAAAATATTAGTGATATGCACAATCCAGATCCGAATGTCGCATCTGCAAGTTTTTGCATTTCTCATATTTTCCGTCCGAAACGTCAACGTCTAACTAAAACATGGTCTTCAAAAACGTCAACGTCCAAAACGTCACCGTCCAAAACGTCAAAGTTCAATTCGTCAGCGTCCAATACGGCAAACTCCATTTCGTCAACGCCAAAAACGTAAATATCTAATATGTCAACGTCCCAAACGTTAAAGTCCAAAATGACAACGTCTAAAACGACAAAGTCTGAAACGTCAACGTCAAAAACGTCAACGTCCAAAACGTTAACGTCTAAAACTTCAACGTTCAAAACGTGAACGTCTATACGTGAACGTTCAAAACATCAACGTCCAAAACGTCAACGTCCAAAGCATCAATGTCCAAAACGCCAACGTCGGCAACGTCAACGTCCATAACATCAACGTCGAAAACGTCAACGTCTAAAGCATCAATGTCCAAAACGCCAACGTCGGCAACGTCAACGTCCAAAACATCAACGTCGAAAACGTCAACGTCGAAAATGTCAGTATCGACGTCAATGTCCAAAACGCCAACGTCGGCAACGTCAACGCCCAAAACGTCAACGTCTATGGCGTCAGTGTCGACAGCAACGTCCAAAACATCAATATCCAAAAAGCCACCGTCGGCAACGTCACCGTCCAAAACATCAATGTTTAATTCGTCAGCATCCAATACGGCAAACTTCAATTCATCAGCACCAAAAAGTCAACGTCTAATACATGAATGTTCAAAACGTCAAAGCCGAAAACGACTACGTCCAAAGCAACAAAGTCTAAAACGTCAACGTCCAAAACGTCAACGTCCAAAACGTTAACGTCTAAAACTTCAACGTTTAAAACGTCAAAATCCTAAGCGTCAGCTTCCAAAACATAAACGTCCAAAACGTCAACGTTCAAAACACCACCGTCAAAAACCTTAACGTACAAAACGCCAACTTCGAAAAAGTCAGCGTCCAAAAATTCAACGTCCAAAACGTCAACGTCGAAAACGTCAGTATCGACGTCAACGTCCAAAACGTCAATGTCCAAAACGCCAACGTCGGCAACATCAACGTCCAAAACATCAACGTCGAAAACGTCACCGTCCAAAACGTCAAAGTCCAAAGCGACAACGACCAAACCAACAAAGTCTAAAACGTCAATGTCCAAAGCGTCAACTTCCAAAACATGAACATCCAAAACGTCAACGTTCAAACACTCACCGTCAAAAACGTTAACGTCTAAAACGGTAACTTCGCAGAAATCAAAGTCCAAAAAGTCAACGTCGATACCGTCAGTGTCGACGGCAACGTCCAAAACGTCAACCTCCAAAACGTCAATATCCAAAAAGCAAAACGTCAATATCCAAAAAGCCAAACGTCGGCAACGTCACCGTCCAAAAACTCAACGTTCAATTTGTCAGCGTCCAATACGGCAAACTCCAATTCGTCAGCACCAAAAACGTCAACGTCTAATACATGAATGTCCAAAACGTTAAAGCCCAAACCGATAAAGTGTAAAACGTCAACGTCCAAAACGTTAACGTCTAAAACTTCAACGTTAAAAACGTCAAAGTTCAAAGCGTCAGCATCCAAAACATCAATGTCCAAAACGGCACCATCAAAGACGTTAAAGTCCAAAACGCCAACTTCGAAAAATTTAGCGTCCAAAATGTCAACGTCCAAAACGTCAACGTCCAAAACGTCAGTTCCCAAACCGCAAACGTCGACAACGTCAATGTTCAAAACGTCAACATCGATAACGCCAACGTCCAAAACGTCAATGGTCAAAACGTCAACGTCGAAAACGTCACAGTCCAAAACGTCAACGTCCGAAACTTCATCAAAAGTAACATTTTCTCCCTTTTGGGAGAAAATGTTACTTTTGTTGGTAGGCTACGTTGAAATAAGCGAGATATTCCAAAGGAGATTAAACGATAGAGAAATTGTTTAGTTATATCCTCGTTATTTTGTTTTAGAAACAACGTAAGGATAGCAAGTTAGGCACTTTAAGAAAACAAATATGTAATTTTACTAAGCAATATGCATTATGACAGCTGTCAATGACGACCCTAATAAGAACCCAGAAATTATCTCCTACTACAATGAGACAAAGGCGGTGTCGACGTTCAAATAGTAGATACACCCACATTAAACGAGAAAGTAAGCGATGGCCTAAGACGCTTTTCTTTAATATAATTTATGTGGCAGCACTAAATGCGTTTATTGTTTTACCAAAGAATATCCAAATTATAACGCTTGTGTCACTCACCTACGCAGAATCTTTCTAAAAAATTTAGCAAAGGAATTAGTGATACCTAACCATAACATACTAACCATAACATACGGCGTAGCGTTGTTTTATTGATATCTCAGATCCACCTACAGCTCAAAGAAGTGGAATGAACAAAAGAAAAATTCAATTCAAAAATAGATTGGAAAAATAAAATGATGTGTGCTAATTTGCATGTAATGAATAGTGTAAGAATATGCACTACTTGTCATTCTAATCTATAAACAGTTTTGGTTGTATAATAACAATGTTTGTTTTTTGTTGAATGTAGTTTTATTTCAATTTATGCTGTCGCATTTTATAATTGGTTTCAATAAACGGGTCTGTGAGGCCTGGTTTATGTAAAAGTTGAAATTGTACCTAGGATTAATATAGGAATTTAAATATGATTCGCTTTCATTTATCTCATTTTGATGGATATTTTTAAATACTCCTTTGCTTGCTAGGATTTTGGGCTAGATACAGCATGCTAATAAAAAACAATAAATAATTATTTCGTGGTGACCGTTAAAGACCTTAAAAGGCAGAGAAAGCAAAGAAAAACAAATTAAAATAGCACAATACTTAAAAAATAGAAAATATGTACAAATTATAGATATCATATAATGAAAACGCAAACCTAGAAAATATCCTCTGTCGTTTTCTTCTGTGACATACCCTTATTCCTACTACTTCCACGTAAGTTTGCGTCTAGACGGAAGCAGATATTGAACAACGATTGCTAAGGACAGGACGTACTTATCGAATATTGAATATCGTATGGGCATTTTCACAAATCAGTAAAAAAACAAAAAACCTGCATTTTCAAAATCGATGTGAAAACATGATTCCTATACATCTGCGACATTATAATAGCATACCAGGACTCGACTCAAATCTAGGAGACCGATTTGGCTGGATACGGAAGTTCAACATCCCATCAATGTGAATGATTGTTGCATAGTTTTCCTCGATCAACACCCTGAATTGAGGGATAGACTTAATTTATAATCCCTTTAAAACCTCTGCTAGTTGTAACCATCCCACGTAGGCAATCGTGTCAATTAAATAGGTTCCGCAGAGGCCATGGAAGATTCAACTCAATGCTGTATAAATTGAAACTAGCAAGTACTAGCCTCTACGACTGGAGAAATGTGGAACAAACTATGGCCCACATAGTAAACGTTTGCCCCGGAAGAAGTTTCCTGGTGGCATCCACAAGTTGAGCAAGGCAATTTATGCAGCTCTGAACTTGTTGAAAAATTTAGATATTAATTTATAAATTCGTTTTATGACCCTTTTTTACATAAAAGTGATTTATGCACTAATATCTAATTTTCGATTTCGCTTCTCATACGAAATAAATAAATTAATTATATGCAATAATAGAAAAAACACGAGAAAAAATCCAACCTTTGTTAAGAGTTGCTTGTGCAAAATCTTTTGACCAAATACGGGCTAACAACGTCACAAAATATGCTTTGAAATTGACCACTTGGAAGAGGAAATAGAGAAAGGCCAACGGATACATAGGGCAGAACGTCAGAAGAGACGAATTAAGGACGAGGTTCGCAAAGGATAAAAGAACGTGGACGCACTATGTTCCGAGAAGGAACCACTGGACTAGAATATAATATTGTTGTGTTAATCAGGTCTCTTAGGTGATACAAATATACTAATCTGCATATTTTGCATGAAATTTCAAAAAATAAGTGGAAAATAATTGTTTCGTAAATTATTTAATAATAACATAGTCATCAGGGTATCATTGAGTTAATTTAAATATTATATGCAAAATATAAAGTAGGAAAAAAACGCGATATGCGATAATAATAATTATAATAGAGAATCTATTTTATTTGTCAAAGCAATTTAGTTGATTGTGTTCCAATTAAATCTATATTTAGCCATACCCTGAATAAACATCCAAACGAAACAACCTAAAAGTTAATTAGCAAACGACCGGTTCTTGTTTTTGCTTAATACAAAAGCAAGGTAAGCATTTTAAGGTACCACTGAATAAACAACGAACGACAAAAATACCTGATATTTCCTTCCTGTGCAATGTATTTCGCGTACAATACGTAATGTAGAGAGGCAAATATTCGTACATTTGTTAATGTAATAATAATAATAACTTTATTATCTAACGGGCAACCAATTACAGGACAAATTAAAGAACGCACATACATATTGCCGTCTTTTCCGAAAAAAATTAAATAAATAAAATAGAACCATGAATAGTAGTAACGCGTAGTCAAAACGAGTTAAGTTTCAAATACACCTGCTATAATTACATTTAATAAAATGTTTCATAATTTAAAACATCAGCACTATAAAATTTTTGAAGAGATACTTCTACCCGAAATATAAACAATTGACCTATTGCACCTGCGTTTTAAATTTATGAAAGGCATGGGTAAAATATACTTAACATTTCTTTAACACATCGATTTATGGAAGGAACGTTTTATTAAACTATAGACAGACTTTAAAACGACAAATATAATAAAAGTAAATATTTATAACAATATCGCTTATAATAATAACTTGTCTACACGTTATCCCAATTTAACGAACACTTAATGTTGCTTATTTTACAAAAATTAAAAAATAAGCATAACATACAAACTTATTTAAATTATGAACCCTGGGGATCTACCGCTCTTGTATATGTAACTTAACCGCTTTCGTCTATAGTAAAATTTCATTCATAAAAGAAAATAAGGCTAGACCTAAAAATATTTCATTGATTTTGTGTTTTAGATCGTCAACTTCTTTTTAATATGTATAGTTATACTACAAAATTACAAACTTCGAAATTTAATTAAATCAATTTACTATTTTTCATCATCTAGTATTGCGGAATTCTAAGAATTGTAAAAGAAATTTTCTAAGAGAAAATATTTTGAGAAAATAAACCAGCAGATTCTACTATGAATAAACACATTGTAATAGATCTAGTAAACATAAAGCCAATAATGATTAAATTCTATAGACATTTCATCATATGTAGGTATTATTCATTTATCAGGTAAAATTTCACGAAACGATTGTTGAACCATTATTCTTTTAAAGGACATTATTTTATTATGCGGTATTCCTTTAAACGGACAATTTTGTTAACACTTGAATGGTGGCGAAATGGAACCTTCTATTTTTATTATAATAAACGTGATATTCTTTTAAACGTTATTGTAATAAGCCAGTTTGTCTATACAGTGTGGTTGGTTTTTCATTGTCCAGCCTATATCAGCTTTATTGTCAAAAATACGAAAAAATGTTAGAAGAAAATGTTTTTTATCTAGAAATGATCTATCATATTG
This sequence comes from Melolontha melolontha, assembly GCA_935421215.2. Taxonomy (NCBI): domain Eukaryota; kingdom Metazoa; phylum Arthropoda; class Insecta; order Coleoptera; family Scarabaeidae; genus Melolontha; species Melolontha melolontha. The sequence continues at coordinate 16,755,592 of OW285237.1, read as the reverse complement.
CACTGTTAGTCATCTTTCATAGCCTACTTATTTTTAGCAGCGATAATCAACTTTATTTTTTTAAATAGAACAGCCTGTATATTCTCTGTAAAATATGAATCCTCATTAAATTCTGTTTATTATGATATGTCACAAGTTGGCATATGTGTAGCACTTGTCTACGGAAACGAAATAATAAGAGAAAATATGGAGAATTAAAATTTGCTATTTCCAGCAATTATGACAACATAATTTTAATTATTTGGTATCATTAACAACATTATAACATCTATTACAAATTAATATTATTATTATAAATAGTGTGTCTTATAATAATTGTTCAAATTGCCCACCATTACATCCTAAACATTTGTCCTGTCTCCTGTCGTTTTGCAGCACTGCAGGTGTAATCAGCAAGCAAGCTGTGGTAATTTTATTCTTCGGTTCCTGAAGACTTTGAGAAGGAGTCTAATAATCTTGGTTTTTCAAAAAACCCAATACAAAGAAATCAAGAATTGATAAATCAGCCGATCTGGCAGCCCACAAAATTGGTCCTCTGTTGCCGATCCAGTTTTGACCAAACTCATTTAGTAGACAACTTGTTACTGCAACTCCATTATGAAGTGGGGCGCCGTCATGTTGGAACAACAAGTTTCGTTTTGAAGCTAATGGGAGATTGTCTGTGTAGTCTTGAAATTCATTTTGTAAAAATAATAAATATCGGTTCTGAGTCAAACTTCCATCTTAAAAATATGGCCCCAAAATTTCATTGGCGACTATCCCTACCCATACATTAATTGAAAAACACCCTTGCGCACGAGTTTCAACAATTACGCGAGGGTTTACATCGTCCCAGTAATGCGTATTCTTTTTATTAAAAATTCCATTTCTGTGAAAATTAGATTCGTCTGTCCAAATGATGTTATTTAAATATTGTCTTCCCACATTCACCAACCATTTACAAAATATAATTCTGTTGTCATGTAATGGTAGGACAAAATGTAATTTAAAAGGCTTTAGTTTGTGCAATTTTAAAACATTCATAATTTCGTTTCTTGGAATATTCAAATCAAATCCAGCTTGTCTTGTAAAAGTTCTTGGATTGGCTCTAAAGTAAGCTAAAATAACAACTTTGTTACCGCGGTTGTGTCCTCGTCCATTTTGAATATTATTTATATGCCTTGAAAAGGTGCCAGTTAACCGCAGATAATTTTCTAAATTTTGAAAAGTATTTGCGTGAGGTTGTCTTCTTTCAGGATATAAATTTTGATATAAGATAGCAGCCAGACGTTTATTGTTGTTTGATCTGTGAAAACAGCACAGCATATCAACTTTTTCGCTGTTTGTGAAGCCCATGTTAATTTTTCTTATACAAAACACTAACATTTTCTTAGTTAAATAAGAACCGCAATACCTTTCTCACTATTAAACACATCTAACTGACTTATGTCAAATGCTGACGTATAAACAATAGAATATCACAGTCGACTACTATTATTTTGTTTTTCCGATTATTAGGCATAATTTAAAGGCAGTTCCTTACTTGTTATACATCGTTTTAATGAGAAATTTATTTAGAAGCATATCCCGCAAAAATATACAGGCATTTTCCATTTAAAAAAATAAAGTTGATTATCGCTGCTAAAAATCAGTAGGTTATGAAAGATTACTAATGATTCTTCTTCTTCTTTAAGTGCCGTCTCCGCTTCGAAGGTTGGCAATTATCATAGCAATTCTTACTTTTGAAACCGCAGCTCTAAACAGTTCATTATTATTGCATCCAAACCAGTCCCTAAGGTTCTTCAGCCATGAATTCCGTCTTCTTCCTATAGATCTCTTGCCCGGGATTTTTCCCTGCATAATTATTTGTAGTATTTGATATTTTTCTCCCCTCATGACATGTCCCATGTACAGCAGTTTTCTTCTCTTAATTGTCGGAATCACTTCTCTCTCCTTATGCATACGTCTCATCACTTCTACATTGGTTTTTCTCTCTACCCATGAGATCTTCAATATTCTCCGGTATACCCACATCTCAAATGCCTCCAGTCTTCTCATGTGGGTTACCTTCAGCGTCCAGGCCTCCATCCCATAGTATAGTATAGACAGCACATAGCATCTCATCAATCGTATTTTTAAGTCAAGGTTTAAATCTCGGCAGCAGAAAAGCCTTTTCATCCTTGTAAAGGTGCTTCTCGCCTGTTCTATTCTGACTCGTATTTCTTGGGAGCTGTCATTGTTCTCATTAATGATCGTGCCCAGGTATTTGGTTCTTCACATATATCTTACGATTATCTTTAGTTGTTTTTGTTATCAGCATATATTTTGTTTTGCTTATGTTCAGCGTTAGTCCATACTCCTCGCTTACTGTGACCATTCTGTTAATTAACGTCTGTAGGTCCTCGTGTGTTCCAGCTAAAATAACTGTATCGTCAGCGTACCTCAGATTATTTATTGTCATGCCGTTAATCTTAATGCCCATGTCCCGATCATCAAGTGCTCTATTTACTATGTCCTCCGAGTACAGATTAAAGAGGATTGGCGACAGTATACACCCCTGACGAACACCTCTTCGTATTTCTATTTCCTCTGATGTCGTGTCTTCTATTCGTACTGCTGCTTTTTGGCCATAGTATAGGTTTGAGATTAATCTTATGTCTCTGAGGTCTATCCTTCTCCTGACCAATGTTTCTATGAGTTGATCATGTCTAACTTTATCAAATGCTTTATTGTAATCTATAAAGCAGGCGTATATGTCCTGGTTTACGTCTAGGCATCTTTGTGATAGGACATTTAGTGCAAAAAGTGCTTCCCTTGTTCCTAGGCCTTTACGGAATCCAAACTGACTATCGCTGATATCTACATCCAATTTCCTGAATATTCTATTATGGACCACCTTCAACAGGACTTTCAATGTGTGAACCATCAGGCTTATCGGAAGGGTTATAAAAGTTGATAGCAACTAATATAGATACTAATGATTAGAGCAGACCAATTTTCGTGCGCGCAATGTGTGCCGATGTGAGGAGGATTGTATTGCATCAGAACTAATAAAAAGCATTCAGTATGTGTTTGGTACTTGCTTAGACTGCATGTAAGTGTAAGCATACGTAATAATATGTCGTCGACACCTAAATCGAGAAAACGACCGTTGTCAGACGAAGTGAATAAGTTTATTATGGATTTCCCGGACTTAATATACGATGGCTCAAAAATTAAATGTTTAGTGTGTAATACATATCTAATGTGTTGGTCAAAAACACATTATAAAGAACACGTAAGCAGTTCGAAGCACAATAATAACAAAATTAATCGACAACATTTTATACATGAACTATGTGTAACTATGATTGTATGTACATTTCCGTTTACCTTGTTAGGTAACGATTTATTTATTTCATTTTGGAATAAATACGCGAATCAAACATTACTGAGCACGACAACGTTACGATGGAATTTACCATCGGTGCGTAAACAGGTTGAAGATAAAATAAAAGCCGAACTGAAAAATAAAAAACTGTGGTTATGTGTGGACGAAACAACTGACAGCAAAAAACAATCTGTAGTTAATTTGATGGCGCGTAATATGCAACCACATCAACCAACGTCTTCAATTTTATTAGCATTCAGACAACTAGAACAATGTAATGCCGAAAAAATTTCAGAGGTGCTATTAGATACTTTGGAAAAATTTAAACTTTCGAAAGACCAAGTATTAATGTTTATGACCGATGGTGCCGCAACCATGTGTTCCGTAGGCCGGTCTCTTAGAAAATATTGTCCTAACTTGTTACATAGTACTTGTAAACTCCATGATCTACAACTTCTGGCAGAACAGGTTCGTAGATGTTATCCAGAGGTAGATGCTTTAATATCGAGTACAAAGGCAGTATTCCTGAAATCTCCAAAACGTATTTGGAAATTTCATGAATTGTGTCCCCATACCCCTGAGCCACCACAGCCGATTCTGACACATTGGGGTACATGGTTACGGGCGGGGTTTTACTATCATGAACATTTTGAAAAAATTAAGGATGTGGTTTTATCATTCGAGCTGAAAGAATGTGCAGATATCAATACAAGCCAGAAAAAATTTCAAGATGCCCAGATTAAAATGGATTTACAAAGTATTCGTGAGAATTACTTGGGACTAGAGGAAGCAATAACAAAATTAGAAAATTCGTCGCTGTCGTTAGAGGAATCACTGCAAATAGTTAATGATGTACACGCACAACTGTGTGCTGTAGAAGGCGCTAAATGTGAAAGTGTTCTAATTAAATTTGAAAGTGTTTTAGACAGAAATGCAGATTTTGACACCTTAACACGTATTTGTGATGGAACGTCTACAGATGCGTTAAGTTGCTGAAAAAAGTATTTTAAGTATGCGAATATAACATCACTAGATGTAGAACGCTCGTTTTCCGGATATAAACATATTTTTTCCTCACGGCGGACATGTTTTTCAGAAATAACCTTAGAAACGCACCTGATGTTGAAAATATACAATCGAGTTTCTCCAGTTTGTCAATCCTTGGAAGACGCTTAAAACGGTAAGTGTTTTTTAAATCCTTGTCGTGCACACAATCACTGATTTCATACATTTTCCGTTTTATTTATAGGTACATACAACCCTGCTATAATGTGTACTATTCTTATTTTTCGTGTGTTTATGCATATTAATTTAATAGCAGAAAACCAAATGTATATATAAATATTTCTGATAGAATAAATACTTCTATACTTATATCGGTAACAAGCTCATGTTGCGTCCCTATTCTATCGCATATTCTTATATATTACGAATTACACTCCCATATCGGCGCTCATGGCGCGCACGGAAATTGTTCTGCTCTACTAATGATGAAATGTATAGATAGACCATTTCGAGATAAAAAATATTTTCCTTTAACATTTTTTAAAATTTTTTATAATAAAACTGATATAGGCTTGACAATCAAAAACCAACCTTACTGTATATAGAACAAAAACCTCTCAATACAGCTTTATAAATATTTTAATATAGGTATCCTCATAATTCTTCATTTAGTATTCCCTGACTTACTAAATGCCGTAAAATTAATAATTGCAGGTGTTATTATCAGCGAAAAGTACAACTACGGCGTTAACAGTTCCAGCAACAATACGAGCTATTAAGTTTGGCCATGACACCATAAATAAAACTTGATTCTTGAATAAGATTATCTGAGAATATGGAGAAAGTCGTCGTTAGTAAAGTGCTCATCGGTGAGTCGTTATGGTCTGTTTCTTCTGGCATTCTCACCCTCTCTAAAACGTTAACCCCCAACCACTTCATTCATTTTATTATTGTGTTTGTATTAACTCGTTGACGGTTCCGACTGAATTATTAAACGGCGTTCGTTGAAATTGTAAGCAGTCGAATGAGGGCTCTATTTTCCATTAGGGTCGCGATATTTCGGGACAATTACGCAATGATGTCTTCACGAAAATGTGAATAGAGAAGGAGAAATGAATGCGGAAAAAAAAGAAAAGTGAACTTTGCGGTACCTAAAAGGAACAGTTAGCATTTCTGTTTATTATTTATTTTTATGGTTCTTTTTAATATTCTAGGGTAAATAGGTAATGTACTACATTTTAAAAAATTAAATTAGATTTATTTCCATGGAATACATTAAACAAAAGTAAAATGCTGGTAATGCAAAATAAGATTTTTTCCAGCAGCAATCATTCCTAAAATCTACATATTCTTAGAAAATATTCTTAGTAATAAACTATAATTTCTAGAATAAACGCTGGAGCCTGTAGACTCATTGGGGTTAACCTGCCTTCACTAACAGTATTAACTCTTGTATACTATTGAATGAGCCACAAAAAAAGTTTTCAGAGTAGGGCAGACTGGGGCTAGTTGCCTATAGGAGTAGGTAGACTAACTATCGATATCAACGCACGAGTGCGACTGAGAAACCTCACGTACATTCGTGTGCTAGTCGTTGAGACGAACACACGTATATTGCATTTAAACAGACGACGGTAACCGTTAAAGCGAACCCGGAAGCAATGGCCGGACGATATACCACTTCTACGATTACCAACCTAGCGCTGAATCCAAGTTTTAAAAGAAGATGCACTCCGCAGCAGCGCGAAGACGCGGAAACCATTATTAACGGAACCACGGAAGAAGAAGAGATTCAAAATCTATTAAAAAAACAACCGCAAACATTCATCATAGATCCCGCCGAACCAACGGTAAAAATAGAAATACTAGAATCGCCCAAAGAGGAAACAAGTTCAGTAAAACCGTCAGAAAGCAAACAACAACTCATAGATCTACAAAAATTCGCCATGGATATCTCAAGTAGTTTTATAAATCCAAAGAAAACAGCAAAAAAACAGAAAACACAACACGCAAGCACACCAATAGAAACAAAAAACTCGAAAAAACCAACACCGAGGAAAAAATGGAAGAAGAAACCTCCGAACACACTCCACAACCGTCAACATCGAACAGCACACCCAGGGTAAGTGATAAGACACACACTACAATTAACACAAAAACTGAAACAAAAAAAACACACAAAATCGCACCAATTATCATAATCGAAAAAGACAAATGGACATACATACGACAATTACTTAAATCAAACAGCATTAACACAGTAGAAAACAAAATGGTGAAACCAGGAATACACATCGAACCGACAACAGACGAAGACTACCGAAAACTCAAACACACACTAGACAACGAACAAATACAATATTACACTTTCCAATTAAGAAGTGAAAAGACACTAAAGGTGGTGATGCGTGCATACCCACCTTTATAACAGACACTGACATTACAGACGACTTGACAGACCAAGGATACCCGACTTTAAAAATTAAACGCATGAACGGCAAACACGGAATACCAGCACCTCTTGTATTAATCGAACTGACGAGACAATACAAGTCAATCTACAACTTACGCGACTGCTGCGGACTTGCAATCAAAATAGAACAACTAAACAAACGGACTGACATTATACAATGCCACAAGTGCCAGACTTTCGGACATCACCAACGGAATTGCAACATAAACTACAAATGTATGAAATGCGGAGACGGACATTCGACACATCTATGTACTAAGACAAAAACAACCCCGCCAAAGTGTGCAAACTGCGGTGGTCCTCATCTATCCACTTTCATAAACTGTCCCAATAACCCAAACAATCCTACAAATAAAACCACACCTCAAACTAAATACGTACCAGCACCACCCCCAACAAGTAATCCATGGACACAAAGACAAAACAAGACAAAACTTAACACAGTTGACGAATTAGCACTTGCCTTAGGCAATATGCTAATAACACTACAATCGACTAACGCAACAAACGAACAAACACAACACTTCGTTACACAGACACAGACAATAATAACACTATACAACAAAACACATTAAACACACACAACTGAAACGCAAAAAAAAAAAAAAAAATGTGATGATGACCAACAAACAAACACACACGACTTAAACGCAAAAACGCGACTGACGCACAGACTGCACACACAACACATGACCGCACAAAAACAAACACAACAACGCACGATATTAATCAGACACAAACACATCACAACCCTGGGAGATACATAACAACGGAGTGGAAATGGAGGCAATCTTCGACCACGATTCAAAATTCAAGGACCCATCATTACTGAGAAACCGCCATCTTTCACTCAGAGAATCGGACAATGCGAGCTCTCAGTGGCCCTAGTCGAGATCTTGCTACCACACGTAGTTTGTGTTTTCAAGGAGATTATCAATTTACGAGCTACGTAAGTAACTATTTTTTCTTGTATATTTTTTGTTCTCATGATGAAAATAGTAATAGAAATCAGAATGTATTAGAGTTATAATAAACTTCAGTTATTAGTGAAGTGATTGCTAAGCAGTTTTGTTTAAATTTATGAAATTTTTAGGTTAGATATAGTTCTTTAAATAAAAATGGCTTCTGGGGCTAGTTGACTAACGTCGTTCGGGGTTGGATGACTTGGTAGTCAACCAACCCCAGTGTACGACCAGTTCGTTATATAGTTTCCTGTATTTTTATAATAATTAAATAAAAATAAATGTTAGGGCTTAATTATTCTTATTGTTACAGAACAATGAGAACATATAAAAGAAAGACAGACCGAGCTAAAACACCTAAAGATATAATAGAAAAAGCATGTCAAGATGTGATATATGACGAAAAAAGTATTCATTCGGCGGCTAGAGAGCATGATATACCTTATAAAACACTACATCGATATGTTGTTAAAATGCGACAAACATTACAGACTAATCCCAACATCGTAAGGTCACAGTTACTGTTAGACCATGTTGCATATCGGAAAAACAGACAAATTTTTACTGACGAAGAAGAACGAGCTTTAGTCGATTACCTAAAAACAGCTGCTGACATTTATTATGGGTTGACTCCCTATGAGACAAGAAAATTCGCGTATCAATACGCTATGAAAAACGATAAAAATATACCTGATTCCTGGAAACCCAAAATGATCGCCGGAGAAGATTGGTTCGGACATTTTCTTAAACGTAATTCAACATTATCAATTCGAACACCGCAAGCAACCAGTTTGTCTAGAGCCACATCGTTTAATAAAAATAATGTGAATCTGTTTTTTACCAATCTGAAAACTGTTTAAACTCGCTTAAACCTAAGCCCTGGTGACATTTGGAACGTAGATGAGACAGGGCTTACGACCGTTCACGTTCCTAACAGAGTTCTTGCGCGACGTGGTATGAAAGGATTAGGAAAAATGACTTCAGCTGAACGAGGAACCTTGGTAACCCTTGCGTTTGCAATTTCAGCCCCTGGGAATACAGTTTCTCCATTTTTTATTTTCCCAAGGGTTAATTATAAAGATCACTTTGTTAACAATGGGCCTATAGGAACAGATGGCTCTGTCAACCCTTCAGGATGGATGAAGGAGGACAATTTTTTAAAATATGCCAAACATTTTGTTAAATACGCAAAACCTTCGAAAGAAAGACCACTTCTTTTATTGTTAGATAACCATGACTCACATTTATCTATAGGGGTTTTGGACTATTTGAAAGATAATGGCGTTACTATCTTATCTTTCCCTCCACACCGTAGCCATAAGCTTCAACCGTTGGACAGATCCGTTTATGGGCCCCTAAAGAAATACTTTAGTACAGCGTCCGATAATTGGTTAGCCAGTCACCAAGGCAAGACTTTAACTATTTATGACATTCCGGAGTTAGTCAAAACAGCACTTCCATTAGCAGCAACTAGCGAAAATATACAAGCTGGATTCAAAGTTACCGGAATTCCTCCTTTGAATGAGAATATTTTCCCAGAATCAGAATTTATGGGAGCTTACGTGACAGATAGACCTTCTCCTGAACACACAGAAAATTTCATTCCATCAGCTAGTCGAGTAAGTGAACCTGCTGCTACTGTTACAGTACCGGATGGAGTTACAATACCAGAATTATTGTAAATCGATACAGAGACAGAACCCAACACTGAAAGACTTGAGACATTACCTTTAACAGATTTGACTAACATACCATCAACTTCTTATTATAAGACCGGAAGATATACGCCCGTTTCCCAAAGCCGGACCACGGCAAGAAAACAAAAGAAATTTTCGAAAAAGAACTACCACAATATATACTGACACACCCGAAAAGCAAAATATTTTGGAACAAAAACAGGAGCGAGACCGTAAACAAGGTTTGAAGAAAATGAAATTAAACAAAAGCATGCAACTAAAAAAGAAAATCCAAAAGAATAAAGGAAAAGGAAAGAGAAATGTAAATAGAAAGGTACAAAAAAAAATGGAGAATAGATACGATACAGGTTGCTCTTCTGATGAAACTGATAATGAGACTATATGTTCAGAATGCACTGAATCTTTTTCTTTTAGCACGCCTGGAGAAGAATGGGTTCAGTGCATTGCCTGCAAGATGTGGGTTCATTCGAATTGCGCCAAAGCAAATTTACTATTCTACCAATGTAAAAAGTGCGACTCCGATGATGGTGAAGATTATGATTGATTACCAAAGTGTTTTTAATTCTAACAGAAGTAAAGAATTGTTGCATTATTATTACTTCCAAAGATATTTTTAATTATAAATAGAACTTAAGATTATTTTTTTTCTTCCAAAGCTATTTTTAATTTCAAGTAGAATTTTTACGTGGCTAGTAATTATTTTGAAGATACTTCTGATTCTCTTTGATTTAAGAATTGTTGCATGATTATTTAATACTAATAGTAATAAGAATACTTACAGATAAATTCGTAGCTTATGTTTATTTTTTTACAGCATTGCAAAAGCTTTTTTGTAAAACAAATTACTTTTTAATAAACAATAATTATACAAGTATTTTTACTTTTATGCTGATATTTTCCTAACTTTATAGCCTTAGGTCTACTTGCCCCATACTGTTAGTCAACCCACCCCTATTCTGGGGTTGGTTGTGATTGACCAGCGTGAAAGGGTTTGGAAATACATTGGAAAATATATGAAATATTTATTATAATCTACATTTAAGAATTAAGTTACATAGTGTAATATGTATATTACCGCATGTAACTATTTTTGTAATTATATTCTGTATAACTATTTAATTAAAAATCAAAGACTGAAAAACTGGCCTACTAGCCCCGGTCTTCCCTATGCCATGGATTAAATCAATTATGTCTTAGATTGATATTGATTAAATGATTTACCCTACGTCTCGTACTACTAGTAATAGGTTAAAACTTTAAATAAGAATTTCAAAGTGACATTCATTAAGCTAACCTAATATTTAAGTCTATGGCAAAATTGAATTTCAGGTAAAAGACGATTATTTTGAAGTTTTTATTGTTGAAATGTGTAAATTGCAATTATTTATTATACAAAATATAGTTTCTTTAGAGAGTTGTCTGTTCTAAAATGAAAAAATAACAAGAAATAAAATTTGAAAACTCAGATTAAATAACATTATGTATGTAAAAATTTCATAATATTCAGAAATAAAGATGAATTAACAAGCAAGTTTGACATTGAAGCAATCATTTCTTTTAACACAATCGTGTTGGTTCTGAGAAGAAACGTTTTTTTTTTATTGGAGAAATTAATCTTCATCTGTGAAATCACCCATTGGAGTTTGTCGTGTAGGGTTTTGATGATCCGTTTACCCTAATGTTTAAATCAAACGAAGAACAAAACACAATCTATTACGTAACATAATAATAAGTTAATAAGGCGTAATATTGGCTACCGCCGTCATCTCTACAGCGTGAAGTTCTCCGCTTAAGAGAGTTAAGAACGTTTTCTAGGATCCAAGGGGAATTATTAATTTTTACCATCTTATAAGTGATCCGTTGTTGCAGATGTTTAAGATTACAAATTACAAAAATAGAATTTTTTAAGTACGGCCTTCAAAAAAATCGCAAGGTGTTAAAGCGCTGGATTTAAACAATTTAAAAAATACGATTTAAATTTAAAAAATTTGATTTAAAGAATCTGATCTCCAAAAAATTTTCCCACAAAAACAAAGTTTTCATTGGTAGTATGTACACGAGCTCCATCTTGTTGAAAATAGCCTTCCTGTAATTCGTCATGGTGTAACATATTACAAATGGTATGAAGATTTCCAGTCTGTTCAGCGCAGCGTTCAATATTCCTTAATAATTTTTTGGCTACTGTTTAAAATTTTGTATTTTTAATCGATATACCTTCAAAAAATATCGGTCCAATAATCCTTCTAAGGCAAACAGCTGCCCAAATTCCAATTTTCTGTGGATGCAGTGGTGCTTCGGTCTTAATAATTTCTGTGAGATAACGAAGTTGTTCTTCTTTGTGAATGCACCCTTCTTCAGCACGGGCGTACTCACGAATCTGAAGAAAGACGAAATACGTATCTGCGTCTCTGGTGAAGGATACGTTCACAAAAATATTAATAATGAACTTCTATTGTGTTCTTCGCACAAGATTTCTAATAATATTTGAGATTATTAAAAATACTTTTGTATTATACAAAATTGGTGCGGTTCTTGCCTACTCAAATATGTTATAAATTATAAAATATTCTGTTATACGCATGCGATTGATCCGTGAAGGGTAGTGAAAACATACAGTTTCCAGAGATAAGGTCGTGCCATCTGATGGAAGCACTTTGTTAGTTCTACAGTTGTTATATAGACAGAGCTAGTTGCTTCGGCTGTCTGCTAATATGAAGCGCTGAATGTACTTCTACGCTCGGTCTTAATAATTTTTTTTTTTTTTTTGTAAATGTATTCTTCTCCAGCAGGGGCGTACTGACGAATCTGTAGAAGGATGAAATGCACATCTGCGTCTCCGGAGAAGGATGCTTTTACAAAAATATTAATAATGAACTTGTATTATATTTTATATTATTAAAAATACTTTTGGATAATATTTGTATTTTAATTATAGTGATTTAAGTTACCTACATAAAAGACAATATTAGTGACAACAAAGTAGATTTGGAAAGTGTAAACACGAGGTGCCTTCCAGATGTTCTCAGACTAATGCTACAAAAATTCAAAATTTAACTTTTATTTCTGGTAATTGCTGTCATCTTCAAAGAAATCTCCTTGCGCAGCTATGCATCGGTCTCAGTGATTTTCAAGAGCTCTGGTTGTGTTCTTCACACCAAATTTTTAATAACATTTTATATTATTAAAATACCTTTGTATTATAGAAACTCTCTTTCTTTGGAAGTAATTTATTTGTCCTTGGTTTCGACGATTATAAGCTATAATAAGCTATACAGATTAAGAATAACACTATATTCTATAATGAACATTACAAACAATCTAGAATTTTCCGAATCTTGCGAGTTAAGAGTTATTATTGCTTCATGTTATCGAATCAGTAATTGTATCGCGTGACATTCTATTGAGAACAGCGCTGTCTATTAACCTCGAAAAATGTTGATGATATACGTGTATGCTATCATTAAAAAACTGAAAATAATATATCTGAAAACGAAATTGGAGACTTAAACAATAGTTAAAAGTAAAAAATTATTTGCACGATTGCTAATTAAAGTTTTTCTCTTTTATTCTATTTTATTCTTAAGTGTATGTAATTAAAACGTATAAATTTCCGGTACCTCCGTAACTGCCAGTAGATATTCCTAAAGTATTGTCTTTTGCAAACGGAGATTCATAAAAATAATATCTTCGTATATCTGCACAATATACAACGTGTTTCAAAAAGAATTACATCTAGTTGTCCATGAATTTCTCCTATAAATTATGAGTTACTCTTAATGGTTTTTTTCTGAAAACTTTTTTAAAAGCGGATACAAGTCTATCAACATTCGGATAGATGTCTCTGATATATTCACAGATTCTGGTTCACAGATGTTCAGGGAGTCGCTTTCTGTGAACGAGTGCGAATCCTCTTGAATTTCTTCATTGCTATCTAAGCGTCGGCATCTTAGCTGTAACAAACCAATGTTGCAGGAAGCCAGATCTGGCGAAAAATGGACGAAGAGGTGGAGGAGAACGGTAGGCATTTATGCTTTCGTCAAAAAGGCTTATGTGAAAAACGAATGGTGAGACATACATTATACCAATTCCCGCTCGCCAAAGTTCGGGCCGTTTACGTCTGATATCCTCACGACGCCGCCTCAAAACAATGCAATACAACTCGAAATTAAGCGTCTGACAAGATGGAATAAATTCTCTATACACTATGCCTTTCTTCTAGAGAAAAGGCGACCATGCTCTTCACATGGCTTTTCATTTGTCACCATGTCTCGAGTGTAGGCAAGTTCGGACTCTTAAATTGACTTTGATTGTTGGTTTCTGGATCAAAATCACCAATCCAGCTCTCGTCGCCAGTAATTACTCCTGACAAAAAGTTTTCATCATCTGCAGCAAATTGTTTAAGCTCAGTGCAAATGGCAATTCGATCCTGCTTTTGATAGTAAGTCAGAAGTCCCAAAAGCCTCTAAAATTTCACGGCAATACGATATATGCCCTATTCTTTAGTCATAATTCGCTGACATGTACCATATCTGATTCCAACTTTATCGCAGATGTCAAGAATAGTAAGACTACAGTCTTCATGAATGAGCCGTTGAACTGTTACGATGTTTTTGGGAGTGGTAGACGTCGAAGTTCCCGGTGTTCGTTCGTCGTTATTAATGGACGTTCTACCAATCTTCAAACACAAAAACTACTCCAAAGTTTATGTCCATGTCATATGTTTCAATAGCTGGTTTTCCTAGCTTAAAACAAAATTTAATGTGGGTTCGTTGCTCATGGATTTCATCCATTATGATCGAAACAGCACGCAATTACCACTTTACGCAATCACACGTAGCCTGTCGAAAATTGCACCGCTCACGTTGAAAGTTGTCACACATACTCCGTAGACATGCACCTCTTAAAATCTATCGGCGCGTGCCGATATTATTTTGGGTTTTCTTGCCACAGTGTCGGTCCGAGAACATCTAGATCACACCTCGTATTAGAAATTGCATTATTTTGTATATCAATATTCTGAGAAAAGAATATTAATTTGAACAGACTAATAAGTTTTCTAATGCAATAACTACCACTATCATAAAAATGAATGCACATAAAGAAATAAGAATTTAATAATGGAAGAGCACCAACACAGAATAGATAAAATTTTCAAAATACGAAATGTGTTTTCATTGATTTATTATAAGTCCAGAAATCGTAACAAAGAGAGCTCTATCGGTGTTGTTCAGAAGCCTTTTAAAATCGAGCGGACAAATACAAGTGTTCCGTTGAAAATGTTTTCGACAGTTAAATTTATGAAGACATGCCTCGCGTCATTATTTTAAGTGCACTGATTTGTAGATGTCAAAAAATATTTACCAACGAAAACAAATATCGTCGTCTTACCGCGTCCTTGCTATGCTATCCTGCTACACTTGACTCTAACATCATTGATCCAGGGCGTTATAAGACGTAGGAAAAAAGATTGATAGGTGTTCGGTACAGAAAGAGCTAGTTCATTTATTTCTTTGTGGAATCGCCGTTCTCTTTCCGGCTTATTTCACCGGCGTAGCCGTCTCCTTTCATTTGCTATACCTAGTACATGAATCAAGTTTGACCTTATACTAAAGAACGGATTTTTATCATTAATTTCCCGATGTACTATTTAATTAGGGCTAGTGCATAGTAACTAGGGGCCGGATACGAGAGGCCGATGATTCATCGCCCACGGGCGTATTATTAAAAAATTGTATTTTTAAAGAGAAATCTATAAAATACAAACTACATTTTTATTTGTTCATTTTGTAGTGCAAGTTGAGTAAACGAGTATTAATATTAACTAGTAATACTTTCTCAAGGTTCTCTTCTATAAAATTTGTCCTCTTTGAATAAAATACATGCTTGTACATAGAAAAAATACTTTCTACAACGCAACTGGTTATAGGTGCATACTGGAAATATTCTTTTATTTCAGGGTATTTAGCAGTTAGAATTTGAGGCATTGTCTCCATACACAATTGCCGCAATGTTATTAAATCTGAATTTCTATTAAAAACTGCGTCTAACTTTTGCCGAAGTCAATGGAATATCTTGCAAATTATTAATATATATAAAGCGCTTATAGGCCTCTCAGGCCCATTGCTTGGTCATGTTATTCCATTTGTTCCTATCCCTTGCCAACAATCTCCAATTCTTTAGTCCCTTCCTTTCTATATTCCACAAAACAGCCTCCCGCTATCTTCGCCTTGGTCTACTCCACCTGCTCTTTCCATCAAGTACCCTTTGTGCTATATCTTTGATTAACCTCTCTTCCCCTGATCTTCGAAGATGGTCGGGCACTGGAGTCGCCGCATTTTTATGAAATGTATTACGAGAGATTCTCCATACAAATTGTAAGTTTCTTCGTTCGTTTGCGTCTAACATCCTACTTCCGTCCTCATGTCTCCGAAAATCCTCCTAAGTATCCTTCTCTCCCAGACCTGCAGCTTATACTGTACTTAGTCATTATCCACAATCCACGGCCATATGTCAGAGTTGGTCTCAATACCGATTTATATAATCCTGTCTTAGTTCTCTTCGAGACCTCTTTTTGATTTAAGTATTCTGTTCAACCCTCCTGCACATATATTACGTTTTGCCAAACTATATCCAAGTCTATCTTCATGATCACGCTACGTTTGTTGTCTATTAAAACTCCTAAATACATACAATTCTCTACCTCTTCAAAGGTCAACACTTCTCCATCCTTGTTCTGCACCTTGAACGTCTCTCTTAACGCACTCTTCACACCACACCGCCTTTAATCTCCATATATCTGCATTTCGTTCTATTTATCTGAAGGCCTATATTGCTTGCTGCTTGTATAAACGACTGCGTCTTGGACTGCACCTTTTTTTTCATGTATGTTAAAAATATTTAATCCATACAAAAATTTTAGGCGTTTGCGTTATTAGGATTCGGATATAAATATACAATTAAGTACGTAAAACATATAATTTTAAATCGAATACGTGGCCAATTGATAACTATCAAACAAATACAAACATATTGTTAGGGCCGAGACTCCCAGCGCCATCTGTTGGTAACACTCGGAACTAGTACAGGTTCCGAGTGTTACCAACGGATGGCGCTGGTAGTCTCCCGCGCGCTCCACAGCCCGCGCTAAAGGTCCAGAAGTTTCGAGACGTTTCGTTACGCTTCGAGATTATTCTCGCTAGAATGCGCTGGCCTATAAATAGGGCGGTCGCCCGCGGCCACGGCAGTTGAGTGCAAAACCGCGAAGCAAGTGGTCGTGTCGTCTGCTGTTTAGTTGTTTGAAGAGCGCGAATCACTTGTTTTACGTATTTATTTGAGTTGTTTGTTATAATTGAAAATGGATAAATTCCTGAAAACATCATCAGAACCATCAACGTCTAAGTCTAGCGGCAGTAGTGGAATAAAGAGAAAACGTCTTCATGACGACAATTATTTGAAATTTGGGTTTACTGTGATTGAGAATAAACCGCAGTGCGTAATTTGCTTTGAAACTTTGTCAAAAGAAACCATGAAGCCATCGAAGTTGGTACGCCACCTAAACAGAAAACATCCTAATGAGAAAAATAAACCCGTGGAATTTTTTGAGCGAAAATTAAAAGCTCTTGAACATAAAAACACTGCTATAGGACAAATGTCCAACCTAAATGAGAAAGCGTTGCTCGCTAGTTATCGAGTAGCTTTTCGTGTGGCTAAAGCAGGAAAACCTCACAGTATTGCCGAAAATTTGATTTCACCACCGGCTTTAGATATAGCAGAGATTATGTTTGGCAAGCAAGAGGTCGAAAAGCTCAAAAGTATACCCCTCTCTGACAATACCATTCAACGCAGGATAAGCAATATGGCGACTGACGTTCGTGATCAAGTCATAGAAAAAATTAACAAAAGTTCTTTTGTGTCCTTGCAATTTGATGAATCAACGGATATTGCGGGTTGTGCGCAGTTTGTAGCTTTTGTGTGTTTTGAATCCAATGAAATATTAATGGAAGAAATACTATTTTGCAAGGCACTACCCAAAAATACTACAGGTCAGTGCTTGCGTGACACGTTCCTTGAAGCTACGCAAGATATGAATATCGATTGGGCACAAAAATGCATTGCTATTTGTAGTGACGGATCAAAAGCCATGACCGGTGCGAAGAGTGGATTTATTGCTAAACTGGAGGAATAGATGCCAAACGCTTGTTGGATGCATTGCTTTCTCCATCGCCAAGCTCTTGCAGCCAAAACTTTGCCACAAGAATACAGTCAAGTTCTAAATATTATTATTAACATTGTAAATTCTATTAAAGGAAAAGCGTTGCAGACTCGATTGTTTCTAATCATTTGTGAAGATATGGGGGCACTACACCGCAATTTGCTTTACCATAAAGAAGTTAGGTGGTTATCAAAAGGCAAAGTACTGACCAGAGTTATGGAACTTCGCGCTGAACTATTAGTATATTTACAACAAGCCAAGTCACATTACTCTGAATTCATTTCTGACCCGGAATTCCTTTTGAAATTGACTTTTCTTTCTGACTTATTTGAGCGTTTAAATAACTTGAATAAAAGTCTTCAAGGGCGGGATGAAAATGTCATTACAGCAAAAGACAAACTCCATGGCTTTATAAAAAAATTGAATTGTGGTCATCATCTATAAATCAAAACAACTTTGATTCATTTTCGTCGACACAGTCTTTCATTGAAGAAGTCGGAAGCGAGATAAACATCAACTCATATATATCTGGTATGAAAATGGTGTTAGATAATTTGAAGAAAGAATTGTGTCATTACTTCTCAGTGCAAGAGATATCGGATAACACTGGGCAAAGATGGATCTTAAATCCGTTTTTAAATGCAGCTATAAATGAGGCAAATTTATCAACTAAGCTCAAAGAGAATCTGCTGGAATTATCTGCCGATGGGATGTTACACTTGAAATTCAAGTCTGAAAATTTGGATAACTTTTGGTTAAAAAGAAAAACAGAATACCCGGAATTAACAACCGAGGCTTTGAAGTGTTTGATTCCATTTTCTACCTCGTACTTGTGCGAGTTGGCATTTTCATCAATGGCCCAAATAAAAAGTAAACTAAGAAATCGCTTAAATTTGGAAAACTATTTAATACTTAAAGTTGCAAAAACGGATCCACGATGGGAGAAATTGATTGAACAAACTCAAGCGCAACCTTCACATTAAAATGAACGAGTACTCGAAGATTTTATTTTTTGTTAATGTGTTTGTATAGATAACATAACTAGTACCTATCATTTTGTTAACTTTTTTTTAATATATCTACCTTTTTAAAATTTATTGATTTTTTTAATGAGTTCTCTCGACCTCTCGCGACCCCCCTACAGAGGCTTCGCGACCCCCAGGGGGTCGCGACCCACAGGCTGAAAAACACTGTATAGACTATTTATATGGTCCATCGTAATTTCGGCCTGATGCCTCCGGTCTCTAGTTATAACTTCAATGTGGTCTTGGGACTTGGACAGCTGAGTTTTCTTTTCAAATCTTGATAGAATGTATCCATTTTTGGATACGTGTAATTTTTTTTCCGTATACAGTAGGTATGTTTTTCTTCATCAGTTTTTGCAACTTCAATTCGCTTTGTTAATTTAGCATTTTTGGCACGTATCAGACTTGGGTTTGCCGAAAGACATATTAAAATTTTCTACAAAGAACATTATAAAGGATTCGTATTTAACTTCAGGATTTAATTTTCAATTTGCATTTAATATCATTTTTGTTGTATTCAATCGAGGCCATAGGTAATATCGTTCAATATTATCTTTCCTACAACAATGATATTTGTATTTCGGAAAGGAAAGAATATGTTCCCTTATTTTTGCTAGTATTTCCTCCGAGATTTTATTCGTTCTTGTAATATTTACCACGGTTATACAAGTGTCTCGTATCGTTATGTTCAAATTTTAAGAGTGTAAAGTAGACTTTATTTCAAGTAACAAAAACGCAAAACTTGTATATCCATTTTTATTTGTTTCAAAGATACAGATTTATGAATGTGATGGTCAGATCATGATAAAAAATGTAATACTAGAGTCAATAAAAACTGATTTTATTTAAAAAAGTTCAATTAATAATATTTCGAAATGTCCACCTCCTTGTTGAATGCAGGCTTGTGCCCGTAAGCCAACAGAAGAAGTACTTATTCGAATTTCATACTTGCTTTGTCGGATTTGCTCGGCAGCCAGGTGAATACGATCAAACAACTCTTTTCTTGTGTTCGAAACTTGCGCGTGGACTAAATTTTTCATGTACCTACCCCCATAAATAAAAGTCAAGGGGATTAAGAACGGGTGATCTGGGTGGCAATGCAACACGACCACACCGACCAATCCATCTTGGATAATTGACATTAACCCAATTTCGGACAGCAATTCCGAAATGTGGTGATGCCTCATCCATGTGAAACCACATGTCTCGTCGAACATTCAGTGGGACATCCTCTAAAAGACCTGCTCTTATTGACGAACTGCCAGTTCGTCAATAAGAAATTGAAGGTAATTGTCCGGACAGGACCAATTAACAACTCATTGATTAGGGTCTCCCAAACGTTAGTAGAAAATTCATGTTGAAATTTAGATGGGCGTACAGCTTTGCGATTTTATGATGACCACCTGTGCAGGTTTCTCAGATTTGTAACACCACTTCTCGTGAACGTAGGTTCGTCTGTCCAGAGGACTGTTCTGCAGAAATTAAAATGAAGCCGTGACTGTCTTAATATGCAGGTAGAATAAACTAGACGAGCATAGTGGTCTACCTCAAACAAACCGTGTCCCCTGCGATAGTGACATGGATATAAGACTTCACGTTTTAAAATTCGTCAAACTGTCGTTCGTGGCACTCGTAGTTCTCTAGCGATTCGACGTACACTGAGAGTTGGATCCCTTGTAACAATAGCTACTGCTTCTTCCTCTAAGCCTGCTGGTAAATTTACTCCTCGGTCGAAAAGATAATCACGCAGTCCGCATTCCCGAAATTGTCTGTGTACTTCCAGAAACGTTCTGTAATGAGGAATGCGCCAATTGGGAAACCGATGTCGGTATTCAATAACTGCTTGATGTGCAGTGCCGTTACAGTAGCCATACACAAAATGCAAGTCCGCATACTCTTGAGAAGAAAATCGTTAAGGCATTTTGAATAAAGAAAACGTATCCACTCGCTAGTAAGCTGTGGTATGAACTGAAGCGTAATGTAATCCTTTATTAAAAAATGCCACGTTAACAGTCATCTGAACATTTGTTTATTGTATGATATTTAGGGTTCAGCACTTACGCAATAACTGAGAACCTTTTTTATCATAAATCCATTTCTAGTACTCTTTTTTGTAGATCTTCAAGAAATTACTTTATGCACTACGACACGTGTTTATTTATTTTTGGATAACATTTTATTATGCGACGTTAACAATCACAGGCCTGTTATTGAATCGTATAACTTTTTTTAAATAAAATCAGTTTATATTGACTTTAGGATTACATTTTTTTTCATGATCTGACAATCACATTCATAGATCTGTAACTTTGAGACAAGTAAATATGGATATACAAGTTTTGCGTTTTTGTTACTTGAAATGAAGTCTACTTTACACTCCTAAAATTTGAACATCACGATGCGGGACGGCTTGTGTACAGAAGGTGGCTACATTTTGTTTTAAACGATACACAATCTGCCTTTTGTTACTCCATGAACTGCCATTATTGACTTCTTATACACTATTTGGCTGTTTCTTCCTAATTGAATTTGTAAAAATAAATGGAATACAAAGAACGTCCAATGAGTAAAACCTTATTTTTATTTTTTACCTTGAAAGTGTGTGATATATTTTTGGGTTTATTCTGTACTTCAAAACTTCATCTTTTAACAGTCAACACACTTATATTCCCAGATAAATAAGAGTCTTTCAGATCGTCTAAAGCTTATAAAAACAGACAAACATGTTTTTCTCAGTTCAGGTGTTATGTAATCAAAACACTTCAATTTACAAGCATAAGCATTGTCAATCGCTCGTTCTGGTACGATATTTCCATTAATATTTATATATTGCTTACCAGCGGCCCTCTGTTCTTTTCTTTGATTGCATTTCCATAGTTTTTCCTTTCAAATTCTTTTTCTATCGCATAAAAGTGCAAGATTAGGTTTTTCATTTGCACTTCCCTAACGGCCCTCAGATTCATTAGTAGAGCTGAGGATGTTTGCGGTATAACCATGGTTATATCATGTAACCATAGTAAATTACTATGGTTACATGATATAACCATGGTTATACCGCAAACATCCTCAGCTCTATTCATTAGTGCTTAAGCTTTCGGACAATTTTGAAGTTTGATTCTTAATTAAATTTGTATTTTTTTTTTGATATGGTTAATAACAGAATTAGAAGTGACTGAGTAGTTTTTTGAACATAACTAGAGCATATTTTTTTTTTTATTATTCACATAATAGATTTCACTTTTACATCTAATTAACTCCTGACTACATCAACATAATTTTTTTTTTTTTTACAGAAAGTGTCGGTTAAATTTTAATTAACGTAAAGTAGTATAAATCATTGATTAACACGAAAAGATTTTATAAATAAGAATGAAATAATCAAAGAAAACTTTTAACTCTTATTTACTTGTACGTAATCAGAGAAGTCCAGTACAGCCGCTGTAATAGTTTAAGAAATTTTCCAACTTACAATAAAGAAATAAGGATGCTGTCATTATCACATACTTAACGTAAATTAACTTTCTTTACCTGAACTCGTCTGAATATATTTCTACCATACCTGGAGGCATTTTCCGTTCCTGTCCTAAGTGTCCTACAATACAAGGAATTGCAGGATTACATTTGGATAATTCACAGAAATATTACACAAATTATAATTTTGTAAGCAATTTCTTCAAGTCGACTATTTGAAACTTAATAATGGGGATTGCATTCATTTTAAAACACTAACAATATAAAATCGCGGATAATCGATTTTAAAAGTTTATACTGTTCAATATCTAATACAATTAATTCAGAGATTCTTATACACATAACAGACCGCGCACTCGATCGCAGCGCGTTCATTACGCCAGTCTCCTCCAGATGAAGATGAATGAGATTTCGTTGAAACGTCGAAATATAGATTGTTCTCAGAACCAAATTCACGCGCGGAGCAATATCCGGAAAAACATTTCGATATACAGTGTCATTACTTTAGTTATTAGATTATGCTACTAAAATATATACCAAATGTGTTATTTTGAATTTTAAGAAAAGTGTGAAAAAAATTAATTTAAAAAAATAACTCAAAATTTATTTATTTAAATTAATTTTTTTTGCTGGCCATTCTGACTCAACCGATATGTGTCGTAAATTTATTGTCCGTATATTCTGCGTCACTTGCAGATATGCAGACGTATTTCTTTATATACGGTTTGTTTACAATGAATGGTTTTATACATAAGTAAGTTGTGATTAAACCCTGATAAAGCAATTGAAAAAGTAGTTTAAGTTTGCTTACCTACATAAATGGAAATAAGTACGCTTTATGTTTTGAAATAGGTTATTCCTTGATCAAAACAACTATACATTGACAAATTCAAAACAAGCTAATAGATAAATCGACAATAAGTTTATTAGATAATACATTTATTTTATTTACAAGTACGAAGTGATCATATCATACTAGATTATTACGTAAACACATATTCATTCATAAGTGTTACTTAAATAGTTCATTGTAAATGTTCAAAATTATGTCACTCCGTCGCGATACAAGCATCCACTCGACGAACAATAGATTCTCAAATTGTGTGTTCTCTGTTTTGAATTGGCACTAAATATACAATTTGTTTCCTATGATCCCAAAGATATAAATCGCAAGAAGTCACATCCAGAGCCCTCGGTGACCACCCAACAGATCCATTTCGCCCTATTCAATTGACTTCAAAATTATTGTCCTCGCGCTTAGCAGAAATAACAGAAAGCCATTATTTAAAAGTCGTTCTCGCATACCAATTTGTGTGACATTGACCGAATAAACGAGGCACCTGCGCATTTCTATGAACGAATAAACAAAGGTTTATTTATGAAAGAAAGAATGATTCATTTACGAATAGTTTATTGGACTCTCGATAGAAGCTGGCTATTTCGTGCGGTACCAAAACGGTTTTATTAAATAATTTAAAATAATATATAAAATTACTTAGCGGCCTTTTTAGATAATTTTTTTTATTAAATATTAAATAACATGTTTAATCCAAAATTAAATTATCTGACACTTGTTTAGAATAACAATGTATATATTTACATATGCAGACAATTTTATATATAATTAAAATTTTAAATTCATATTATCGATAATTTTATGTGCGAAATATCTGTCCAATACCTGAGTAGGGTGTGTTCGTGTCATTATTTTGTCTTTTCTTATAATTATTTTATACAGTTGGAAACCTTATACAGGGTGTTTCGGAATTGCACGGCATTATTGTAAGTATGTATTCTCTAGCGCAATATAAGCAAAAAAGTTCATATAAACATATGTCTCAAATTAATTTATTACAAAGGTATTGGAATATAAAAATATTTATTTAACAACACAACATTTAGAATAGTGGCTACCGTTTCATTGGATGCAATATTCAGCATGATGAATCCATGCTTCTCTGGCACTTCATATAGCATGAAGACGATTCTTAATAGTTCCTGCTGGTTCGACGATCCGATTCCTAAGCTCTTCTTGTGTGTTAGTAGACGTAGAATAAGCTCTAGACATCATCTAGCCTCACGAAAAAATCTAACGGCGTTAGAACGCGAGATCGTGGTGGCCATTGAACAGACTCGTTTCGATCTACCCATCATTTACCGTATGTCGAGCTTAAATAATCAGCGGTAATAATCTAGAGCACCGTCATGCATAAACCAAAGCTCCTGGAAATTGGTAAGCGGAATATCTTCTAGAAGCTCATGAAGATTATTTTGCAAAAAATGCAAGTAAGATATTCCTGACAGCCTAGGTGGCAAAAAGAAAAACCCAATGAGATTGTCGCCAAGAAAACATCAGACATTTAATGAAAAGCTGTGTTGGTAATGATAACGGTAATGGTCGTATGAGGGTTTTTCTCGGGCCAAATAGGGGTATCTCGGAAATTAGTAATCCAATTTCTTGTAAAGCAAGATTCATCGGTAACCAGCGGGCAGTTCAGAAAGTTAGGATCTTCTCTGCATTGTGTAATTAACCACTGAGAGAAATTTCTGCGTTTTTTACAATCTTGTGGTAACAAATCTTGCACAGATGTAACGTGAAATGTATACATTTGTTGTTCGCGCAATGTTCGTCATACACTGGGCGAGGAAACGTCGAAACGAAGTGACAATCTTCCTGTGCTAGTGCTGGGAACTGAACAGCATCGAGTATTTCTTCTTCAACGACTTTGTCAACCGGCATTTACTCGTATAGGTTTCAGAGTGCCACTTTCCCTAAGACGTCTTTCAATAGCTTCAAACGTTTTACGATTTGGTATTCTTCCTTTAGGAAATTTTGCATGATATCTTGGAACAGCGGCCACAACATTTCCATTTACGTTAAAAGTTAAAAGCATGTCTGTTTGTTTTGGAAAAGAGAACATATTTGTGGCGTCTCCCAAGATAATTAAATATTGAACTGTCTCACTGTATTCACTCAGACTAAAATGCACAGAACTACTTTCGCAGATAACATTTTGAATTTAATGCAAATGAGAATTAATGAATAGTAGACCTCATTTTTACATGCAAATATCACCTTACGTGATGTGTTAATTACTACAATTCGACAAACTAAGTTTGTGCCAGTATGTAGAATATACGCCGCGACTTCGAGCTTCCTGGTTAGGATAATTAAAAATTCGCGAAAATCCACGTCCATCAATGAAACGTACAGACGCGTTTCGCTCTTATTGAGTAATAAATCTTTAACCTTAAATAAGAGCGAAACGCGTCTGTAGGTTCCGTTTCACAAATTTTTAATTATAGTAACGCAGATGAGTAACTTACATAAACATTGTTTAATACTAATTGACAGAATTATTAATCACCTGTCATACAAATAAACGATAATCAATTCAAAACTTTCATAGCTCCTAATACCACGGCTACTTAATTAACATGTGATTTTTAGATAAATAAACCCTTAACCTTCAATATCTTGGTAATAAATTAATTTGAGACAAATGTTTATATAGACGATTTCGTTTATTTTGCAATATAGAATACATACGTAGAATAGTGTCGTGCAATTCCGAAACACCCTGTATATCAATCGGCTTTCGTAGAATTATTTAAAGTTTTCAAACTATGAATTTAAAATCACTATGACATCAAATCACTTTTATTTACTAATACTCCGATTCGCTGATTTTAGAAAAACACGGATTGCTTAAATCCGGGAAATATGAGCAAATTAAAAGGAACGATTTATTTAGAAAAAAAGAAGCAACTTAAAAATTAATTTAAATGCATTTTAGACCTTCTATGGGTTGAATTGAGGACACCGTCGTTGGTTTGGTACATCATTATCTCTCTTTCTCTCCGTCTCTCTCTCTCTTGGGAGAAGTGCCAGGATGCTTGTCAAGCGTTAAAGTTATACACAAATCAATAACTACTACACGATAAAATATAGATGAATTTCGAAAATATGTGTATAATAAATGTTACATTGGAATATTATTTATTATTAGTAGAGAACGGACACGCTTACCACATGACGCAAAGCCCAGTGCAGTACTGGCGAAAGGCTGTATTTCTAAAATATTTAATTTTATTTATATAATTGGAAAACGAACGGGTGGTGATCTATAAAATTACGAAATACATATTTATTTGTTGAAAAGTTGTATTTATAAAGTTTTTAATTTCATTTATATAATTGGAAAACATACGGGTGGTGATCTATCTATATAAAATTAAGAAATACATATTTATTAAGTAATTTTATTTATATAATTGGAAAACAAACGGGTGGTGATCTATAAAATCACGAAATACATATGTATTTGTTGAAAAGTTGTATTTTTAAAGTTTTTAATTTTATTTCTATAATTGGAACATTTTTATTTGTTCATTTTGTCGTTCAAGTTGAGTAAAGGAGTATTAATATTGACTAGCAATAGTTTCTCAAGGTTTTCTTCTGTCAATTTTGTTCTCTTTGAATTAAGTACATCCTTATAAATAGAAAACGTCCTTTCTACATCGCAACTGGTTATAGGTGCATACTGGAAATATTCTTTTATTTCTTCATATTTAGCCGTTAGATTTTGTGGAATTGTCTCCATACATAATTGCGGCAATGTAATTAAATCTGGATTTCTATTAAGAATTGCTTCAAACTTTTGCCGAAGGCCACATCCGAAGTCACTTGGAATACTTTTCAAATTACTAACAGCCACATCTAATGTGGTTAATCCGTCATTTAATTTGAGATTTCGATTTTCAAAATAAGTGATTAGTTTTGGCAATTTTCCAAAGTGTTCGTGAAGAAAGTACAACTGATTTTTTAAATTTGGGATTTGTGTGAGCTCCTTGCACTCACCAATACTTCTAGCATCCTCCTTTAGCAGTGTTACGAAATGTTTTAGACTATCGAAATTCTCAGCATAATAACTAGTAGCTTCCAGCCATGTTCCCCATCTAGTTATTACTGGAGTGGGAGGCAGTGACAGAGATGGAAATTTTTCCCTGAAGAGAGCTACTCTCAATGGTGCTTTTCTGAAAACTTTTTTAAAAGCTGATACAAGTCTATCAACTTCCGGAAAAGTATCTCTGATATATTCACAGATTCTGTGGAGGGCATGTGCTACACAAGTAATATGCAGCATATTAGGATATGTTTTCTTCAATAGTCCGCCTGTTTTTAACATATACGCAGCACTATCACTGACAAATAAAAGTATTTTTTCTTTGTACGTGGCGTCCGAATGAAGCATTTTTTGCATATTCTCCTTAATGGTTTCAGCAACTGCTTCCGCATCAACTCTATTTTTAACACTTATTGCTATTACATATGAGTTATAGGGAATAGTTGGATGTAGTACACCAGCTACAACATTTACCACACAGCGTCCTAACATATCCACGGTTTCGTCGGCGCTTATCCATATGTATTGATTTAAAAGATGGCTTCTAATGCGTTCTACTGTTCTCGTATAGCACCTAGAAACATAATATTTGCGTAAAGTTGATTCATCAGGAACATTTCGACCAGTATATTTTTTCAGAAATGTCTTCAAAATTGGATTGTTCAATTTAAATAATGGAATATTAGCTGCCATAAAAGTTTCATAGAGTTCTTCGTTAAAATAATCAGATTCCAACGGGTTCAATTTCTTTTCGAGCTTTAACGATCCTACGTGACGTTTTACGGTTGATTTATTGCAATTTTTCAATAACATTCTAGATCCAAATAAACGAAATTAAATAACGAAATTTTATGCACACTTACGTGAAAATAATTGGAAGATGTTGCTTAAATGAAAAGAAAAGGAATGTACGTGCTATTTCTCTTACGAAATACGATAAACTTATTTATTTTATCTACGTACACGACACCACTGAAAACACTATGTTCTCCGAATACAATAGCTGGGTTGTCCATTGTTATCGCTGCGAGACCAGGTGGCCGAGTAAGTCAAACAAATACTTCATTGAATTACGCCGGGATGTACTGAGCGACGTTATACACAATGCCAAATGCCGATTGCGTTTTATGGAAATTGCATCCGTTCTCTAATTATTAGTACCTACCAATATATGTTTATCCACCTAATTTAAAATTGCTTTTTTTATGCAGACAAAATAAAATGTGCATAATACTGCATTGGTATTTAAATCCGAATATTTTCATTTTTCGAAGACATATTCCAATATTGTAGGTAGTTTAATATTATTAGATATTAAAATTCAAGTAAAAATTTATCATATGCTTTTAATAATAATAATTATAACAATAATAATCGCTATTCTCAAATCATATCTAAATTCTAAGAATCTAACAAGACCAATTAACACTTGCGCAATATCCACTTTAATATACTTATTTGGAATAATTAACCACACACAACATACGCACTTATGCAAAAATACAGAAAACTATACTCAAACCCTTGCTTTGAAGGAATAAGTAAGCGGAAAATTGGTAGAAGAAGGAATATGTCATGTGCACGCACTCCATGCAAAACAAATACACAACCTACGATAAAATTTGTATGATGAACACGATAACCTACACATCGCAATAACAAAGACAGACCAAAACTATACATTATCCATACTATACTATACTAGCACTAAAAAACCACGTTCACAATTCATATAACGATTTATTGTACATCCAAATAAACAAAACGATATGGGAAGAGATAAAACTCCATGGAAAATATTGCTGTATTGCTGATACTTACAAATTGCTAAAAAATGGACAACTTTTGACAGAAACTGATGGTATCATCTCTGCAATACAAAATCATGTAATATATAACAAGTGTTCATTTGAAAAGTCAATCTAGTAGCATGTGATTTACTGAGAACATTTTGAAGTATGTCGTAAATTAAAATTTACTACTTAACCTACGAAGTCGTATATTTTGACAGTTTCATACATACAAATAAATAACAAATAATAGGTATTTATTGAAAACTATAACAAATGTTGAAAACGTTGTCCTTCAAGATCAATGCACTTTAAAATCCTCCATTCAAAATTTCTGATGATATTCTGCAACATTACTGGATTGTTATTAATTTCCATGCATTTCTGTCCGATTCTCTGTAGCATATCATTCAAATTAAAAATATGTGTTTGAAATATGTTATTTTCTAGATAAGGCCACAAAAAGAAGTCGCAAGGTGTTAAATCGCATGAACAAATAGAGTCATTAATCTCACGAATGTTAACTTCTCAGACAATGAACTTAGCTTATTAAATAAAGGTCCTAAATATGCACCACACATCCATTGTAACAAACAAAAAGAAATTCTAGCAATAGAAACAGAACTGGCATTTGCAAATAACAATCAAATTAGCAGTATCTTAGGTAAAGACAAAGTTACAAATATTCTGAAAAACAACTCAACATCTCACAATAATCAGACAAACAGACGTGCAATGCAAAGTATTAATCACAAAGTCATAGAAAACAACCTCACGATAACAAAAGCAGATAAAGGAAATTCGTCTGTAATATTAACTAAAGGTGATTATGAACATAAAGTTAAGAAATTTATAGACAACAATACTATCATAGAATTGAAAAAGGACGCCCAATAAACAGTATCAGGCAGAAATTAAAGAATGTGTCAAAAATTGTAATGCAGTAATCTCAAACACAGATAAGTACAAACTTTTCCACAAGAACCCCCTCCCCCTAAATTATACGGTTTAGTAAAAATTCACAAAGAGGAAGCACCCATCAGACCAGTTGTTTCGTTTATTTCTTGCCCTAATAAAAAACCAGCCGAAAAATTAAACATAATAATTAGACAATATACCGAATTTACAGATAGCTCTTCCATAAAAAAACGCAATACAGTTAACAGCTAAATTAAAAGATTGTTGTATACAAAAGACAGAAATCCTGGTATCATTTGATGTTTCCAACATGTTTTCAAAAATACCACATAAGGAATGCTTAAGGTTAATAGAAAACATATTAGTAAAGAAAAATACAAACCCGGTTGTTATATACGAAATCATATCTCTAACGGAGTTACTTTACATTTAACAACAAATTCTACAAAGAAACAGAAGGTCTGGCACTGGGCTCACCTCTAAGTCCTCTATTAGCTGAAATTTTCATGAAGCATATTACAGAAAAAATTCTTTCATCACAACTAGGTAAAAAACATATTAAATTTTGGTATCGGTATGTAGACGACATCCTAGCTTGTTTTAAGGGTACTCACAGACAACTACAAACATTTTTGAACTACATAAATTCAATCCATTCTAATATCAATTTTACAGTAGAAATAGAAGAGAATAACAGTATTAACTTCCTGGATTTAAAATTAAACAAATTAGATCAGAGTTTAAAATTTGATATATATCGGAAACCTAGTTTCATTGATTGCATTATTCCCAAAGATTCGCTACACCCTAAGACACACAAACATTAATTTTAATTCTATGATACATAGAGCATTAAATATTCCTTTATCTAATGAATCTTTTGTTCGTGAAATCAATACTATAAAACAAATAGCGGTAAACAATAGTTATAAAAGTAGCGCAATTGACAGTATACTAAAGAACAAAGAGTTACTAGTGGCCCTTAGTTTAGTATATCCTAAAGATAGTGCTAATTTGAAACAATTTGTCTCGTTAACTTACTTCGGTAAAATAAGCGAACAAATTGGAAATATAATTTCAAAAAATAATAGTAATGTTAGTATAGCTTACAAACCATATGCAAAAACAAGTAATTTCATTTTTTACGCAAAACCAAAAACAGATATCAATAATAAATCAGGAGTGTACAAATTACATTGTAACGATTGTAAAGGTGTATATATAGGTCAGACTGGTCGAAGTTTTATTATACGGATAAAAGAACACATGAGGTCATGTAAACTAAAGAAGACAGATTCTACATTCGCAAACCATCTTATTACAGAAAGGCATACATTTGGTCATCATAAAATATTGCATTTGGCCGAGAAGGGTCGTAAATTAAATCTTTTAGAGTCACTTGAAATTTATAAAAGCCGAAGTAACACAATAGATATTGTTCTTAACGACCAGTTAGATCTTATATATATACACCTCTTTTAAAATGTTGTATATAATAGTTACGTATGTCGTAGTAATTTTAAAATAACATAATAAACCACCCCCCATATATTTTTGTGCCATTTATAAGATCTATGTAGGCCTGTAACTGTTGCAGTTCGATAATGACATTGTATGTCGAAACCGCGGTCACTATTACATGTGAATAAAGTGGTAAAACAAAGTTATTGTTTTATTTTATTTTTATTATTTTCAAAATAATAACAGTAATATTAATAGTTAATAATAATAATAGTAATAATATGTCATGTTTGAGCATGCTTTAGCTTTTATTAAAGTCATCGAATTCAGATCGAAGATGAGAACAGAACTGCAACTGCATTTAAGCGTGAGTCGTGCCATAAATCAACAGACGGATTGAACTTGTTTGTAAGTCAATCGTTTTAAAATCAGGTCTGGATTCAAGACAATTTCTGAAGATCTTACTAGACACATAGATAGATTCTGTTATTTTGTCTTTCACTTCGTGGAAGCGAGTGCGCAATAATTCACAATCATATATATTGGTAGCTGTTGAATAAATCTAATGTCCCCGGAGGAGAATATATTATTGTGTAGAAAATTCAAAATAGGATTAAAGTTTCTCGCTGCTTTGAATTGGTCTAGACAGTTAAAAAAGGAAGTAAAATAAAGGAATGAAACAAAATTTATTCATCGAAGTAATTGCATTTTACTTCAATTCAAATTAATGAAGCCAAGCACCTTGAAAAAATCATTTCTTTGAAATACTATTTTCTCAACAAAAAGAAAGTTTTAACACATCTCAATATCAACAATGATTTATTTTTATTTCAATTTGTGTGTGTTGGCTCTAACAGTAGTGAAAAAGCACTTGTAGTAGTTCAGGAAAAACTGCAAAAAAAAATTAACAGCAAGAAGTTTGATTATTTAGATAACAATAATTCTATATATTCTATTCTAATCATGATTCTTTGTTAGTGAACTGTAGCGAATGAATTCAAGACAAGAGAAGCTGAAAACATAGTATTAATCTAACAGAATAATTTGAAACAAATTTGAGTGAGTAAAAATCTCACTTATTTTGTATAATACAAAAGTATTTTTAATTATATAACATATTATTAAAAATCCGGTGTGAAAGACATAAATACAAGTTCAATATAAATATTTTTGTGAACGTATTTCTTTCCAGAAACGTAGATATGTATTACATTTTTCTACAGATTCCTCAGTACGCCCCTGCTGGTGAAGGATAGCCTCACAAAAAGAACGACTTCGCTATCTCGCAGAAATTATTAAGACCGAGTGTAGACATAATTCAGCGCTGCATATTAGCAAACGGCTGAAGCTCTCGCTCTGTCTACATAACAAATGCAGAACTAACGAAATGTTTCCGAAGATGGCACTGCCGTATCTCTAGAAACAACTTCCGCCATCTTTGGAAACGTTTCCTCAGTTCTGCATTTATTGTGTATACAGAGCGAGTGTTTCGGTCGTTTGCTAATATGCAGCGCTAAATGTACTTATACGCGCGGTCTAAATAATTTCTGTGAGAAAGCGAAGTCGTTGGTTTTGTAAAGGTATCCTTCTACAGCAGGGGCGTAGGGGAAATGTGGGTATAGTGCCCACGCGGAGTAAAGGGACCACGAGTAATTTTTTCTATTCTATTAGCGCCATCTATACGGTAAAGTGCTGAACTATTGCATGAGTAATTACCGTCAACTATACAAGAAAACAGAAACTATAACGTGTACACATCAGGTGATATCTGCATAATGCTTTTGAACGTGCCTAATTTAGTGTTGAAGCTGAGTTCAATTAGCTGTGCAACGCCGTTAATAAATGTAAGAGTGCTAAGTTTTTGCAAAACAAAACCTACGGCATAAGGTATATATCCGTGTAATACGAGGTGCATTCAAGTTCTAAGGCCTCCGATTTTTTTTCTCCAGACTGGAAAGACATAGAAGCATGTGCATTGTGTTAAAATGAGCGTGCGTTTGTTGTCAATACGTCACAGAGATGGCAGCACTATATGGCAAATGGAATTGTAGCGGCAGCGTCGAGAATGAGAACTGTTTTAGATACTTAAAATGGCTACGTTTTCCTTACTTGAACAGCGTGCAATCATTCGTTTTCTGAATTTGCGTGGTGTGACACCAATTGAAATTCATCGACAGTTAAAGGAGGCATGTGGTGATAGAGTTATGGATGTGTCGAAAGTGCGTTCGTGGGTGCGACAGTTTAATGAACGCAGAACATCGTGTGACAACAAACCGAAACAACCTCGGGCTCGCACAAGCCGGTCTGACGACATGATCGAGAAAGTGGAGAGACTTGTTTTGGGGGATCGCCGTATGACAGTTGAACAGATCGCCTCCAGTGTTAGCATTTTCGTGGATTCTGTGTACACAATCCTGCATGACGACCTGAAAATGCGAAAAGTGTCCTCCAGGTGGGTGCCACGAATGCTGACGGACGACCACAAGGCTGCTCGTGTGGCATGTTGCCAAGCAATGTTGACGAGCAACCAAGCCATGAATGGGACTTTCTTTTCGTCGATTGTGACAATGGATGAGACGTGGATGCCATTTGTCAATTCAGAAAGAAAGCGCCAGTCAGGTCAATGGAAGCATGCAGATTCACCGCCATCAAAAAAATTTCGGGTAACCGCCAGTGCTGAAAAAATGATGGTGTTCATGTTCTGGGACAGTGAGGGCGTAATCCTTACCCATTGTGTTCCAAAGGGCACTACGGTGACAGGTGCATCCTACGAAAATGTTTTGAAAAACAAGTTCCTTCCTGCACTGCAACAAAAACGTCCGGGAAAGGCTGCGCGTGTGCTGTTTCACCAAGACAATGCACCCGCACATCGGGCTAACGTTACGCAACAGTTTCTTCGTGAAAACAACTTTCAAGTGATTTCTCATGCTCCCTACTCACCTGACCTGGCTCCTAGTGACTTTTGGCTGTTTCCAACAATGAAAGACGCTGTCCGTGGCCGCACATTCACCAGCCGTGCTGCTATTGCTTCAGCGATTTTCCAGTGGTCGAAACAGACTCCCAAAGAAGCCTTCGCCGCGGCCATGCAATCATCGCGTCGACGTTGTGAAAAATGTGTACGTCTGCAGGGAGATTACGTCGAGAAGTAACACCAGTTTCATAGTTTTCGGGTGAGTAGTTAGTTAGAAAAAAAATCGGAGGCCTTAGAACTTGAATGCACTTCGTAGAATTAATAAATATACGAAGTACGTTTTGTAGGTTATGACATTTCTCATGAGTTGCAAAATGGGTTAAAGTGGCCACCAAGTGTCCACTATAAACCGTGCAAACATTGGAGTGGTCACTTTAACCCCTCGATTTTCTATTGCTTGTAAACTTGAAAATTTACTTGCAAGAAATTCTAAGGAAATATATTAGAACGTTACAACAGGTATCATGGGATCCTAAGGATATGACACACATTTGCCACATATGCCACATATGCCACATATGCCACACATATGCCATTCCAAACAGCCAGTAAAACTTACAATGTTCCGTGAAATACTCTCAAAAGAAAATATCTAGATAAAAATAGAGATGCTGAAGGGAATAAAATCTTAGGCTTTTTTCGCCCAGTTTTTACTTTTGAAGAAGAAGTATTAATAGTTCAACATATTCAACAACTGGAAACTCGATTTTATGGTCTCACTAAAAAAGACGTTAGATCACTTGCATATCAGATAGCTGAGAAAAACGGCTTGAGGCATAGTTTCAACACAGAAACCAAGCTTCCTGAGGAAGACTGGTTAAAGAGATTTCGTGACAGACATCCGGAAGTTAGTCTTCGTACACCTGAAACCACTAGTGCAGCAAGCTAGAGCCTTCAATAAGCCTAGCGTGATAGGTTTTTTGCTCTTTTAGATGAATGCATTAGTCGATTCCCATACAGACCTACGAGGGCTTTAATGTAGATGAGACGGGACGTACAACTGTGGACATACAACTGTGCAATCTAAATCTATTTTCTATTGTGAATTGTATGTTGGGGTTTAATGAGTTTAGGAGTTTTAAGAATTCTGTTAGTTGAAAAAGAAGCAGATAACAAATTAAATTTTTTAGACGTTACTATATACAAAAACAATAATAATCAATCATATAACATTTACAAAAAACCAACATTTGCAGATAATATAATACACGCGAACGCAAAACAGTTGAGTAAAATAAAAATGTCAACATTCTATAGTTACACGGGCTGATTCATTTTCGGCCGTGATGGCCGAATGGTGAGCATGGGGATCTCGCTTATTATTGGAGATAGAGTTTAGGGTTAAATTTGGCAAAGTTGTTAAATTTTGTGTTTGTTCTAAATCCGTAAAGAAAATAGACCTGTGACAAATGATCTTCGTTATTTAAAAAAAAAAACGCGAAAACTCCATTTTCTTCTTTTACATGTAGCACCGACATTTGGCCTTGTAGAGAAAAAATAAAAACACATCCTTGTAGCCATTTCTAAACCTCTATCCAGTGGTGTACTCTAAATTTTTATACGACGTTTTGTTTCTTTCTGGCCATCATCAACTATCTAATTTCTTATAGGCGCCATATTGGATTTAGACATCCTCAGAAAGAGTTTTGTTTTCTGATTTCAACCATCTACCACATGCTGACTAAAGTTTTTGACATCAAGTTTTATTTGAAAGAATAAATTATAAGATTAACTAAGGTAGCCATGGAATTTCAATCT
Organism: Melolontha melolontha; assembly: GCA_935421215.2. Taxonomy (NCBI): domain Eukaryota; kingdom Metazoa; phylum Arthropoda; class Insecta; order Coleoptera; family Scarabaeidae; genus Melolontha; species Melolontha melolontha. Next base: position 16,719,593 of record OW285237.1, on the reverse strand, counting down.
GTCAAACATTTCATTTATTGTTTATTAATAATACAAAAATGTCATACACTAACGAAGAGAAACGAGATATGATACGTATTTTTTATTCTTCGAACCGAAATTCAACAGTAGCGAGTACAAGATATCTACAATTATATCCAGAACGATAACAGCCTCATCGTACCATTTTTCTAGATCTCGACAGAAATTTGGTCGAGAATGGATCGTTTAATAAGCCGCGTAATGGTCAAGACAACAGGAATTTAAATGAAAATCGAAAAGATATTTTACAAATGATAAATTAAAAGCGTGCTTTCAAATTTCATGTTAATCTTGTATTTTTATAGATAAATAATAATCCATCAGTTTCTACACGCGAAGTAGCGTCAGAATTAAATTTGTGCCAGTCCAGAGTTTGGAAAACTTTACATAAACGTAGGTTTAAACCACACAGGATCCATGTTAGTCACTTTTAACTGCCTAGAGATAATTTGAGAAGGCTAGAATATTGTAATTGGTTAATGGGAAGGATAGAAAATGACGAAAATTTTTTAAGCAAAATCATATGGTCAGATGAAACAAAATTTACAAATTCTGGAATGTTCAACAGAAATACGGAGCACTATTGGGCAGTACAAAATCCCCGACAAAACAGGGCTAGAAGACCACAACATCGTTTTGGATTAAACGTTTGGATGGGTATTTTGGCAAATCGTCTCTTAGAACCAGTTATGTATGAAGGACATTTAAATGGAGAAACATATTTAAACATTTTACGTACATACGTATCTGACTATCTTGACGACAATATCCCATTAAATCAATTACAATATTTATGGTGGCAACAAGATGGCGCACCAGCATACAATGCAGTTGTCGTTAGAAATTTCTTAAATCAAGAGTTTGCAAACCGTTGGATTGGAAATAGGGGAGTTGTTGAATGGCCTGCGAGATCACCTGATTTAAGTCCGCTAGATTTTTTTTTATGGGGATATGTTAAAAATAATATTTATAAATTAGATGCGCCACAAAACATTGAAGAATTACGAGACAGACTTCAGAATGCCTTCGATGCAGTTCATAGAAGAACTATACAAAGGGCAGTACAAAATGCCAGAAGGCGTGCCCAATTGTGCATTACCGAAGATGGCCAGATAATTGAACATTTACTGTAATTGTTTATTGTTTACTTTTCTATGTATTTTTATTAATGTTTTTGTTATCTTGTACTCGCTACTGTTGAATTTCGTTTCGAAGAATAAAAAATACTTATCATATCTCGCTTCTCTTCGTTAGTGTATGACGTTTTTGTATTATTAATGAACAATAAATGAAATGTTTGACATATTGAAATTCCAAAGCCACCTTATTTAATCTTATAATTTATTCTTTCAAATAAAACCTAATGTCAAAAACTATAGTCAGCATGTGGTACATGGTTGAAATCAGAAAAAAAACTCTTTCTGAAGATGTCTAAATCCAATATGGCGCCTATAAGAAATTAGATAGTTGATGATGGCCAGAAAGAAACCAAACGTCGTATAAAAATTTAGAGTACACCACTGGATAGAAGTTTAGAAATGGCCACAAGGATGTGTTTTTATTTTTTCTCTACAAGGCCAAATGTCGGTGCTACAGGTAAAAGAAGAAAATGGGGTTTTCGCGTTTTTTTTTTTAAATTACGAAGGTCATTTGTCACAAGTCTACTTTCTTTACGGATTTATAACAAACACAAAATTTAACAACTTTGCCAAATTTAAACCTATACTCTATCTCCAATAATAAGAGAGATCCCCATGATGAGGGCCGAAAATGAATCAGCCTGTATACATAGAGCAATCCACATACCTTTAAATACGGATGCCTTTAACGAATAAATAATCTATATTAAAAAAATTGCAGAAAATAACGGATATAAGCCCAATATGATAGATAAAATGATAAAACTAAAAGAACAAAAGAATATTCAGAAAGAATCTTATACCCGGAAACAAAAGAATTAAATAAAACCATTAGGTACTATATTAAATAACAACAAAGATAAAACAGGTAAACTAGAAAAATCTGGAGTATATAACATTAAATGACAAGACTGTGAAGCTATATATATATATATATATATATATATATATATATATATATATATATATATATATATATATAGATGCAATTACATACATTCCAATTTGATATTTGTAAATATTTCATATAAAAGCCGAAAAACTCCAATAATTTATCAAATGTTATATATATATATATATATATATATATATCGGTCAAAGTGGAAGATTAATTAAAAAACTTATATCAGAACATGTAAGAGACGCGAAATATAGCATTTAAAATACAGGTTTGCCCAATATAAATAGCTACAACTTAGTACATAATGCAATAAAAAGTAAAAGATTAGATTTATTAGAAATTCTAGAAATTAAAAAATCCCAGAAACAAAATGTAGTAGTCACTAATACACAGCTAGAATTTATAAACACCCCCATCACAGACACCACTATAAACATCATCTAACCACCACCTCATCACAATACTAGGTATATAAGTTACACTGTTACGTAAATTAAGTTAATTGTAAGAAACTCTTTGAGAATAGCATAACAGCCGAAACATATATGTTAGAAAAATATAATAAAATTTGTGAAATATAGCCATGTGTGTTATTCCTAATAAATACACCAATAACTCCTAAAATGTTTCACCAACATCAATACTTTTCTGATTCTTATATTGTAGGGTCATCATTTTCAATTTTATATTTGTAATTTATATATTCTTTCCTGTTTTATAATTCTTTTTGTTAGGGAAACTCGGATGTGCTGAAGGGCATTTGAATAATATGGTGGCATGTATTAATGATGTAGTCTTAATGAAAAACTGGTAGATGAGGAAGTAAAATCGTTTCTCCGTTGTTATCTCTGTTGGATTTAATGTACATTACCACGCCTATTTGTTCTTCAATTAATGTTGCAACGGATATAACGAATATAGATACACAATTTTTATATTATTCTCTGGGGAAAACTAGAAAGTACATTTTAACAGTGTTCAATATATTTACAGTAAGTTATAAATGTATACGATTAAAAGATTAGTTTGATACTTTATGCAAACAATCCGCTAAATGTATTTTAACGGATAATTGATTCGTTTACGTTTTATATATTCAACTAAATCTGATTTGATTGGATTTCTGTCGTATACTGTTCAGCCATGGAAATAATTAACTGAATTAAATTTTAAAATGTATTAGGCTTTTTCCAACGTTCAATTTTTAACGAAATCAATTATCGTTCACAATTATAAACAATAGAGAAACATGTGAATGGCAATGGGAAATAAATGAATTTTGATTAAAATGTATATAACTTAGTTTTATTTCAGCACTGTTTGACCAATTTTTCTTTGTGTACTTTGTAATAACACTTACAAACTACAATGATATTAAATACTTTTTTCTATTTTGCGTTCGAAATGAACTTATTATGAAACCCAAAACAGTATCGAAATGAGCTTCATTTCGATACGCTTTATTTCATTTTTCAATGTTGGCGTTGTTCGAACACAGAAATAAATATCATTGCTGTCATTTGATTTTAATAATTTAAGTACATTTGACAGGTATGATATATGTTCGTACTCTACACAAACAACGTATATTGTATACAATTGACAACAAGATATATTAGTTTCTAAGTCACTCATGTTTATATTTTTAAATCAAATATCAAGTAATGTTAACGAAAACTAATAAATTAGTATATTAAAAAACAAGTTTCATAAGGCACCATTTTGCCGCACGAGATCAGTTTAGAAAACGAGCCGCGATAGCGGCGAGTTTTCTAAAGAGCGAGTGCGGCAAAAGGCCATATGAAACGAGTTTTTTATACTATTTTTTCTATTTTGCGTTTTTTACATTAATAAATTGCTTAAACTGTAATTATTTAATTTGAAAGTTCAGAGTTTAATTTTTATATAAAGCATGCAGTTGGTCACATTGATACTTGACATTTTCAAATTTAAATCTTGCTATCCGCGAAGTATATTATATTACATATTATTTACTAATTTTCGTTAACATTACTTGATACTTCATTTAGAAATATAAACATGAGTGACATAGAAACATATATATGTTGTTAAATTCTTAAAATCAAATGACAGCAATGATATTTATTTCTGTATTCGAACAACACCAACATTGAAAAATGGAAAAAAGCGTATCGAAATGAAGCTCATTTCGATACTGTTTTGGGTTTCATAATGAGTTCATTTCGAACGCAAAATAGAAAAAATATGTAATATAATATACTTCGCGGATAGCAATATTTAAATTTGACAATGTCAAGTATCAATGTGACCAACTGTATGCTTTATATAGAAATTAAACTCTGAACTTCCAAATAAAATAATTCCAATTTATTAATGTAAAAAATGCAAAATAGAAAAAATAGTATAAAAAACTCGTTTCATAAGGACTTTGGTGTCTTATGAAACTTGTTTTTTCTATTTCGCACACACAATGATCTCATTTTGATACGCATTCGCGGCTCGAAATGAACCTTATTTCGAGACGCAACCTTTCATTATTCAGTGTTGGTTTCCTGTCCAATTTGGAATAATATTTGACACGCTGCTTAATATAGGTTATGTACCTACCAGAATTCAAAAGATAATGCATGAATGTAGAATAACGACTATTTATTATTATAGTTTAGTACTTAAACAAGGTAATAATGAAGCACAAAACTCAATATAAAAATATAATTATGTTAATGTATTTTATTTTATATTGTAATTAGTATAAACATGTACATTAACTTGCGATGAATCATAAGCATTTATACTAATGCCAGGTAGGTTGGAAACTAACGTTTTCCTTGTAGTATTAGTTTCAACAATAACTTTAGATTTTTTATTTGAAGATTGTGGCTGTGAAACGCTTGAACACCCACCTGATGTATTTTGTTCAGACGAGAACATTTGAGCAACCTCAATTTTTCTTTTCATGGATGTATCAATATAACCCTCAGCTATAGCTGACGATTTCCATCATCCATGTTGCTTAATTGTAATCAAATCACCACCCTTATTTGCTATATGAGACGCACTGGAACGTCTAAAATAGTGTCCACTAAATAATTCAGGATTTGGTAATTTAAGAAAGACCGCAATAAGTTTAGGCATCTTGCCTATTGTATGAATTCCAATTGGAACTGATATACAATATCCATTGCGATAGGTAAGAAAGAAACGTTCAATGGTTGTGTTTTTTGGTCTTAAACTTATATATTTTTTTATTAAATCAATCCATTTAGGGGTTGTGATTGCAAAACTTCTAGGTAAATAATTTTTTGTTTTAGGTATCGAAAAAACAATGAAATCATCCTTATATTCAATATCATTGATTGACATATTTACTAATTCATCTCGTCTACAAGCTCCAGCATAACCTATTTATAATGCAACCTAAAATGAAAATGCTATACAAATTGTGTTTTAATAGAGAAACCTTTATTGCAAGGTACAATTTATCATCAGCATTTTCTATAAAATGATCAATTTGCTCCATATCTAATATTTTAGGTTTCATTGGCTGATATCCTTGTCCACAACGTTTTAAGAATGCTTGTAGTTTAGAATATTTTGATATATCTAAGTTCTTATAGATATTTAAACAAGAACGCAACATAGAATATAATGCCCATAGTGTCGAGGGCTTTTTTATTTCACTTTGTAGCTTAAAATATGCCAATAAAACATTTTCTGATAGTATGTGAACTTCATTTTCAATACACCAAGATTCAAATTGCTGATAATTTTTTTCATATACTACACGAGATTTTTCTGGCAATAAATTTCCAGATGTATTTTCTGCTATTTCACGGAGATTCGGTGGTGTCCCGCTTAGGTAATTAGAATTATCGATCATTTCTTTATAGTTTCTGTTTGAATTATAATAATAATAAATTTTAAATGACATTCGCTATTTAAAAATAGGGAATGTCAGTTTGACCAACGTTTACATTTCAAAAAAGTAAATGTCACTTATTTTATACAAATTGCATACTATGAAAAATACAAATTTTAAAAGTTATGGAAATGCGAAATAGAAAAAATAGTATAGAAAACTCATTTCATAAGACGTTTTGTTCTCCTCGACTCGAATTTGGCCTCGTACAACAAAACATCGTCTTATGACACTAGTTCTCTAATATACTATTTTAATATACTATTTTCTATTCCGGTGTCGGAAAGTGCTAATTACGATACCCCGTTGCTTAGTTACACAGTATCGTAATGTATTACTTTACCGCACTCTATTTTTTGTTATCGAAGTTGGTCACAAGTGTAATAAGTAACTAAATCATAGAACTAAATCGTTTTAAAAGTTAGATATGGTTGGATATGAACGTTTGATAGTGATAAAAATGTAAATAAAAATTATGAGAGAATAGTAGAGACATTTGCTAAAACTTTATTAGTACTAATTATACATAACAAAAGGCGTTCGACAGATTCTTGCTAAAGGAGTGTATGTATCTATAAATTCGTTGACAAAGCTAGACGCTATAAATACTTCTATTGAGATTACTTATCATTGTGAATACTACAATTGTTATATACTTTTACTGTAACACTAGAAGATTCGTGGGCATTAATAGATATTCCAGGCAGATTCTGAGAACACACTATATTTTGTTTGATTCCCTGCTGATTCACATTAACTAATAAATCACTGTCCGTTGAATTAGAAGTTGATGGATTCTCTGTGATTTAGTAGACGTATTAGGTGCAGTGTTAGATAGTATTTCAGCAACGTCTATTTTTTTCTTGATGAAATTATCAATGTAACCTTCAGCCACAGTGGAAGATTTCCATCCTCCATGGCGCTTAATTGTAATTAAATCTCCTCTACCATTAGCCAAATGTGTTACACTGGATCGTCTAAAGCATGTCCAGTGAAGAGTTCAGGATTAGGTAATTTCAAGTAAGTAGCGATACTTTTTGGTACTTCCTATTGTATTAATACCTATTGGAATATTTACAGATAAGCCATTTATACCGCGATATCATAAAGTTTCTGGGTCCAAGATGGCATTGAAATAGAAAATCCATATTATCATACTGGTAACTTAACCTTAATTTTTGAAAATTATTTTGATAGTGTCATCAATAAATATGTCATTTGATTTAATAAAGATGCAATAAAACAACAAGCTCAGCTTGTATTCAAAATTTTATTAATAAAAAAAGGCAAAATTAAAGCAAATGTTGAAATTGTTGTACGTTATTTTCAATTCCCAATGTGACACGCCTTTTTATGCTGTTAAAGGCATTTTGCAGCATTGCGGGCGTTATTAATGCACATTCGTCAATAATTCTTTGTTGCATATCTTGCAAATTAACAACAGGAGTTTTAAATATTCTATTCCTTAGGTGAGGAAACACGAAAAAGTCCATAATTGTCAAACAAGGTGATCGTGGTGGAAACTCAACTTCCGTATGTAAACTTATGATCCGATCGTCAAGAAACTCACGAAGAAAAGCAATATTTTCTCGTGTTGTGTGTGCCGTTGCACCATCTTGTTGAAAGTATCCATATTGCAATTCAACATAATGCAACTGTTCAATAAATTCATTCAGAATGTTTCTATACCTCTCAGCATTAATTGTGAAATTAAAAAATAGGGCCAACAACTCTGCGGCGAGAAACTGCTAGCCAAACACCAAGTTTCGCATTATGGAGCAACGATTCAATAAAAAATATGAGGATATTCACCAATCAACATTCGAGTATTTTGGGAATTGACATACCCCGAAAGATGAAACCATGCTTCATCAGACAAAAATGACAAATTTAACAGGTCATCATCTTCTATTAAGTTATTTGCAAACCACTGGCAGTACGCACGACGTCTAGGGTAGTCTACCGGCAAAACAGCCTGATGTGATTGCATCTTATACGGATGCATGTGTAAGTTTTTCTTTACAATTTTCCGACATGTTCCATAATAAAGTCCAATCTCTTGAGAAAGGCGTTTCAAAGGTTTTGTGGGTTCATTTACCATACGTTGACGAACATCATTTATAACTTGTTCCGAACGAACAGTTGGTCTACCAGTACGTGATTTATGACCCACAGAACCAGTCTCACGAAACACACACACACACAATTGGAAAGGCAATTATAAAAATCTTTGGGAATTACAGCTAACTCTGGAAAGTGCTCTAAAATCATCCAAACATGCACGTTGACTGTACACCCAAATTCCATCAATTCGCACTCCACTCCGAAAATAGGCTTCAATCATGTACGCCTTTTGCACTATATTGTAAACCATATTTGAATTTACTCGAATGTGCTATGTTTCAAACTCGACGTTCAAACTTGCTTTCAGCAATTCTAACACATTAATGGATGACAGATAATGTCACTGTCAAAATAGTTTGCAAAACAGAGTTATAGTTCCTGACTTAAGTTCAGACATACAATTTATATTACAAAGCCATCTTCGTCCTAGAAACTTTATGATATCACGGTATATTGCAGGAAAAAACGCCTATGTGTAACATGACTGGGATGAAGATGACTAATGAATCATACTTAACATTTTGGTAGCTTCATTTTTGCAACTATTCTGGTAAATATATATTTTAGGAAATTAAAAATAAAAATTGAAAATAGAAATAGCTTGTAAATTAATAAGCGATAGAAACAAATATTTTTAGGTATATTTCATATTTACGTTCAAAACCTTTTGTTTACATTTTATTTCAAATATATTTAACCACATGATATGTTTTTCCAATATTAATGAAAATGTATATTCTACGATCCCATTTTTAATCACCTTGATGCGATTGTGATTAAAAAGCTTTACATTCCTTTTTCATTAGCGAACCCGCCCGACTAAATTCAATAAACGTAAATATTTGGAATTAAACGAGTTTACATTGTTATTTGTTAATTTAGGAAATCTATAATTAAAAGAATCAGCTGCTAGTGAATACAGAAATGTAAAAAACACCTTTTTTCCATTAACTATATTATTAGTAGAGTGGACCAATTCGGAGCGAAAGCAGAGGCGTATTTTGTATCGGCACCAGTGTCTCTATTTTTATCTTGCGCTATGCACGTGGCGTTGCAAATTTGATTTTGTTAAATGGTTTTTATATATAATTGATTACAATAATACTTATTACCTAGATAGTTCTGATTCAAATGATAACAAAATAATACAAATGTTTTTAAACTTTGATACATAATATAATACAAAATAGAAGATTCATCTTAAACAAAATAATATAAATAATGTTAATACACTACAATGATACACTATAAAGGAAATTTAAATATTTAAACCGTTACATATATTATAATGATTAGGCAACACATGTTATATAAATATTCTATAGGCTTATAATTTACTTTTATTTTTCTTAAAAAAAAAATTAAATAAACAAAATAAAATAAACAAAGGATTAACTATAACAATTAATTCAAAAATAATTTATTACAATTCTTTCCACAAATTATTTTTTATGAGGGACAGAAGGTAAATATAATAAAAATGTTAATAAACTTATATTGAAAACACTAGTTTTAATTTTTTACATTTCTGTTATTGGGATTTCTTAGAAGGTGGAAGTCTATTATATTTGTATTGTTTTCTTAATTTAGAGTGTCAAATCTATAATTAAATTCCAAAAGTATATGACTTTCTTACATTTACCAAAATTATAGAACTATGTAAATTTAGTTAATTTTGTATACTATTGTTAATGTTTGGTAATGTCAAAGGTTATGTGTGAAGGAAAATTTAATTGTAAACCAATAAGTTCATAATATTAATCAAGGATCAAAATTGTAGTATAAATGTCAAATATTTTGGAGAATTATGTATAACTAAAGCGACCAATGAGCTTAAAAAGAGAAAAAACTGTTGGGTTGCCATAGTGAGTTATTGAAACAATTTGAGAGAAGAATTTTTGCACTTGAATGAATTGGATGTGTTTTTGGAAAAAACGAATTTTTTTAAAAAAAAATATAAAAAAAACAAGTATAATTTATATTACCAAGATCTGAACTGTTTTCATCTTATACTCCGCTATCAATTAATGAGCCACAAAAGACGTGTACCAGCTTTAGAAAAATATTGGGAAACATTACAAGGCCTTATATTACCAGAATTGTGACCGTAAATTAGAAAAGCAGAACTTAGAAATTTAGAAATATATATAAACCATTTAACAAAATCAAATTTGCAACGCCACGTGCAATAGCGCAAGACATAAAGAATGAGACACTGGTGCCGATACAAAATAAACCTCTGCTTTCGCTCCGAATTGGTCCACTCTAATTATTAGTGTTTGAAAAACTTTCCATTATTCTAACACATTATTGTGAAACGTAATGGTATTCAATTAAATTTATTTTTCTGGACATATTTCGATAATTTGATTATAAGTCAATTGCTTGGAATATATCCAATTACCATCCTAATTTTGCAAACCGCTTCTAAAACAAGCCATTACAATAAATGTATCTTGCTCGACAGTAAAGACCATTTTGAAAGTAAAAACACGAAATCGTTTGATTTGTTGCTTGTTTGTACTTTCATTTTGTCAAATTTTCGGAAAATTTTAATTTACAAAAAAGTCGTTCCTTTGAGACTGTGGTTAAGTAAAAACTCAAAAAAGGTATAAAGTCCCATGCCACAATTAACAATCGTATCCTAAATACGTATTTCGACAACTAAGTTGTAATCATCAGTAGGTAAAACCACTAATCAAAGTGTTGCACATGGGGCACAGTAAAAGTAATACGAGTATACAGAATCGCACATAATTTTACACGGCGTCCACGTCTACACAGTATTTAGTGTATACGTGGAAGCCGTGTAAAATTGTAAAGTTTTATGGTGCATATTAAATCTGCATTATTTATTTTTTTTATAATATACCAAATTACTATACTAGGTGAGGAATTTACTATGCGTCACTTAATTACTTTAACACTGGAACATCACAGTTATTTTCTGAGACATGAACTTCACACTCGAGTCTCAGAAACCCAAACAAAAACATTTTTATCAAAACAAATAAACTAAAATTCAAACTAACTGCTGTAAATGTAACTCGATGATAATACTTGTAACAAAAAATAACCTTGTTTGGCACTATCAGTCTTAGTTATAATTAGCCAGGTCCTCAGTTTTCTAGATTTTGAGGTTCGCATTCGCAGTACAACTTAGCTCTATGCTCCATGCAATATGGTCTGCGACAAACAGAACATGCAAAACTTGTTTTTCTATCTTTCCTTTTTGCCCAAAAAGAACACCTAGCTTTTTTGTCAAATTTACTTCATTTTGCGAAGGGGTAACTTCAATTTCGAGAATTTCACAAATTCTTTTGCGCCATGGTCTTTGTAAATTAGCAACGGTCAAACGTTCTCGTAAATGTGGTTCAATTAGAACCATTCCTAACTGCTTTACAAAAGTTTTTCGATTATTTTTTCTATGTTCCTTCCATTGCGGATTTGAGAGAGAAAATAAAACCATTGGGTTTATACCAGTAGCATAAAGAATATTGATGAAAATTCGTAGGGGCCAACGTCTGGTTTTCCGCGAAGTAGCGTACGAATGGCAAAGCTGGTCAAACGTATCTGTTCCTTCCTTGGTCTTGTTATATGAATGTATAATATTGGGCTTCCCAGTAACGGCATTTAGGGAAGCATCCGAATGCAATGTTGACAGCAAAAGTACAATTTTGTTTTGTTTAGGAGTGTAAGAAACAAGAGTCTTATTTCTGTCAAAAGCAAATAGCCCACTTCTTTTTTCTTGAGAAAAGCAGGAGGTATTTCTGTCTTGTTTTTCTTTTAGGGTCCCAAGAAGAGTTAATTGATACTGTTCTAGCAATTGTTCAGCCAGCGGAATTGATGTAAACCAATTGTCTACTGTAAGGTTTCGATTAGTTTCGTGTATTGGTTCGGATAATTTTCGAACATAATAAGCCGGTACTGACTCACTGTTTTGCGTTGTTGCTCTTCCAACGTATGGTATTGCTTTGAGGATGTAAAATGTTTTAGAATCGTTCAGCATCATTATTTTAATGCCATACTTATCAGGCTTACTAGCCATGTAGATTCGAAATGGACATTTTCCTCTGTAACCGACGAGCTGCTGTCAATATTGCAGTATTTTATATGGTGTATAGTAGGATTTGCAGTTGTTAACAAAAATGTCCCATAATTCACGAATAGGTGCGAATTTATCAACTAACCATCTTTCAGCTCTAGTTTCTTTAGTATCAAACCTCAGACATGAAGCTATGAATTGAAAACGCTGCTGTGACATTGTTGCACGAAATATTCCATTTCCAAATGTTACCGACCAAAGTTCATCTAAGTTACAGTTTGATACCCGTAATGCACCTGCTAAAAACAACAACTCAATAAAAGCCTTCACTTCTGTGTTATTTATCGGCCGTGTGTAACTCTATTGTCTAATATTATTGTATTTACGAGCAATTTCTTCATTTGTATGTAAGACAATAATATCTAACATTTGTTCGTTGAACAATAAATTCCAAGCTTGTTCAGGAGATTGAACTGTTCTGGCTTCTCCTTTGGGACCAGGTAAATGTAAAACAATGTTTTCTCGTCTTGTACGACCTAGTCTTGGTGGTGCTTGAGTACTCCAACAATGACCATTTTTACCCTGTACTCTTAAAATATTTCTCACTGGTTCGTTTACTACTTCGTCTTCATTTTCGCTTTGTTCACTGTCGGTATCTGAGAGTCGTTCTTCTATATCCTCATCAAAATTTTCTCCTCCTAAAATATTTTCAACGATGTCGTTTTCAGTCTCATTTGCCCATAGATTATCTGCCTCTATCTGTAATTCCACCTCAGTTATCGGACGACAATTTTCTCTACTCGTTGAAGCCACTATACTAAAACAATCAACCATAAGTTGACACAAAATAATTAACATGAACATCACACTTGGGTCTGACGTACCCATGCTACTATTCTATCGAATATCTTACCTCTCTATTTCACTAAAATGCAACAATTGATCCCACACCTCAACTCGGCAAACTGCAAACTGAATTTACATAAATTGGCGACACAAACAAATCACTCATGCGCATGTTACATTATATTAATGACGCTCTGGGTGTCTGAGACCCAACTGTGCAGTTCCAGGGTTAATTAATATTTTTTTATATTCATTTTGTTACAATATACTGAATTACTATACTGGGTGGGTCATTTATTCGTTGTCACTTATTTACTTTAATTAATTTTTTTTCATTGAATTCATTAAAGATTTTGATCAATTACATTGTACATATTATATTTCATTATTACATTGTGACTAGTGAGCCTTAATTAGATTTTTGCACCATTTTATCATGAGTATTTAATTTACTATAGTGTTGTTCACTTATATGCTTATTGAGTTCCCATAGTTTTGTTGTCTTGTTTTTGGTTCATAAACTATTTCTTGTTATTGTTATATTGCTTTCATGTTTTATTATATAGGTAACAATTTTTCATCTATTTACCTGTGATTTAGTAAACTTACTATCGGACGTGTCTGTGTTCACTGTAATGGAATGGTGCATAAACACTGTGGCGCCTATTATAAAAAAAGAACCTCCCCTAGCTCGTCTCTTAAATGACCGAATATCTCCGAGGCAATCGTGTTATTAGAGTAAGTTAGAAAATCCAGTAGGTTCTACGTTTGTGTAGGAAAGGCGCAGATAACAATATGTTTTCAGACAAGAGACAAAAATTTCAGTTTTTAAACAACATTTGATTATTAAATGTTATAGAAACATGTTGTAAAATAATTTAAAAGAAACCAGTAGAGTTAGTGAATTATCTAGTGTTTAAGTTTAGATATAGATATAATTAAATGGTCTATATTTTTATTTAGTTACCTAATAATAATTGAAGCGTTGAGTGGGTAAAGGTGTTATGTCATAAAAATATAGTTTGAAGAAAAAGCAATTTAAAGTTTTGTTGGAACTTTTATATAAACAGACAAAGGCATACAAAAGTGCACTAAAAATTTAACTTTGAAATAGTTTTTAATATCCAATGATTAATTTTCCTATAAAATGCTATCTGGACAATATTATTTTGATATTTTGTGTACATAACACCTTTATCAAAATTAGTTTTAAAACAAATTGGAGATATTTTCTGATAAAGGTGCCATATAAATACATATTGCTATAGACTTTTCCCGCAAATATTTTGAAAAATTTTATTATTTATGAATGTATTTTTATGTTGAACTGATTTATATGTTTGACTAGTGTAGTTGAAGCACGCCGTTTTGCCTTTCTGTATACGCAGACACTAATGTACTCTGAAGTTAGAAGGTCGTGTTTTTGAAAAGATAAATTCTTTATCTTTTGTAATTAACTTCGTAATTTGATTTAATTGTGTTGGTGTTTGATTTCATTACCGATTTATTTATACGAGTTTGTTGATCTCGTAGTTTATTTGGTGGCTTTCTAACTCAGGTGTATCGAGAAAAAAATTTTTTTTTTTCATTTACGTAAGTAAATTATTTAAAAGATTTATTATAATTTAAATGAGTGTAATAGTGTATTTTCTTATGTATATTTATTTTCGTATTGATATTTAATCTTAGTTGTTTGAAATAAATGACAAAGAAGGTTTTTAAAGTTTCTAGTTAAAAAAATCTGTTAACTGTAAAATTTTATACGTTGTTATATCAAGGGCATTTTTTCATGTGGTTTGCACATGCGTTTAGAGTTTGTTTCGGGCTGTCATATCACGTTGTTTACTTTATTTATTGAGGGAGAAATTGAAAAGCATCTTTGGAATTTATTAGTTAGTATTAGGAAGTTTTTTATTATATGCTACGGTCATTTTCATATAATATTTCTACCTTAATAATATTGTTTATGACGCAATATTAGTCTTTATATTTCATAAAGACATATTTTTTTTTATTGTTGCATTAAAGTTTCATTTCAAATTTATTGTGTTTTTTATTTAATATTACTTCAAGAAGTTTACAAGTAATTTAAAGCAATTTAATTAAAACATTTGTTATAACTCTTTTACTGGCCCTATATAAATTTGTAGGAAAGAAAAACCACGTTTTCCAATTGGAACCCTGAGGGAAAAGCAGTCTCCTCTGGAATATAAACCGACTGTATATCTAAGCTGGACAGATTGGTTGTGAATTGTGAATAAGCAATATTTAAAATCACTATTCATAGCAACATGTAGTATAAAGAAATACATTTAACTAATAAAATACTTTTTTCTATTTTGCGTTCGAAATGAACTCATTATGAAACCCAAAACAGTATCGAAATGAGCTTCATTTCGATACGCTTTTTTTCATTTTTCAATGTTGGCGTTGTTCGAATACAGAAATAAATATCATTGCTGTCATATGATTTTAAGAATTTATGTACATTTGACAGATATGATATATATTCGTATTTTACACAAACAACGTATGTTGTATACAATTGACAACAACATATATATGTTTCTATGTCACTCATGTTTATATTTTTAAATGAAATATCAAGTAATGTTAACGAAAATTAATAAATAATATGAAATATAATATACTTCGCGGATAGCAAGATTTAAATTTGAAAATGTCAAGTATCAATGTGACCAACTGCATGCTTTATATAAAAATTAAACTCTGAACTTTCAAATTAAATAATTCCAATTTAAGCAATTTATTAATGTAAAAAACGCAAAATAGAAAAAATAGTATAAAAAACTCGTTTCATAAGGCCATTTGCCGCACTCGCTCTTTAGAAAACTCGCCGCAAGCGGCTCGTTTTCTAAACTGATCTCGTGCGGCAAAATGGTGCCTTATGAAACTCGTTTTTTAATATACTATAATAGTATATAAGTACATACGTATAAATAAATTCATTTAACTAACAAAACTCTTTAATAATAGTAATCATGTTTTGTTTTCAAATAATATACTAAATTTTCAAAGAGTCTTTCTTTTCTTGCCTTTAGATTCGTTTGTTTGTTTTGGTAAATTTTTTTCGTAAAACCAGCGGTATTCTTCTTTAACAAATTTTAATTGATCTTGCAAATTTTGTATTTTGGCATCTGATAAACTACCTCATTTTTCGTCAATTCTATTCATAGTAACTTTTGTCACAGTCCTGTTTCCAGTTTTGAGTAAGTTAACTTCCATAAAAGGTTCTTCTTCATTTAAAGATTCTTTGTAATGGTAACTTCCGTTAACTCGATCTTGCAAATTTTGTATTTTGGCATCTGATAAACTACCTCATTTTTCGTCAATTCTATTCATAGTAACTTCTGTCACAGTCCTGTTTCCAGTTTTGAGTAAGTTAACTTCCATAAAAGGTTCTTCTTCATTTAAAGATTCTTTGTAATGGTAACTTCCGTTAACTCGAATCCACTTAACATTATCACTAAAGGTAATTTTTTGGTGTATTTTTTTTCTTGTTAGTTAGGTGAAGGTTTGAGCCTAATATATCAGTATTATAAAAATAGTTTTTCATATCTGTAACGACAGTGTTTTTGGACTTGCATTAAGTATTATTTGTCTGTATTGTTCTGGTACGTAAATATTTTCTATTACTCTAATTTTTTGCTCAATTCTCCAGAAATCTCTGTCCGAATCAAGATACGAATGACCTACTTCTGGAAATTTGTGGTCAATTAATTCGAACCATCCTTTTAAAATAAAAAACTGGTATAGCGATATTACTTTGAAATTTTTATTTTGACCAGCACACGAGTTTTGTTGATCTCTCAATAGTTGCGCAAATCTATACAAACAACTAGTATGTAAATGGGATTTAAGTAAAACACTTATACTAATTTCCAGTATATATTACACTTTATTATATATTAATAAATAGATGACATGTTTCGCTACGATGTAGCTTCTTCTGATCTTATATTACTACTGAGTACTACTCAGTAGTAATATAAGATCCGAAGTGTTTTACTTAAATCCCATTTACATATAATGGATTTCCAGCAAGTATCGGCCGATTCAATTAAATTTAAAAAAAAAAAAAACAACTAGTAATTTCAATACTACCACGTCCTGCCAAGTCCTCCGTCCAGTTGAAAAAATAAGCTTGATTTCCAGATGTTGTAATAGTATTAATTCCGAAATTATAGAACCACATTTGCCGGAAGATAAAACGCTTTTGACGTTGTTAATTTTGATAAAGGCATAGTTTGCTGTAGGTCCACAGTTATATAACACGCATTTGAATTTTCTCTTGCAAATTTTCGGTCGCTTTTCTGTTTTTCAAATGCAGATATTTTAATTTATGTTCGTCAGTTTGTTGTCCAGCGTCGCAAGTGGAACAAGTGTCACTTTTAGGGTGTCCAAAACTTAAGTTAAATCTGGTTACAAATATCTTGCGGTAGGAACTTTGTTTACATTTGAATATTTCAGGACTTTGTTCTACTTCGCACTCTTGTAAGTAAAGTTGGTACATGATGTCAATATTCAGTATTTGAGACAAGTACATCTTATATGGCTTGTGGTTTCTAGAATAATGTGATGCCTCCGTTGGAAATTTATTTATGTGTTCAATAATACATTTTACTACACCGCCATGTAGTTTATGCGGTCTGTGAAGGTGGTTCTCGTAAATCAGGCGATGGAGCACACTGTCCACTTTTTAGTTTTTTTTTTAATTACTTAAATTTTTTTTTTGCTAAATTGATAGAGAGAGCAAAGTGCCTCTTTACATACCGATTCAACCTTTTTATTGTAAGTAAATGAAAAGTGTACTGCTTCATTTTTTTAGCATTTGGTCTGTGTCTTCCTATAGGTGAAATTGTAATACTTTTGAATAATAAAGCATTCTTTACGTTCACGTCTAAAGAATAATAATTTTGTAAAATACATTTTCTGTCTTCAAGATTGATTTTTTCGGTACACTTACGGCGGCAGTTTTCTTTACATAATGTACCATGCTTTATTTGTTTAGGTGCTACTATCTTTACAGTTTGTGACAAGTTGCCTTTTCCCTGTTCTCTTGCTTTAGGAGCTTTTTGCCTTTTCCAATTCTGTGGTGCTCTTTCCCTTTTCCTAGAAGTCTTTTCTTTTATTTCAAATATTTTCCTCTTAACTCTCTCCTTTTTTTCTATGAAAATATTGCAGAAGTCTTCTCCAGTAACGTGCTTAATACGATCCGCGTCGTTCTTCAGGCACATACAAATCTCTGGAATCATCTATATCAAATACTTTTCTCGCCTTCCTCTTTTTTTTAAACGTATGGTTATTATTTACTTCCTCTTCATGCAAGGCATCTTCTGAATCCCATTCGCTATCACCTTCCTCATTCGGCACATATTCATCGCTGGAATCACTGCTATCTATTAATATACATATATAGAGCTAGTAAGCAACAACCTAGCCAGATAAAACATAACACTAGCATTCGTATAACTCAGTGTCCATGTATTTAAAAAGGTGCGAACTGTAATATAAATAATCTAAATCCTCTAACTTAACCTTTGTCGGTGCAGATTCATCATGTTTAAAATACATAAATATCTACTTATATTATGCATAGACATCTTTTCCGTTAGCCTGGACTAGCCGTTTTCCCCGTGAAGACATTGTCGGTTATATATAAAAAAACTAGGAACTAAACATTCCCACAATAGATCTTATATTTATTAAAGTAGTATAACTTCAAATTTATGACAGGAGCCTTAAGGGTGTTAAGTATCCAAATTATCAGACGTTTTAGAATACTATGGAATTTATAAAGGTGTTATGTTACCATAACACCTTTATTAATTCAATATATAATTTTTTTTGTGTACATAACACTTTTATCAAGATTTATTTCTGTATAAGACAGTATTTTCGCGTAATAAAGTGACAAAATATTTAAACCATGAGGGGAAATAGTCAAAAAAGTAAAAAAGTAAAAATATAGAAAATTGTGACAAAACACCTTTATCCACTCAACGCTTCAATTGTTAAGTGGGATTAAGAAAATTTTGTGTGCAAAAAAATATTAGAAGGCCTGTTTACTATTTTCACTTTTTATTCAACAATTTCTGTCAAGCTTTTGCATATTGTACTGCATATTTGGTCGAACAGAGTGCATATTTCCTCAAAAATTGATGTATATAACAAGTGTTCATTTGAAAAGTCAATCTAGTAGCATGTGATTTACTGAGAACATTTTGAAGTATGTCGTAAATTAAAATTTACTACTTAACCTGCGAAGTCGTATATTTTGACAGTTTCATACATACAAATAAATAACAAATAATAGGTATTTATTGAAAACTATAAGAAATGTTGAAAATGTTGTCCTTCAAGATCAATGCACTTTAAAATCCTACGTTCAAAATTTCTGATGATATTCTGCAACATTACTGGATTGTTATTAATTTCCATTCATTTCTGTTCGATTCTCTGTATCATATCATTCAAATTCAATATAGGTGTTCGAAATATGTTATTTTTTAGATAAGGCCACAAAAAGAAGTAGCAAGGTGTTAAATCGCATGAACGTGCAGGCAAGGCAATTTCAGTATTTCGACTAATTATACGCTCATCAAAAAATTCCCTTAAATAATCCAAAGATTCTGCAGTACAGCGACAAGGTGCTCCGTCTTGTTGGAAATATGCATTTTGAAGTTCATCATCATGCAACTGATTGACAAATGGTTATAAAATTTCCGTACGGTATCTTTGAACAGTTAACGTTCCCTGAAAAAATATTGGTCCAATGATTCGCCTTTGGCTTATCGCTGCCCAAACACCAATTTTCTCTGGATGTAGCAATTCTTCATTAATTACATGTGGATTGTCTCTACTCCAAATTCTTGTATTTTGTGAATTTAGGTATCCCGTTTTATAAAACCATGCTTCATCAGTAAACTGACTCTTTGCGAAAGTTCTCCATTATTGTTCATATTTACAAACCAATTACAAAACTGTAGTCTACTTGGGTAATCAATTTTTAACAATTCTTGTACTGCTGTGATACGGTATGGATAAAGTTGCATATCTTTTTTTAATAACTTGTGAGTTGTACCAACAAAAAGGTACAAGGTTGACTCAAATGTCGAACAGATGTTTGTGGTTCATTTTACATTATTTTTTCAACACGATTGACAACTTGAGGTGTACGTTTCTTAACTGCTACGCTGCCTGATTTTCTTAAGAGACTACCAGTTTCAGAAAAAAGTTTTAAAGTTCTATCCTAAGTATTCTTAAATTGTATATAATCTATTACAAAATGTGGAAACTCAACTTGAAATTCTACCACGCAATCTTGAACTGAATAAACCCATAAACCATCAATTTTATTACCACTTCGAAAATAAGTCTGGACTAAAAAAATTTTATGTTCTAAAGTGAAAGCCATTTTAAAACTGAGAAGCAATTTATTTAAACCAGCATCGACGCACGATTATTTTATGCACTAACTGATATTTGTGATTGACATTATCAAATGTAATTTGGGATTTACGTTTACGAAGCGACAAACACATACTAATATATAGCCGTCTTATTCTATCAAAATTTCAAAGTAACCTAGATTGACTTTTCAAATGAACACACGCTATATGTATATACATTTAGTTTCTTTCGTGCATATAACCCGTCCTTTAATAATATGTATAGAGGAAATTAAGTTTAAAAATTTATACTTAATACTTCTCTGGTTTCCATGCCGATATTCTAGTCATTATTTGCATTTCTCTAAACCATCGCTGCAGGGTGCCGAATTCAAGTATTTATCAGCTTACCGTCGCACTGTATCTTGAAACAGACTATAATTGAATTAATTGTATGCTACAATATTAATAGTTTAAATTTGTTCTGAAATATTAGGGCCATTTAGTGGATGATATTAATTTAAAATGTATTGGAGCGATTCTTATTTATCTCTCAATGGTTTCCATTAAATTTATTAATTTCGTGCTGCAGATCTTGGTATAAGAAAAGGTAAACCCTTAATGTTTCTCTGACAAAAAAAATCAATTAGGAGTCTAACGACTATAATAACCTAAGGCACATATATCACTTTTATTGTTTTACTTTCTTACGTTCATCAACAGAGGACGCTATTGTTAACTGTACTTTCCTCTCTTTTATCTAAGTATGGTCAGTATTCTCTTCCTTGTCCTCATATGTTTAATAATAGCGAAATTTATAAATGAAATACTAATTTTGCAATTCCACTCTTATTTGATTAATTTGTAACGCCTATCGTAAACACATTTATATACAGGATCACCTGCGAATCCTGGGAGGTCTTATATAAAATGGTAGTTTGAATCGTTGATTTTAATTTAATCTGTCTTCAGTATACGTGGACGCCATATAAAGTTGTGTGCGATTCCATGTGTTAGCTTTACTGTACCCCATGTGCGACACTTTGATTAGTGGTTTTATCTACTGATGATGATAACTTAGTTATCGAAACACGTTTTAGGATACGATTATTAATTTTGGTAAGGAGTTTTATACCTTTTTTGAGTTTTTACTTAGCCACAGTCTCCAAAGAAAGACTTTTTTACAGATGAGTACTTTAAAAAGAACTTAAAACTTAATGAACGTCTATGACCAAAGTAAAATAAGAGACTTAAATTTAATAACAGTTTATTTATAGACATCTAAAACGTACATAAAAATATTTTATCCAGAAACTTACGTATAGAATTGACTTTAAACATAATATTGATAAAAACAAAACAGCAAATGTCAACACAACGTTAGAACTAAATTCCAAATTTTTGGATTCCTGGTAAGGCTCAAACCCCTCATTATTACCAAGTCTGGCGGTACCCACACAAAACTTGTATCCCCATCCAGTGGCGGCTCGGGGTGGTTCACATCGGGAGTGCATAATTTCAAAATTAAAAAGTGTAATACAAAAACGCTTACCCAATCCTTATAAATTTCACCGACGTACTGTTCCAGACAGGTACTGTTCATTGTAGAGTTTGTTTTGAGGGAATAGTAAATATTACACTACACAGTTTAATTACATCTGACGATAAACGAAGTCCATTTTACGTGTCTTTGACTTGCAGAACAGTTCTATCACTTTTTCATTAAAGTTTGGGAAATTATTTATACATTCTTTTTCACAAGATAACATAGTAAGGGCATTTAATCTCTCTTCTTTCATTGTATTTCTCAGGAAAGTTTTTATTAAGAATAGAAATAAAACTACGGTTTTAATCTTCACTTTTAATCATTACTCGTAAAACGACAATTGTTTCGCCAACACAGTGGCTTCCTCAGGTGTTTACATCTAAACAGTACGTTACAAACTAAATAAAAAATAAATAATATATCTATAAAATCAAGAAGGACGGTATTTAAAATATTTTTAAAGAAATCTATGAATTACAAGTATTGTCGGTAGTGAAAGAATGTGGCGCATCTGGTCGGCCCTAACTGTATATTATAGGGTACTAAACGTGTTTACGCATAAATTTGTTTAATAACCTACATATACATTTGTATTATCGTCTAAACAGATTTTAAGTAAATAAATTTAATAAAGGCGAGTTATTTAAATCTAATTTATCATTTAATAAAATTTGTGACTGTTTTAATTTATTGATTTCTAAACTTTTTATTCTCTTCAGCCGTGAAAACTGGCGTTCCGCTTCGGACATTGTCATTGGGATTGTAATGACAATTTTTAATAGCGAAACAACTTCATTAAAGGTGTCGCTTGATCCATCCAACAGAAGACCTAGCAGACCTACAGCACCGACTTCTATATTTTGCCTAAATTCTTCTCTAGAATATAGAACGCTTAATTCAGTTCGTAGTCTGTTTTCATTGAGGCATGGATAAAATTTTACTGTTTCTTTAAGGCAATCTTCAGGGAATTTTTTTTTTGAAAAGAGGAGAACTGTTTAAAAGAAATTAAGTTTGCTAATATTAAGTGCCCTGTATACCGAAATCTAGTTTTTATTTCTAGCAAAATAATATCGCACACTTCAACAGTTTTCCTCCTTCTTTGGCTACCATCAGTTACTCTTCGCCGCTTTGATGGTCGAGGAGTCAGTTCTGGGTCATTTTGTTTAACCAACTGATTATCTGTGTCAGCGATTTCGGTTCGAATTTTTCCAATAGCGTGTTCAAAATTATCTAAATTATTCTTGATTTTTAATGCATCTGTATTGACATTTTGTAATTGATTAAACAATTACTTGTGACATAATTTTATGAAAGAAAGTTAAACAATAGATAAAATTTTCCTCCTCTAAAATTCGCAAATTGGCACTAGCTTGATGAATGGTAGTTTGTAAACTAGTTTCTCCCTCGATTTGTTCTAGAACTTCAATTATTTCTTCTCGGTGGTCATATATTGTATGCCCTTCGGAATTTTCATGTTTAATAATTTTAGCACTAAGATCAATTAAGTCTCTTATTCCGTTCTTTGACCAAGACGGTTCACCACCAAACAAAAGACACGGAAAACAAAACAAAGTATTTTTAATTTCACACCCACAAATCCAGTCATTTTTCTGATAAATATTCATTTTGAATTTTCTTATAACGTCTTTACCTTTAACAGATTGTTTATTTTCTAAACATAATTGAGGCATAGGCCGTTTAAGATTTTTTACTGCGATTCTTTCATTATACGTTAACCGCGAAAACGCGTTGTTCTGTAAAATAGATACCGTATTCATTGTAACAACGCCCGATAGCAGTCTGGTACAGTTGCTCCAACGCTATGTATTATACGACATTGAAGTACGGCAAAATACAGTTCTCCCCACGATCAATCTAATGTTAATGCCTTAACAGAGCAAGAGTTGGGCTTTGCTCAGTATATCTTTGACGACGATCGGTATATGTACGTTTTTAGCGTGCCAAGTTCCTCGTCAATAACTATGAATACATAATATATATAATAAATAAATACTTTTACAGTTAGTCGCCGCTTGGTTTGTTTTGTTTCATATTTCCGGGGGGTGCAATTGCTCACTTGCTCTCATTAAAGAGCCGCCACTGTCCCCATCGTATTGGTTTACCACTAATGAATTGTTTACCGACCGTAATAGGGAATTATTGACTCGTTTACTATACCTATAACCTTCTTCAATGGGCACAAATTCGAAAAATGTTTTATTTAGGATGTATATAATTTTTTTCGCAAACTTATCATCTGCGTTCGAATTGTTATTGTCACAACAATGGATATTCTGTATAACATGTCTAAACCGATCCCTTGATATGTCGTTTCGTACCAACTCGTTTCTGGTGTTGCTTGAATCTTCACAATACGTATGCTTCCGAGGTAAAATATTGTAGCCACTCAAAACTAGAACTCCTAAAGAGCACCACATTCCCGATTCAGATATATCTCCCACGTGATTATGCTGAGGCGCATACAAGTTACTAAAATTACACGTATCGGCAATAAGAGACTTGTTGAAGAATAAACAAATAAGTTCTACTGGATTCAAATTATTTTCAGCTGTTCATGGTGTATTCCAGTTTGGAATGGGTTTGAGTAAGTCTTGTCCTAAAGCCCAATTGAACGTTTTCAATTATTTAAGCGGAACAAAGTGCTACAGAGGTAAATTATCCTTATCAACCAATGACTCTTTTGTATCTCCTTAAGACGGCTCTTCGAAATTCATCTCTGCTTGAACTTAGTTGAATTACTGGAAGATATTTCATGCATATTGCTATGGACTTTCCTTGGACAAGTAAGGAAAAAGTTTGAACAATTAGTGAACTCAGTAATAGGGACATTCTAATGAAAATTAGCTATTTCAGTTGTATATTTATTTATTTCAGACGGGGATCGATATATATATATTATTTTATAAATAAAATAAATTGTATGATGTATGAAATTATGATTAGCCCTCGTATATTTAGGTTGACCAAGGAATTGAACTTGCCGCTTTTTCGGATATTGTATTTGATGAAATGTATTGTCTGTATATATTTTGATTTTATAGATGGTAGGGATGGCCAGGCGGATGTGAATTTTTCATTTTTGTTTTAGAGGTATCTTGTCTGTTAAAGTGTTTAGTTCGTTAAAGAATAAAATAATCAATTTTATTCTTTGTTGTATAAATTCGGGCTGTATATTGTTTTGCATTTAGTGTAAGGTGCAAGTAAATCTTAATTCGATTTTTGCGTAGGTTTAATGTTTATTTGAAATTTTATGAAAAAAGATGCCTCTCGTGTATTTTATAAAATCGCACAAAGATTAATGTAAGTTGATAAAAATTATTTTGTTTATATATTTGATATCAGGATTATTTTCATTGTTATAAATTTATGTATTTATTGTAATAATTATATGTTTGAAAGTAGTATATGGATATTAGTGAAAGTTGACATGTTTTTTTGTAAGGGAAGTTGTTTTTTCTTAAAATAATATTTCGAGAACATTTTGGAATTCAAGGTTGGAGGTATTGTAGTGGGGATTGACCTTGTCATGTTATTTGGTGCATGAAAATTTCAACTAGCGTGAGTTTTGAAAACTAATTTGTTTTTAATATTTGTTTGTGGGGGACACAGTAGAGGTTAAACTTGACAGATTTCACTAATATTTATTAATTTTATATTTAATCGTGATTTAAAAGAGGTTTTTCTCTTTGTGCGAGTCAATATTCACAAAGAGTGTTTCCTCATTGCTACTGTTTGATGATGCTTTAGCACCATATACACTTTGTAGAGGGATTTTTTTTTTAATTTTTTTTTTAATATATTAATGTGAAGGGAAAATGTGTGTATAATTTATCTGACACCTCGTGTTTTATTTTATGACATAACCTGTATCCGAGAGGATCGACCCAGAGACGTAAGCTCAAGGATTCTACTAGACTGAATAGCCGGCGATATAAGCTGTAGTGTGAATTAAAATTAAATAAGCAATTTCAAAGTAAATTCCACTGCACAATTTTGGCGGCCCAACGTGTCGGCGTATGAAGCAAAGTAGATGAAAAAATTCACAATTATGGCGGCCCAACGTGTCGGCGTATGAAGCAAAGTAGATGAAAAAATTCACAATTTTGATAGCCCAGCGTGTCGGCGTATGAAGAAAAGCAAATGAAAATTTACAATTATGGTTAACTCAACGTGGTGAGAGAATAAATAATTTAATAATTGGATTGCACAATTTTGGCGAGTCCAACGTATAATTGGAAGAAATAAAACATAAAATTTTAAAATGGAATATTTAATTCAAAGAATGGGTAACGCTGGTTGCATACATGAAGAGGGAGACGACGAAGTAGACAGTCAACAGATGATGGAAATGATACATGCTATAATGAATATGATGCAACAAAATCATAAGGAGATGGAAATGAGGATGAATAGGATGGAACAACAACAAACGAATATGATACAACAAAATCATAATGAAATAAAACAACAAATGAATAGGATGCAACAACGACAAGTAGATATGGAAAGAGAAATGGATGAAATAATAAAGAAAATGGATAAAAAAGTACCAATAAATAGTAGTAACAATCAAATGGATAGGGAAAACACAATAAGCGGAAGTAAAAAAATACACGTCGAGGAAAAACAAGCAATAACGGAACAGGATGCAATAATAATGGAACAAGAAGAAAACGAATCAACAATTACAAAAGAAAGTTTAGAGGACGTGCCTGGGGAGGAATCTATGCCACAGGACGAAGGAAATGATATGGATATAGAAAAAGGAAGAAGAAATAATCAAATTAGGGTAAGCGAAGAAATTACATTAAATAAAATTAAGTTTGAAACTAATGAGAAAACAGAATTCAATATAATAAAAACAAATGCTAAATTAGAATGTAGGATGGAAGAAAGTATTCACGATAAAATGAGCAATAAATTAAATAAACAAGCAGTTGTCGTTAATAATATTAACGATAGACGAATTAAAATTAAAAAGAAATTGATTTCTAGAAATATCATTTATAAATATAATTTGAATAATTATATAGAAAGTAAACGTAAAAATTCCCGTAATGCTAATTTTAAAATCAACTGTTTTTCAAATAATATAAGTCAAACCCATGTCAATAATGAAATATTAAAATATGATACTCTGAAAATTAGGAAGTATAAGGGTACTAAATTTAAATTAAATAGACCCACATTTTATAGTAAGGTAAAAGTAAAAATGAAACTACAAATTATTTACTGTCGGATATTTTCAAATAGGCCCAACTTAATAATAAATTTCGTTGTACACTATTTAGAGGAATATGCGAGATATAACGATTTTTGCTTTTGAGGTAACTAATTGGAATGTGTTGTAACATAAGGATATAAATAAAATTTGGAAAAGTAAATAGGATTTGATATATGATACTGAAATGGATTTAACGTAAAAGATAATTAGGATAAGATTATTAGTATAAGAAGAGGATGTAGAAGTAAAATAAAAAAGTGTTTACTGAATTTCGTCGGGATAAAAAGGTATATGATATTGAATATGAAAAAAATTTTCGTCGGTAATATATGAAATAAATATATGAAATATTTATATGAAAATGAAAGTGTTTATAGAAAAAATTTTCGTCGGTATATTTAAATAGAATTTCGTCGTTGATATATATATAAAAAAATTATTATGATAATAGAGATAGATATATATATATATATTATTGAAATAAAATTATGGTATTTATGAATATATAGAAAAAGAATTATTGGCATGTGTAAAAAGGTTAATGAATAAAAATATTTGAATAGGATGGTTTACGATGTGCTGATTTAACTGACCTGGTAATAAATTGGATTAAGCAAATGGATATATATACAGAATGAGTTATAAAATAAAATTTATTGTTGACATAATTAATTAATTAAAATTTATCTGCGTATAAAAAAATTTATTGATAATGGGAATTGCGTTGAAAAAAATTATAATTATATAAAAATATAAGAAGAAGAAATTGAGCTCATGATATTATTGTTGATTATTATGATTATTAGTATTGAAATTGCTTGGAAATTAATGGTGTTATGAATTTGTTTATGATGATGATTTGGTATATGAGATTTTGATGCTATGTTTTTCTTTTATCTATGAAAATTCGTTGGAGATGTTCATGTCCATGTGATCGAGAGAGTGCTCGAAGATTCGACGGGGATGACTGCTGCTTCGGCGTGTTCCTTCGTCTGTGATGTTTGTAACGAAGTCCATTCGAAAATGTCAAGCAATATGACATTAAAATAAATTATGTCAAGTAAAACGACATAAAAGATAAAATGTTTTAAGTCAAATAAGACATTTATATATATTTAAAAATTATATACAGAATGTATATGGAGAAGTTGAAACTGTTTACCACACTACAGCATCAGAACGAGGATGATCCTGTTCAGCAACAATGCATCAAGTTAGTGCGGGGAACCAAGACAGGGTGCGGTACTGTCTCGAGTGCTGTGCTGAAGTTTATCCTTGAATAAAGCTCAGTGATGTTCTGACTTTGTTCTCGGATAACTTCGGGGAATCATGCTATGGACTTTCCTTGGACAAGTAAGGAAAAAGTTTGAACAATTAGTGAACTCAGTAATAGGGACATTCTAATGAAAATTAGCTATTTCAGTTGTATATTTATTTATTTCAGACGGGGATCGATATATATATATATTATTTTATAAATAAAATAAATTGTATGATGTATGAAATTATGATTAGCCCTCGTATATTTAGGTTGACCAAGGAATTGAACTTGCCGCTTTTTCGGATATTGTATTTGATGAAATGTATTGTCTGTATATATTTTGATTTTATAGA
This sequence comes from Melolontha melolontha, assembly GCA_935421215.2. Taxonomy (NCBI): domain Eukaryota; kingdom Metazoa; phylum Arthropoda; class Insecta; order Coleoptera; family Scarabaeidae; genus Melolontha; species Melolontha melolontha. The sequence goes on along the minus strand of OW285237.1, from coordinate 16,690,799 downwards.
TGGTAGGGATGGCCAGGCGGATGTGAATTTTTCATTTTTGTTTTAGAGGTATCTTGTCTGTTAAAGTGTTTAGTTCGTTAAAGAATAAAATAATCAATTTTATTCTTTGTTGTATAAATTCGGGCTGTATATTGTTTTGCATTTAGTGTAAGGTGCAAGTAAATCTTAATTCGATTTTTGCGTAGGTTTAATGTTTATTTGAAATTTTATGAAAAAAGATGCCTCTCGTGTATTTTATAAAATCGCACAAAGATTAATGTAAGTTGATAAAAATTATTTTGTTTATATATTTGATATCAGGATTATTTTCATTGTTATAAATTTTTGTATTTATTGTAATAATTATATGTTTGAAAGTAGTATATGGATATTAGTGAAAGTTGACATGTTTTTTTGTAAGGGAAGTTGTTTTTTCTTAAAATAATATTTCGAGAACATTTTGGAATTCAAGGTTGGAGGTATTGTAGTGGGGATTGACCTTGTCATGTTATTTGGTGCATGAAAATTTCAACTAGCGTGAGTTTTGAAAACTAATTTGTTTTTAATATTTGTTTGTGGGGGACACAGTAGAGGTTAAACTTGACAGATTTCACTAATATTTATTAATTTTATATTTAATCGTGATTTAAAAGAGGTTTTTCTCTTTGTGCGAGTCAATATTCACAAAGAGTGTTTCCTCATTGCTACTGTTTGATGATGCTTTAGCACCCTATACACTTTGTAGAGGGATTTTTTTTAAAATTTTTTTTTTAATATATTAATGTGAAGGGAAAATGTGTGTATAATTTATCTGACACCTCGTGTTTTATTTTATGACATAACCTGTATCCGAGAGGATCGACCCAGAGACGTAAGCTCAAGGATTCTACTAGACTGAATAGCCGGCGATATAAGCTGTAGTGTGAATTAAAATTAAATAAGCAATTTCAAAGTAAATTCCACTGCAATATGTTGTCATCATCCTCTCCGGCATCTTCGCCTACAATTACTCCATTAGCATTGTCTGGTGGAAATATAGTGATTGAAGTCGGAATTCTTTAATCTGATACTTCTGCTATTGCATTCTAGAGCTTATGCATTATTTCATGTAATTTTAATAAGCGGCGATCTCTGTAAAAGAATATGTGGTAGCTGTTATAATGCCAAAGTCCTTTTAAAAGTACCGCGCCATATTGGACCAGACGACTGGTGTTTCTCGAACCACGCGTAAATACCGAAGTATTAATGAGTAAACATCACAATATTTTTCAAATCCGCGAGAATTTATAAATCGTTAAATTATACTTACTCCAGTTCACCATGTTTCAGGTTTTCAAATCACAGAATTGATATTGAAGCGAAATTTCTTGAAACTCTTGTAGAATCAACAGCAAATGTATGAAAACGGTTAGAAATGACATTTCAAAGTCATAAACAACTACCGTCACCTATTCGTGGGGCTTAAAAACTTTGCTATTATGAAAATAAACAAGTATCTACAAGACAGCTTTTTGAAGGCCTTTAGCTTTATATGGATTAAAAATGGGGTGTGTAGTACATAGTGCAAATATATCAAAGAAATTTGAGTATATCAATACGTTAAGCATGCATTACGCATTTGTTATAAACTAAATAGATATGCCTTGCACAAATCTGTATCTGTACACATGAACATACATCTTGTATCTTCCAGCATTTACTTCTGCCAAAGACACGTGTATCTGTCACACAATAGACTTCGTCAGTTTGGCTAGTTTTTACATCATGCAAGTTAATATTTGTTTGAAAATTGCTATCTAGACATTCAGACAGGTGCTTTGACTTGTTATAGACACGTCAGTGCATGATGCTGGTATAAGCCAAAATTCACTACAAAATCCCTTAGTACATAGAATGCAGGCACAAAGGACAGCATGAAACAACATTCAGCGCTGCTCATCGACTAATGTCAATGTTATTATATAAAAAGTGGTGAGATTTTGCCTATACAAGTTTGCTTCAAATTGTCTTTGATATTTTTAGTTTATATAAATTTATAATTATCGTATTTAGGTACAGGATGTCGATAGACTATTATTGTTACTAATTTTTCATGTAATACATTGAAAAATTAATAGATTAAGTTGTGAACTTGGTAAACGAACCATAACGAGCGCCAGTGTAGGTGAGAGTCAGTTAAATTACAGTCGTTCACGTTCGTGTTTGTCCATACTAAAATATTTAGCGTGCGACGCAAAACTTTTCAACGCTGTAGAATGCTGCTCATTTCTTGTTGACGTGCTTGGAGTATACGTTGTGGCACGACATCCTGTATTGCGCATCAAATTTTCACGCCATGGTATCATTTAGTATGTTTGTTTAGTGACTGGAAGTTGTTCAAAATTTTAATAGCTGTTAATTATCCCGCCTTTATTACTATGAGTAGAGAATTGGAACTCAAAGAATCATTTAAATTATTATAGTTTCGATGACAATCGTACTTTGTTATTTGTACAATAGTAAATTATTGTGTCTTTTTTTCATTAAAATTTTATATTGAAAACGGGAACAATTTATTGATTTAAAATAAGGACAATATTTTAGATGTAATAAAATATGTCTAGTATTAAATGAACAAACTGAATTAAATCACTCCCCTCTACGGGGTTTCTAAATTGTTAGGAACACCCCCACTTGTAATAACTCCAAACTTTTGTAGGAATACATATATGAAGGCTGTAGATTTTGTATAAAAAAAACTAAGCATAATATTGTGATGTGAGTCATCCGCAATACGGCAGGCGACGGTTTGAGGATGACTCATATGCACTGCTGTGTTCTCGTAGTGGTGTAGCTCTATGCAAGAACTGTTCGAAGAGAGACACCAAATCATCGTCGAGTGATATTATATAAATGTAAATAAATACATATTGTGAAATAAATCTTCTTATTATTAGTTAATAGTTTTTAAATTGTTTCAGTGTATTTCATTTTTATTGTTAACATAGTGTGTGCTTAAATTACCGTTAGATTTATTTAAGAACTCAAAAAGACAATTATATTACAATATGTAATGGAAAGCACATGAATAAATATATCAGAAAATAGAAAACTAATGTATATATATTGATATACCGTATGTGTTAAATATCATTAGGCATAGAGAATCAACGTATGAGTACATACAATGAATACATACATGAGAAAGCTAGTCCAATGCCTGCGAAGACCGCGACCACAGACGATTGTCTCCGATACCGATTGACTGGAAATTTTGCATTCAGTCTAGCTGCTGTCGTTACAGTTTGAAAGCGTACAATAAAATTAATGTATAGTGGCTTTTTATACACCTACTGAAAAGCTTCAGTTAGTAAAATGGTTTTATGCTGGCAAGTCTGCAATGGAATGCATGAATTTGTTTGCGGCAGCTTTTGCAGACCCTTCTGTACCTTGCAGACAAACAATATATAATATTATAAATAAATTTGAAACTTGTTTCTGTCTCAATAACTGTACGAAATGCAAACCAAGAGAGGTATCACCACAAAAAATTGAGGAAAGAGAACGGCGAGATGTATTAATTTGTAGTATTGTGGAAATTGATAACACGAGATCTACTAGAAGTGCTACCGAGGAATTGGGTACAAGTAACACAACTATTTCACGTATTTGGGAACGTAATGGTTTAAAATGTTTCAAATATTCGAAAACTCAAGAAATATTTCCCGAAGACAATTTCCGGAGAATGGAGTTTTGTCAAGACGTTATGGAAAATATACATCGAGATGAAAATTTCGTTAAAAATATTCTCTTCACCGATGAATCAACTTTTCCATTACACGGAAAGCACAATTCCTCTGTTCTTCGATATTGGGCTTTTGAAGAATTAATACCGGCAATTTGCAAATAGCACTCAGTATCCTCAAAAACTAAACGTTTGGGCAGGTATTTTAGGTGACCATTCTATAGGCCCCTATTTTATTGATGGTATATTAAATGCCGACAAGTATCTAGAATTACTGAAAAATCAAATACTTCCCGCCATTCAAAACTTTGGAATAAATCAGGAAATCGTTTGGTTTCAACATGATGCCTCTCCAGCACATAATGCAGTGAGGGTAAAGGAATTTCTAGGAAATACTTTTCCTGACCGTCTTATTACTGGAACAGGAAACATTAAATGGCCCACGCGATCTCCTGATCTATCTTCAAATGATTTATTTTTGTGGTGATAGGTATCTAAAAAATATTGTTTATACTCATGAAGCTGGTAGAGCAGAAAATCTAGTTGCCTTGAGAGAAAAAATAACTGAGGTTGCGAATTCATTAACTGCCGACATGTTAGCTAATGTAAGAGCTAATTTCTACGACCGCCTAGGACAGTGTCTTGCTGTGCAAGGAGGAATTTTTGAACCTCTTGTATAATTTATTTTAATTTTTAGAATCCTTTTTTATTTATTTTATTAGGATTATTCTTTAACTTTATTAGAATTACGCTTTTGTTTATGCGACACACCGCAGCTTAAAAATTTCCTACATCTACTGAATGAAATAAGAAAAGCAAATCCCTTGCAATTCGTAAATTTTATTTTAGAACGAATTACAAGTACCTATGTCGATGGTCAAATGATTACTGCTAACTTGTATTTGCGAAACAATCGGAGACAATCGTTGCCGGCCGTCGCGGTCTTCGCCGGCATTGGATCGGCTTTTCCATATACGTATACATCGTATGTACTCATACGTATTCCATATGCCTAATGATATTTGACATATGCGGTATAACAGCCTCTACAAGCACCCACGTTGGACGTCAATTTATATGTAACACCCAACCACTTTAGTTTGTAAATGAAAATGTACTAGCTCTGGATAGTTATATAATTGATTCTTGTCGGTTCTATACAAATACTTGATTAACTAAATAAATAAATAAATAACGAGTTTTTAAATAGAAAATATAAATTTAATCGCAATAACAGTGGCTAAACTTTACGATAATACTTTACAATATAGATTTATGTACATACAGTCAACCAATTGGTGATATTACATAAAGTTAATATAGGTTTATCACTTTGAAGTTTCAATTGACGTTATTAATTATTATAACTAAATCAATTCAAGCAAGTATGAATTTCTCGCTATAACAATTAATTTTGCTTGACTGAGAACAACACTTCGAAGAAGGAATCCTCACGGTGACTTTTCGGTATTGTATTAATACTTATTGTTCTACATGTATTCGCAGCTTAAGTATACAGGACTCAAATACTGTATTATTGATAGTTCAAGTAAACAATTTGCTGGAAAAAGTCGGGTGGCACGATCCAGACACTCAAACCAAAAACACCGCCTCAGCAATGGTCTTTTCTTCCAAGATTACTCCACCTTGGCATTTGAACCAACTTCTATCGATGTTATTTCTAATTTTTTATAATTGACACCAATTTTTATAATGATTCTTTTTCCAAGCTGTATATATCTCTCGACTCCATGTTAATTATTATTCTTTACATGGCCTCATTTCTTTTTTAATTATAATTTTGAAACATATTGATAACAGTCTAAAGAACATAAGTAGATTAACATAACTCATAGATTCAAATATAAACTTAAAATTATATTACAGAAAGTGTAGGTAAATAATATAATTCTTAATATACATGTAATCACTATGCTGTTCTTGTTCCTTTACGTAACATCTCATGAAGGTTGTACTACTACAATATATATATTATATATATATTTTCAGAATTCTATCGACTTTATCGTCAGTGCATCTGCACCAGTACGTAGACTTTTTATACAAGTTTCGCAAAGTTCGCACAGGCACAGCTGGCAAACAAAAAAAAGTTAAGTTTTAATATGACAAGAATCTAATGGCAATAAGAAAATATTACTTTAAAATATTATGAACCAAAATGAATAATAGAAAATTTAGAATAAAATAAAATATAGTAAAAAGAATAATATTACGTTAAAAATAAAATCATTATAACGACCAAAGCCAATTATAAATAGAAATATAAATCGTAATTAGATTTTAAATATCTTATAAAAATATAACACGTTACTTATTACCACCAAATATGAATAAATATCTAATTATGAATAATTAAACCTCAACTCGTTAAATTAGTTTTCCAAGTGATAAATATTATAGTATTTAAAAACAATCATCCGAGTTACTCTGTTTTTCTTCGTAACGTCCACAGCAAATTGCCCACAGGTCATTATCTACATACACTCGGCCGAAAACGAGAATCACATGGATATTGAACAATCGAGGTTTTGGTACTTGCAATTACCTGTTCTATAGGAATCGGACGGCTTGGCAAATAGCATTTTAAATCTTTGTTTAACAAATCTATTTCTACAGGATCAAAATTCCCAGATAATTGTTTGATCACTAGTGTTTCTCTTATAGGAATTGTATTAATATACTTTTTTGGTGAACATAACTTTCTGAATTTCTTATTTAGTTTTAAACATATATTTTTCAATTTATGATGTTTAATTTCCGTTATCTTCCTATAAATATTTCATCACACTTCAAATTCATTATTGTTCATCTTGCAGTTAACTTTAAATGCGAATTATGTAACTCTAATTTACATTATGGCTTTAGTGCTTTGTGCTTATAAATTTTAATAATGCCGTGCTTTTATATTTACAATATTAAATAATTATGTTAAATACAAAGATGTAATCAATATAAGAATAACGGGATGGAATGACATAACCCTAAAATATGACTTCGAAATTACTCAAATTCCTTTAATTCTGTTACGCTTCAATCCTTTACTCGTGACATTAACGTTGCTAAGATTAATTTTATTATGTTCGCTTTAGACAACAGGAGTTGCTACTGACTAAGAATAAATATTTCAAATTCGTTTTTATATATTAAAAAGGATACGCAGTATATTTTTTAAAAACGCTGTAACCGAGTAAAAGATAAGTTAATAATGAAGGTGACAGGGAAGCAATAATGTTGTCCGTAAAACTGGAAAATAATTCAATTTTCCCTTACATTCTTATACACACCAATATAGAACTTTACGCAAGGGATTTTAAGGATCAACGCCCCTTGATAAACAGGAGGAGATAAAGTTGACTGGTGGGTTTGTAGCTGTAGTGGTAAGTACGTGGCTCGGATTTATCTCAAAAAGGAATGCAAAAGGAAACTCCAATATATTTCCTTCTCTCGCTCATCTTATTTTACCATCAGCGACTAGATTCGAGACGAACCACAAGGTGTAGGTAAATACTGTGGCCAGCCGCGGCTGATGATGGTATTTGGGGATTCTTTGAGATAATATTTCGAAATGCTCAAAGGACGGATAAACTTTTTCCGACGACGAAGGAAATCGAGTCTTTGTAATTTTAAGGAGATTGAATTTACATATTTTTTTTAGGCAACAACTTCAGTGCTTTCGAATTTGATTTACCCTATTATATACTTTATCCGTGCATGGCTATGGAAAGAAAATTTTTGATATAGAGCAGAATATTTTTAGAATAATTTTATAAAGATTCCGACACATTTACTTAACCCTACTACGCATATCTACTTTTACGCGCCTATTAAAACCCATTAGGAAATGCGGCAAAACAAATTTATTGTAATAAAGCCACATTCAAGAGATCATATCATAAAAAATAAACATAGTTATTATACGAGTATAAAGGTCTTTCTTTGGAGACTGTGGTTAAGTAAAAACTTAAAAAGGTATATAACCCCTTACCACAATTATTAATCGTATCTTAAATACGTATTTCGACAACTAAGTTGTCATCATCAGTAGGTAAAACCACTAGTCAAGGTGTCGCACATAGGGCACAGTATATCTAGCACAACTGATCACGCAATAACTTTACACAGCGTCCACGTATACACTGACTTAAAAATACAAATATATCGACTGAAAAGACCAACAAAAATTACCTCTCTTAAGGAAACGGCACCCACATGTGTTTTTACTCTTTTTGAAACGTCTACGACCTTTTTATTCTATTATTCTATTAATATACTTTTTTGGTGGACATAACTTTCTGAATTTTTTATTTAGTTTTAAACATTTCAATTTATGGTTTTTAATTTCCGTTATCTTCCTATACAAGTGATAATTATTATACCTGGTCTCCTTATTGAACGGGTACGGTTTACCTATTTGCAACGTATGAATCGACGGGCAGTATTGACTATAAATTAGGGCACTGTAATATAATAATAAACGCTGTTAATTTCAAGTATATAATAAAAAATATCTGTGCATTGGGTTTATATAAAAAGAAAAAATTACAAATTGTGTGGCAACATGTGTAGTGGATACATATAGATATATAAAGCTAGTTTATTTGTAATACACAAAAAAATTTTTATGTGTCACCGCATTTCATAAATCATCTGTGATTGAGTCGTCTTGCAAATCGATGTCTGTGTCTGAATCGTATTGCAAATTTATAATCAAAGGTGCTACTATTTTGTACATGCGCATACATTCGTCCTCTTTTGCTATTGCGTGTTTAGCAGCATTTTTCCAATTTACAGCAGTTATATGTTCCATAGCATTTGTTATGTGTGTTACACTGCTTTCACTAAATTTCGGTGTTTGATTTGTTCGTCTTATGGTATCTTTCAGTTGGGCCCACATCAATTCAATGGGATTGAAAATGCAATGGTATGGTGGTAAACGCAAAATTGTATATTCTGCTTCTTTGGCTCTGTTATCCACATAATAATCCTTTAAATATTCTTTTGTCTTCATCACCTCTATTAATTGATTTTTTGTATAATGGTCCTCAAAATATAAATTATTTGCTTCTAAAAATGTTTTAATATCTCTCTTATTATTACATTTTGTAGGAACTTTGGTTTGCTGCCGAGAATGATACGGAGCGTTGTCCATCACTATCACACTATCTTTTGGTAAATTTGGCAGCGAAGTGTCACAAAACCATTCCTCAAATAAAGATGAGGTCATATCTTCATGGTAATCTAAACTTGAGGATTTAACATTTTTAGCAGATTAGTAGCGGCTGTCCGATCCAGTCCTTCCCTCTCGAAACCGGCGCGTCCAACTGACACATACTTGAACTATCCACCCAACCTTTGCAAATTGTGTCATGGGTGTCATACCCCGTCTCGTCTAAATAACATATCGTTCTTCCTGTCTATACCTTCTAATTGCCGTTAAGTATTCATATCGAAGTTTCAGTAACCTCGGGCTTTCCATAATTGTGCGACGTTTGTCTCTAGTGCCAAACTTAAAACCAGCTTTCTTTAGCGTCCGCCAAAAGGTTGCTTTAGAACACTGAATATTTATAGACTCATCACTGATTCTTTTATGTAAGCAGTCAAGTATAGATACAACATTTCCTCTGTAGAAGGAGTATACTTTCTGCCTAATAGTATCAATTTCATACTCTTCAATTTTTCTCGGTGCTCCTTTGTCACTTCTTTGCTTTCGAGGCTCTGCGTTATTCTTAATTATTTTATATATTGTTCCAAAAGGCACCTTGGTTAATTGCGACGTTCGTTGAATGTTCTGGATTTGTAGTTCGTTATTTTCTTCCATCAGGGTATAATAGACATTGAAAATTATCTGTTTTGCATCTTCTGATATATGCTTTCTCTGTCGTGCTCCAACAGTATTATCACTATCCACATCATAATCACTAACACTTTCAGCAAAAGATCGCCACATGTTCGTTAAGTAAAGAGAGAAAAATCAAATATGTATACAGCAGTAAAGATTAACAATAAATGATAAATAGACTCAATATTAGATGTAATATATACCAACTCTCCTAACTATATTTACTTAAATTTTGTTTAATAAATATAAGCACTTATTTCATCTAAATTGTAATTTAATGACTATTTAACTATATATAATAACTATATTATTATATTGAAATGAACAACTGTTGGTACTTATAATATTATTAAATTTTATTTAATCTAAATTGCAGTAATTACAATTTACTTAAATTTTGTCATTTAGGACCTCAGTAGTTTGTTTGCGTAAAAGATAATCGTATTGAGCAGCCAGGTAGTTATTGCCGCAGGTGGTGAAATAAAAGCATTAGAGCCATTCAAAGTTATATTCTTATAATTTGAAATAAACTATACATTAATGTTTTAAATTTAATCAATTTTAATGTCCGTGTACGTCACTTTCATTTTTTTAACTTTCTGTGAGTATTTTACTATTGCTGTATACACTAATTTATTTAATGTCTTTTTCATTAATATCGTAGTATGTCCTGAAGAAGCAACAAACTCGTAAAATATGGAGATAATAAATAAATGAGTTTTAATTGACAGGCCATTGTGAAGCTTGGCCTATATACACACCACGACAATCCGAGAATGGAATCCTGTAGATAACATGACTATTTAAATACAAAGGTGTTATATCCTTGGTCTTACTGTGCAATTTGTTCAAAGTATATGAGTTGTATTTGGCTTTTCTAATATTACTAAATTGTTTAAAGTGTGCTACAATTGAATGTGTAAGACCACCAATATATGGAATTTTCTTGTAAATCACACTGTCCGCAGGAACGTCCTCAGTAGGGCCATCGTAAAAGTTGGAGCTACATATCAATTTTTTAAGTATATGTCTAGGATTTTCATTGTTGACGAAGTTGTTGAAAAGTTCTCTAAAATTGTCTTTTAAGAATGCAGTGTGGCTTATAATGTGTAATTATATTTTTATATTTTAACGTGTGTGTATATGTTTTTTAAAAATTGAACGTGAAACCAAGATATTCAATTTAATGTAAATCTATTTTAACATGTTGAGTGACGTCCACTGCTAATTTCTAACTCTGATTTTGTAAGTGTGTAATATTAGCAAATTCATTAATTTATTGTATTCGTTAATCTTGTAGTGTCCTGAACAAGTAGCAAATGGCTGCGAAATATAGAGGTTAAAATAAAAGAGTTTTTTAGTTGACAGACCGCTTACCGGAATAATTAATTAGTCATTATATATATATATATATATATATATATATATATATATATATATATGTAAATATTGCTTTAAACATTTTATGACGCTAATTATTCGAATTTTTTAATAGAAAAAATTCGATCTGAAGAAGTATTCGAACCCACGTCCATGGTTCGCCGGAGCATTGCTTTAACCACTAAGCTATTAAGGACTGTGGTTCCGAATATATATATATATATATATATATATATATATATATATATATAATCTACGAGGGATGGCCTATTTTAAAGGTGCAAGTGGCTGTGAAACAAACACCGCAAGCGAAATAATGTCGTCATAAGCATGTCTAGACAGGTTGAGACGTGGAAGTAGAGTCTGAAGCGTTGTTGTGTGTATGACTCAATTTAGTAGCGTACGGGAAGCAAAGAAACATGGCGTGTGTAATCGCTGAATAATCCAAGTGTGAAGTGCGTGCGGTTATCCGATTTTTGCAAGCCGATGGGGTTAACCAGAACGAAATTCATCGCAGATTAGAGGGCGCTTATGGCCCGAAGGTCTAAGGCCGAAAAGAAGTCAGCGATTGGTACAAAAAATTAAAAGATGGACGAACGGACTTGCTTGATGATCCAGAGATGAACAGAGGCAGACCAAGGACCTCACACACGTATGAAAACTGTTCAATTAATTGTTGAAGGTTTGATTAGGGAAGATAATCGCATTAAAGCTCGTGAAATTGCGGAATTGACTGGCATTCGTCTCGCTGGGTGCCGAAAATGCTCTCCGAGAACCACAAAACAAATCGAATGAGTGCGTCATTTCAACATCTCACCCGATACCAACAGGAAGGGGCTTTCATTGATGCTTTCATTGAAAGCATCATTACCGGAGATGAAACTTGGGTTTATGAGTTCGCCCCAGAATCGAAACAACACTTCATTATGTGGAAACATCCCAGTTCAAAAAAAAATTCAAAACTCAACCATCTGCCCGCATAACCATGGCCACCGTGTTATAGGATAGGGAAGACCTATTGTGCTGTGAATTCCTTGAATCGCGCACAACCATTAACAGCGACAGATACTGTGAAACTCTCAAGAAATTGCATAAAGCCATTAGAAGAGAAAGGCCAGGACGATTACGACGAGGAGTTAAACTTTTGCACGCAAGACCGCACGCGTTAATCAAACCAAGGAGTGGTTGACACGGCAGAAGTGGGAGGTTCTCCAACATCTGCCATATAGTCCCGATTTGCCCCCTCCGATTTTTATTTATTCGGACCCCTGAAAAAATCTTTGGCGGGGAAACGCTTTGCGAATCAACAGGAATTGCAAGACACAGTGGATTACTTTAATCCACTTGACAGGCAAGACTACCTTCAAGGGATGTTCAAACTACTGTCACGCCTAGGATAAATATCTCAGTCTTTATGGAGAATATGTCGAGAAATAAACAAACGTAGTTAGTTTTTTGTAGAATGTATTAAATATTTTCTTTAAATATATATGTTACTGAAATTTTGGCTTGTAACTTTAATATTGGACATCTCTCGTATATATATCGATACTTGTATGAGATTATGAATAAAGATAAGTGTACAAAAAATATATAAATATCTTTGGTTATGTAGTATTTGTTATTTATAAAACGTTAGTTAATCACTAGCCATCCGATTTTTCTCGGCTAACCAACAGAGAGATTAAATGTTGGCTTGTTCCAAATTAGAAATGGTTAATACTACGAGGTGCATTCAAGTTCTAAGGCCTCCGATTTTTTTTCTCCAGACTGGAAAGAGATAGAAGCGTGTGCATTATTTTAAAATGAGCGTGCGTTCGTTGTCAATACGTCACAGAGATGGCAGCACTGTACGGCAGATGGAATTGTAGCGGCAGCGTCGAGAATGAGAACTGTTTTAGATACTTAAAATGGCTACGTTTTCCTTACTTGAACAGCGTGCAATCATTCGTTTTCTGAATTTGCGTGGTGTGACACCAATTAAAATTCATCGACAGTTGAAGGAGACATGTGGTGATGGAGTTATGGATGTGTCGAAAGTGCGTTCGTGGGTGCGACAGCTTAATGAAGGCAGAACATCGTGTGACAACAAACAGAAACAACCTCGGGCTCGCACAAGCCGGTCTGACGACATGATCCAGAAAGTGGAGAGACTTGTTTTGGGGGATCGCCGAATGACAGTTGAACAGATCGCCTCCAGTATTAGCATTTCCTTGGGTTCTGTGCACACAATCCTGCATGACGACCTGAAAATGCGAAAAGTGTCCTCCAGGTGGGTGCAACGAATGCTGACGGACGACCACAAGGCTGCTCGTGTGGCATGTTGCCAAGCAATGTTGACGCGCAACCAAGGCATGAATGGGACTCTCTTTTCGTCGATTGTGACAATGGATGAGACGTCGATGCCATTTTTCAATCCAGAAACAAAGCGCCAGTCAGCTCAATGGAAGCACACAGATTCCCCCCCCCCCCCAAAAAATTTCGGGTCACCGCCAATGCTGAAAAAATGATGGTGTCCATGTTCTGGGAAAGTGAGGGCGTAATCCTTACTCATTGTGTTCCAAAGGGCACTACGGTGACAGGTGCATCCTCCGAAAATGTTTTGAAGAACAAGCTCCTTCCTGCACTGCAACAAAACGTCCGGGAAAGGCTGCGCGTGTGCTGTTTCACCAAGACAACGCACCCGTACATCGGGCTAACGTTACGCAACAGTTTCTTCGTGAAAACAACTTTGAAGTGATTTCTAATGCTCCCTACTCACCTGACCTGGCTCCTAGTGACTTTTGGCTGTTTCCAACAATGAAAGACACTGTCCGTGGCCGCACATTCACCAGCAGTGCTGCTATTGCTTCAGCGATTTTCCAGTGGTCGAAACAGACTCCTAAAGAAGCATTCGCCGCGGCCATGGAATCATGGCGTCGACGTTGTGAAAAATGTGTACGTCTGCAGGGAGATTACGTCGAGAAGTAACACCAGTTTCATAGTTTTCGGGTGAGTAGTTAGTTAGAAAAAAAATCGGAGGCCTTAGAACTTGAATGCACCTCGTAGTTATTCACTTAACAGTTATTTAAATTTTAACAGTGGGCTGAACGTAATGGTGAATACGGCCGTTAGAGGTTTCAGTAACGCTTTAAATAAAGTAATATAATCAAAAATTGATCGGTAATCATACTCGTGATATTAAACATTTGTAAAATATATTATTTTTAGTATGTGTTAGTACAAGAATATTATATTATTATCGATTGCTTCTATACAACTAAAGCACTTCAGATATCAGATATAATCCAAATGACAATGAAGGAAATGAAACCGTTCTTTTCGAGATTTAATGATTACAATTACCACTTGTACATAAATAGCTTTACTGCCGATTTATAAAATCCCCTCTTGTGTCTGTAACTATCACGGGTACGATTCCAAGAATGATGAAACAAATTCTCTATAATTCGGTATCACGGGTATACTTACATGGAAAATCTGAAAGTAGGTGCTATAATTTTAGATTAATAGAGGAAAAACACTGAAAGAAAACGAAGGAGCACTTTTGGAAAAAAATGATAATATCGTAAGCTATAACGTCAGGAGACCATTGCGGAAAAGGACTAGAAAAAGACGGCATAACAAATGAAAGATATTAAGTGGAATAAACGTGGAGACGCGTGCATCCGATAAGTGGATCTATATATCTAGGTTATTATATGTACTATGTACACACGATTGCTTTTTATCTTTCACCACATTCTCTGGGTGATATTCTTTCCACTAGCCTTGGATGTTAATGCCAAGTAATTTTCATTGAAAGTTATAAAATATTTCAAATACGACATTTTGGTATGCTACAGAACTAGTTAGCTAGATGTAATTATACTAATTGGTATTATGTTTTATTTATATCTTTACTATGATTTAAATTTAGTAAAATGTTTCGCGATCTTTGCGTGTTAACTTTACAATGCCCCATATTTAAGACTCTTATCACGTCTTACTGAAGATGACAACTTAGTTGTCGTAATACGTGTTTAGGTTACAAATATTGATATAACAAGGTTCAATATTTTTAAAATTTTTTACTGGGTGTGCAATAATTGAAAAGATACAATATATGAGGGTGGATTAAAACACAGTGATGAGCATACTTGTCGAACTGTATACAACTCTCCGAATATACAGTATTGGCAAATTTATATGTAGGTCCTGACCAGTACCTGGCGAAAATACACCAGAGAAAGCAAATTCAAAATCATCAACAATTCGCTGAGGTTCGTCGAATTCAAAGTAGCCGTAATGGAGTTATCCAGGATTTCTGGAGCAACCACGTTTGTATCTTACAAATCTCCGAAAAATTTAGTGTCATCCACAAGCGATTACTGAATACTGTCAATATAATTTTGATAGACTGTGGCTATATCATCCTTAAGAGTTCTGCGTAAACGCTGAAATTCACGTTTGAAGATACCATCCTCAGTCTGCATTCGCCTCCGATTATAACAAAGCTTCAAATCTAATACCGCCATAGATGGCGTAAATGACGGAGGAAAACATTGCTTACTATTGTGGCAGGTATTAGAAATACGAGAGTCCATCACGGAGTAGATTACATAGTAAAACACAACATCCGCATCAACATCCGAAAAGGCATAAAGGAAGCATCAATCAATAGAAAGTCATTCAGAGTAAAATCTATGAAACTTGCTTTCCTGAAATTGTAGCGCCTGTTGTTATTTATTGAGAAGCTTGTTGTAGTAGATGGATAATGAATGAAACAATAAATCAACGTAAGATGATGTAAAGCCACCGGAACCGATGACACTGAATCATGTAATACATTTAGCTCATAATTCAAGTTAGACAGGAATAAGTCCAAAATTATATTATTCACATCTGGTATAGTATTGTACTGCGTCAAAACAAGAGATTCAATAAAAGATAACAGGAGATTTCACTTAGCGTCATTACGCACGGAGCTGTCATAAAAAATCGGAAGATTGAAATCACCGACCAATAGCACTGGCTTATCTAACAAGATTATCACACGAATGTCAAGAAATTGTTGCAAGACACCAACACCTGTATCTGGTGGTATGTAAAGAACAACAATGAACGAAGAAATCTCACACAAGCAAACTTTGCAAACAATGACATCAATTGAACGCACCACAGACTTAATTGCACTAGTGTCAAGCACTTCATGTTGAAAATTATCACGTAATGCCAGCAAAACACCACCACCAAAATATTTACCAGTTACGGCTGTTTCTCTGTCACATAATATCCTTATATACAAAAAGGTTTAAGTATATCAATACGTTATGCACGTATTACGCATTTGTTGCAAATGAAACAGACTTGCAATATACATATCTGTAACTGTACACTCGTGTTAATAGACTACACCTATACGTAGTTTTTCGCTTATGTACCAGCATAGCTGGTCAAGCGAAAGGTCGCCTTTTTCGGCATAGTCTCTTTCGTCCGCCAGATGTCACTTATTAAATAGTGCCACCTTATAGGAAGAAATTTGCTATATCTTGTAGGCGATTTCAGCGTAAATGTATAAACAGATACAAATCTGTTCTTAAAGAGATTTGTATCATTTGTATTACATTGCTACACTAGCTTGACTGATGACGCCTATAGATGGCAGAAACACATGTCTTAAGCAGAAGTAAATGCTGAAAATACGAGGTGTATTGTCCATGTGTACAGTTACAGATATGTATATTGCATGTCTGTTTCATTTGTAATATCCTTATGTTTTTAATTTTATTGTATGTAATGTAATGTCTATTGACTCAGTATTTAATAAATATTTCATTGTCAATATATTTTAGTGTTCTTTCTTAATTACACAAGTATACAAAAATATGTGGGATTCATCTCAGCTATCCTCGTGACTCAACTCGCCCATGACATTTTTCCGTACAGGGATTATCCTGGGAATCGGGACTCAAATCGACCACGTCCGATAATTATCGAATATCAGTCACGAGTATAGTGCAAATATTTTCACAATAATTATATTTGTAAAATGAAAATGAACAATCAGGGAATAAGTTTTCGTTTGTAGCACTTCTGCTGTATTTTGGGTTGGAAGTCTCTTTGAATACTCCAACAGTAGTCGGCCATCATATGAGGATCCCATCTTCCTTGGTACCGAGTTTCTATGATTTTTAAATCTTGATTAAATCTCTCACTTTGTCCATTGCTTGCAGCACCTAAATTTTCGGGAAACCTATCAAGATGACTATGAAGGAAATTAAGCTTTATGCTCATGTTACAATCTAGGCGGTCAAATTTTTTAAGCATTGGTTGCACTAGATCTTTAGAATTGCTGGCTTTTTTATTTCCAAGAAAATTGTTCGCGACCATCGTGAATGCAGTCCAGGCTTCTTCCTCAGCCTCTTTCATGGAGTTGATGAAATTTGGATCTCTCATTAAAGTTAAAATTTAGAGGTCCATCAAATACCCCAGCTTTAATTTTTTCGTAAATTAGTGGTGGAAACTTTTCACATATGTACTGGAAGCAGTTACCTTCCAAATCTAGAGCTTTAACATATTGCTTCATGAGAACCAATTTGATATGAAGAGGTGGAAAAATTAATTTTTCTCTGTCGACTAAAAGTTGACTTACAATGTTCCTTTCTTCAACATCTGGAGATATTCTGGGAGGCCAATGCTTCTGAATTCAGTGTTGGTTTCTAGTCCAACTATTCCAGAGGCACTAAAAGCATGGAAATTTTGTATATCCTCTTTGAAAGCCAAGTAAAAAGTTTACCACTTCGAGATCTACACAGAAGACCCAGGTTATTGTCTGTATATTTTAGTAACTTTATAACCTTCTCAATGTCGTCATATGTTTCCTTTAATTGAATGGAACTGAGCCGAAAGCATTCCCATTGTACAGTAGGACACACTTGAGAATTTTGCTGGACCTGTCGATAAACAAACGCCACTCACTTGGGTCATTCTTGTACAACGCTCATATTAGTTAGCAAACCTGGCACAGGGTTACAATAAACAAATTCATACTCTTCTTTAAAATATTGCACAAGATCACTTTCCCTGCTACGATAAAAAGTTATCTTCGTATTCTGCTCGAAAAAGTTCTGTTTATTTAATCTTGAATCTGGCAGTTCCCGCGATTCCTTTGATAGACCCACACCCCTTACTAAATCATTCGATTCTGCTAGGGTAAAACGTTATGGTCTACCATTAGAAATTATATCACCATCGTCACAATCTATATCTGAATCTTCCTCCTCAATAGCATCTGCCCTGTCTTCAGCATACGAGTACTCAAGTGAAGGAAGCTTTTCCAAAACAAGCACGGTTATTTCATTGGAATGATGCACTGGTCGAATCGCGGAGTCGATATTTGGATATACAATTTTATTCTTATTCTCCTTATTACAACCGGACGTCTGAACTAAATAAAAATTGCAATCATCTACGTGATTTTTCGGTTCATGCCATATCTTTGGAACGCTAAAAGCTAAATTATTGCGTTTTCCCTTCCTTCATTGCCGCAAATTTTCCACACATGGTTTACACACATTATGTGGAGCCTATAACCTGTCCTGATCAGCAAGTTATACTTCAAAATAATCCAAATACATTTGTTTAACAAAAGCAGTAACAGTTAACACTTTGACTGGAAACGGTGAAGCTGCCCTGAATGTAGAAGAACGAATCGCCACTATTTACACATCTTCGAGTAGTAGACATGATATAGTTTCTTCTCTAACAACTAACATGTAACTAACATTTTATTAGCACTCTTGTTTACTTTTAAATATTCCTAAGTCATCATTACTTTCTAATAAAATCTCACTTAATGAACAGGATTAGCTTAATAGACTTGCATATCTTTATAATTTTTTAATAACAACTGTTCATTTGAAAAGTCAATCTAGGTTACTTTGAAATTTTGATAGAATAAGACGCAAATATATTAGTATGTGTTTGTTGTTCCGTAAACATAAATCCAAATGACATTTGATAATGTCAGTCACAAATATCAGTTAGTGCATAAAATAATCGTGCGTCGATTCGGGTTTAAATAAATTGCTTCTCAGTTTTAAAATGGCTTTCACTTTAGAACATAAAATTTTTTTAGTCCAGGCTTATTTTCGAAGTGGTAATAAAATTGATGGTTTATGGGTTAATTCAGTTCAAGATTGCATGGTAGAATTTCAAGTTGAGTTTCCACATTTGTAATAGATTATATACAATTTAAGAATACTTTTGATAGAACTTTAAAACTTTTTTCTGAAACTGATAGTCTCTTAAGAAAATCAGGCAGCGGAGCAGTTAAGAAACGTACACCTCAAGTTGTTAATCGTGTTGAAGAAATAATGGAAAATGAACCACAAACATCTGTTCGACATTTGAGTCAACAAATAAACCTTTCTGTTGGTACAACTCACAAGTTATTAAAAAAAGATATGCAACTTTATTCATACGGTGTCACAGCAGTACAGGAATTGTTAGAAATTGATTACCCACGTAGACTACAGTTTTGTAGTTGGTTTGTAAATATGAACAATAATGGAGAACTTTCGCAAAAAGTCATCTTTACTGATGAAGCATGGTTTTATAAAACAGGATACCTAAATTCACAAAATACAAGAATTTGGAGTAGTGAAAATCTACATGTAATTAATGAAGAATCGCTACATCCAGAGAAAATTGGTGTTTGGGCAGCGATAAGCCAAAGGCGAATCATTGGACCAATATTTTTTCAGGGAACGTTAACTGCTCAAAGGTACCGTACGGAAATTTTACAACCATTTGTCAATCAGTTGCATGATGATGAACTTCAAAATGCTTATTTCGAACAAGACGGGGCACGTTGTCACTGTACTGCAGAATTCTTGGATATTTAAGAGAATTTTTTGATGAGCGTATAATTAGTGGAAATACTTAAATTGCCTGGCCTGCACGTTCATGCGATTTAACACCTTGTGACTTCTTTTTGTGGCCTTATCTAAAAAATAACATATTTCGAACACATATATTGAATTTGAATGATATGCTACAGAGAATCGAACAGAAATGCATGGAAATTAATAACAATCCAGTAATGTTGCAGAATATCATCAGAAATTTTGAACGGAGGATTTTAAAGTGCATTGATCTTGAACGACAACATTTTCAACATTTGTTATAGTTTTCAATAAATACCGATTATTTGTTATTTATTTGTATGTATAAAACTGTCAAAATATACGACTTCGTAGGTTAAGTAGTAAATTTTAATTTACGACATACTTCAAAATGTTCTGAGTAAATCACATGCTACTAGATTGACTTTTCAAATGAACACTTGTTACTTAATTAGTTCATTAAGTACTAAAATATTATCAGGTATAAGTGTACATTATGCTAATGATATAAGTGTATTTGGAATGTCTTTCACTTCTTTGAACAATTAAGAATTAACAGCATTTACTTAACGATTTTCAAGAATTTTGAAAATCGGCAAACGAAAAGTGCTGTAGAAAGAAAACTTGACATGAAAGGGACAAATGGGTTTCATATTTGGCATTAGCGTGCCAATATTAATTAAAATCAAGTGTCAGATTAGTAAGCAGAAAAAAATTTAATTGTTGGCCAGTGTTATTTATGGTTGACGTAAGTAATTGAAATAATTTTACGAAGAATAGTGGTATTTAAGACAAAATTTGATATTTCTTCATCATAAAATGTCAGATCATCTCCTATTTATTTTATTTGAAATAATTTTCTAATATTCCGACATCATATACAAGATTTACGCGCTACGATGATTTCCATCAAAGACTACGATGTTTCTTGGTATATATCCGGTCTTTCGTGCAGATGGAATTACATTTTTTTGCCATTTACTGCGTTCTTTCGAAAACTTGAAACATGTACATCTCGATCAAGCCATAAAACTAAAAAGAGAAGTAAAACAAAATTTTACGTTATATATGTATATAGTTTATTTCAAATTATAAGAATATAACATTGAACGGCTCTAATGCTTTTATTTCACCACCTGCGGTAATAACTATCTGGCCGCTCAATACGATTATCTTTTACGCAAACAAACTGTTGAGGTCCGTAATGACAAAATTTAAGTAAATTGTAATTACTGCAATGTAGATGAAATAAAATTTAATAATAATCTAAGTACCAACAGTTGCTAATTTGAATATATAGTTATTATATATAGTTAATTAGTCATTAAATTACAATTTAGATGAAATAAGTGCTTATATTTATTAAACAAAATTTAAGCAAATATAGTTAGGAGAGCTGGTATATATTACATCTAATATTAAGTATATTTATCATTTATTGTTAATCTTTACTGTTGTATACATATTTGATTTTTCTCTCTTTGCTTAACGAACATGTGGCGACCTTTTGCTGAAAGTGTTAGTGATTATGACGTGGATAGTGATAATACTGTTGGAGCACGACAGAGAAAGCATATATCAGAAGATGCAAAACAGATAATTTTCAATGTCTATCATACCCTGTTAGAAGAAAATAACGAACTACAAACCCAGAACATTCAACGAACGTCGCAATTAACCAAGGTGCCTTTTGGAACAATATATAAAATAATTAAGAATAACGCAGGGCCTCGAAAGCTAAGAAGTGACCAAGGAGAACCGAGAAAAATTGAAGAGTATGAAATTGATACTATTAGGCAGCAAGTATACTCCTTCTACAGAGGAAATGTTATATCTACACTTGACTGCTTACATAAAAGAATCAGTGATGAACCTATAAATATTCAGTGTTCTAAAGCAACCTTGTGGCGGACGCTAAAGAAAGCTGGTTTGAAGTTTGGCACTATAGACAAACGTCGCATAATTATGGAAAGCCCGAGGTTACAGAAACTTCGATATGAATACTTAACGGCAATTAGAAGGTATAGATAGGAAGGACGATTCATGTGTTATTTAGACGAGACGTGGTATGACACCCATGACACAATTTGCAAAGGTTGGGTAGATAGTTCAAGTATGTGTCAGTTGAACGCGCCGGTTTAGAGAGGGAGGAGAATCATTCTTCATGCTGGGTCAGAAAAAAATGGATCGGACAGCCGCTATTATCTGCTAAAAATGTTAAATCCTCAAGTTTAGATTACCATGAAGATGTGACCTCATCTTTATTTGAAGAATGGTTCTGTGACACTTTGCTGCCAAATTTACCAAGAGATAGTGTGATAGTGATGGACAACGCTCCGTATTATTCTCCACAGCAAACCAAAGTTCCTACAAAATGTAATAATAAGAAAGATATTAAAACATTTTTAGAAGCAAATGATTTATATTTTGAGGATCATTATATAAAAAACCAATTAATAGAGGTGATGAAGACAAAAGAATACTTAAAGGATTATTATGTGGATAACAGAGCCAAAAAAGCAGAACATACAATCTTGCGTTTACCACCATACCATTGCATTTTCAATCCCATTGAATTGATATGGGCCCAACTGAAAAATACCATAAAATGAACAAATCAAACACCGAACTTTAGTGAAAGCAGTGTAACACACATAAAAAAATGCTATGGAACATATAACTGCTGGAAATTGGAAAAATGCTGTTAAACACGCAATAGCAAAAGAGGACGAATATATGCGCATGTACAAAATAGTAGCACCTTTGATTATAAATTTTCAATACGATTCAGACACAGACACCGATTTGTAAGACGACTCAATCACAGATGATTTATGAAATGCGGTGACAAATAAAAATTTTATTGTGTATTACAAATAAATTAGCTTTATATATCTAAATGTATCCGCTACACATGTTGCCACACGATTTGTAATTTTTTCTTTATATATAAACCCAATGTACAGATATTTTTTGTTATATACTTGAAATTAACAGCGTTTTTTTATTATTATAATATAGGGCCCTAACTTATAGTCAATACGGGCCCCTAGATTCATACGTTGTAAATAGGTAAACCGTACCCGTTCAATAAGGAGACCAGGTATAATAATTATCATCACAGAAGGTGGTGCAATAAAAGCATTAGAGCCGTTCAAAGTTATATTCTTATAATTTGAAATAAACTATACATGGATATACACAACGTATTCTTAACGCATTGGTTACTTCGTGACCAAATTTAAGTCTCTCCGGTATTTATGCAATGCAAGTATATTCGTCTAGAAAAAGGGAAATAAAGAAAATTTTTAAAATTCATTTTCTTCGGTAAAAGAACTCGAACTCATCCTATTTCTCACTTTATACCGTGGATGTTGGAATATGTGTGTCGTGATTGTCTCCCGTGTCTTATTTTTAACCCCGAGGGCTCGCCGGCGGCACCAACTTTCAGGTCTTAGATTAAACAGCGAAAACGTTTTGTGGACCGCTTCCGCCACCCCATCCACTTCCGCACAAATGGAATTATTACACAGGACATGCAGTGACAAAACGAGAAAATTTAATTAAAAAGATTTCCGAGTGACGTTCATCGAGTTTCCGCCTAGCGCTTGACGGTCTTGGGAATGAACAAAAGATAGGTGTGGTAGGGACGGAGTTTCACTGTTCTTTTAAGCTTTACGTAAATAAATCCGAAAGTGAGAAATTATTTGGAATGAAAACACGATAATAATCTAATCGTGTCGTTTCGCTATAAATTCTTATACAAATTTGTTCAGCAATTAAGAATAGCACAAATACTACTCCTGCTGAACTAATTAGGAAATTTTGCATTATTTTTACCCTCATAACACCGGTATCTGGTTGTCATATATAATACTTATGGTAGGGATGCACAGACTTATAGGGAACAGGGGCCACTCGGTAAAATTATAAGCCAAGGACGAGCCACTACAAAGAATACTTATTAACACAAATATTTCCATTTTTAAATAGTATGAATTACTACAAATGATAAAAATAAAAGAACATTCAAAAATGTTTGTTGTAATTATGTAATCGTAATGTAATCTAATCATTACAATGTAATATTTCATGTTTTATTATTTTGATGCATGACATTGCATTGACCTAACAATTTTGTTTATGTTTGACTCCACATTACTTGTCGCCATACGTAAAATTGCTTTAAGATTTTCATTTGCCAGAAGCTTTCGATTTTTTGTTTCGTTAAGTTTCATCACTGAAAACGTTTGCTCACAAATATACGTCGAGCTAAATAAGATTGCGCATTTCAATGCATTTATTCGCAACTCTTTATAATCGGTTTTGTCAACGCAACGGTAAAAGTTGAGTAAATTTCCTTCATTAAACTTGTTTCGTAAATTATCATCATTTTGCATGTCAATCAATTCCAGCTGTACTGATTCCGGTGCATTTTCGGGTGAAATGTTGAAAGGATTGCTGAAAATGTCTAATAAAGGTTTAACTTTTTTGAAGTCTAGCAAACGATCACGAAAAGCTTGTATTAAAATATCAATTTTTTCAACATAAGCGAAATTGACATCAGTTTTATTGAATTTCTCCATAATTTTTTTGTAGTTCGGAAAATGGCTGTAATTGGCTGAATTGATTTGTGTCCTGAAAAGACTCAATTTGCATTGAAAGGACGAAACATGAGAGTATAACTGCGAAATCAATTGATCTTTGCCTTGGAGTCGCGTATATAAGACATTCAAGTGATTTTTTATGTCTACAAGAAACGCTAAGTCACACAGCCAATCAGGGTTGTCGGGTTCGGGGACGTCCTTTTTCTTTTCCGCCAGAAATATTTTGATTTCTTCAATCAAGTTAAGAAACCGCTCTAGTGAGAACCCACGACTTAGCCACCTTACTTCAGTGTAAACCAGGAGATCACCATATTCGCTTTCAATATCCTCGAGAACTTGTGTGAATTGTCGGTGATTGAGACCTCGTGATTTTATAAAGTTTACAGAAGATTCTACAACTTTCATCACATTTTCAAATCTCAATAATTTTGAACAGAGGGCCTCTTGATGTATAATGCAATGAAACTGCATTAATTTCTTGGTATCTATGTTTTTAGTTTGCAAATACTCTTTTAACATAGTTATTATCCCAGATTTACTTCCAACCATGAAGGTGCTCCGTCAAACGTAATTCCAAATAATTTTGTTAAATCCAAATCTATTATAGAACATTTTTCCAGAAGAGCTTTGAGCATGTCACTCCCCTTGGATTGACTTGTCAAATAACTCATACCAATCAGTTCTTCACTCGCTTCAAAATTTTGCGTTACACCTCGTAAAAACATTAAGAGTTGAGCAGCGGAACTTATATCTGTAGATTCGTCGAGTGCTATAGAAAACTACTCAAAACTTTTCGATTTCGTAGCTAATTGCTCTTCTATATTAGCTGCTAATGTGGTAAGTCTTCTTTGAACAGTTATCCGATTTAGTTGAATTTTCTCAAACCTCTTTGCATCTTTCGACCACTTTTTTTGCGGCGATATCTAAACACTGCTTATCAAACTCACCATCTTTAAAAGGCCGACAAGTTTTCGCCATTATTCGAGATATTTCAAAGCTAACTTCAGTAGCTGTTTCAGCATCTTGAATTGCTTTTGTAAACATAGCTTGCTGGCCTATTAGTTCCCTTTGTAAATTGGAAATTTTTTGCGTTCGATTTCGCCGATTAGTTTGGTAAAAGTGTGATGCTGGGTTTCATAATGCTTTTTGATATTATATTCCTTCGGAATAGAAACACTACTCTTGCATATTAAACAGACACTTTTGTTATGCGATAAAATGATAAAGAGTTTTTCGGTCCAAATATCTTAAAACTGTCGATTTTCATCTTTAACCATACGACTACGTTTTTTACTTGGGCCTGGTTTATCTATATCAAAATTGATATTATATTGTTACGTAGGTAGATGCCAAGTTCGAACGACGAAATATTTATTCTTCACAGATTACAATTCAACAATATAAAGTTCGCTTGTCTATAGTTAAAACTTAACTTCCCCGATAGCAGGCGATGCGTTGTATTTATACGAGTTACCTAACATCGAGAACCTACCACATTGTTCGGGGATAATACCGACGTTTCGTGAATCTTCGAGTAATCTAGTTGGTTCGATAGATTTCTAGTCTGGTAACAATATGCTTGGAACGACGTGTTGCATACCTGTCCTACTTAGTAAACCTGAACAAGAAAGTAGTAGGTACTTAAAGATACATATCTTACTAACAATTTCAAAAGTTATAATAAAATAAAAAGTTAAGAAATATTGATTTGAATGGAGTTTTACCTAATTTTGTAGTTTTTCGAACAATTTTTAAAATTCGTTGGCGGGCCGCATAAATATCGACAGTGGGCCGCATGCGTCCCGCGGGCCGCGTTTTGTGCATTGCTGACCTATGGGGTCAATAGTGACCCCAAAGCTGTCTACTATACAGGGTAATATTTGTAAAAAAAAAATTTTTTTAAAGTAAGACGAAACAAATATTAACTCGTATGTCTCCTCTGCGCTAGATTTTTAATAATGTTTCGATATTATAAATTTTTATTTTATACAAAATAATATAAAAAAACAGTATTCTTTTTGCGTGCGTCGTGTGTTCGAAGAGAAGTGAAAACAAAGGAGAAATTTTACAACGAATTCGCTACAGAGTACGATATCTCAAGATCCACGAGGGATGTTTCTATGGTTCTTGGAATTTAGCTATAATTTTTTGATTTTGTTAATTTTCATGAATATTATAATATAGTTTTTTAACATAATCACAATTTAATTGAATACGTATATCCCAGCAATAAACTAATATTTTTAAACCGTCCTCGAAGAACTTTCTCGGTGTCTCCTCAATTCACCTATTTACGTCAGTTAAACTCTTAAAACAAACACCCTGTAAAGGTTTTTTTTAAATTTGGGTGAAAATGATGAAAATCACTCTTTGCGAGATCCGGTGAATAAGGTGGATGCGGAAGTAATTCCCATCGTAAATCGTTCAAAACGTCTTTCGTTTTTCTTGCGGTTTGCGGTCTTACATTATCCTGTTGCAATAACGGACACTTATGCAACCTCCCAGGCCATTTTCTGATAAGTGCCTGCCGAGTGGTCCGGATAATATGTTCGAATAATATTCTGCGTTAATTGTAGTAACTTTCGCCAGATAATAATCCATAAAAATAATCCCTTCGCAGTCCCAGAATACAAGCAGCATTACCTTTCCAACACGGGGAACTGCATGCGCCTAGGTGGAGGCCCTTCTTCGAATTTATGTCATTTTTGGGATTGACTTTTGTTCTCAGGATTAAAGTAAGAAATTCACGTTTCGTCAGTGGTTATTATCCGTTGCCAAAATTCATTGTCATAACGGGCTAACAGCTCTTGATACTGACGGTAAGTGTCAGACCTATTTTGTTTCTGTTCCGGCTCCAACAGCCTTGGCACTCAGCGGCCTGAAACCTTGCTTACGTCCAAACAATTATGTAAGATCTCATGAATTTGCCGTGTACCTATTCCTAGGCGTACACTAATTTCAGAAATAGTCATTCGTCTGTCCTCTTTCAGTAGGTTCTCCAGGGTAGTAATGTTTCTTTCATTTACCGACGTGCTCGGGCGACCACTGCGTGGATCGTCTTCTAATGATGTTCTACCACTTTTAGAACGATCGATCCACAGTAATACAGTACTTTCAGATTCTGTAGACTGACCAAACACTTCTTGCAGACGTTGAGAATTTAAACGTTTTCACATCCTTTTCTACGAAAAAGAGAAAATTATTGTTCTTTGAGATTTAACCGCGTCTTCCATGGTTACACAAACAGTGCTATGGAAATGCGTCTATATCGGTCGAATACCTGAATAAAATTGAACGATATTGCACTGGATATCTGCATAACCTTGTCAAGACATGTTGTCACCAATAGCATTACCTTCAGTTCTGCGTAATTTAATTAGAGCACAATTCTTAGAACTTTGGAAACATTCCTTGTATTTAATGAAGCAAATGCAAGCATATCTGAGCATCATCTTTGAACGTGGAAAATAATTGATTGATTTTACTAAAGAAAAATATATGCTAAAAATGCTATAAGTGCATACATTTAAAGAAAAAATATGTACCTGATACGCTGGCCCGAGCGTATAAAAGTGGAATTACATCGAAAAATTAAATATACTCTTTACCCTAAAGTAACTACTTAATCGAAAAATCATTTTCCTGTCGAATCACACTCGTATATGCTGTATATGTTCCTGATACTATTATCTTTGTCCTTACATACATATGTCAATATAATTAACTAATTTTATAATTGTAACAACAGATGTGCTGCAAACAATTATGTTTTGTAAACGATATAAATAGCTAAGCACGGTAGTAGTACAGGCAATATATCAAATTACGGTTAAGTTTATAATCTGGTTAGAACGTATGCTGACGTTCACTTGAACTGCATGAGCAGTTGCGGATGTAACAGCTGCCGAAGAGACACCAGTTATAGTTAATAGCAGTTTCATGTTTATCTGATTTGTATTAATTACGTGCCTCAATAAATTTCAAAGCTTTGGTTTGTTATATTTTTTTTCCATTATACGAGTAATATCTCTTAATATCTTCTCAGATATTACGAGGATATATTTCATATGAGAATGTTTTAAATTATCATAGAAAAATATTAGCAACTTTTTTTTAGAAAATTTTGTTATCCACTTAGAATGAAACACACATCTTCTAATAAATACTGGAATAATTAAGAATTAACGCTAAGATGCATAAACTGAGCCTATCAGACTCAGTGTAATATTTTATTGCTTCTTTTTATGTATTGGGGTGAACGCCAGCACGTCCAGGCACTGGAGCACACTGCTCTTTGTGCTATCCCCAATAGATCCCTCAGTTCCACTCTGTTAGTCTTATGTCCTCGATAAAAGCCATTATCCTCCTCAGGGGAAATTTGTGTACACTCGAAAGATACAATAGATCTCTCCCGAAATATTCCTGTCTGATATCCTTCAGTTCCCCACACGTGCATATTACATGAAGGCTAGTTTCCTCCTGTTTTTCACATCTTCTACACCAGGGCTCGCTAACCAAGCCCATGCTGTACAAATGCTTTCTTAAAGGACAATGTCCGGCCATTAACCCAGTAATGATTTTAATTTCTTTTTTGTTACTACGAATTAGGTTGGCTGAAAACTTTCCGTCCAGCTTCCCTAGTAGTGTTTTAGTATGGAGTTGACCTTCCGCTAACCTCCATTTGTTTTTATGTTCTTTTTCTAGCCATAACCAGATCTCCCTTTTAGCGGAATCCTTAGTGATAGACATTTTAGTTGCAATTAAGTATGGTTGGTATGAAGTTTTTGGATGAAGAATACCAACAACTACATTTAACACATATCATCTCATTACACCCGTCCTTTCGTCTGCATTTATCCAAAGATAATGACCAGATAGGTTGGTTCGGATTTTTTCAATGGTTCTCAAATAACATTTTGGTAAGTTTATTTACGTAAAGTAAATTCATCTGGTATATGACGACCAGTATATTTTGTAAGAAACCTCTAGAGGACTCGATTGTTAAGCTTTTGGAATGGGATATTGGTCGCTATGAAAGCTTCACACACTTCTTCGTTAAAAGTGTCAGGTGCAGATGGTCATATGTTATCTTTATGAGTTTTCAGGCACTGTAATATATCCCGTTATAATTACGAATATGCAACCAATCTGTATGGCCTCTCATCTACCCTACCATGGTTGCCCTACGACAATTCTCCATAATTAATGGAAATAAAGAGAAATACTAAGAACAGAAAGAAATGGACTAAAAAGAAGAAATGAAAACTACTTCAAAAATAATTAATTAAACTTAATATTGTAAAAAATTATAGGATAAATATACAATATAACAATATAAAACGGGTTTTTTAATATACTAAACGTTGTAACCAAATAACACTGAATGAAACGAAACCAGAAACAATAAATACATATATCTATATGCATGTATAACAACATGTAAACATATGAATACGCTTTGGAAATTAGCGGATATAACTTTTTAAGCGATTATTTCAAGAAGTCTAACGAAATATTATATAAATGTATATTTCGCCTTACACGCCACTGTTGAATTTAACTTATGAAGGAATACATATAATGTACTATTCACAACGACGGAAATAAAAGCACCTGCTCGAGGAATGCAATCGCGGAAGCAAATAGTGGGGCTGTTATAACATGCATAAATTATCTGAGACCGTCGCAAAGTTTTATCGGGGCAATTGGTCATTCAATCGCTTCAGTCCGCTCTCTGACTAATGCAAATAAATGTTTTTCAAGTAAATGGTTGATATTTATATCAGGGATAACATAAGCCAGATTTCTTTTTAAAAAAAATTTTCTTGTACATTATGGTTTGGATGTCGTTTGGTGCTTCTCGTCTGTCAGAGTATTGAAATTAGTTTAATATAAGACTGTAATAGTAATCAAAATTGCGTCAAATGGATGTTTGAAACGTTTTTTCTTCGCTTCCTGTGAAGTAGAAAATTCAGTTAATGTTTCCGGCAAAGAGAAAGAATAAATAATGTTATAGATTTTGCCCATGTATCTACTATCAGTTCCTATGCTTAAAACTTAAAATTAATGGTAGCGCATGTTTCGTAATATTAATTTAAACTAATTTAACTGTGAGAATATTTGATAATTTCCTTCAGATTCTGGCAAATAATTCTTTTTTTAAATTAAAAATTGTTTTATTTATTTTAATGTTTATCTTTGTGAAATTTTTGACATTTCTACCTGTTGCTACTGTTCGATATCTGATTTGGAAATAAATATTTGACCTAGTTTATATATTATACTTTAAAAGTAATCACTAGAGCTGAGGATGTTTGCGGTACGGCAGGACCGTATGTAGTGCATCCCCACATTTAACTATTTATCTAAATATTCTCTGAAATGATTTGCCGGATCTCATAAATTAATAGAGTGATATTTTAGTATGCACTGGATATTGTTATTATACAAAATGATAATAGCCATTTGTATTTATGGATCATAAATAATAATACGCATGTATTTGTATTTGGTTGTGAATTCAATTTAAACTTAAAACGAATCGTAATATTTTAACGACAAGCCGTCCTTACAATACATGCATTCAAGACAAAGTGTGCAACTCTACGAATAACTTCCATAATTGATCGAAAATGGACATTTTGGAGCTGAAGTAATTCTTAGAAAATTTTATTACTGTCGTTAAGAACTATTATTATAAACAACAAAGGCCTTTTATTAGTGTTGAAGTTTTAGTTTCATTGAATTTCCATGTTGTAAGTAGTCAATTGTAAAGTCTTCATTCACAATATTCTAAAACAAGGTGTAAATTTAACTAAAATCCAGAAAAACACATTCTGATAATATATTACTAGATTAGAAGCTGTGTTTATTACTATTTATTATATTATTTTTATAACCAAATGCAATAAAAGCTACGAAAACAAAAGAAACCTCGATTTATTAAAATCTTGTCACACAGCCTTTCAAAGCCTGGCAGCACATATTTTGCATATATTTTATATATACTACCTATATGCAAAATATGTGCTGCCAGGCTTTGAAAGGCTGTGTGACAAGATTTTAATAAATCGAGGTTTCTTTTGTTTTCGTAGCTTTTATTGCATTTGGTTATAAAAATAATATAATAAATAGTAATAAACACAGCTTCTAATCTAGTAATATATTATCAGAATGTGTTTTTCTGGATTTTAGTTAAATTTACACCTTGTTTTAGAATATTGTGAATGAACACTTTACAATTGACTACTTACAACATGGAAATTCAATGAAACTAAAACTTCAACACTAATAAAAGGCCTTTGTTGTTTATAATAATAGTTCTTAACGACAGTAATAAAATTTTCTAAGAATAGGGGCTTTACTTCAGCTCCAAAATGTCCATTTTCGATCAATTATGGAAGTTATTCGTAGAGTTGCACACTTTGTCTCGAATGCATGTATTGTAAGGACGGCTTGTCGTTAAAATATTACGATTCGTTTTAAGTTTAAATTGAATTCACAACCAAATACAAATACATGCGTATTATTATTTATGATCCATAAATACAAATGGCTATTATGATTTTGTATAATAACAATATCCAGTGCATAATAAAATATCACTCTATTAATTTATGAGATCCGGCAAATCATTTCAGAGAATATTTAGATAAATAGTTAAATGTGGGGATGCACTACATACGGTCCTGCCGTACCGCAAACATCCTCAGCTCTAGTAATCACAATAATATTTACCACCATAAAATCCATACATAATAATAACAAAAAGAGATACAAACAATATAGAGATATGTAAGAGCTATCAGCACATTTTGAACATATGAATACTGGTAAAACAAATAGGAATGCTTTTCTAAGCAATACACACTCTCTGTGCAATATTGCAATAAATGAGAAAACTAATAAGAAGGTTTTCTGAATGATCGCACCGAGTGAAAACGTTAATTTGTTAATCGGTCATTGCAACCCCCAACGTTCATTGCAGTATAATATTTCAAATACTATACTATTTGGTGGTTAGATCTGACAATTCAACATAATGATAGGCGTAGTGTTAGGTTTGTGAAAAAAATTTGAAACATTTCAAAAGAGGATAAATGCAAATTGTGCTATTTCTGGTCGAACGAATAGATGGCGGTGATGACATGTCGCCGTTCAGGCAAAGCATAAGTTTCCAGTACAGATTTCCTCTTTCTGTCAGAAGTGTGACAGAAATATTTCCATGACAGGTGACTTAAAATTTCGACAATTCAAATTAAATATTTACTTGACGTATGTCTATATCTCTCGTTTTCTATTTTTAAATCATAATGGTTAGTGGTAAAGAATTTCGCTCATCTCTTCATAAACCTCTACCAAACGCCCCGCAACCCAAAGGATGCAGAGTTGTTCCCGCATTTACTATACAAGCTATGCAGAAAGGTACTTGCGTTTTACCACCATCGAAAAGCTTCCCTCTCAAAGAACAACCTGCAAAGATGGTCAATTTCAAGGTAAACTACAACAGGGGTGAATTTCCGATCACTCTGGCACCGACAAAAAGTAACGTGACATGGAAAGTAGATCTTAAGAAGTTGGATTATCACCATTACTTACCCCTCTTCTTCGAAGGTCTCTGTGAAACAGAGGAGCCTTACAAATTGATTTGCCAAGAAGGTATTCACGATATGTTAACCCATGGAACTAAGAAGATTTTCCCGTGTATTCCTCAACTTATCATCCCGATTAAAAATGCTTTGAATACAAAGAATAAAAGTGTTATGTGTAGTACATTGAGAATTCTACAACATTTAGTTAAATCTGGTGAAATGATAGGCGAAGCACTGGTACCATATTATCGTCAAATTTTACCCGTTCTCAATATGTTCAAGGAAAGAAATGTTAATTGTGGAGATGGTATAGACTACACTCAAATGAGAGGTGAAAATTTAGCGGATATTATTAACGAAACTTTGGAAACGTTGGAGCAGTATGGAGGAGAAGATGCTTTCATCAACATTAAATATTTAATTCCTACTTATGAATCATGTATGTTAAACTAATTGGTTTCTGCCAAAATTACAGTTGTAAATAGGATATTGTGTAGGAATTAAGTATTTTACGGATATAGCTCCTAAATTTACATTGAAACATTTTTATTTTTTTTAAATCATAAATTCAGAGGATTTGCATATTTACCTATAATGATTTTGAACGATGAAACATTAAAATTAAATATTGAATTTTATATTTGTGTATTATTTAAGAAATTTCTAAAATGAATTTCATCTTTCTTGCCTAAAGTACGTTAGCTTATGTACAGTTGCGAGATTTAGTATCATGACTCCTAGAATAGTACGTAGTCCTTACAACGCTGACACGATTGAAATGAAAGTTCCGTCCTCTGAGCTGGTCGACTGTAATCTATAGTTGCTAGCAGAAAAATACATTGCAAGAATAATCTAAATAC